>CM014271.1:50402753-50413023 GCA_004135705.1 Alloteropsis semialata
AGAAAATCTATCTACCACCACAAACACGCTGTCCCTCCCCTTCTTGGTTCTAGGCAGTCCTAAAACAAAGTCCATAGAGATATCCTCCCAAGGTACACTAGGGACAGGTAGAGGCATGTACAAACCATGAGGGTTAAGACGTGACTTAGCTTTTTGGCATGTCGTGCAGCGGGCTATGAATCTCTCCACGTCTCTCCTCATCCTGGGCCAAAAGAAATGAGCAGCAAGGATGTCCTCTGTTTTCTTCACACCAAAGTGTCCCATCAGCCCTCCTCCATGTGCTTCCTGCAACAATAACAAACGCACGGAGCTAGCTGGAATGCATAGCTTGTTAGCTCTAAACACAAACCCATCATTGAGGATGAATTTGTTCCAAGTCCTTCCTCCTTTACAATTCAGCAATACATCTTTGAAGTCAGCATCATGTGCATATTGTTCTTTTATTGTTTCCAAGCCAAAGATTTTGAAATCAAGCTGTGACAGCATGGCATAACGTCTAGACAAAGCATCAGCAATCACATTTTCCTTTCCCTTTTTGTGTTTGATGACATAAGGGAAGGTCTCAATGAATTCTACCCATTTAGCATGTCTACGATTCAGTTTGGCTTGGCTACGAATGTGTTTCAAAGATTCATGATCAGAATGTATGACAAACTCCTTGGGCCACAAATAATGCTGCCATGTTTGTAGAGTTCGAACTAAAGCAAACAATTCCTTGTCATAAGTAGAATAGTTCAAACTAGGCCCACTCAATTTCTCACTGAAATATGCTACAGGTTTGCCATCTTGTAAAAGGACACCTCCCAAACCAATTCCACTAGCATCACATTCAAGCTCAAAGGTTTTATTGAAATCAGGAAGCTGGAGCAAAGGTGCATGTGTTAACTTATCTTTAAGCATGTCGAAGGCGTCCTGATGTGCATCTGTCCATTTGAAGATCACTCCCTTCTTGGTAAGCTCATGCAGCGGGGCAGCAAGGGCGCTAAAGTCCTTCACGAAGCGACGATAGAAACCAGCAAGTCCCAGAAAACTTCGCACTTGGGTAACAGTTGTAGGTACCGGCCAGCTATGTATCGCTTCAACCTTGGCTTGATCAACTTCAATTCCCTGTGGTGTCACAACATAGCCAAGAAAAGACACCCGATCTTTGTCGAGTAGCTCCTGCACTTGGCGTTGAATCTCCTTTGTCTCCTCTGGATTGGTCCTGTATGGCGCACGGTTGGGCAATGAAGCTCCAGGAATGAGATCAATTTGATGCTCAATCCCTCGAATAGGTGGCAGTCCCGGTGGAATCTCACTTGGAAACACATCAGAATACTCCTGCAAAAGGTTAGCAATGGCAGGAGGCAAAGCAGGCTGCAATTCATGGAGTGAAATCAATGCTTCTTTACAGACCAAAGCATAAGCAAGGGAGGTAGAAGCAATCAGCTCATTTATTTCAGATTTTGTAGCAATCAAGCAAGCTCCCTTTAACTTAATTTCCTTCTTGTTATCATGAGCAGATTTGCTATTCTTGTGTTTATGCTTCTCAAGATCATTTACTACAATCTGATTTTCACTCTTAGCATGCTCCAAATTTTTCAATTTGTTAGCTCTAGCAAGTTCATCCTTTAAAATCATTTCAGGGGACATAGGATGTAGCACAATCTTCTTCTCATGGTATGAAAAGGAGTACTGATTTGTTCTACCATGATGCATGGAGTCTCTATCAAATTGCCATGGTCTACCTAGCAGGATACTACATGCTTGCATAGGCACAACATCACATTCAATAACATCTTTGTAGGATCCAATGGCAAAGTTGATTCTCACAAGTTTAGTTACCTTCGCCTTACCACTGTTGTTGAGCCACTGAATGTAGTATGGATGAGGATGTGGCTGTGTAGGGAGTGCCAATTTCTCCACCATCTCGCTGCTAGCTAAGTTGTTGCAGCTCCCTCCATCAATGATCATGCGGCAAGATCTCTCTTTAACCACACACTTTGTT
Organism: Alloteropsis semialata; assembly: GCA_004135705.1. Taxonomy (NCBI): domain Eukaryota; kingdom Viridiplantae; phylum Streptophyta; class Magnoliopsida; order Poales; family Poaceae; genus Alloteropsis; species Alloteropsis semialata. The sequence goes on from CM014271.1 coordinate 50,404,741, forward strand.
TGAAACAAGGTGTGCCGCTGATTTTGCTCCGCTTGTTCCATTTGTGCACTAAGCACACGCTGCACAACAAGGCTCTCATAGTGTGCTGCATCGTCCGCACCAATGTGCTCCTCCTCTTCTTCACCTACATGGTCAGCCGCAAGCAAAGCAAGTGTATTTTCATCAAAATCACTAGCAGAGGAGTACTCACCATCATCTCTAACAATCATCACGCGCTTGCTTGGACAATCACGCATCATATGTCCATAGCCCTTGCAGCGGTGGCACTGAATGTCTCTTGTTCTACCCGTGGAGGCAACAGATGAAGAGCTCTCTACGGGTTTTTGGACGGTCTTTGCTGCTGAATTTGATGGAGCAGCATGGGACTTGTCACTGGATGGAGGAGGTGTTGCCCTACTCAATGAAGAGGATGGTGCAGCAGCACGTGTGGCAGAAGTAGAAGTTGTGCGTGGCTGCCACGAGCTAGTCTTTCCTGCAGAAATGTTAGTCTTGGTACTGGCACGTCGTCCCTGCACTTCTCTTTCAGCTTTGCAAGCAAGGTGAAATAAACGGGTGACATTGTTATAATCCTTATAGGCAAGAATGTCCTGAATCTCCCTATTTAATCCACCCAAAAATCTAGCCATAGCAGGTTCCTCATCCTCCTCTAGATTACAACGCAGCATGCCCATTTGCAATTCCTGAAAGTACTCTTCTACACTTTTAGTTCCTTGTCTCAATTGCTGCAACCTATTCAACATGTCTCGGGCATAGTAAGAAGGAACAAATCTAGCCCGCATGACCCTTTTTAAAGCATCCCAAGTAGGTGGTATGTTATCAGGATTTTTCTTGCAATGTTCAATCCACCAAACAGAAGCAAAATCTGTAAATTCACTAGTAGCAGCCCTAACACGAGTGTTTTCAGGAAATTCATGACATGTAAATTTTTGATCAACAGCAATTTCCCAAGTAAGGTAAGCATCAGGGTCATATTTGCCATCAAAGGGTGGTACCTTGAATTTAATCTTGTGGAAAGCTTCGTTGTTGTTGTTGTTATGGTGCACTTCACGGCGGCGGTGTCCTCCGCCCACACCACGACGGTGCTGTTCTGGGCGTCGATGGCGTCTTTCTTCATCTTCAGTGTCAGCAGGGTAGTTGTTCTCATCCCCTTCATCTTCAAGATGGTGCTGATCATGGTGATGATCCGGGTGACGGTTGTTATTGCCTCGAGCCACAAAGTCATCGAATCGCCTCAAGAGAGCAGCAAGGCTGGTGTCCACTCGTTGAATGGATGCCTCCAAGGTACCAAGCCGATTGTTGGTAGTAATCTGTGCATCCTCCAATTGCCCAAGCTTCTCATTTGTGGTCTGCAAATCTGCATCAAGGCCTTCAGTGTGCAGCCTCACTCGACGCAGTACATCATGAATAAGAGCACTGGTGCGGGGAGAATGTCGACGATCGTCTTCTTCCTCAGTTCCTGCCATAGTAAGAAAGACAAGAGCAAACAAGCAAGTGAAAGAAAACAGGCCCTACACCTATTGGGTTTGTGTTCAAGTGGAGTCGCTCACTCTCAACCTATTAAGCAAGCTCTTACAAGTTCTTACCTTGCCAATCAGGATGTGAAGGCAACCAGCAAGGGAGGCACCTAGGAAGCAATGTATCGGTGCAGCAGCAATACAAGCACTTGGAGAAGCTGTAGTTGTGTGTGTGGAGCTGTAGGAAGGATGAAAAATTGCACAAGGAAATACTAGCACCACATTAGTCTCAAGCAAGCTGAATAATTGTTCAAATGATGGTAAGTGCTGGTCCTAGGCTAAACCAAGCTAGAGACGCGAGCCTAGCCACAAATGACAGCACCTAATATGACCAATTGACACAAGCTATCAAGTACCTATGACACTGAACTGCTGCAAACAACACAACCTTTCTTGGTCTGAATTCAGCTCAATGTTGTTGTGGTTTCTTTTTCTTTTGGTGCGGCTTTTTCTTTCATTCTTTCTTTGCACCTTTCTGCCTTTTTCCTCTTTGTTTCTCCCCTTTCAGACTAGCAAATATGCAGAGGGAGGTCCTCAAAGCACACAAGACAACTAGTGCAGAGTTGGACAGCACAAGTAACAAATACAGCACTAACTTGACGGGCGAGTTACAGCAGGAATGAGGCCGAATTAGAACTTGTGGCCAAAAGCAATCTTGTAAAGCTACTCGTAGCCTTTCCAGCCTGTATCTAAACACCAAGATCCGAGCTCGTATGTGGAAGATATGTAACTCAAGAAACCAGATACAGATCTGATTCCGAATCAACTCGAACTCAACATTCAGATCTGAGTTCTAAACGCAACAGATTGGTAACTTGGTGCTAAGGGGTGACAAGAACTCGAAACTCTAGTGGATTAGACCAAAGGAACCAGCAACTTGACACAACCAAAGCAACCAAAAACTCAGCAAGCCCTAACCAAGTAGTACTAGCAAAGGCTCAAAGGGCTGAAACGAAATCTCTCACCGATAAACCTTGAGCTCTGGTACCAAATGATGTGAACCCGCTAGGGTTGGTGCCCGATCTTTCAATGAGAGGCAGGGGGTAACTCGATTTGGGGGAAGGGGATGACGTTGGCGGTCCGACTACAGCTCTCTCAAGTGCTGCGCCTTAGCAACCGGTACACCACCTCCAAGGATGCCGCACCTTGTGGAGCACGACACCAGCCACTAGGGCTCTCAATCCTGCAAGCAAATCGAAGAAACTTGCAAGAACAAGATAACAGGTATTGAAATTACCAAATAGGAATGAGGGATTCGAATCCAAGATACAATATGTGGGGTTCCGAAGGCAGGAAGTAGGACAGCTTATCCAGCATGCGCTATTCCAGCAAGCAGCTAGCAACAATGGCTAAGAATGCAACTCAACAAAACCCAACCCTAGAGTGGCGGCTGCTGGGGTATTTGTGAGGTTGGAGACGACCAGGATGTCTCCCCCAAACCCTAGGACGCGCCCCTAATGGGCCCAACTTGATACAAGGCCCATCAGCCCAAGTTCTGGTAACACAGTACCAGTCACGACCATTTTGACGATTCCCGTTGACTCAGGGCGAATTTGAAGGTGATTCCAAATCCATTTGAAAATAGACTTGATAGGCTTTCCAGGAAGTCCAAGATCACCCCAATCGGAGTCCGTATGAAGTCGCAGCACCCGTCAGAAGTTGGTGTTGTTCTGCTGCCCGAACCTGGAGCTTGTGAATCCTTTCCCCTTTGGCTCCTGTTCTTCATTCCTGAGCAAAACAACAGTGCAAGTGTCTCCGTTGTCTAAACAAGATGGACAAGTGCTTAAGAAGGAGCTTATCTGATGGTTAAGTTGTCGAGCACGAGCACGAGTAAGGGGACCAAGTGGAGGGGTGGACGTATCGGTGGTGGTGATGTCCTCATCAGCTACTCCGTGATCGACTACTTCTGGGGTCTGCCGACGAACAGCCCACGGACTTGGTAGATCGATTGTGTAGGGCACTGCCCACGCACTTGGTAGATTGAGTTCGTAGGGCGCTGCCACATGCTTGGTACACCGAATCAGGAGTCTTTGCCACAAAGTTTTGTGTACTGAGTACTGGAGGCACCACAGTGGTTACACCCTAAGGAGGCACAAATCCTTTGCGCGCAATCCGTGCCCTCTTTTGTCGCAATGCCGACTACTTATTTTGTCTATCTCTTAAGGTCACTCGGGCAGCACACGCCTTAATCCATGAAACCTTGGCTCTTTCTGCCACGCCTAACGTCTCTACATGCATACATGAGTCCGTCTCATACACGCTACGTGCAACGGCTAATGCAGGGACCATGTGCTTAAATGTAACAGGCTAAGTACTCAGGAGAAATACGACCGGACAAGAGAATGATGCAGCTTTTATGCTTATATTCATTATCCAATGAATTTCAGTACTTTCATTGTACTCTACAAAAATGCTATATAATGTACGCATCTTTTCTTTCAGGTCCAGCTTTGGCGGTGACAGCTTCTAAACTCGGGGGCTCAACGCCAATTACCACTCAAAAATACTTCCGGTGGCTCTGCTAGCTCTCAAGCTCGGGGGCTAGGTACCCAATTACTACTCGACATGGCTTCAGCAGCTCACCTGGCGTATAAGCTCGGGGGCTGGACACCACAGAAGTACTCAGATGATGAATTCTGAGAAGACAAAAAACTCGGATGAGAAGATTATTTCCTAAAGCAGATGGTCATAGGATCAAAGAAGATTGCTGTTCACAGGGGACGCCGCAGAACTATTTGAATGATGACTTCTGTGAAGACAAAGACCCTTGGATTGATTATTCAATCATTCCAAGGCTCGGGGGCTGATAAGCTACACCCATCAATCGCTTTTTTCAAAATGGAAGAAGCAGATTCAAGATTTGGCCCTCAGCCTGATTCTTCGATTCAACCTAAGGCTCGGGGGCTACTCCATATGGAGTGCGGCAAAATTGGAGGTTTTCAACAAAGGCGCAGTAGGGCGAGGAACAACTCGACTGATGCTAAATTTGTCGGAAAACAACTCGGTGAACGTGAAGACTTTGAGCACACCATACCCTCAAGGCAGCTTCGCATTACTTTGAAGATTCAGCCAACAAAGCACTCGAAGAGCACCAAAACTACTCAGTGAGGATCGAAAAAGTACTCAAAGACTGCTGCATACGGCTATGAAACGCTCGGGGGCTTGTCGGGGATAGAATCCCCAGTATCCGCAAGGAAGGAAGAAGGCGGACTCCTATTAGAATTCCCATGTAATCCTACTAGGACTCATACTGTGTAATCCTACTAGGACTCCTACCTTGTAGCCGACTAGGAACCCGCCCCCTGGACTATATAAAGGAGGCCCGAGGTACCTAGATGGGCATTGAAATCAACCCAGCGCAGGGTACAATACTATACACCCCATATAGGACGTAGGGTATGCTGCCTTGGCGGCCCAAACCTGTCTAAATCGTGTCTTGTGTTCCGCGTTTACCTTCATGCTTCAAGTCTGGCGATCCCCCACAGCACAAATCACAACCTTGGGGAACCCCCATAGTAGGCTAGATGGCATAAAAAATCCGACAGGTGGATATCCAGCGAAGTTTGCGAAGTTTCCGGTGTAGAAACTCACAATGCATGGATAGAAAGGCTAGCAAAATGAGGGTACACAAAAATGAAATGGCCAGCTTCTTAGTCTCGAACCATAGAAATCAATCCTAACAACTCATCAAAATATAAGTTTGCAATCCTAAAGGTTTCATCATGATAGATCATGTATATATAAAGGCTTTGGTAGGTAGAACTTTGCAAGAGATTCACGAATGCAGATAGCATAAGAATCAAGCTTTAAATAAAACAATACAAGGTATAAGGTCATCGGTAAACTTAAATCAAAGAGCAACATAAGGAATATGTGGGTCTAGAATTTAGTCATTTAACCTCCACAAATAAAAGAGTCGGTATTTAATCAATTTAAGATCATTTAATAGAGAGCAAATAGTCAAGTCATATACAACATCGTGTAGGTAGAACAAAACGGCCACTTTCATCACTTTTTCATAAGCAAAGTATACACAAATGATATCATCATTGTAAGCGCTAAAGTGATGGTGATAACTATTTATTGAAAACAAAAACAAGACTAGGTTGTCCTCCTAGTAGCCATGTTATTAATAAGAAAGATATACAAAGGTTTCTAACCTATGGTCGATGGCATACATATATACAAGCATTTAGAAGGAAGTGAACAAAGAGAAGGTTGAGAAAGAGTTACCATCTTTTTCGATACTTGTAATGGAGTTGTCGGATATCAATATCCGACCCTCTCACCGACGGGTGGGACCACGCAGTTTCAGGAAACCCGAAGAACATCAGATTAGGGGAGGATCGATTTTCCCCTAACTCGGCCGACTCCCGTCCGCCTCGGCCGACCCCGTCCGCCTCGGCCGACCCTCGTCCGCCTCGGCCGACCCTCGTCCGCCTCGGCCGACCCGCGTCCGCCTCGGCCGACCCCCGTCCGCCTCGGCCGACCCTCGTCCGCCTCGGCCGAACCACTCCTGTCGCTATCTCGCCCGACCTCTCTTCGTCTCGCCCGAGTCGGCGTGGGCCCGAGACGAAGTGGAGCATCCGGAAGACCCGGCGCAAGGATGTGTCACCATACGCCCAAGCCATTTCCCATCGGAGGCCGCCCGACGAGTCTCCGGTTCGCCCGAGGGGTTCTCCGCTCCCGAGTGGTCTCCAGCTCCTCGGGTAAAACTACCCGGCCACGCCCCGGCCCGTCCGGCGCCGTACCCACTTGGTACTTGCCGCGTCAGAACATCATGGGTGTCCGTCCTTCGCCACGGCAGCCACAGTGGCGCCCGTCCCATCCGAACAGGAATGCTACAGCCTGGAGAAGGAATGCATGCGCTACACCGGGCACTCAAGTACGACCCCAGGCGCCCATGGACGACACCTGGAGCCCGAGCAGGACACCTGGAGCGCCCGAGGACCTCGAGCAAGTCAACCACGACCCAGAAACTACCCGGGAGCTTACCCGGGAAGGCATCGACTCCAACCCCGGGATGTACGATCCCGGGTCCGGCGGGCGCCCACTCCGTCAACACCTGCTCCCGGTACGGCTCGGCGGACGGCGCTGGATGAAGCTCTCGGGGGCAGTAACTCCCTGTGTAATTTTCCCTTTCTTACCCCCCGCTCCCTTCTCCCCTTGAGGCTATAAAAGGGGACAAGGGGACACCAGTGGGAGGGGATCCAGACACTAGTTGAAGACTCGGACACCGCACGCAACACACTCACTCACACCGCTCAGGGACTTGGGATCTTCTCCCTCTCCCGACTAGTTTGTACACCCCCACTACAGACTAGGACGACGAAGAAGAACACACGACACACATACACTAGAACACTCACGCTTAGACGCACTCAGAGACTTGGGAGCCCTCCCTCTCTCGACCGCTTGTAACCCCTACTACGAGCAACGCGAGTAACACGAGCAGCCTCGAACTGGACGTAGGGCGTTCGTGCCCGAACCAGTATAATCCCTTGTGTCCTCTCGCGAACCATCCGGAGCCCAAACGCGCAATACACTAATTTACTTGTTGGTTATTTCGCACACCGACAGTTGGCGCGCCAGGTAGGGGCCTTTGCGTGTTTCGGCGATCACCAGGCTTTGGATGGCCACCCACGGATCGAGCTGGACTCCTGGGACGCAGCTGCGTCTTGGGAGTTTGGATTTCGTTATCACCGACGCCGGGGACTTGGAGAGAGTCGCTCTCACCCCCCCGGTCAACACTGTTGATGCTGACATCGCGACCGCCACCGAGGCCCTCGCGGACATCGGCATCAACGCCACTGGCGACGAAGCCGGCGACCCCCGCTCGAGGGCCAACGAGGCCCCACTGTGGGAGCAGCTCGAGATTTTCCTAGGGCCACGGCCCACGCAGGAAGACGTGCGCTGTACCAGGTTCGCCTTGGCGAACGTCGCTACTCAGCTTCTGGGAGGAGCCCCTCTCCCCCCGGAGATGCTGAACTACATCCCACCGTATGCGGTCCCATACGGTCTGCGCAACGCGGCTGAAGTCGTGTCCCGCCTGGTGACATGCCTCCTGAGCCCCACCCCGGCGGACAGCGAGTTCGTCGGGGTGATCGATCATGTCTCCGAATCGGTCTTCGACCTGCTGGACGATCCCGTTTCGGAGGCATCCGACACGCAGCTCGTCGGAGAAAGCCACCACCCCTCCCGGGAATGCTTCATGGCGGACCCTCCCGACGGGGAAGGGGGAGAAGCGAGTGAGAGCGGCTCGGGGCCAGCGGGCCCTGACGACGGTCACCCGGTGGCCGACGCGCCCGTTGCTCCCGCTCCGGTTGCAGCCCAAGCCGCGGCAGCGGCAGGACAGCCAGCCCCGCCACGAGCGGCTACACCGCCACGACGCTCCAAGAGGCTCGCCGCCGGTTGGAGCAGGAGCGGGTGCGGATCGAGCAGGAGCGGGAGCGCATCGAGCGCGAGCTCCTGCAGGTCAGAGACGCGGCTCCGGCGCGGGAACGCGCTCGGGACGTGCAGCGCCAAATCGTCGACGATGACGGCGCCCCGCCCCCGTGTTTCGCTCACGCCGGGCAGAACATAGCCGCGGCTGCCATGCTCGTGAGAGGGCTCCCGCCGCCGGTGACCCCGGAGGCCCGCAAGGCGCAGCGGGAACTCGGCGAGCTGCTGGAGCGAGCCGCAGCACAGCAGGCCGAGAGTTCGCAGTCGCGACGACGAGCGTCGCAGGGGGCCCACCGCGGAGCCTCGAGGCAGCCGGCCGCCGGGCGCG
>CM014271.1:50414023-50457961 GCA_004135705.1 Alloteropsis semialata
AACAACAGTGGTAAGGCGAAGGTAACTAAACTTGTGAGAATCAACTTTGCCATTGGATCCTACAAAGATGTTATTGAATGTGATGTTGTGCCTATGCAAGCATGTAGTATCCTGCTAGGTAGACCATGGCAATTTGATAGAGACTCCATGCATCATGGTAGAACAAATCAGTACTCCTTTTCATACCATGAGAAGAAGATTGTGCTACATCCTATGTCCCCTGAAATGATTTTAAAGGATGAACTTGCTAGAGCTAACAAATTGAAAAATTTGGAGCATGCTAAGAGTGAAAATCAGATTGTAGTAAATGATCTTGAGAAGCATAAACACAAGAATAGCAAATCTGCTCATGATAACAAGAAGGAAATTAAGTTAAAGGGAGCTTGCTTGATTGCTACAAAATCTGAAATAAATGAGCTGATTGCTTCTACCTCCCTTGCTTATGCTTTGGTCTGTAAAGAAGCATTGATTTCACTCCATGAATTGCAGCCTGCTTTGCCTCCTGCCATTGCTAACCTTTTGCAGGAGTATTCTGATGTGTTTCCAAGTGAGATTCCACCGGGACTGCCACCTATTCGAGGGATTGAGCATCAAATTGATCTCATTCCTGGAGCTTCATTGCCCAACCGTGCGCCATACAGGACCAATCCAGAGGAGACAAAGGAGATTCAACGCCAAGTGCAGGAGCTACTCGACAAAGATCGGGTGTCTTTTCTTGGCTATGTTGTGACACCACAGGGAATTGAAGTTGATCAAGCCAAGGTTGAAGCGATACATAGCTGGCCGGTACCTACAACTGTTACCCAAGTGCGAAGTTTTCTGGGACTTGCTGGTTTCTATCGTCGCTTCGTGAAGGACTTTAGCGCCCTTGCTGCCCCGCTGCATGAGCTTACCAAGAAGGGAGTGATCTTCAAATGGACAGATGCACATCAGGACGCCTTCGACATGCTTAAAGATAAGTTAACACATGCACCTTTGCTCCAGCTTCCTGATTTCAATAAAACCTTTGAGCTTGAATGTGATGCTAGTGGAATTGGTTTGGGAGGTGTCCTTTTACAAGATGGCAAACCTGTAGCATATTTCAGTGAGAAATTGAGTGGGCCTAGTTTGAACTATTCTACTTATGACAAGGAATTGTTTGCTTTAGTTCGAACTCTACAAACATGGCAGCATTATTTGTGGCCCAAGGAGTTTGTCATACATTCTGATCATGAATCTTTGAAACACATTCGTAGCCAAGCCAAACTGAATCGTAGACATGCTAAATGGGTAGAATTCATTGAGACCTTCCCTTATGTCATCAAACACAAAAAGGGAAAGGAAAATGTGATTGCTGATGCTTTGTCTAGACGTTATGCCATGCTGTCACAGCTTGATTTCAAAATCTTTGGCTTGGAAACAATAAAAGAACAATATGCACATGATGCTGACTTCAAAGATGTATTGCTGAATTGTAAAGGAGGAAGGACTTGGAACAAATTCATCCTCAATGATGGGTTTGTGTTTAGAGCTAACAAGCTATGCATTCCAGCTAGCTCCGTGCGTTTGTTATTGTTGCAGGAAGCACATGGAGGAGGGCTGATGGGACACTTTGGTGTGAAGAAAACAGAGGACATCCTTGCTGCTCATTTCTTTTGGCCCAGGATGAGGAGAGACGTGGAGAGATTCATAGCCCGCTGCACGACATGCCAAAAAGCTAAGTCACGTCTTAACCCTCATGGTTTGTACATGCCTCTACCTGTCCCTAGTGTACCTTGGGAGGATATCTCTATGGACTTTGTTTTAGGACTGCCTAGAACCAAGAAGGGGAGGGACAGCGTGTTTGTGGTGGTAGATAGATTTTCTAAAATGGCACATTTCATACCGTGTCACAAAACCGATGACGCTACCAACATTGCTGATTTATTCTTTCGTGAGATTGTTCGTTTGCATGGTGTGCCAAATACAATTGTTTCTGATCGTGATGCAAAATTCCTTAGTCATTTTTGGCGAACCTTGTGGGCTAAGTTGGGAACCAAGCTGTTATTCTCCACTACTTGCCACCCTCAAACTGATGGTCAAACCGAGGTTGTAAATAGAACTTTATCAACCATGCTTAGGGCTGTCCTAAAAAAGAACATTAAAATGTGGGAAGAATGTTTGCCTCATATTGAATTTGCGTATAATCGTTCGCTGCATTCTACTACAAAAATGTGTCCTTTTGAGATTGTCTATGGCTTCATACCGCGAGCTCCTATTGATTTGATGCCCTTGCCAACTTCTGAAAAACTAAACTTTGATGCTAAGCAACGTGCTGAATTGATGCTTAAGCTGCATGAAACAACTAAAGAGAACATAGAGCGCATGAATGCTAAGTATAAGTATGCTAGTGATAAAGGTAGGAAGCATATGCATTTTGAACCGGGTGATCTGGTTTGGTTACATTTGAGGAAGGAAAGGTTTCCTGAACTGAGAAAATCCAAACTAATGTCTAGAGCTGATGGCCCTTTTAAAGTGCTGCAACGTGTTAATGAAAATGCATATAAGCTTGATCTTCCTGCAGATTTTGGGGTCAACCCCACATTTAACATTGCAGATTTGAAACCATACTTGGGAGAAGAAGATGAGCTTGAGTCGAGGACGACTCAAATGCAAGAAGGGGAGGATGATGAGGACATCACCACCACCGATACGTCCACCCCTCCACTTGGTCCCCTTACTCGTGCTCGTGCTCGACAACTTAACCATCAGATAAGCTCCTTCTTAAGCACTTGTCCATCTTGTTTAGACAACGGAGACACTTGCACTGTTGTTTTGCTCAGGAATGAAGAACAGGAGCCAAAGGGGAAAGGATTCACAAGCTCCAGGTTCGGGCAGCAGAACAACACCAACTTCTGACGGGTGCTGCGACTTCATACGGACTCCGATTGGGGTGATCTTGGACTTCCTGGAAAGCCTATCAAGTCTATTTTCAAATGGATTTGGAATCACCTTCAAATTCGCCCTGAGTCAACGGGAATCGTCAAAATGGTCGTGACTGGTACTGTGTTACCAGAACTTGGGCTGATGGGCCTTGTATCAAGTTGGGCCCATTAGGGGCGCGTCCTAGGGTTTGGGGGAGACATCCTGGTCGTCTCCAACCTCACAAATACCCCAGCAGCCGCCACTCTAGGGTTGGGTTTTGTTGAGTTGCATTCTTAGCCATTGTTGCTAGCTGCTTGCTGGAATAGCGCATGCTGGATAAGCTGCCCTACTTCCTGCCTTCGGAACCCCACATATTGTATCTTGGATTCGAATCCCTCATTCCTATTTGGTAATTTCAATACCTGTTATCTTGTTCTTGCAAGTTTCTTCGATTTGCTTGCAGGATTGAGAGCCCTAGTGGCTGGTGTCGTGCTCCACAAGGTGCGGCATCCTTGGAGGTGGTGTACCGGTTGCTAAGGCGCAGCACTTGAGAGAGCTGTAGTCGGACCGCCAACGTCATCCCCTTCCCCCAAATCGAGTTACCCCCTGCCTCTCATTGAAAGATCGGGCACCAACCCTAGCGGGTTCACATCAGTAGCCCCCGAGGGTAATTCTCGATGAAGAGCATACCAAAATAGTCGGCACATGGCCAAACATGTAGAAAACATGTTAGAAAAATGATATCGAAAGAAATAAGCAACTTAGCTTGATTCGTGTCTAAGAAGGAGAATCAGCGTGCCATTGCCACGTTTGATGATAAGCCCTTGGGCGTCGTCTTGGTTGGCGTAACCGAGTAGTTGGTAGTTGATGAAGCCCAACTAGTCGGAACTTGTCCCTGACTGGGTCTTAAATCAAACCAAGTTGTTTTGGGTCAAATCTGAATAGCTCCGAGTTGTTTCAAGTCGAGCCGAGTAGTTGATGTTAGCAGCGATGGTTGTTGATGAAGCCGACTAGTGGCAGAATAGTGTCCACTCCCAACTAGCTGCTTAGTCAAGATGTCGACGGGTAATCGAAGTAGCCGTTGGCGAGTAGTCGAAGTAGTCGGCGGCGAGTAGTCGAAGTAGTCGGCGACGAGTGGTCGAAGTAGTCCGCGACGATTAGTCGAAGTAGTCAGCGGCAGGTAGATCGACTTTGCTTCGAACTCGGCAACGGTGCAATCTGCGCCTTGAACTTGACTAGAAAAATCCACCTGCAAATCTTCGAATAGGAATCCACTACGGATTGGAGACCAATACCCGCCGAGACAACGTGCTACTGCCTCACGCTGGCTAGATCGAAGTTGATGATGAGGTCCTTCAAGCTCGCCCGATGATCTCGCTCTCGTCGAGAATCGTCAAGCAAGCTTGATGGCATTCGAGAAGGGCACCACTTTCATCTTCGGCTCCTGGGTCTGCACGGCGGACGGCGCGGGCAACTTCGATCGCGTCCTCAAGTCGCCGACTCCGGAGCAACTCGCCGACAAGCTCGACGAGATCGCGTCCCTGGGTCCGAATTCAACTCGGGCTTAGGAAACCTCAAGTCCCAGTTCGTCTCTAACTCGGACTGGGAAGATTCCAAAGCGGACTAGGCGATCCAAGCCGGTTTCTGAACCATCGGTCGTGCCAAAATCCGACAACTCAAAAATCTAGAAGAAGAGGAGCTCAGCCACTGCTAAGTGTGAGATCAACACCCCGAGCTAGATTCCTTTTGGTCTTGTGGGAACCAATTCTGTTTTTCAGGCAGTGTCTTGAAAACAACTCTGATCTCTGGTCGAGCTCGACGAATTCCCTCTAAGCAGGAAACAAGTCGGACTCGTCATCACCTCAACTCCAGAGGGAAGATTAGTCCATTGGCCTAGACGCAAGCCAAATCTCGGAGCAACACTGCAAGAAGACCTAGACATGTTTCGCATCATCGCGTGCATTTATCCACTCCCGTTTCAACACGGGCAGCCCCTGGATTCTTCAAGTGGGTGTGGCTCGATTGTCCCAGCTATTTCAAGCACGAGGAGCTACTCTCCAGGGCGTCAAGCAATGGTGATCGTTGGCCAAGAAGAAGAAGTCTCCAATGATGAGCAAATAGTGGAGAACGAAGTCGAAGATGACCGAAACTGGCGCAGAGAATGAAACGCTGCTCATGCAGAGCATCGCCGCCGTGCCGGTCGCAGACTTCCTCCGCAGAACCTCAATGAAAGATTCGTGCAAGTCACCGGGCAAGATGTCTACACCAACGCCGCAGCCAATATCTTGGTTGTCGCAACAGAGCTTGGCCAGATGGCCCAAACTCCAGAGATTCAGAGGATGAAGATGATGGTTGAGATAGCGGCCATCTAGCATGACGCAATCAACCCTGCCAAGACCATCACCAGGTCCAAGGCACCAAGCCATCAGGCAAGCAGCTGGCCTGCCGACGGCGGCAACCGCAGCAATCAGTCCCATCACCCAAGCAGAGCCTGCCAAGAACCCGGCAACGAGGGAGGCATGGTAGTCAGTGCCGGAGATAGAAACCACAGTGCCGGGCCTAGCCACCACGTTGCTCAACAGAGTCACAATGGTGGGTGCGACAGCAATAGGGACAGGGATGCCCGCCGCAACTACCGTGGTGATGATAGAGATCTGCGACACCAGCTACAGAACAAGGACGCACGCACCATCATCTCCGTGCGAGTTCGCGACTGGGAAGAAGAAGAGCGCAGGCGACGCCAAGAGTACGACCAAATCTATGGGCCCCCCGGCCGAGGCTATCACAGCCTTGACAAATATGAAGGGTTCCCGGTCTTCTCAGATCGCATCCGCGCCACTTCCTAGCCTGACAAGTTCAAACCGGCTCATATCGAAAGATATGACGGAAAGCGCGATCCCGAGTAGTGGCGCCGCATCTACTACTCGGCGATCAAGGCGGCAAGGGGCGACACCGACACCATGTGCACATACTTCCCATTAGTCCTTGAGCAAGCTCCACTGACTTGGCTAGAAGGGCTAAAACCAGTTTCCATTGACTCATGGGATGCACCCTGCAAGGCTTTCATCAACAACTTCCAGGGTTCATGGAAGAGGCCGGGTGCTCGCTTTGACCTAACCCAGTGCAAATAGGGCCAAAACGAGTACCTCCGAAGCTACAACCGCCGGTTCTGGGAGAAACGCTCAACATGTGCTGGCCTCTCCGACCAAGATATCATTGACTGCTTCCACAACGGTCTCACTGATCCCACGCTACATCTTGACTTCGGGAGAAACATGCCAAAGATGCTTGAGGCCATGCGCGAACTCATCGGTCGTTGGTACAATGCCGAGGACCTGTAGCATGAAAGATTCAATCGAAACAGGACGGGGGGTGACCACAACAACAACAACAATCGCAACAAGGGCAAGCAAGTTGAGAACAGTGGCAAGCGCGACTTCAAGGACAAGAAACGGAAGCCTGAGGATTCGGTCAACATTGCTGAGAAAGGTCCTTCCCGCAAAAGATTCGAGAAACTACTCGACAAGCAATGCCCTTTCCACCCAAAGGACAAGCACTCCAGCAGGGATTGCATCGGGCTCAGGAAAGCCTTCGGGCACCGGAGGCGGCCCCAAACCCGACAAGCCCAAAATATCTTTTTGTGATTAACTCCTTGACCACAACCTACAATTGAGTATGGATCATTATTTCGAGGAAAATTTAGAAGAATCAAGAGCCTAATTTAGATAACATCAATTTGGGAGGCTTTGAAGAAACTCCCTGAAGATTCAAGTGACTTTCCGGATGGTCAAGATGGATTTGTGTACTTACTTCAGCAATTATCGACCCTAACTTCTATGCTCGATGACGAGCAATCGTTTAACCAAGGGGGGAGGATGCTGAGTAAGTACTATGTTGCCAAAAATTTATGAGGAGCAAAATGAAAGAAAAATAAAAAAATAGAAAGAAAGAAAGAAAAGAAACAAATATTAAAAAAATAAAAGAAAAAAGGAAGAATAATAATGCTCCTTAGTTCTTTTAGCTTCATCAAATTCCAAGTGCTTTGAAGACAATTCCATACTCAATTTTCCAACCATGTGCAATCCGATAACAAGGACTTCATTTGTGCCTCGAGATCATCCATTTGCCATTTGCACATGTCCACCTATCTAAATGTGTGTGTTTCATCCCTCTCTTTCCAACATTTATTTTCCATGACCTTTTTGACTAGTCTCGGTAATTCCAATAGATCTCTCTCTTAGTTTGATAATATTTGAGATATAATATTTTGCTAGGATTGTTTTTACCTACCAAGCTCCATATAAGCCTTCCACTTTCATATATGACTAGAATAGGTTGAAAATAATCTAGCATAGGCTTGAGCGACTTGATGAGATGAGCGTTTCCATGAGCTTTTGCAAGAGAATCTCACTTATGTTGGATATGCTTCTTTTTTAAAACCCTTCATGATGGAACAAGGTAAAGGTCTAAAGTTCACTTAAGTTCAAGAGCATTGCATTTATTATTATTGTGGCTTGTTCTTTATTGCTAGTCTATCTTCCATAATGAAAAGTAGTCGGTCACAACTTGAACTTTAAATGCTAAACACTTGAGAGCAATGTGTTTTGTTGTGCATAACTAAGTGCAGGAAAGACATTGAAGGGCAATGCTGATTTTCTAGCTAAGCAAAGATCCTGGACTTACTCGAGGACGAGTAAGGTTTAAGCATGGGGGGATTGTTGACGCTCGTTATACGTATACTTTTAGTGCTATTTAGGTGGTGGTTTTGGACTAATTCATATACTAACCCATCACTTGGCACTTGAAATAACCCGTTTCTGTATATGTGTTGTGTTTTGGAGTATATTGTGTTTTTGCAGGAAAACAGCACAATTTGGGGCATTTATATTCAAGGCCCAAAACTAACTACGAGCCCAAAGGAATCGAGCCTAGCGGAGGGAGCCCAACCAATGTACCATATGTGCTTTCATAGCCCAACTCATGGTCCTAGGTGTCCACATTCAATGAACCTTGGGTATGAGAGACTTAAGCATGAAAGAATTGAAGATTTGGAAAGTTATTCACGAGATCAAGGCAACCTCAAAGATATTCATGTAGCCCGAGACAACATGATCTTTTGGTGCAGATTCAGAGATCTAAATGACATCTAATGACAACATGTTGAATACCAAAGTTGTATCCATCGTCGAGGTCTTCAATTTGGACATATGGCAAGCATAATTTGGAATATGGAGCTAGGAGATATGGCCCCCGAAATGCATGCTGTGCAGAGAAGTCCATAATCAGATAGATTATATTCTGGTGCTATTTTGGGGATCTTAACTTCATTTCCAAGGAAACTCATGAATACCAAAGAAGGAGATAATTTCGTGCTACACAATTTAGAATCTGAGTTTGCCCTATTTGGAGTCCAGACGAGGAAGATATGACATCGGGAAAGTAGGGCTGCGAATTAGGAAAATCTGGACGAGTCAAATCTTATGGAAACCAAGTTTGCTTGACTCTCAAGCAATGATCTCGTGGAAGGAAAGGTGGAGCACGCCCCAAGGCTCCCCTAAGGTATAAATACAACCCCCTAGGTGCCCTCAAGAAGGGGAGATTCAGATCCAATCACCAGAAATCGACACGAAGTGGGACACACACCGAAGAAAGCCGATGGCCGCCGCAAATCCTTGAGGTTGCCTAGGAGATGGCTTAGGCCATGCCCTAGCCGCCATGGTTGGCCCTGCGTGGTGAAGCCATGGCTGAGTTCCGGAGCCATGCCTTGAACTCATCAATACATATGTACATTCGATGGTGATATCAATCTACTTGTCTTGTTTACTTTGATCTTCTAAGATGCATGCTTTCTCTCATAAGTCTAGCTCGCATATGTTCTTAGTAGGAATAGATCTAATTGTGGTGATTAGTTTATGCCCTGAGGATACATCTTAGTAGTGTGTAGGAAGTCGGCATGATTATCCTCATGTGGTGACAGCATGCGGGAGGAAAAAGGTCGAACGATTGTGTAATGTTGAGTAAGATCGACGGTGAGTATCATGGGAGTTGTTGCGCGGCCACCAAGGAGGAGGAGCTTCGAGTAAAGAGCACTTGGTGGGCGTTTGAGGTAAAGCTTTGGGAAACCTTAGGCGTTGACGCGCACCTCGCAAGGGCACCCATGGGAAAGTTCTTAGAGATGGCTCTTTATCTTTGTACGAGATTAGATTGATTATCACTTTGGCCGGAGTTGCAACTAGAAGACGGTAGGCTTGTGCTACCTTTGGTCATGTTACCTCGTGTTGTGGGCTTGTGATCCATTTATTACATTCATCAACTTCACACACATGTTTAACCTCATATGCAATCTATGCTTTATGATATGATTAGATCCGTACGGCTAGATAGAAAACCCTAGGTAGTTCTTTTATCGATCCACGGATTGATAAACCTTGGGGGAATACTCTAAGAGAAAAGCTACCAACGATCCGTGCGCTTGCGGTTCACAATTGGTGCATCTAAGGACCATCAATAGTGGAGAAATATGAACAGAAGCTAAGGCAATACTACTATGCTAACGTTCGCAAGAGAAGCCTATGCATTGGAGATATGGTGCTCAAATTAGATCAACGCACTAAGGACAAGACCAAATTGTCCTCTCCATGGCAAGGGCCTTACATCGTGGTGGACATTGCACGACCAGAGCCTACAAGATCGCGGAGATAGATGGAGACGTACTGCAGAACACATGGAATATGGATCAAATATGCAGATTCTATGCCTGAGTCAAGGTAATCGAGCAAGTTCAAGCCTATCCAACAATTTGGCAGGAGTTTTGATCATCCGCGTCACATCCGGCACCAAACAAAAGAAAGATAAGTTCTATACACTCTACTCACCCTCGCAATTATGCTCGGGGGCTAGGTTTTCATTTTTCTATTCAGTTTCTACTCTTTGTTACCATACTGCATATAATAACAAACAGTCGGGGACTACCATACTGAAAATTTTCAGACCTATTCTACAGACCTCGAGTGCAACGCTCAAGGGCTCCCCTATGTTCAGGTAATTCTTGTGGCATATACTTCTAGACACTTTTCTAGCATGTCTTCATGCTAAAAAAGAGCCTGGGGGCTACTACAGTACCATTACCGCACAAGAATCAGGCTTTTTAGATCGAAAAGTCGAACTACGCTAAAAATACCAGACACTATGACTACAAGGAATTATACAGTTTAGAAGACCGCTCGAGTCTTAGCAACTAAACAATTCCACAAAAGCTCATGGTAATGGAATAGTTAGCTACGTTAAGACTGTCATTTAAAAAGTAGCGTAAAAGCCCGAACAACTCTATTTCCTAATCAAAACATGCACGCATATGTTCAGCAAAAGGATTAAAAGTTCACAAACTAAAACTACCAAGTTCTTGCCCTATTACAGGAATCCATCACAAGTTTAGGACGAGGTTTTAGAATTAGACAAGTGAAGGCCAAGTTTCTAGACAAATGGTTCAACCAGTGGAGCAAGATCATCGAATAAAACCTGTGCCTCCTCAGCCGAGCACTTGAAACCCTAGGTGAGCAGCGCAGCATCAACCCTCTGCAACGTGGCTTTTCATGGCTCCCAGGGTGTGCGTCACAGCAACGACAGCACCCTCCATGAGCGTCACAGCAACGACAGCACCCTCCATGAGTTTGCTCTCCAGGGTCAGGCCGCGCTCCTCAGAAGCTTTGAGTTGAGTGCTGAGGTCGGCGATCTCCTTGCGCCGAGCTACGAGCTAGCCTTCTAGATCTGAGCTTTTCTTCTTTAGCGTCTCAATACTCTCGAAGTTAGCTACAGGGTTATAGGCACTATATTAGTAACAGTTAAGGAACAAGAAACAATGTACACAGTAAATCAAGTACCTTCTTTCTCGGACTGTGTCACACCCGATTTTGTAAACAAAACCAAATGACTATCATATGTGCGCCAGGATCAAGTTTACACACATATGAGACTTCATCAGTGATATAAAAGACAGTGCAAAACGTAAATAATATTAAATACCATTATTACACTCACGGAAGCGAATAACTAGCAGCGGAACCTTCAAAACTTCTCCACAGGCAGCTGACTGGGGAAACACGTACGCCTAGAAACTCCAAAATACTCCACTGAAACTTCTGTCTAAGCCTGAGCCGCAGATAAAGCAAGGTTGAGTACACTTATGGTTGGTACTCAGCAAATGTAGAGCAAAAGCATAATGACATGCAAAGGCTTAACAAGGAAATAGTTTGGCTTCTAATTAAATTGCTTTAAGCACTTAAGTTGGTCAAATTTTATTTAGCATCATAATTACTAAAGTATAAGTATATACCAACCCAATTAAACATATGGTAAACCATAAGCATCATCAACAACATAAATAAACCAATTTAATTCTTCTTTCGATATATTAATCATGTGAGGATCCAGGCCGCTCATGACCGTGAGCACGGCTATTGCAATAGATTTTAGACACTCTGCAGAGGTTGTACAGCTTTCCCCACAATTCGTGTTTCTCATTATGCCCGGGTTAATTACTCCTTCAACACTTCCTTTGGTGAGGGGCCAGAGAATCACTACGAAGCCTTTCCAAAGAATTTCCCAATGTGTGTGTGCTCCCTTGCCAGACGGGTCTATAAAAGGCGCACCTTCCTGCCCCCGCACCTCTGCTCACAAACCTTGCCGGTAGCAACCAGCCCATACCACACATGCAGTGCATCCACACAACAAAGGGATCTTCTAATTACTTAGCTAAGACCAGAGCCATGTGGTATTGTGGTTGTACGGGAAATCCCGGGTGGTTCTCCATGTTCCGATTAATCAATGTGGTCTTGGTTTAACGTTCTCATCAGATCATGTATATCATATATAAAAGATATCACAATATTATTATCTTCACATTTAGTGTAAACCAACCCAAGTATAGCAACTAAGCAAGTACTACCCAACATTAATATTAAACCCAGGTTGACAAGGCATGATTAAGAAAACTAGTCATCCTAATTATGGGACCCATCATGATTATAAGCATGCAAGCAATAGCGAACTACGGTGTATAAGCATGTCATATGGTTATTAGGACAAAAGTATGATCAAGAATACACTTGCCTTAAATCCAGCTAATAACTGCTATGGCTCAGGGACTTCTCAAACGAATCCTCGAACAAACCTTGAGAACCACGAACGTTGCTCCTATACGCAATCACGGGGTCACACATGCAAGGAAACAATACAACAAATAAGAAACAATACACCAAACATGGGCAACAGTACAAAGGAACGGTATAAAGGTATAGATCAAGTTCTTACGGTCACGTGAGCTGAAGAATCACTCGAATCGGAGTTGAAACGATCGAGATAGGTCCAAAACGGTGATCCAGGGGCTTATCTGTGAAGATTAGAAACTCCAGGGATTAGATTGAAGAAATCCGAGGGCTAATACATAATTATATGTATTTACTCAGGGTCTAACTCACAAAAGAACAAGGTCAGGACGGCGGGTTATAATACTTGAAAAGACAGGGGGCTAATTGCAAGATAAAAGGACCTTCATGTAAATACTTTACAAAGGAGATGTACCGCGGGTTGATTCGATAAAACCTCAAGGGCTCTTTAACAAAATGACCTCGGCTGACCGGTACTCGGCTCAGTTGACTTGGATCTGGACCGTTGAATCGCGATCGGACGGCTCACGGGGCTTGACGGTTCTGACCGGCGGCGGCGGCGGCTTCCGACGGCGGCGCGCGGTGTCCGACGGCGGCGACTCGCCGGCGTAACACGGTTTAGGAGATGCCGGGCACCAAATCGAGCGGCGCTTGGACTGGGAGACAGAGAGGAGCACGGCGAACACTTCTGGGGTGTTAAACACGGCGGAAGATCGACGAGGGCGGCGAGCGACGCGAAGGGGCGGCTCGGTCTGCAGGGCAAAGCTCCGATGAGGAATTTCGGAAGAACGAAGGCAATCCCACGAGTTCAAGCAGCACTGGTAGCTTCGTTACCTCCTTGCCCACCTCCTGATGGTGATCTCGTCGTCAGGGACTCCACACCGAGCGAGAACAGTGGTGGCGGCCTGCGATAAAGCTCCGGTGAGGAAAACTGGGAGGGAGAGAGCGAACACGCGCACAAGATTGGCACAGATACACCCAGTGCTTCTCCACGAACCTCCAGAGGGCGATCACGTCCGCAGGGAAGCGGCGGCGGCTTGGATCGAAGGTGGCGGCCGTTCCCTAGGGCTCTGGCGGTGGTGCTCTGCAACTAGAGGACGCGGTGTTCTGGGGGCCTAGGGTTTCAAAGGGTGCGAGGTCGGGCGGCGCGAGTTTTATAGATGGCAGGGGCGCTCCTTGGCGTGTGCGACACGGAGAGAAGGGTGGCACGCTCGGACTCGTCCGGCTCGGGCGTGAGTCCGATTCGGGGGAGATGAACCTGACCGGTGGGGTCCTGTTGTCAGCGAAGGGAGGGGGAGGCGGAGTCGTGGGCCAGAGGGAGAAATGGGCCGGTGCGAGCTGGACTGGGCCGGGAAGCTGGGTTAGCCCACGAGCGGGGAGTGAGGCTGGGCCAGATTCGGTGGGAGAGCAGGAGCAAAGGCGAACTACAAAGGAGTTCAGGGAGGTAAACAAGACTTAACTAAAAACACTAGACTAAGGTTCAAACAAATGCAAATCAAATTCAAATTTAAACGTGTTTAAATTCAATTTTGACTTGCCATCAATAGAAAACACAATGCACCAGCATGTATGCAACAAAAACTTATTATGGCTATTTATTAATTATTTAATTCAATAAAATCCTAAATAATTCCAATTAAATCACAGAAATTTATTTAAACCTTTAATAAATCCTAGGAATTTCCATAAATGTTTATACAATTTCTTGTGATGAAAATTAGGGTGTTACAGACTGCAAGAGAGCAACTTGGGCCTCCAGTCGAGCTACTGATGCTTCCGCGGCCAAAGCACGAGCTTCCAACGAGCGCCATTGCTCCTCTGCTATGGAAAGCGAAGTGATGATCGAGCCCAAGGCCGTCAGGACGGGTTCTGTGACCTCGGCTGACTTCTCCTCTTGGTCGGGCGCAACCGTCGTGCCTTGATTTGGAGTTTTCTCCTTGTCATACGGCTTGACCGAAGGGGAAGCTGTGGGTTTGGAGGGCCTGCATTCCCGAACAAAATAATTAAAGAGTTCCCCCTGGGAAAACGATCAAGCAGAAATCAAATAGGTCAGAGTCCTTACACGGCTCTTGGGAGGGTAACCTTGAACTTCTTCTGCAAAATAGAAGAAGGCTTTTACGACGTCTTGGCGGAATGAGTTTCCTGCAGAAAAACCTCCTAAACACGATTAAGTTTTGTTATGCGTGCAAAAATTGTGAACAAACAGCCAAATATGATCATGAGCTGTACCTGGTCTCCAGGCTGAGGCAGGTCGCGCATGGTGGGTAGCTCAATAGCACCTGGAGTCCAAAGAAAGCCCGATCTAGTCGTCATCTTCTCTGCACTTGCGCCCCTCGAGCGCTTGCAAGAGTGTGATGGGACGGTAACCTTGGTGCTAGTCGGGGCTTTCTTCTCTTCAGCAGGAGGCTGTTCAGGCATCTTGGCCGGAGGGGTTTTGTCACCCTGAGCTAATGCCGGCTCTGCCTTGTCCTCCAGGTTGATAGCTCCACTATGGAGGGGAGCATCAACAACTGGAGGGGCCTGATGGGGAGAAGAAATAAGTTTATCGGTAACAAACAAAGAGGGATATTTCTAGAAGCAAAATTACCTCTGGAGTGGGGTTTTCGCGACTGAAGGGTGCAGGGACACCAGCCCAGTCAGGAAGATTGGCGTTCAGCATTTTCTTCAGGTGACTCGCCACCTTCGATTCAGGCATAGCTGCTGGTTAAAGAGTCATTGATTACAAATGACCGAGCACCACCAGAAATTATACCGACCAATTAAAGTCACTACTTACCTTTGGGCTTCGTTCTGTTCGGGTCAGTATCTCCTGTAAAGACGCTGGCCAAGCGGAATGCACCACGAGCAGAACAAACCTCCATCGGATGAAGGTCTCCGCCACATGAACTGCAGTCAGCCCCTTCTCCCAA
The DNA here is from genome assembly GCA_004135705.1 of Alloteropsis semialata. Classification (NCBI taxonomy): domain Eukaryota; kingdom Viridiplantae; phylum Streptophyta; class Magnoliopsida; order Poales; family Poaceae; genus Alloteropsis; species Alloteropsis semialata. The sequence continues at coordinate 50,428,980 of CM014271.1, forward strand.
AGAAAGTAAATCCGATCAATGTGCTTCTGCATCTCAGGGGTAATTTTTGGGAGGGCCTTGGTTTCTTCCTTGAGATATGGCATCAGATACTTCACTTTCATCGATGAGGCTTAGGCAAGGGTAATGTAGAACCAATGATGCTGATATCCCTTCCAGGAATCTTTAACTAGAAAAGGGATATAAAGCTCCCGATCTCTCAAGGAAAGCCAATCGACCCGATCATGAGTTAGTCCTTGTAATATGCAGGGGGTGTAAAAATGCCTCCACAGGGTCAATGACGGTTTAATTCCTAACCAAGCCTAACACAGAAAGGCGAAGACGCTAAGCATTACCATGGCGCTCGGCTTTATGTGCACGAGCTCGATCTAGTAAAACTCACAGACCTTGTGGAGGAAATCTAGCAGATAGACCCCGAACCCATAGTAGAAGAACTCGATGAACACAACAAGCTCCATAGTGTTATGCGTCGGGTGAAGCTGACCTTTAGCCGGCCGGCGGGGGAATGTGGTCGTGTCGGGAAGGAGTCCAAGAACCTCCAGTTTCTACAACTGCTTCGCCGTTGTGGTAGATCTTTCCCAGTAGTTGTCGGTGGTGCAGATGCCGGTTCTGCTTCGCAGTTCCCTCCCGGGGGCGGCGGCATTGCTCTGCTCGCTGGACGACTCGTCCCCAGATGCGGACTGACGAGAGGAGGCCATGAGGACGAAGGGTTGGGTGGGGGGTTGAAGTTGCAAGAAATCAATCTAAGATGGCGACTGTTGCCTGTGTGAGCGAGGAAGACGAAGGCTCAAATGGTGACAAGGCGGCCACGCTTGGGGCTTTATAGTTTCGAGAGGGAGCACGAACCCCGAGAAAGCTGGGTTTGATTCGCCTTGTGCGCAGTCACTGTTGGGTCAAAAGATTCTTTCCTTTCTCTGCAGCAGGTGTCGTTTCGAAAAATGTGCAGGTCAAATTCAATGCATTTGGGACTGCTAGCTTACTAGATAAGCTAAAAGTTTTAAATGACCAAATATAATATGTTATGAGAAAATATCCCGATCATCCGTGACCGGGGGCAAGTTTTTCGAACATGTTATAGACTTCAGTTTTTCTGTCAGGCAAAGATTTGTTCGGGATTGTGTGATCTGAACAAACGATCTTGCGAACAGATTAACAAAAAGTTTTGGATACAAAGAGGAAATGGTAACAATTTTCCAAGCAAGATGACTTCATTCAAAAGGGGTAAATTTTGCAGGAGATCGATTACTATCCCGAAACTAAAAATTTAAAATAAATCATCCTCGCGCGAGCCTAGTTCGTCGGCGAGGATGATGGCGCCGCGGCACCAGGCGATGGGGGCTCCTCCGCGTCCTCCTCCTCGGAATCACTGACGAGGTCCACCAGCGCGCCGTCTCCTGGAACCCCAATTAGCTCGCGGTTCAGGGAGACGAAGAGGCGCTTGGCAAACTCCTCGTCGCCGCTGGTGTCGACCGGAGCGGAAGTTGAAGACACGCCTACGTGCGTTGACTCTGGCCCAGGACGAGCCTTGCTCATCCCGTGCTCTAACTCATCGTCAGAGGGGATGGTGATGGGAGACGCCGGGGTTGGAGACGACGGCTCTGGCCTTTTCCCGGCGGCGGCGCTTGACGGCGCGGCCTTGGGTCGCGGGGACGCCATTGCCAGCGTTTCTTCTTGAGGTGCGACCTCGACTCCCTCATCCCCGTGCCAGGGGAGAGTTGGGAGCGGGCCTTGAGGGGAAGCAGAGGGCGGAAGTCACCACCGACGAACTCTCCGGTATGCTGGGTGTAGGCTCGGCGAAGCTACGGGGAGAATCTCCGAAGAGGAGGCGAGGCATCCTGAACCGGTGGCTCAGTTTCTTTTTCCCCATGGCTGGGAGGAGGAGACCTTAGTGGGGAAGGTTCTGATGCGGATCTATCCAAGAGATCGTGTATTTAAAGACCCAGAGGCGACGTTTCACACGTGGATCGAGGAGCCGGTATAGTGCCGTGATTTATGGTGTGTGCGTTGTTAGAGTTTCGGGAGGCGTGCGGAGTGGGGTTTAAATACACGAAACAGAATTCAACAGCCCATGGTGGTTCAACTTTCGATATTAAGTATTTCTTTATTCACTTTGATTATGGTTGCTATTTTCTCTGACCTTATCATTCAGATGAAGGTTATACCATTAGTTGTTCGGGATCTTTTTCAAGCTCTTATCGAAGAGTGTTGTGAGATATTTAACATATCCAAAATTGCCCGAAGAGCAAAAAACGCCTGAAGGCAATTCAAGGAACAACATTTTCTAAACAAGATAATCCCGGGGGCTACTCTTATTGGCATTTTATACGACCATAGATAAATCCGCAAGCATACGGATATCAATGTAGCTTTCACCCGAGAGTACTCCAGGGTATCGAATCCACAGGGAACGTGTGTGTACTAGTGAAGAGTTAAGAACGACCAAGGACAAGAGAAGAAATACAAGTGCAGAGGATAGAGAGGGTAGCTCAGGATTCTGGATAGCAAAAGGATAGATCAGACTTGTATTATAATGCTTGATTCGGGATGCTAATCCGTCCTAGCCTCAGAAAGGGATGAGAAGGGGACTAGGCAAGCAAGCAATGGTCCTACTGTACTCTAGTGCTGCTCACGTGGTGGACTACATAGGCCATCAGGGCTGTCACCACCTTGGGCTACCACTACAAATCCGTGGCACCAGGCGTACTTCAAGGTATTCAAATGACTAGACATTCGTCTACTCAAATAAATACTATCCTAGTTTCAAGATAAAAAGACTAGGACACCTATCACAGCGAGGAGCCCACAAGCAGAATAAAATAAAGCTGAACTTTATTCAATAAAAGTAATGCCAGAATTACCTAAGCAGACCCGGATGTACTCGAGGAGAGCGCACCCGCCGAGGTACAAGAAGAAGATAGGAAGCCGACATCCCCGGCTTCTCCTAGATTCTCGCCTCACCCTCACTTTTTCCCTAAGCACTACATTGGATATGACCTTCAAGCTCCACTTCTCTGTGTGTTGAATGAGGGAGATGGACCCTCTATTTATAGTGGAAGGGATGTCTTGGGAGAGTGAAAATGTTTCAAAGGTTCCAAGAAATATTCCCCTACTAATCCTCCCCTTGCGACACCTGCCCTAGGAACCGATGCGGGAACGTCGGTGGTGCGGAGAAAAAGGCGTGAAAGAAAAAGTCCTGCACGTGCTATGCTTCCTGCGGTGAAAATCCGGCCGTCATCTCTCCTCGATCCGCGTGAAGGAGTTCTGAGCGAATGGGAAACTGCCACGTGGCCGGGCTTGGTCTTCCAGTGTACACGCTTGGGCCTGGCGTGCTGCGCGCAGGGCCTTGCGGCCAGTGACCGAGCGCCATGTGCCTGGGCCTGCGTCCAAGTGAGGCCACCGAGCGGACGGCTCTGCGCCCCCTGCTTGACCTGCACACGCCGCTTCGCCCTGGTGCGAAGCCTCGCGTGGTCGACGATGTGGCCGCCTGACAGCGGGCCCCTGGCCCTTCTCCTATGCATGCGTTGTGGGCTGGTCCCACATGGGCCCCATGGCCTTTGGTCTGTGCGGTCTGTGCGTGAGGCAGCATACAGGCCATAGGCCCCCTGCCCTACGGACATGTTTGGTTAGCGTCCTGGCTCAGGCAGCAGAAGCCAGGCAGCGAATCTGACCCCAGGCCGTCGAAATCGGATGCTTGAGGTTGCTGCCTGCGCCAAGCAGGTTTCTCAGGTTCTCAACCAAAGAAGCCCTACAGGCACGTGAACGGGGCTGGCGCCCGCCCGGCCGCTCCGCCCTTGCGGAGTGCGCCGCTGTGCGGTGCTGGTCCCCGTTGGCCCCACGGTGATGTCAGCAGCGCTGACGTCAGCGATGACGTCAGCGCTGTGTAGTAATTTCCTTCTTCTATAGTTTATTCATTTGAACTCCAAAATAGGTAAATTATATATCCATGTTGTTCATCTTGACGAGATCTTTGCACTGGTGCACTGAAACTTGGCATTTGAGATAATTTGTGACATTGATATTTTTGGATGTATCTCAAACTTGTAGGGTCATTTTGGGCATTTCCTGCAGAACAAGATAAAACACCAACACTCGTGGAAATCGTTAGTAATAAACCCTACCACTATGTTTGGTGATTATATTTGATGTATTTTCCATAGGAATTGATGGTCAAAAGTTGCACTTAAGGACCGTCAACAACTGTTGACGCCATAATAGCAGGGTGCCCAATCACGAGGATTACCGACTACCGATTCCACGTGAAGAGGACTCCAAACAGGACACGACAGCTGGACCAAAGGAGGAAGGCTCGAAGATAGTTAGAGTCCTACTAGGTTTAGGTCTGTTTTGTCTTGTAAGGCAAGTCTTCCCGGATATAAATAGTGAGGGGTCATGCACGTAGAGGGTATCCCAACTTTCATCAATGCACCCACGGTTGCACAATTGTAATCTGTACTCGCCGAGATAATACAAGCAAGCAACTGGACATAGGGTTTTAACTCAATCTCGAGGGCCCGAACCAGTATAAAATCTCGAGTCTCTTTGTTCAACTGTGATCGATCTTCGCACAAAGCGGGGTGCCTGCCGAACAAATATCTGCCGAGTATAACCTCGACAATATCAAAACAGAGAAGCTAACCCGGCTCAGCCACGTGCCACCCAGTTCAGCTAGGTTCAACTAAGGTGGCTCGGGTTATAAGTTTTTGAAGAACTTTGCAAATGGGATTTCATTTTCTGATGTCAAAGCAAAGCTAAACTCGTTGTGGCAAGGATAAGTGGTGAAGAAACAAATCGAGATGACTAGAGCAAGGGACTAAGCAAGCTTTGGTTAAGCGACGGCTTGAGACCATGTGCGTATTGCTAAGGTGAAGTAACTGGTACCCGTGGTGTTTCATAGTATCATATCTAAACCTTACCGAGGGAACCAATGCATTGCATCTAATCTCTGAAGGAAATTGTGAGTTGGACTAGAAATGGTCTTCATTCAAATATGAAGGTTCAACTCACTAGTTCAAGGTAGTTATGCTCAGCTCATAAACAAAGAAGGAAGCAGACCTCATGATTCAATTGATCAAAGCATGGCACGATATACAAGTGAGAATATCAAGTGGTTAAATTGTAATTTATCCTTGGTCTTGAGTATAGGTATGCCATACTATCAAGAGGGATGCATCACTATGTTCTTCGGTTCAGTCTCAGTGCTCAAATAACCTAACTAAGTTGAGAGACAAACAAAAAGCATCATGTGCACTTTAGTGGGTACTAACTGTGATAATCCGGAAGTTCTGGATTTCACAATACGGAAGTTTCGGATTTTGTACACGTAGCATGTAACGGCTAGTTGGTTCAAAAATCTGGAAGTTCCAGATTTGGGATCCAGAAGTTTCGGATTCTAACTGCTCTAACGCTAGTTTTCTTGGGGCCTGTTTTATATACCCTTTGGCCCCCTCTTTGGTGTGCTGCTGACTGAAGCTCTGTCCTAACTCTTTGACGGACCAAGATCCATGGGAGTCCTTATGGGCTGCAGGTCCGCAAGGAGATTGGGCCGCCAACTTTGATAGATACAAGGAAGAGACGTACACGTTAAGGGAATTAGTCGGCTACTAGGAAACAACCTGGCCTAATCATGTTAGGACTCTATGTTTCATATCTGAGTAGGAGTCTGTATTTTCTGCCTTGTAGACCCTGTCTCCCGAGTATACAAGGTGAGGCAGGGACCCCTTGTAAAATGATAACCATCAATACGAAGCTATCCACCACATAGGATGTAGGGTATTACGCTCTCTCTCGAGGCGGCCCGAACCTGTCTAAATCATCCGGTGTTCGCCATCGTGCTTCTGGTTCTGGCAAGGCCCTTATGAACAACTCGACTACTCAGGGATCCCCTATAGTCGGATAGCCGATATAAAAAACCAATAGCTGGCACGCCAAGTAGGAGCTCTCGTCAAGAATCGTCAAGAAAGCTCGATGGCACTAGTCATCACCAACTACGACGGTGACATGGCGTTTGAGAAGGTCGCCACCTTCGTCTTTGGCTCCTGGGTCTGCACGGCGGACGGCGCGGGCAACTTCGATCGCGTCCTCAACTCGCCGGCTCCGGAGCAACTCGCCGACAAGCTCAATGAGATCGCGCCCCCGGGTCCGAATTCAACTCGGGCTCGGGAAACCTCAAGTCCCAGTTCGACTCCAACTCGGACTAGGGAGATTCCAAAGCGGACTAGGCGGTCCGAGCCGGTTTCTGAACCATTGGTCGCGCCGAAATCCAACACTTCAAAAATCCAGAAAGAGGAGGGGCTCAGCCACTGCTAAGCGCGAGGTCAACACCCCGAGCCAGATTCCTTTTGGTCTCGTGGGAACCGCCTCTATTTACCAGATGGCGTCCTCAAAGCAACTCTGATCTTTGGTCGAATTTGATGAACTCCCTCTGAGCGGGAAACAAGTCGGATTCGTCATCAACTCAACTCCAGAAGGAAGATTCGTCCACTGGCCCGGACGCAAGCCAAAGCTTGGAGCAACACCGCAAGAAGACCTGGACATATCTCGCATCATAGCGTGCATTGATCCACTCCCGTTTCAACACGGGTAGCCTTTGGATTCTTCAAGCGGGCATGGCTCAACTGTCCCGGCAACTTCAAGCACAGGGAGCTTTTCACCAGCGCGTCAAGCCATGGTGATCATCGGCCAAGAAGAAGAAGTCTCCAATGATGGGCCAACAGTGGAGAACGAAGTCGCAAACGACCGAGAACGGCACAAGCAACGAAACGCTACCCGCGCAGATCGACGCCGCCGATCCGGCCGTAGACTTCCTCCGCAGAGCCTCAATGAAAAATTTGTGCAAGTTGCCGGGCAAGATGTCTACACCAATGCTACAGTGAACATCTTTGCTGTCGCAACAGAGCTTGGCAACATGGTCCAAACTCCGGAGATCCAGAGGATGAAGGCGTTGCTTGAGACAGCAGCAATCCAGCATGACGCAATCAACTCCACTCAAACTATCACCAAGTCCAAGGCAACAAGCCACCAAGTAAGCAGCCGCCCTGCTAAAGGCGGAAACTACGGTAACCCATCCCACCATCCAAGCAGAGATCACCGAGAACCTGGCAACGTGGGCAGCATGGTAGTCGGCGCTGGAGGTAGAAACCATGGTGCTGGCCCTAGCCACCACGTTGCTCAACAAAGTCACAATGGCGGACGCGACGGCAACAGGGACAGAGATGGACACCGCAACAACCGAGATGATGATAGGGACTTGCGACACCAGCTACAGAGTAAGGACGCATGCACCATCATCTCTACACAGGTTCATGACCGCGAAGAAGAAGAGCGCAGGCGGCGCCAAGAGTATGATCAGATCTACGACCTTGGTAAGTACAAAGAGTTCCCGGTCTTCTCAGACTGCATCTGTGCCACTTCCTAGCGCGAAAAGTTCAAACTGGCCCACATCGAAAGATACGACGGAAAGCGTGATTGCGAGCAGTGGCTGCGCATCTACTACTCGGCGATCAAGGCGGTAAGAGGCGACACCGACACCATGTGCGCCTACCTCCCAGTAGTCCTCGACCAGGCTCCACTGACCTGGTTGGAAGGACTAAAACCAGGCTCCAACAACTCTTGGGATGCACTCTGCAAGGTTTTCATCAACAACTTTCAGGGTTCATAGCAGAAGCCAGGTACTCGCTTTAACCTAGCCCAGTGCAAACAGGGCCAAAACGAGTACCCCCAAAGCTACAACTGCCGATTTTGGGAGAAGCATTCAACATGTTTCAGACTCTTCGACCAAGATGTTGACTGCTTCTGCAGCGGTCTCACCAATCCCACGCTGCATCTCGACTTCTAGAGGAACATGCCAAAGACGCTCGAGCCCATGCGTGAACTCATCGGACGTTGGGCTGACGCCGAAGACTTGCAGCATGAGAGATTCAACCGGAACAAGTCGGGGGGTGACTGCAACAACAACAATGATCGTAACAAGGGCAAGCAAGTTGAAAACAGTGGCAAGCGCGACTTCAATGACAAGAAACGGAAGCCTGAGGATTCGATCAACGTTGCTGAGAAAGGCCCCTCCCGCAAAAGGTCCGAGAAACTACTCGACAAGCAATACCCTTTCCACCCAGAGGACAAGCACTCCAGCAGGGATTGCATCGGGCTCAGGAAAGCTTTCGGCACGGGAGGCGACTCCAAACCTGACGAACCCGACAAAAACAATGGAGGCAAGGGTGACAAAGACACTGGCTACCAACAAGCCGACAAGGTGGTCAATGTCATCTTTGGAGGGATTACTCAGACGGACTCGAAGCGTAAGCAAAAGCTGATCCAGCGCGAGATCGGGTGCATCAAGCCTGCTATCCCCACATTCCTAAAGTGGTCAGAGGTTCCGATCAGTTTCTTTCATGACGACCAATGGACCGACATCAAGAACGCGGGAAGGTACCCTCTGGTAGTAGACCCGATAATGGCAGGCGCACGACTCACAAGGACGCTGATTGACGACGGAAGCGGACTCAACATCCTGTTTGCCAAGACACTGAAGAAGATGGGCTTGGACATCACCAATTTGCTCAAGCCTACTGATTCACCTTTCTACGACATCGTCCCAGGCAACGCTGCCATACCACTCGGCTAGGTATCACTTCCAGTTACATTTGGTACCGAGGCTAACTACAGGACCGAGTACATCACATTCGAGATCGCCGACTTCGAATCGTTGTACCACGCAATCCTGGGGAGACCTGCGCTGGTGAAATTCATGGCGATACCTCACTACATCTACCTTGTCTTGAAGATGCCAGGCCCTAAAGGGATTCTATCCCTAAAGGGCGGCCTCAAGACCTCCTATGATTGCGACACCGAGGCAGTGATGATTGCTGAAAGCATGCAGCAACCGAGCCAGGCAGCAATTGTAGCAGCTATGGCGAAACAACTCGGCGAGGCTGAATTGAACATTCCAATGAAAAAGCCAGCCGTGTCAACCATGAAGCCCTCCCAGGAAGTACCAATCAAGACAATCGACCTAGGGACGGGCGACCCCTCCAAGACGGCGCTGATCGGTGCTGTCCTGCCTACCAAATAGGAAAGCGCGCTCACCAGCTTCTTACGGGATAACCGCGACATCTTCGCATGGAAGCCATCGGATATGCCGGGAGTCCCAAGGGAGTTGGCTGAGCACAAACTAAACGTCGATCCAGCTGCTAAACCCAAGAAACAATGCCTGTGACGCTTCGCCCAGGACAAGAAAGAAGCCACCCGATCGGAGCTGGCAAAACTATTAGCAGCCAGGTTCATTAAGGAGGTTTTTCACCCAGACTGGCTCGCTAATCCCATCCTAGTGCGAAAGAAGAACAACAACGAGTGCAGGATGTGTGTCGACTACACCGACTTGAATAAGCACTGCCCAAAGGATCCTTCCGGGCTACCACGCATTGATCAAGTGGTGGACTCCACAGCTGGATGCTCTCTTCTCTGTTTCCTCAACTGCTACTCAGGCTATCATCAGATAAGCCTGCATGAAGACGACCAGATCAAGACGGCGTTCATCACTCCGTTTGGCGCCTACTGCTACATGACAATGTCCTTTGGACTCAAGAACGCAGGGGCAACATACCAGCGCGCGATTCAAAGTTGTTTGAAGGCTCAGATTGGCCGCAATGTTGAAGTCTACGTTGATGACGTCGTCGTGAAGACAAAGAACCCAGACAGCCTCATTGATGACTTGTCCGAGACCTTTGCACATCTTAGGGAATTCCAATGGAAGCTCAACCCAACCAAGTGTGTGTTTGGCGTGCCCGCAGGAAAATTGCTGGGCTTCATAGTCAGCCACCGTGGAATTGACGCCAACCCCGAGAAGATTACCACTATCACATCCATGGTGCCTCCCAAGTCCCTCAAGGATGTCCAGAAGCTGACCGGGTGTATGGCGGCTCTCAACCGATTCATCTCAAGACTGGGTGACAGAGGACTACCTTTCTTCAAACTCCTCAAGAAGCAAGACAAGTTCGTATGGACTGCAAAAGCCGATGCGGCATTTGAAGATCTCAAGAAATTCCTCCAGACACCACCAGTACTTACTGCACCAGCTGATCAAGAACCACTGCTCCTCTACATTGCTGCCACAACTCACGTGGTGAGTACTGCGATTGTAGTTGAGTGGGAGGAACCCGGCCATGTATTCAAAGTACAGCGGCCAGTTTACTTCATCAGCGAGGTACTTACAGAATCCAAAGTATGCTACCCCCAGGTCGAGAAGCTACTATATGCTATCTTGATCACGTCTCGCAAGTTGCACCACTACTTCAACGCTCATCGGGTTGTTGTAGTCACCTCCTTCCCAATCGGTGACATCCTCCACAACCGGGACGTGACCTGATGAATCTCCAAATGGACGGTCGAGCTAGGCTCTCATGCCATCAACTTCGTCCCACGTGCTGCAACCAAGTCTCAAGCCCTGGTGGATTTCGTGGCTGAGTGGACAGAGATAAAACAGGCGGTGCTAGAAGAACCCCTCGTGCATTGGATCATGTACTTCGATGGGTGAAGCTTGAAGGAGCCGGCGCAGGAGTACTCTTCATATCTCCAAAAGGCGATCGACTCAAGTACGTGCTCCAGATCCTCTGGAAAGCCACCAACAATGAAGCCTAAGTCCGAAGCTCTACTGCACAGGTTACACCTGGCTGCTTCCCTTGGCATCAAGCATATGGTGGTCTACGGCGACTCCTCGGTGGTCATCAATCAGGTCAACAAAGATTGGGATTGCACCAAGGAGAACATGGACGCATACTGCATGGAGGTCCGCAAACTCGAGAAGCACTTCCATGGACTCGAATTTCATCACGTCCTTAGGGACAACAACATGGCTGCTGATGCACTTTCCAAGCTTGGTTCTCACCGAGCACAAGTACCAGGTGGCGTTTTCGTCCAAGAGCTATTACAACAACATGGATGCTGATGCACTCTCCAAGCTTAGTTCTCACCGAGCACAAGTACCGGGTGGCGTTTTCGTCCAAGAGCTGTTACAACCATCCATCAAGGAGCAGGAATTACAGCCGACTACAACACCCCCTCATCAGCAGGTCGTGGTGATTACACCCGAGTGGACATCCTCGAGTGTAAGGTGGAAGCAGAGCAAGTCATAAGGCGAAGCAAGAACTATGTAGTAGTCGGCTCCACCCTCTTTCGACGAGGTGCATCGTCTGGAGTCTTGATGAAGTGTGTCTCTCCAGAAGTCGGACGGGAGATCCTTGAAGAGATCCATGCTGGAATCTGTGGCAATCATGCTGCCCACCGCACGGTCATTGGCCAGGCCTTCCGATCCGAGTATTATTGGCCATCTGCAGTGGCAGACACAGAAGAAGTCGTGAGAACTTGTCAGGGCTGCCAATTCTTCACCCGACAAGCTCACATCCCCGCAGCGGTCCTCAACACCATACCACCCTCTTGGCCCTTCGCATGCTGGAGGCTGGATATGGTTGGACCACTCAAGATAGCGCCAGGGGATTTCAATATCTCTACGTGGCAATCAACAAGTTCACAAAGTGGATTGAAGTCAAGCCGCTAGTCAAAGCCACAGCTCCGAAGGCGGCCGAGTTCATCCAGGACATTGCCCACTGCTTCGGCGTCCCGAATCGCATTATCACTGATCTCGGCTCCCAATTCACAGGGGACGAGTTCTTTGATTTTTGTGACAGCCTAGAAATTGAAGTCCGTTATGCATCGGTGGCGCACCCACATGCCAATGGACAAGTTGAGAGAGCTAACGGCCTCATACTCCAAGGACTCAAGCCAAGGCTCTACGAACCACTGAAGAAGTACGGCGGCAAGTGGGTGCGAGAGTTGCCAGCCGTGGTATCGGGGCTGCGAACCCAGCCTAGCCGCGCGACGGAGCAATCACCCTTCTTCCTAGTCTACGGCTCTGAATCAGTACTTCCGGTAGATATCAAGTACAATGCTCCAAGGATTCAAAACTACTCAGAGGAGGCAGCGGAGCAGAGTAGAGCAGAAGATGTGGACATGCTAGAAGAAGCAAGGCTAGCCGCGTTGATCAGGACAACCAAGTACCAGCAAGAACTCCGGAGGTATCACGACCAAAACGTCCAACCAAGGTCTTTGGCGATTTGGTTCTCCGAAGAATTCAGAGTACAAAAGATCAACATAACCTATCTTCGCCTTGGGAGGGTCCGTTCATAGTATCAAGGGTTATCGGCCTGGGTACTTATCAGCTACAACGGGAAGATAGAACAGAAGTCGACAATGCTTGGAATATCGAGCACTTGCGGCGTTTTTACCCTTAAAAGCTTTTTTTAGGAGTTGATAAGAGTCAATAAAAGTTAGTCCTTTTAGTGTACTGATGTCGACTTTAAGCCAAACAATAATAAAGTGTCTATATTCCACTGTCATCAAGCTTGGAATTCGGATACAGGTATCATGCTACACTTGCTTGCCAAGTAACGCATATACAACAAGTTTCGAATCATGCCGAGTTGGTTAAAAACAATTCAGAAGGGCTACATTCAGAAACTAAAGCCATCTACTTTCTGTTTTAACACAGAGAGATCGGGCATTTGAAAGTACAGATAACAAATACTCTTGTTAATAAAACATTAGTATTTACATCTAAAACAAAGTTCATTACATGGGTTTCTCTTACATGACAAGAGCACCTAGAATTAAGGCGAGAAACTATCTTCCCTGTCGTATCCTTCTCTTCCTCCATATAGACATTGAACATGTCTCGGGTACACGCCGAGTTGATTTTCCCCTGAGTAATGCTTAATGGCTGGGCAGGGAACTAGGATCGGACTAAGCCGAGTACTTGCCTAGTGCAAGACTGGGCGATCCGCTGGCAATACGCTCGCACCTGCCTAGGTGTAGCTCAGAGACAGTCAATCAGAGGAGGAGCAGGGCCGCCGGTGGGTAGCTTGGTGTACACGTCGACCGGTGAAGCGACAGCTTCCTTGAAGGACACAAGTTCCGCGCCAAGCCAGTTGACTTCCACGTGAAGAGCGTTGATCTGGTCTTCCTGGCTGCGGACTGTATTCATACCCTGGACGAGCTGTGTATCGGCATCCTTGCGCATCTGTTTCTCTTCAGCGAGCTTTGCCATACAATCCCTCTCCCGCTGTTCAGCCTGATTCGCGTGCTCTTGTTGCCGATAGAAGAGGTTCTTCATATCGGTAGCTTGAGCCCCAAGCACCTCAATCTTTCTCTCTTGTTCTGCACAAACAATCATATTCTTCATACATTATATGATTTATGCTAATTTTACGAGAAGAAGGCGGCGACGTACCTGCAAGTTTTTGCCTGAGCGACTTGTTCTTCTCAACAATGTCATCACGCAAGTCCTGGTACATATTCATCTTTTGATATGCTCCATCCAATTCAAGGCAAAGCTTGGCGTGCTCTTCTTCCCACAATGAGTGACCCTGCGCCAAGTCATTCTCCGCCCTCTCCGCTCGCGTAAAGCACGCACTGGCCCTGCGGAGCATCTCCGACTTCTGGTGCGAGCGGTGAAGGATACTCTGTTTTCAAAACAAGGCAACAGAGTTATCAGCAACACATACAGTGGAGCTAAGTATCCATACAGTATTGATTTCCTTTACACTAACCTCTGTGAGCTTGGAAAGTTGCTTCTGCAGCTCTGCATCCTTCTCAAGATCTTCCTGATCAACCTGGGAGTTGAACAGGAAGGCGTTATCGTCATCAGGGCCTACGCCTAGTGTTCCAGTGTAGATCTAGAATGGCTCAGGCGACGGCTCTCGGGCTTTCTTCTTCTCCCGGATTATTTCTTCAATGGTTGCTGCCTTCATAAATTCGGCGGCAGCCGCATCGAGTTCCTCGGTACGTAGATTCGCCATCCGGGTACTTTCTGCAGACTTGGGTCATGCGCCCTGAGCAGAAGTACCCGAAGCGGCTTGCTCTGGTACTTTGGAAGACGACGAAGCTTTGGCCTTTGATTCTTGAGGGTGAAGCTGTGGCGATATTCGGAGGCTCGGCTCTTGCTCCACTCCCACTTCCTTGTCTTGGGTTTCCGCGGACGGGTTGACCTCTGGGATTTCTGGCGATTGCGCGGGCGAGGGAGTGGGCGGCCGGCTGTGCAAGATATAAGAATAAGAAGATCAGTCTACTGGGTATAGTGGATAAACTGATTGCATTGACCAACAGAACAAACTACTTACCTGGCGAAATCCATGTCAAACTCTGGCTCGTCCAGGTCAAAGGAGATTCCTTCGGATGGGATGTCTTGAGGCTCTTGAGTCCTCTCCATTGGCGTGGGTTCCTTTTCCTGCGTTTGGAGCATAAAAAGAACTCGGATCAGGTCAAGAAGCAGGATTTTAACCATTATCAACATATAAGATAAGCATACCTTGGGTGGGGATGTATGCAGAGGGATACTGTTAGCGATCAAAATTGGCAAGGAATAGTTTCTGCAGGGAAACCGGTGGAACCGGATTTGCTAACCGGTGTAACCGGTTTGTTACACTGTGCTGCGTCTGATAACGCAAACCAGTGGAACCGGATTTAGAAACCGGTAGAACCGGTTGTCCCCGAGTTGTGATAGGTTTGGACTCTTTTTGTAGATCCGACTTGTATTTGAACTTTCCTTGCGGGGTAAGACCTCCCCACCCTATAAATATAAAGGGTTGCGGCCGATTGAGTATCATCCAATCGATCAAACACAATTTATCTTTTATTCGTCTTTACTTTTTGCCTTTACTTTATGTTTCTCAAACCCTAGCTTCTCCAAACCCTAATTGCTGTTCTTCCTTCGTCTCCACGGCGATTGAGGGCGTTCTAGGTGGCCTGACCGATCCTAGAACAACCCAAGGTGCACACACCCTGACGGGTCCCTCCCGGGAGTGCGTTCGTTGGTCTTCGCAGGAAACCCTAGCAAACCGGTTTCACCGGTTTCCAAAACCGGTTTCACCGGTTTCTGCGCAGTCAGATCTGCATCTTGCGATTCCGCGCGTGTGAGTGTTTGGCGCGGCGTGTTTTAGCGTCAACACACTTTTTGGCGACTCCGCTAGGGACAAGAAAAAAGGGATCTACTATCATGTCGAGTCTACCGAAGCCAGGCGAGGTGGATCCTGA
This sequence comes from Alloteropsis semialata, assembly GCA_004135705.1. Taxonomy (NCBI): domain Eukaryota; kingdom Viridiplantae; phylum Streptophyta; class Magnoliopsida; order Poales; family Poaceae; genus Alloteropsis; species Alloteropsis semialata. The sequence continues at coordinate 50,444,055 of CM014271.1, forward strand.
TAATATTCAAAGGCCGACTGCCAATGAGCTTTCGGCTGAGGATCGTCATCTTTTCGAGCAACTCCTGTTGCAAGAAAAGGAGGAGATGGAACGGGCCAAGAAGAAACTTGAAGATAAGGCGCAATGGTTCCTCTCGCACTTCTCCAAGGATCGAAAAGGTGCTATCTCCAAGGACAACGAGGTGGTCGTTCTTTCGGAAGGAGAAGAAGAAAAAGATGAGGTAACACCCACTGTAAGTGCTGCATCCGCACCTGTTATCCTTGAGCAAATTAATGGCTTATTACTTTCTGGTCAAAAGAATCTTCTTACGATTGTTCAAGGCATGATTGATAAATCCGTAGGAAAACAACCCTCGACCGTAATTAGTAATGCTATTAATTCTGATCTAGTGGGTACTTCACAGCACGCAATTGTACCTCAGAATTTATCGGCAGCAGTACCACCCAGAAATCCACAATATGGGATGCCGTTAAATCATTTGACAGGACAGAATTTTCAGGGATTTGGCCAGGCAAATCCGGTAAAACCGGTTTCTGTAACCGGTCCTACCGGTTTTAATCCTAATACTCAGTACGGCCAAAATCCGGTTCAACCGGCTCCAGGAACCGGTCCTACCGGTTCTTACCCTGTTGCTACATATCAGACAACACCTGAGCTTATAACTAGTACATCAATTGCTCAGGCTAATCCTGGCCGAGTTAATGGTGTTTCTGGTAATGTACCTACATGTACTCCAATGACATATACTACAAATCCTATGTCTTCCCAAAGTTCGGGTTATTTGCAACAACCACTACATGCATCACCGAACCAAATGTCACAAAATGTGCCAAATGTCAATGATCAGCAAAGCTCAAATGATCTTTATATTCAGAGTCTGATGGAAGAATATAAAAAAGATTTGGCTATTTTGATTAAGGATACTTTTGGCGTAGAGGTTAAGAATAAAACTTTAGTATATCAGAAACCTTATCCTCCAGTTTTTGATACTATGCCTTATCCTCAAGGTTTTAAAGTTCCAGAATTTGTCAAATTTACTGGGGAAGACAATAGGACTACATGGGAGCATATTAGCCAATTTAATGCACAAATGGGTATTCATGGTAGTGTTGATCATTTGAAAGTTAGATTATTCCCTTTGTCATTATCTGGTGTTGCTTTCTCATGGTTTTCGGCATTATCTCCTAATTCTATTCATACATGGTCTCAATTAGAACATAAATTCCGTGAGCACTTTTATAGTGGTGATAATGAATTGAGGCTATCTCATTTAACATCGGTTATCCAAAAGAATGATGAATCTGTTGCTGATTACATTAGAAGATTTAGAGATACAAAAAACCGATGTTATAGTTTAATTATTTCTGAAAAAGATCTTGCCGAATTAGCTTTTAAAGGTTTGAAATCTCATATCAAAGATAAATTAGAAGGCTATGAGTTTCTTACCCTTAATCAAGTATTACAAAAAGCTTTGGTTCAAGAAAGCCGAAGTAAAGATGCTAGGCCAAAATCTAATCGTCCTAACATGCATATGTTAAATAATGATTTAGTGGACGATGAGAATGGAGAAGTATGTGCTGCTGAATTTACATGGCCAAGCAAGTCTCAATCATATAGTTGCCCTTCACTTAAGCCGATCCACAAAAATCGGCAAGAAGAAGTGAAATTTACTTTTGATGTGTCTAAATGCGATAGGATATTTGATGAGTTACATAAGAATGGATACATCAAGTGTGCATATACTTTACCATCTCTTGATGAGTTGAAGCGACGTGCATATTGTAAATTTCACAATTCTTTTTCACATGCAACTAATGATTGTAATGTATTTCGTAGGCAAATTCAATCGGCCCTTAATGAAGGCCATTTGACTTTGCACGAAATGAAGGTTGATTCTGATCCTTTTCCTAAGCATTTCTCTGTCAATACCATTGAATTACAGAATCCTAAAGTGTTGATCCGGCCAAATCAAGCCGATACAACAAAAGGACAAAATGTAATCATTGGTGAAGCATGACCAGAACAGAAAAGGAGCAAGAAGGTATGGCAGAAAAAAGACCCTCAAGTTGCAAAAAGGAATTCAACACTCGGGGGACAAACCAAGAGCAAGTGTGCTGGTTCTGATAGAACCGGTGGAACCGGTTCCTCAAACCGGTATAACCGGTTTTCACCTGGAGACTCTGATGGTTCAAAAAAGAAAGCAGGGCCGACCTTCGAAGAGCTTTTTGAAAAGTATAAGAAGAAGGGAGCTGCCCAGAAACAAAGGAGTCGATCACATAGCACTGGAGATGCGGATTCAATACCAAGACATCAAAGTGAACAAAAATTTCACCGACACCAAGGTAATTATGCTGCTGCGCCATATTATTTTGGTGGATCATATATGCCGTTGTCTTGGCCATATCCTTGTTATTATGCTCCTAGTGACTATGGTAGTATGTATATGCCACCACATATTATTTCTTCTCCAAATTATGGTGTCTTCCAACAACCGATTGCTTACAATGGTAATCCGGTTAGAAAAGATGCATGTACTGATCCTAAGCAGTGTGAGAACAGTAGCAAATCAGATTCTAAATATATGCAGCCGAGGTGGTGTCCCTCAGTCTTAACTCGCACTCAAAAGAGAAAATTACAAAGAATACGCAGGCAATCAATGGAGTCAGAAGTTGAACAAAGATCAGCGGCACCTACAAGGATGGTGTGGAGACCAAAACAAGTTGCTTCAACTTCAACATAGGCGAGACGCATGACATGGCCGATGCTTTATATGTTTAGTATCGTCCAGAAGAACAATTTTGATCTTAGAAGTGTTTTCTAGTGCACAAGTTTACTAGAAAACAGGGGGGCATATGTTAGCGATCAAAATTGGCAAGGAATAGTTTCTGCAGGGAAACCGGTGGAACCAGATTTGCTAACCGGTGTAACCGGTTTGTTACACTGTGCTGCGTCTGATAACGCAAACCAGTGGAACCGGATTTAGAAATCGGTAGAACCGGTTTTCCCCGAGTTGTGATAGGTTTGGACTCTTTTTGTAGATCCGACTTGTATTTGAACTTTCCTTGCGGGGTAAGACCTCCCCACCCTATAAATATAAAGGGTTGCGGCCGATTGAGTATCATCCAATCGATCAAACATAATTTATCTTTTATTCGTCTTTACTTTTTGCCTTTACTTTATGTTTCTCAAACCCTAGCTTCTCCAAACCCTAATTGTTGTTCTTCCTTCGTCTCCACGGCGATTGAGGGCGTTCTAGGTGGCCTGACCGATCCTAGAACAACCCAAGGTGCGCACACCCTGACGGGGTCCCTCCCGGGAGTGCGTTCGTTGGTCTTCGCAGGAAACCCTAGCAAACCGGTTTCACCGGTTTCTGCGCAGTCAGATCTGCATCTTGCGATTCCACGCGTGTGAGTGTTTGGCGCGGCGCGTTTTAGCGTCAACAGATACCCATCGGTATCTCTGTGTCCTTCTCTGCTTCGGTGCCAACCTCTTCTGCCTCGGGCAAGCTGGCATCAGCAGGCTTCTCCACGGAGGAGTGCAGCTTCTTGCGTATTGCCTGTCTCTTCTTGGGGACTTGGGGGCTTGGTGCATCATCGGAGAAGGGCCTCTTTAGGACTGATCCTCCCTGGCCAAGATCCTCAGGGCGGAGCGTCACTTCTTCATCTGATGAAGTGTCTTCAACCAATACTTTTTCTTCAGCACCTGGCTCTGCTAATTTCTTTCCCTTTCCAGAGCCACCAGCAGTCTGCTTGGTCAGCGAGGAGAGGGGTGGCTCTGGCAGACCAGTTTGAGTCTCCTCCAAGACAGGGGGAGCGGAGGCAAATCTTGTGCGTAGTTCCTACAATTGGGTACAAGAAGACTTGTCAGTAAATGTTTAGAAAGAAGCCAGATGATAAACAAAAGTATTCGGATTGACTTCAAACCTACAGCTGATGGAGGACGACTAGCCGAGTACTCCAATACCGGGCGTGGCAGCTCATGCACGTCCATGAATAAAGCCTGGACGCGGACCGCAACTTCATCGGATGACAAGTCGATGGAGGAAACCCTGGTCCGGTCATTGGCGCTGGTGTAGTTGTAGCCAGCGTGCGCCCGCTTTTGGCAGGGTTGCACGTGATGCCGGAGGAACGAACTGGCCACCCCGATGGCCGTCAGACCCTTCTTCTTCAGGTCGTCGATCATCTTCAACAACCCGGCGAGCCCGCCAGCCTCATTTTCACCAAGTGCTTCATTCCAGTTGGCCTGAAGTTGTGGCAGGTGGCCCGAGTGCTTTGTCAGCCTTGGGGGTTGGTTCTCTACATAGAACCATTTGTCCCCCTAGTACTTGATGGAATCATTCATCTTGAAATCAAAATAAATGTTCTTTGTCCCTTGGCAGAGTTGGATTTCAGCCCCACCAATCAACTTGTCCTGGCTCGATTTTACTCAGAAAAGAATGCGAAACAGATTGAAATGGGGATCGATTCCTAGGAAGGCTTCACAGAGATTGATGAAAAGAGAGATTTGAAGGATGGAGTTTGGGTTGAGATATACTAGCTCTAGCTTGTAGAAAGCAAGCAAGCCGTGGAGAAAGTCATGAGCGGGAGTGGCAAATCCGAGCTCATAGAAAGACACGAAAAAAACGATCTCATGAACTTCATCAAAGGGCCATGCCTTACCAACATTCGTGCACCAGCAGGAGATGGATTTATCTAGCAGGTATCCCTGATCAACGAGATCCTGCACCATCTGGTCTATTGCCCTGGATGGCTTCCAGACAAGAGCGGGCATGGGGGCTGTCTTGAAGACAGGCATGCCTGTGATTGGAGCCTTGGGGGCTTTCTTGCTCGCCGCCGACTTGCTTGCCGTGGATTTGCTTCCCGCGGGCTTGCTTGGCACCGGCTTCTTGCCCATGTTGCCAGCCGGGGTCTTCTGGGATGGAGATCTTGAGCAGGGCTGGAGTGGATTGGAAGGTGCGCGCAAGTATGGAAGATTCAAGATTTGGGAATAGCAGCTGGAGTATATGTGAATATGAAGCGGTTTTTCCTCTGTTTTTATTAATGGAGTGGTAACCCTAGGCGTATTTCACGAAAGTCATTTTCACCAAATACGCCAACTCTTGTGTATTCGTGGTTTTTTACCAGATGCATATTTGTGCGGCAATTTCCTAATGGGCTAAGTCATTTACCGAAGTATTTTCATACTCGGGGGCTGATGCTTACTCGGAAAAGTTTTTTTTCAAACAAAAGAATATACTTATTTCTGCAAAAGTCTTTAAGCTTATTGTCACCTACTTTAAGCTTGGGGGCTGGGGGAAATAGTATATTTTTCATTAAAGACCCTAGAATTGTTTTTAATCCTTAAAAATATTTCTAGGCTCAGGGGCTGACCCATAATGGGTCCATCTTTTTTCAAAAGTTGGACACCATTATATTAAATGGGGAAATTTTTGCATCATCTTTGATTTAAAAATCAAAGCCCGGGTGCTGATTGCAAAAGAAGTCGGCAAGGAGCACATCATGTTCACTTCTGAAGCTTTTCAACAAAGGAGCAAGATGACGAGGAAACAACTCGGCTGATGCTTGAACTGTTGAGAAACAACTCGGCAGGCGTGAAGACATGAAGACGCTCAGGGGCTTGACGGACCAAGATCCATGGGGGTCCTTATGGGCTGCAGGCCCGCAAGGAGATTGGGCCGCCAACTCTGACAGATACAAGGAAGAGACATACAGGTTAAGGGAACTAGTAGGCTACTAGGAAACAACCCGGCCTAATCATGTTAGGACTCTGTTTAGTATCCGACTAGGAGTCTGTATTTTCTGCCTTGTAGACCCTATCTCCCGAGTATATAAGGCGAGGCAGGGACCCCTTGTAAAATCATGACCATCAATACGATGTGATCCACCACACAGGACGTAGGGTATTACGCACTCTCTGGAGGCGGCATGAACCTGTCTAAATCGTCTCGTGTTCACCATCATGCTTCTGGTTCCGGTGAGGCCCTTACGAACAACTCGACTACTCAGGGACCCCCTATAGTAGGATATCCGGTATAAAAAACTGACACTCTTGCTGGTGGTCCTAAGAAGCTTGGTAGCCTTGATTGAGTTATCCCCAACCTCTCTTTGTGAGATTGCATATTACTTGAGATATCCATGAGTTGGGTTTGAGAGAGTGATAGCTTAGAGCACTAAAGAGCACAACAAACCTTGAGCACTTGAGTTTGATCGAAATCGTGTGATTCACATTTGTCACTCTTGGAGCTTGGCTCCTAGAAGGCTAGGCGTTGCCCGGTGAGCACCCAAGTGTGTGGTGTGCCGCGGGAAGTTTGTCTATTGTGATTGATTTTGTCTTGTGGATTTGAGGACCTCTCCTTTGGACATTTGTTGTCTTGGAGAGTTTGTTGTTCTTGTCACTGCAGGAACTATGTGAAGCTGCTCAAGATCCTCCACTGAGCCTGCTCTTCAACTGGGGTTTAGTTTCAACTCTTTAACTCGCACTAAATATATTGTGATTCACTCTGCTCTTGGAAATCGGAAGTTCCGGTTTGTAGAACTCGGAAGTTTCGGGTTCACCCACTGTTGTGCCCAAATCCGGAAGTTCCGGATTTGCTAAACTGGAAGTTCCGATTTTGGCAGACAATGATACTCATTCGCTGTATTTGAGTGAAAATTTGTAGGTGCGCCTATTCACCGCCCACCCTCTAGGCGACATCACGGTCCTTTCAGGCACAGGTGTCGGTTTTTTATACCGGCTAGCCTACTATAGGGGTCCCTGAGTAGTCGAGTTGTTCGCAAGGGCCTCGCCAGAACCAGAAGCACGATGGTAAACACAAAGATGATTTAGACAGGTTCAGGCTGCCTCGAAAGAGAGCGTAATACCCTATGTCCTGTATGGTGGATCGCTTCATATTGATGGTTATGATTTTACAAGGGGTCCCTGCCTCACCTTATATACTCGGGAGACAGGGTCTACAAGGCTAATAATACAGATTCCTAGTCAGACACTATACATATATAGTACTAACATGAGTAGGCCGGGTTGTTTCCTAACAGCCGACTGGTTCCCTTAACCTGTACATCTTTTCCTTGTATCTATCACAGTTGGCGGCCTAATCTCCTTGTGGGCCTGCGGCCCATAAGGACTCCCCTGGATCTTGGTCCGTCAAGCCCCCGAGCATCTTCATGTCTTCACGCCTGCCGAGTTGTTTCTCAACAATTTGAGCCTCAGTGGAGTTGTTTCCTCGTCATCTTGCGCCTTTGTTGAAAACCTTCAGAAGTGAACATGATGTGCTCTTGCCAACTACTTTTGCAACTAGCCCCCGCTTTGATTTTTAAATCAAAGATGCTGCAAAAACTTCCCATTTAATATAATGGTGTGCAGCTTTTGAAAAAGGATGGACCCATTATGGGTCAGCCCCCGATCCTAGAAATATTTTTAAGGATTAAAAATAATTCCAGGGTCTTTAATGAAAAAACTTTCTAAAAGAAATATACTATTTCCCCCATAGCCACCAAGCTTAAAGCTGATATCAATAAGCTGAAAGACTTTTTAGGAAATAAATATATTCTTTGAATTGGAAAAAAATTATCCCCATGAGCGTCAGCCCCCGAGCGTGGCAATGCCTCCACAAGTGACTTAGCCCTTAGAAAATCGTACAGCTATGCATCTGGTATATACCATGAGCACATAACCACTTAAGTCTTGGTGAAAGCGTATTATGCAAAATACACCTAGGGTTAACCTTTTGTTAATAAAAACAAAAGGAACCTCTTCGTATTCACATCTACTTCCACCGCCCTTCTCCAAATCCGAACCCTCCATACTCGCGCGCGCCCTCGAATCCACTCAAGCCCCGTCTGGTAATCTACATCGCACAAGAGAACCTTGACTGGCAAGATGGGCAAGAAAGTAGCAGGAAGCAAGAAGGAACCCAAGATCCCTATTACGGAGATGCCCGCGTTCAAGACTGCAAACCCTGCCGCTATAGTCTGGAAACCATCCAAGGTGACTGGGGAATTAGCACAGCAGTTGGTCAACCAGGGTTACCTCCTCGACAAATCCATCTCATGTTGGAGGACTGACGCGGGTAAGCCCTGGCCTTTCGACGAAATTGACGAAATCGTTGTTTTTGCCCCTTTCTATGAGCACGGTTTCGCCATACCCGCCCATGATTTCCTCCGCGGTCTGCTCGCCTTCTATAAGTTAGAGCTAGTACATCTGAATCCAAACTCAATCCTTCAGATCTCCCTTTTCATTAATCTTTGTGAAGCTGTGGGATGTGGGTACCCCTGGGCCCACTACCGATCGGATAACCAGTCGGCCTGGTCCCACGTCAGACAAGGATGTGGGCCGACCTTAGGCCGGCCCCACAAGGATCCTCGACTTGATGGACAAGATTGGAGAAGACTTAGCCCACAAGGTATTCGGCGATATCCTCAGATCCCGCTCGGAGATCACGGCAATTATGTTGTAACCGACTCGGATTAGTTTCCTGATTTGAGCCGGACAGTATTTAGAAATAACTGACTTGTAAACCCTAGGCTGTCGGCCTATATAAGGCGGCCTAGGTGGACCCCCTCATTCATTCGATTCCTAGCTACCAGATCCCTCATTGTAACCAAGAGCTCGCCGTTGTTCTCCGGAACGCGCCGAGTACATCAATACAAGACCCCGAGCACAGGACGTAGGGTATTATATCTCTGGGTAGCCCGAACCTGTATAATCCCTGTGTCCCTGTGTTACCTCGAGCTCCCTAGTCCAGCGATCTCCCTTTGCCTACAAATCAACCATCTGGGTACCCCCGGGTGGACTGCCGGACGATAACTCTGACAGTTGGCGCGCTAGGTAGGGGTGATCGCCGGGCAATACAGCTAGCTCGATGGCAGATCGTCGCTCCGTCGTCTTCCCCGACTCTATCAAGGACTGCGCCACGAACTTGGAGGGCATCAGTTTTTTCGCTGAGATCCACTCCGCCACCACCACCGCCTCCACCTCCACCACGGCGCCCGACACCCCCACGCCGCCCAGCTCCGCGCTGACCTCGTCACCGATCGCCTCGTCAGTCATCGCCCCGCTCCAACAGCGGCTCGATGCGATCTCCATCGACGACCAGGCTCCGCGCCTGAACACTCGCCAGAGATTCCCGCCCCCGGCCGAACTCCTTGCCGGGTTGGATCGTGTCCAGGACACCCTGGCCGAGTGCATCACCATGTCGGAGGAGGCCCTGCGCCGACCCCGCAAATCGCTCCCGCTAGGGCTCTGCAGCCCTTCATCAATCTACTCGGCTCGACTCCGGGAAGATATGTCCCAGATCCAACCTGAGACGCCACCCCAGGCCACCCAGTCTCCGGACTGCGGCGAGTTCCAGGTCGCCACAAGTGTGCTCTTGCCGGCTCCGGTTGACTCGAGCAACGACTCCAGCTACACCACGCCTCCGGGGCGTGAAGTCTTCGTCTCTGAGGATTCCGTTACTCAGGACGGAGATACAGATCTGGCTCGAGATCACAAACGGGAGCGAAACGCCGCTCGAGCTCGCCGCCGTGCTGAAGAAGCCGCCCTGCCCCCTGCAGCGGCCGAAGACCCTGCAGTGGCTGCAGCGGCCGGGAACCCTGCAGCTGCCGCAGCTGCCGGAGTAGTACCTCCGGGGGCACCACCAAGACCGTCGCCTCCTCCTCGGGGCCCTCATGGGGTCCGACCCCAGAACCTCGATGGAGCCTTCGCCAGGGTGCCGTTCCGCACGCCCCAGGCTAACGTCGCCGCCGCTTTCGCCGAGCTGGGACACATGCCTGACACCCCTGAGGTGCAGCGCGCCCGAGCTCAGTTGGAAGCAGCCCAGGAGCAGATCGAGCGTTCGTATCGTGCTGCCAGATCCCGATCTGGGCGATCGAACTCGACTCGCTCGTCGAGCCATCGCTCTGCTCAAAGCAGATCGGATCGGGGTCACCTTCATCAGAGGAACCCCCTGCTACCCGTCGTGGAAGAAGAGGTGGCCCAGAACCGCCATGAAGACGAAGAAGAGGAGCGGCGTAACCCGCGCAATGCGGATCATCGCCGCGAACGCCACCAGGAACGGCGCGACAGACGCCAGCGTCATCAACCACCTGAGGATCTCCGTAATCGCATCAGGGACTACGCCCGGGACCTCCGTGCCGACCTCGATGCCCGGCACCAGGAACGTGACGCTGCCGAGCTCGAGCGCCGCGAACGGTATGACCGGGAATACGGCCGACCCGAACGCCAGCCAGTGGGAGAGGCTGGTGACGCTGGAGCAGAAGACGCCGAACGCCGTGTTGTTCATGAGCTCATGGAGCGTGAGCAGTACGACGCACGGTACGGCCACCCACGGGACGACCGCCGCCACTGGCGAGACGATGTTCGGCCCCGAGCCGACCCAGTTCGATCTCCCCGTCGCGACCACCACAACGAGGAGGTCTACGACGGCTTTGCCGCCTTCACCGCCCGACTCCGTGCCATCCGTTGGCCCGAGTCCTTTAAGCCAGCCCTCGTGGAGAAGTTTGACGGTCGCTCTGACCCCAAGCTCTGGCTCAAGACATACCATACAGCAGTCAAGGCTGCCCACGGCTCCAACGACCAAGCTGCCGCCTACTTCCCTGTGATGCTAGGCAAAGAAGCACTCCTATGGCTTGAGGGCGTCCCCCGGGACACCATTGACGGCTGGGCAGACCTTTGCCATGCATTCACCAAGAACTATCAAGCAAGCTACACCCAGCCAGGCACCAGATTCGATCTGGATAATGTCAAGCAGAAGAAGGGTGAAAGTCTCCTAGACTACACTGACCGGTTCTTCGATAACCGGAACAAGATCGCCGATGTCCAGGACCGGGACGTCATCGACGCCTTCCGGCGCGGCCTCATTGACACTCAGCTGTTCCGTACGCTCTTCAAAACTAACCTTGTCACGGTCTCTGACCTGATGAAGGTGGTTAACTTGGAGGCTCAGGCGGATCAGGCTGAACAGGCCCAATTCAAGAGCAAACAGAAGCGCCCGGAGGACGACGACCGGTTGACAACTCGGCCAAGTTCGACCAAGTCTCCAAATCTATCGGCTGATGAAGATCTAGAATCGGACCCACAAAAATCATCAAGCCCTATTCAGATGTAATCAAGCCCAGTCCAGGAACACTCGGGCCATTCGTCTTCATCTGAGAGGACTATAACTGGGTCGCCTCGTAAATCAAGCCCGCCACCTCAAGCAGAGCAAGCACAAATAGACCAGGGCCTTCAAGAAGATCAACCAGTAACTCCTCCACAGGTCCGATCACCTGATTCTTCAGAAGTAATGGTAATCATTGATCAATTTCTTTAATAATTGATAGCCAACTTATTCTTATTCTTTCTTTTCTAGCAAATCATTCAGAACGTCTTGACGGATCTTGAGACTGCTCAAGTAAACATCCAGAGTGGTAATATCAACCCTTCAATCGGACCCGAGCAAGAACTAGTCTGGAAACAAGTAAGCTTTCTAGCCCGACATAATTATATCAGTCTTTTGATATTATATCCAATTATTTCCTTTTGCAGGCTCAAGATACTCCTCAAACCAGCCAGACCATATCAGTCGATTTTGATCGGCTGCAAACTGAAGAGGAAGAAATCAGTTCTGGGCAAGGCTTGCTGTCTGATGAAGTGAAGGCAAAGTTGCTTGATATATCTGCACTCCTTCATCAAAACATCGTCGGCCTCGTCCAGGATGCAGAGCCGATTCGTGAAATCGTCAAGACTTTGCGAGGTCAGCTCCCATTAGACTTGGAAGAAGCATTGATTCCGGCGGCATACATAGAAGGCCATTCCTTCCCAGTGATGCAAGCTAATCGCCGGATCGAGAATCGGACCTCCCAACAGGATCTGATCAAGGCCAGGGATGAAAAACGTGCCCAAGCTGACGAGTCAACAAAACTGATCGAAGAACTATCGGCTCGTCCTGCTTCCATCCAATTAGAGCTTGAGAATCTTCGAGCCAGAGAACAACAATTGGAGCAGGAACTTATCCAAGTCCGATCAAGCATCCAGGCCAAGGCAAAAGAGCTTGACAACATTCCGGCTTTGAAGTCAAAGGCTGAAGAGGACTACAAGATCCACATCAAGGCCGCCAAAGAAATTCATAAATCAATCAAACCTGTAGAAGGGAACGCTGAAGCTGATGCCAAGATCATCGCTGATGTTGACAAGATTCGTCAGACTGCTCTTGATTTGATAGTTAAATACCTGCAGCCTTGAATATTGAAACTTGCCTGTATCACCAAGTAGTCTGATACATTGATAGCCTGCTCCGCCATCGAGCGGCTTAATGATATATTATACTCTTCTTTTGTTGTATATAATCCTTAAGGCGATGCATGTCACACCGGCTCTTTTTTTTCTTGAGGCGATTTTTCATCGGCTTCCAAGCCTGACGCGTAGCATCGGCTTTACAAATTTACCCAAATGCTAGGGTAGTACCATTGGATAAGCAAACTCGAATCTTGCCCCCCAGGACGAAATAATAATCAGGCCGATTCAATTTTGCAAGAAGAACTATCAAGACATATTTGAAATAACTGATCAACCACATCGGCCTTTGTTTTTGTCGGACCAGCCACATCAATTTCCATGATTTGTTTTTTCAACATCATCAACACCAGATCCAATGTCTATCTCTTCTAATTCATCGGCCGACGTAAACCCAAATCCTAACTTACCGAATTCACTTCGGTCTTCAAAATCTTCTATACAATCGGCCATTTAAAATAAAGTCTCAGAGCCGACTGCTTGGATCGGCTGTAATCCCTGATCGGACACCTTGAGGAAGTCACCATCCCATGTTTATCCTGATAGGCATTCAATCCCTTCAAATTCCCAAATCGTTGACTCGGCTGTTGCAATGCAAACCGAATCATCAGCTGGAACAATCTCCACATTGTTGCCTTGCCACTGGATCAAACACTGATGCATTTTGGATGGGATACAGCAGTTGGCATGAATCCAATCTCGCCCGAGGAGCATGCTGTAGGAACCTTGTCCATCAATCACAAAGAAAGTGGTCGGCAATGTCTTGCTGCCGATGGTCAACTCCACATGGATTGCCCCCCGAGGCTCTGAAACATTACCGCCGAAATCTTTGAGCGTCATGTTTGTTTTGATCAGATCATCAATCCCCTTGCCCAACTTGCGAAATGTTGAATAGGGCATAAGATTGACAGCAGCTCCTCCATCAACCAGCATCTTGGTCATCGGCTTCCCATCAACATATCCTTTGATGTATAGAGGTTTCAAGTGCCGATAGCCATTCGCATTTGGCTTCTCAAAGATCGCCTTCTCTGAATCAAGAACTAAGCATGCGGCAGCTTCTTCTAACTCATAATCAGCCTCATCATCGTCCTGTTCATCAGGAGCGGCAAAATCAAAAGGCAACATTAAAACCATGTTTACCGGGGCCGATGTGCTTGCTTCATCGTCATTGGCCATCTTAGCGCGCCAAACTTTCTCTTTGGCTAACTCTTGCTCCTGAATCTGCTCATGATAGCGCAACCTCTGAACACGTCTCTTTTTGACCTAGAAATCCCTGATGGGCACCACTGTCCAGGCTTCATTTGAGGTTCTTTAATCCGATCCCGAACTGGAGCCTTTTCTTCCATTTTTTCAGGGCCAAGAGCATCAACCTGGCCTTCGATATTTTTATGGCCATGAGCATCAACTCGGCCTTCATCTCCTTGATGATGATCATCAATCCTGACGCCGATCCGTTCATGAACTGATCGTCGACCTCTCTTGAAAGCTCTGTATTCTTCATACTGGAGGCTGCATTCAGGACAATCTGCTTTGGATGGTAATCTAAGTTTCTCGTTCCAGCAGAATACGAAGAAAGGACATCTCCAGTGACCATCATCTTGATCGTACTGCTCATAAGTCTGACGTCTGTCCATATA
>CM014271.1:50459853-50508777 GCA_004135705.1 Alloteropsis semialata
GACAAGGGGATAAAACAGTTAAATTACTCTTTGATTGTGCCGGCTCTATTCCAAACGGCATAGGCACGTTGGATTTCAGCCAAGACCCAATCAAACTTGCGTCGGCCGATACCAATCGGACCTCAAAATCGGACTTTATAGACAACCTCAATCGGACCAATATAATCGGACCTTAATCAGTCATCCAATCGGACCTTAGAATCGGACCAATCAGGATCGGACCATGTAACAGATCAGCCTTTAAATAAATAAAGCATAAAATATGACCGATATGTAAATAATGGATCAGCTGTGCCTTTGGACAAGATAATTAAATAATCAAAGTGTAAGCCGATACATCGTCCATCTTGCCTAGTTGCCAGTTTGATTTATCTTATCGGACCATCTAACCAGCCAATCGGACCAGAACCTTTTCAGAGAAATCTAGCTCCGACGTAGGGAATCTAGATTTCTCCAGCCATGATCAGATTAGATAGCTAAACAATCAAACTCAACTCACCAACCTGTCAACTAAACAAGATGCTCGCACAAGTGTTAACCAGATTAAGAAAATAAACAGATAAAACATTAACAGGATCGTTCTGATTCTAAAGTATGCTATCGAATAATCAAGCAAGACCTAGCTCCGACGTAGGGAATCTAAATCATGCATAACACTCAAATAATCAGGTATAACCAAAGCTTCCTTTGACTAATCAAGATGAATCTAGCTCCGACGTAGGGAATCTAAACCAAGCATGACAATCAAAGATCAATCTTATCATATTGTGGACATCTAGCTCCGACGTAGGGAATCTAAACAAACACAATACTCAAAGAACAACTAGATTAAACCACAAAGCATAGATCGGACCTAGAACGATACTGTAAGATAAATATTGCTTAAATCGGACCAAGACCAATCCTCAAAGCCATTGAAGAAGTAGATTAATTCACATGGCGTAGATCTAAACCAATCTAGCAACTCCAAACAAACCGCAAAAGTTGCCTTTAAATAATCAAGATGAGTCTAGCTCCGACGTAGGGAATCTAGCCTAATCTTGATGATCTAGCTTCGACGTAGGGAATCTAGACATAAAGTGCAACCCGATAAACGATCAACTGTTGAATAATCAATAGTGATCTAGCTCCGACGTAGGGAATCTAGATCAATCTTGCTTATTCAAAGATAAATCGGTTGAACAGTATAAACGAGAAAGGGCGATGCGCCTCAATTTAAAGCCTATACTAGTTCGATAAATTGACTAACTTACTGGTAAGCCGGAGATCAGAACTGATGCAGCCCGTCCACCGATAAGCTTCGTCGAGATACTACTCCTAGGGTTTTTGGCGTGAAGCCGGGTTGTATTGATTGTGAGAATAGTTCTTTACAATGGACGAGGGTTTATATTTATACCCTGGTCATGATGAGTCCTGATCGGACCAGACTAACTTGTAGATAAAGTAAACTTATTCTAAGATAGAATGGGACTTTTAATACGCCTTCTGAAAAGGAAATAGTCCCCGTCCATGCCACGCTTCCTTTTTAGCCGATGTATATTTTCTCATTCACCATCAGATCGGACTCTCTCTCTTCATCGGACCTCTATCCCGCATCGGCTCCCTTCTTCGGCATCAACTGTTTGACCATTCAACGGGCCCACTGTGCAGTTTCAACCTCACCACGTCACCATCTGACTCAGCATATCAGGTGTGAAAATCTGGTGTCAACAGCTGCCTTTGACCCTGTAGCTAACTCCAAGAGCATTGAGGTGCTCGAGAAGAAAAACTCGGATCTGGAAGGGAGGCTGGCTATTCGGGATAAAGACATGGCTGATCTGACCGCCCGTCTTGAAGCATCAGAGAAGCGCAGTTTGTCCTTGGACTCCAGGCTGATGGAAGGTGCCTGCGTTGCTGCAACTCACACCATCGGGGCTTTGAAAAGCCACCTCCCTAATCTGGACGTTTCTCTGCTCTCAAAAGGCTTCAAGTGCTCGGCGTCAGAAGCTGAGGTAATGTTTGATAGCCTTACCCCACTGGTGGAACCGTTTGTTAGAAAACTTGATCTCCATCTGAGTGATTCGGAGGAATCACCCTGAACACTATGCAAAATTCCTGTAATAGGGCAAAACTTTAATGGTTTAGAATGCGATTACATTTTGCGAAACATATGCTTGCATGTTTTTGCATAAGTCTTTAGAGCTGATCGGTATTTTCATGGATCTTTTTAACTGATAGCTTTGGCATAGCCAAAAAATCCCGTTACCATAAGCTATTTTGGAATTGTTTAGTTGCTGAGACGCGGGCGGCCTTCTGAACTGTGTAATTCCTTGTAGTCATGGTGTTCAGTAATTTTAGCGTAGCTTAGCTTTCTTGAATTAAAAAGCCCGTTTCTTGCGTGGTAATAGTACCGTAGTAGCCCCCGGGCTCTTTTACAGTCATGCTGGTATGCTGAAAAAGAGTCTAGAAGTACAAACCGCAAGAAACTTCCCGATCAAATGGGGAGCCCCCGAGCATAGAGCTCGGGACGCATAGAATAGGTCTGAAAAAACAATTTTCAGCATGGTAGTCCCCGGCTCTTTGTTAGTGTATGCAATATGGTAACAAAGAGTAGAAACAGAATAGAAAATAGAAAACCCAGCCCCCGAGCATAAAAGCGAGGGTGAGTAGAGTATATAGAACTTATCTTTTTTTTTGTTGGCGCTGTAGGCGACGCAGATGACGGTTTATATCTGCCAAACCTGATGGTCGGTCTTTGAACTGTGCACGATCTTCATTGTTTAGGCGTAGAACCTGCGTAGTTGATCCATATTCCATGTGTTTGGCAGTATGTCCCCATCTATCTCTGCGATCCTGTAGGCTCCTGGTCGGGCGATATCTACTACAATGTACGGCCCTTGCCATGGAGAAGACAATTTAGTTTTGTCCTTGGTGCGTTGATCTAGTTTGAGCACCATGTCACCAATGCATAGGCTTCGTTGTCGAACATTAGCATCGTAGTATTGCCGCAATTTTTGCTGATACTGGGCTACTCTAAAAGCAGCTGCGTCACGAGCCTCCTCCAGGAGAATCGCCTCTGCTCATCAGCGCGTCTGTCAGGCTCTTCAGTCTTTGAAAACATTGCCACGCGAGGGGCTTGTAGTCGGATGTCGGATGGTAGAATCGCCTCTGCTCCATACACCAAGAAGAGAGGTGTTTCGCCTGTTGCCCGATTCATAGTGGTCCTCATTGTCCAAAGTACTGTAGGGACCTCATGAATCCAGCGCTTGTCGTAAGCTTGCAATCTGTTAAAAATCCTCTTCTTGATGCCCTGGAGCACGATGCCATTGGTACGTTCTACTTGCCCGTTTGTCTTCGGGTGATTTACCGATGACCGATCATGCCTAATCCCGTGGTCGTAGCAGAAATCAGAAAACTTTTTACTTTTAAACTGTGTTCCATTATCAGAGATTATCCTGTTCGGGACACCGAATCGTACGACAATGCTCCGTAGGAATTTGACAGCTGCCTCTTTTGTGATTTTCTGAACTGGCTCGGCTTCAACCCATTTTGTAAATGTGTCAATGCCAACGAACAGAAATCTGTATCCCCCGACAGCCCTTGGAAAGGGCCCGAGGATGTCTATACCCCAAGTGGCAAAGGGCCATGACAAGGGTATAGTGTTTAAAGCTTGCGCAGGTTTAGTTTGTTTCCGTGCGAAGAATTGACATGCCTCACACTTTTTTACTAAATCGCTTGCGTCTTGAAGAGCTGTAGGCCAGTAGAAGCTCTGTCGGAATGCTTTCCCTGTTAGATATCGGGGAGAAGCATGTGATCCACAGATTCCTCCGTGAATGTTGTGGAGCAAACTAATGCCCTCGGTCCGTGTGATGCATTTGAGGAGCATTCCATTGCGGGTTAGCTTGTATAATCGCCCGTCAACCAATTGATAGTTCTTGGCTTTACGATGGATTTTCTCCAATGTAGCATCATCGTCCGGAATAGCTTGGTTTGTGAGGTACGCCCGGATTGGATCCATCCAGTTCTCCTCGTTTCCAACTAGAGCGGCGGCTCGGGCCGTACCGACCAACATAGACTCCTTGACGGATTCGTTGGTTGTAGAAACTGATCCCTTGGCGGGTTCAGTTTTTAGGTTCGGTATTGAAACCGACACAGATGGTTTAGTAAGAACTTCAAGTAACACGTTACCTGGGAGCCGTGTGCGCTCTGCAGCTGCCTTTGCCAGCTTATCCGCGTCGCCATTGAATTCCCTCTTCACGTGCCGTACTTCAAGCCCATCAAATTTGCTCTCCATCCGCCTATATGCTTCCAAGTATTTAGCCATGACCTCGCTCCGCGCACTGTACTCTTTCATGACTTGCTTTGCAGCTAACTCGGAATCCCCTTTCACGAGCAGCCTTCTGACACCAAGAGATGCAGCTATGCGGAGGCCTGTCAATAGCCCTTCATACTCGGCAACATTGTTAGTAGGAGTTGGATCAACAAAATTGATTTGTAAAGCGTACCTAATGATGTCATTGTGTGGTGAAATCAGGACTACTCCAGCCCCCACGCCTGCTTTGCAAAATGCTCCATCATAGAACATCGTCCAGTGTTCGGGATTTTGGGCAGCTTCTTCGGGTTCGGGGTTAGTCCATTCTGCGATGAAATCTGCCAGAGCCTGCAACTTGATGGCAGTTCTGGGTATGAATTCAACGTCGTAAGCCCCCAGCTCCACAGACCATTGCGCGATCCTACCCACGGCATCTCGATTATGTAAAATGTTGCCTAGGGGGTAAGTTGACACAACCCTGATCTTGTGGCTCAGAAAATAATGCTTGAGCTTCCTGGAAGTCATTAGTATAGCATATAATAATTTCTGAATCTGAGGGTACCTTGTTTTAGCATCATGTAGCACCTCGCTTACGAAGTAAACCGGATGTTGTGTTGTAGACTTTTCTGTTGGTCTTTCGACCACCAGAACAGTGCTAACAACAGTTGGTGTCGCAGCTACATATAACAGCATCTCTTCTTGTGGCTTTGGCGGGACCAGTACGGGCATTTTCCGCAGGTACTGTTTGAACGCCTGGAACGCCTCTTCTGCTTCTGCCGACCACTCAAAACGATCAGTTCTACGTAACAATTTGTAAAACGGCATACCTCGTTCGCCTGACTTGGACACGAATCGACTTAGGGACGCCATCATTCCTGCCAACTTCTGGACTTCGTGGCAGCTGCGTGGAGACTTCATGTCGTCGAGTGCCTTGATCTTGTGCGGATTTGCCTCTATACCTCGTTGGGAAACAAGGTAACCGAGGAGCTTACCCGATGATACACCAAAGGTGCATTTGGCGGGGTTGAGCATCATCCTGTTTTTACGCAAGTTGTTGAATGTTTCGGTTAAATCAGCGATTAAATCACCTTTTAACTTACTTTTCACAACAATGTCATCTATATATGCCTCCACATTACGGCCGATTTGGCCTTCGAGAACAATGTGAACACATTTTTGATAAGTGCAACCTGCGTTTTTCAGACCAAAAGGCATCTTTATATAGCAATAAACACGAAGGGAGTTACAAATGCAGTTTTCTCCTCATCGTCAATGCACATGCTGATTTGGTGATACCCCGAGTAGGCATCTAGAAAACAAAGCAATTCGCATCCAGAGGTCGAATCTACAATTTGATCTATTCTAGGTAATGGGTACTCATCCTTCGGGCAGGCTTTATTCAGATCTGTGTAGTCCACGCACATCCTCCATGTTCCGTTGGGCTTCTTGACCATGACTGGGTTTGCCAGCCACTCCGGGAAAGGGACCTCTCGAACGAAGCCGGCTTTGAGTAGTCGGTTGATTTCTTCGTTAATGGCGTCTCGCTTCTCCGGGGTATATCTCCTTTGCTTTCTGCTTGACTGGTCGGACGCCAGTTCGTATGCCAAGCTTGTGCTCGATTACCTCCCTGGGGATCCCGGGCATGTCAGATGGTTCCCAAGCGAACACATCTGCGTTTGCCCTGAGGAAAGCAATGAGCTCGAGTTCCGATTTGTCACCCAGGCCAAGGCCCACCTGGGTGGTCTTGGTCGGGTCTGCCTCATCAAGGGTTACCGCCTTCGTGCCTGGCTCGGTGCGCTTGGCCGGTGGCTCGATTGGTGAGGCGTTGGCCGGCGACTCGCCAGCTGCTTGTGACGGCGTCCCCTTGAGTGGGGTCTGGTCCACCACAGTCTGCCTCTCAGCGGCGCGGTCGTCAGCTCCCTGTCTCCCGATGAATCCCTGTTCCCCGATGAGCTCCTGTTCGGGAACTTCTTTCCCTTTGGCCCTTGGTCGGTTCTCAGCTGCTCAGGAGGTTTCAGCCAATGCTCCCTTGGCGGCAGCCTTTGGCTGGTTCTTTGTCTTTTTCTTGGCAGGTTCGGCAGCCTTGGCTGGTTCCTGCTCGTCACCCTTGATCATGTCTAGGGTCTTCATGTCGCACTGGACCGCGCCCTTACGATCGCCGCAGACGGTGATTGGCCCCAACGGCCCCGGGACCTTGATCATGGAATATGCAAAGTGAGCGACTGCCATGAATTTCTTCAGGAACGGCCGGCCCAAGATGCAGTTATAGGCCGACGTGATGTCAGCCACCTCGAAGGTGAGGAACTCTGATCGGATGTTTTTGCCCTACACGAGGGTCACCTGCAGATCGATCCTCCCCAAGGGAAAGGCTTGAATGCCTGGTATGACCCCGTAGAAAGGCTTCTCCACAGGGGACAAGGACCTCTTCGGGATCCCAAGTTCGTCAAAGGCGTTGACAAACAGGAGGTTGAGGGCGCTTCCACTGTCGATCAGGGTACGCCCGATCTTGCGGGGCCCGATCCATGGCTTGATGCACAGTGGGAGTAGCGGCCCGTCGTAAAGCGTCTCAGGGTGATCCCTTTGATCGAATGTGATCGGGATTTCTGACCACCTCAAGAGATGCTTGCAGGGCTCAGCGCTGTTTATCTGCCTCTCGACCATCTTGAGCTGGGACTTGGAGGTTCGGGTTGAACAGCCACCGAAAATTGTGGCGATCTCCAGATCTTCGGGAAGATCTGGCTCACCATCACAATCCATGTAGTTTGCCGTGCGAGGGTTGTGGGCTGCCTGGTCACGCGGAGCCCCCTGTTGCTGGCTCTCCTCCTCCTGCTTCTGTTTCTTGTACACCGTGCAGTCCACAAAGTGATGCTTCGTAGATCGGTGAATCGGGCAGTACATCGGGAGGTTGTCCGGTTTGCCTTGGCGCCTGTACGGGGGTTTGTTGTCCACGGCCATGACTTCGTCACCCTCGGTCTTGCGCTTCTTGTTCTTGTGTTTATTCTTCTTCTTGCCTTCCCCGGCTGGCTGGCTTTGTTCGGGCTTTCCGTGAACCCGTGCTCGGGCGTCCGCCATCTTGGCGGTTTCTTTCAGGATCCCGTATAGCTCTGCCACCGTCTTCGGGTTTTTCTTGGCAAGTTCCTCCGCCGTTCGCTCGTCTTTGCAACCTTGATTGAAGGCCACAATTACCCGATCATCCACCATGTCAGGGATGGTGTTACGGGTGTCGCTGAACCTGCGGATGTAGTCCCGGAGGGATTCTCCAGGCTTCTGCACACAGTTGAGCAGATCTCCCTCATGTCCGGGGCGTTTGTAGGTGCCTTGGAAATTGGCTTCAAACGTCTCCCAGAGATGAGCCCACGACTTGATGCTGGCCTCGGGCAGGTTCATGAGCCACGTACGGGCTGATCCCTGCAGAGCAGTCGGCAAGTAGTTGGCTTTGACGTAGTCGTCACCCCCGGTGGCATCGATGATCGTGGAATAGATCTGAATCCACTCGCGGGGCTTGGTTGTTCCGTCATACTTCTCGATGTTAGTAGGACGAAACTTTTCGGGCCACCTGACCTTGCGCAGGGCTGGGGAGTACGCAAGGCATCCCCCCGTGCCTGGTCGGGAGTCACGTGGCGGCGAATCTTGGATGGGACCGATAGTAACCCTCACGTGCTCGGTAATCTCGATTGTAGTTGAGAGTTTCCCGAGCATCGCGAGTGCGACGATTGCGTTCGAGCTGTGTCCTCATGTCGCGCCCCTCGTGTGGGCGATAGTACGGTCGTCCGTTAACAGATCGAGACCGAACCGGTTGTGGTTCACGTGGTCTGTTTGACGGAGCTGGCGGTACGGCAGCGGCGGCTTCGATGCGCTCCTTGGCCTTGTCCGCTGCTTCCCGAGCCTTCTTGGCTATGGTGGCCATCGGAGTCCCTTCGGCCATTGCTTCCATGGTCTCCAAGAGGGTTCGGATCTGCAGATTGTCCTGTTCGACGGCCCGGAAATCGTTGTTGAGATCTCGGGGAGCCAATGAGGATGCAACCTGCTGTGTACGGGTTCTAGCCGTTTGTAGTGTTGGTGCGTTGCTCAAACGTGGAGGAGGCATGGGTCGGCGCGAGCTAGATGACTCGGCAACGGCCTCGGTCCCGTTTGCGGTTAGCACATGGATGCGGCGGTCTTCGGATTGTTCTGACCCATTGCTAGATCCACTGTAGTCGAGATCCAACTGCGCAGTGCGATCTGCAATGTCTTCGAGAGTTGGCTCCGTGAAGGTGGCGAAAACTTCCCGACCGGCGCATGTGAGATCGGGATCATGGATCCCTGTCATCTTGAGCTCGTAGTCGCCTTGGTGCTCGAACACGAGATCTCCGAAGTGGATCTCCCGTGCAGGCACTAGATGGCGGTGAGCGTAGAGATCGGAAGCGGAAGCAGAACTCCCGATGGCTTCCAACTTGACGGAACTGGGCATGTAGGGCATCGAGGAACTCGACGCGTCGGCGATCCAGACTCCATTGACGATCGGCATGATCTTTCTGCACGCAAGGGCCCCTACCTGGCGCGCCTCTGTCGAGGTTGTACTCGTCAGATATTTGTCCGGCAGGCACCCCGCTTCGTGCAAAGATTGATCATGGTGACGAACAGAGAGACACGGGATTTTTATACTGGTTCGGGCCCTCGAGATCGAGTAATAACCCTACGTCCAGTTGCTGCTTGTACTATTTCGTCGAGTACAGATTACAATGCGTAACAAGTACCCTCGGGTTGATTGTCTGAGATTGTGGATACCCTCTATGTACAGGCCCCCCGCTATTTATATCCAGGGAGACGTGCCATACAAGACAAAACAGACCTAAACCTAGTAGGACTCTAGCTATCTCCGGGCTTTCCTTCTGCGATCTGGCCATCGTGTCTTGTTCGGAGTCTTGATAGTTCAGAGTCGGTAATCCTCGTGATCGGGCACCCTGGTATTATGGCCTCAACAGATACTTTATTATCATTTGGCATAAAGCCGACATCAGTACATTGAAAGGACTGACTCTTAAAGACCCCTAAAAACTTTTAAGGGTAAAAACGCCGCAAGTGCTCGATGTTCCAAGCATTGGGCACGTCTGTTCCATCTTCCCATTGTAGTTGATAAGTACCCGGGCCGATGACCCTTGATACTATGAACGAGCCTTCCCAAGGTGAGAATAGCTTGTGTTGATCTTTTGTACTCTGAATTCTTCGGAGGACCAAGTCACCAATGTTAAACGACCGAGATTGGATGTTTTGATCGTGATACCTCCTAAGATCTTGCTGATACTTTGTTGTTCTGATCAACGCGGCTACCCTTCCTTCTTCTAGCATGTTGACGTCTTCTACTCTGCTCTGCTGCTTCCTCCGAGTAGTTTTGAATTCTTGGAGTATTGTACTTGATGTCCACTAGGAGTATTGCCTCAGAGCCGTAGACCAGGAAGAAGGGTGATTGCCCTGTCGGTCGACTAGGCTGAGTTCTTAGCCCCCAAACCACAGCTGGCAGCTCCTGCATCCACTTGCCATCGTACTTCTTGAGTGGTTCGTAGAGCCTTGGCTTCAATCCTTGAAGTATGAGGCCGTTAGCTCTCTCAACTTGTCCATTGGCGTGAGGGTGCGCCACTGATGCTTAGTGAACTTCGATTCCCAAACTATCACAAAAATCAAAGAACTCGTCCCCTATGAATTGGGAGCCTAGGTCAGTGATAATACGATTTGGGACATCGAAGTGGTGAGAAATGTCTTTGGTGAACTCGGCTGCCTTTGGAGCCGTAGCTTTGACCAGCGGCTTTACTTCAATCCACTTTGTAAACTTGTCGATTGCCACGTAGAGATATTCAAATCCCCCTGGCGCTTTCTTGAGCGGTCCAACCATATCCAACCCCCAGCATGCGAAGGGCCAAGAGGGTGGTATGGTGTTGAAGACCGTTGCGGGGATGTGGGCTTGTCAGGCAAAGAACTAGCAGCCCTGACAAGTCTGCACGACTTCTTCTGCATCCGCCACTGCGGACGACCATAGTACCATGACGACGATCGTGCGGTGAGCACCAAGATTGCCACAGATTCCAGCATGAATTTCGTTAAGGATCTCTTGTCCGACTTCTGGAGGGACACACTTCATCAAGACACCAGAGGATGCGCCACGTCAGAATAGGGTGGAGCCGACTTCTACGTAGTTCTTGCTTCGTCTGATGACTTGCTTTGCTTCCACCTTATCTTCAGCCTCTTTCTGATGTAGGATGTACTCGATGAAGGGCTTCGTCCACTCAGGTGCAATCACTATGACTTGCTGATGAGGGGGTGTTGTAGTCGGCTGAACTTCCTGCTCCCTGATGGATGGTTGTAACAGCTCTTGAACAAAAACGCCACCCGGTACTTGAGCTCGGTGTGAACCAAGCTTGGAAAGTGCATCAGCAGCCATGTTGTTGTCTCTGAGGACATGATGGAATTCGAGCCCATGGAAGTGCTTCTCGAACTTGCGAACCTCCATGCGGTATGCATCCATGTTCATTGTTGGTATTTCTTACGGTCGCAGATAAATCCGCAAGTGCACGGATACCGTTGTAGCTTTCACCCGGAAGTATTTAGGGTATCGAATCCACAGGGAAGGCGGTGGTTGACTAGAGTAGTTATCCATTGTATTCAATCATAACATTATTAATATACCAAAGTGTAGCAAGGGGTAAACATTGATAGATGGGTAGTGTGACACACAGAAGGTTTCACTGCTCAGTATATAAGTCTAGTTAATATGAAGGTCCTAAAAGAGAACTAGGGGTTCTATGTACTTCTTGCATATGGGTTACATTCCTACAAGTGTATGTATACAATCTCAGAAGGAACACATGTTAGAGGGCAAATCGAAGAGTCATGGGATCCCCTCATCCAAGGGTACTGTCACGATGTTTATCACGAAGGCCTGCAAACGCCCAAACCCGAACGGCGAGGATTACAAAGGACGGACAGGGCTGTCACCACCTGCCGCCTACCTCTGAATACGTGGGGTAGGGTATCCCCAATGGTATTTCATACCCCCAAACACCACGTTTGTAATATGAAATAACTACTCTAAGTATTGTCCAGATAAACAGAGCAACCTTGCGGCGCATTGGGCCATTGCCATAACATGCATCCACTATACTAAGGTGCAAGGCATACAACTTATATGATGAACAAATAAGGCAATAAGCCAAATAACATAAGCAAGATAGTAATTCCATTAAAAGCTCAAAGTCTTATAAGTAAACAAAAGAGAAAAGATAACTAAGCTCTAGGCTTACCAAGACTCCTTCGGAAGCCCGTAGAAGCTCAACTCCTAAGACTACTTCACTACTAACTAAGACTAGAATGTGTGGCAAAGAGAGCTCTTCCTTCTTGGTGTGTGTTGAACTGAAGCTGTGGCCATCTATTTATAGCTTGGTAGGACGGTGGAGAGGCACCTCGAGGCGGTTGAGGCCGTTTGGCCCCGGGACCAAAAGGTCGGCCGATCCCCCTAGGTCGGCTGACCCTAGGATGCACCGACTTGAGTGATGCACAGCCGGGATGGACTCCTGGAGGCGGGGAAGCACCCCGTCAAAGTTGAGCGAGTTTGGCGCGAATACCAGGTCGGGCGACGCAGCTCGGTCGGGCGACGGGCCACTGGCTCCTTTCGGGCCCATCTTCGTTTGGGTGACTGCAGAGTGGGTCCTAATGACGGTTCCAAGTGGGTTTGCTCAATTTGAGTATGTTTAGATACGTTGGTGGGCCCCTCAATCCATGTGACCTCCTCTTGGACCATTCCCATCTCTTAGATCCAACCGTCATGGAATCAACGACAATAATGGTCCTGAAGTGTGCTTCTTTGCTGTGGCCAAATATGGGCTCCATTAGGCTTGGACCCAGGTCGGCCGACCTAGGTGGGTCGAGCGACCTGGCCCTGAGCCCAAATCTCCTCCTCTTTTGCCAAGTAGTCACTACATTCACATATTCACCAAAACTTATGGAATTGATTAGATATAAACCCTATCACTATGTTTGGTGATTATATTTGATATATTTCTTGCAGGAGTTGACGGTCAAAATTGGCATTTAAGGACCGTCAACAAGCTCCCCCACACTTAGCCTTTGCTCGTCCTCGAGTAAAGCTTTAGGACTAAGATGGAAAATATGACTCCAACTGATATGATGCAAGCATATAAGTTATTCCAAGACATACCTGCACTTGTGAATTTTGATGTGTCTATCATGTCATCTTGGGTGGTTGAGAAACGGAACGGCCTTGATTCAGGTCATCTCAACTCTTTTGTTAAGTAACTTAGGTTTTTTGATAAATTTTCAAAAACATAACCTTACCTAGCTCCTCAAATGATTCTCTCGGATCGCTCATTGTGTATAATTCTTCACCAAGGCATTCTTTTGCCTTCTTTCACCCTACTTCTAAAAGGCTTTTGTGGATCTCAAGCTAGGAGTAAAGATAAGGCATACTTGCATCACATATATTGCAAAGTCAAAAAGTGGATCCAAGAAGAAAATGATTCATACAATCTGATCAAGATGTGCATGTGTGTGGAACAATGGAAAATGTATGTGGAAATTATGATAGCTCCTTTTTGTATGATCTCTCTCCCCTTTATTTTGAAAACATGGCTATCTCATTCATCATTTTTTTTCTTTTCTCCTTTTTTCTATTTTTTTTTCTTGCTCAATGCTTTTATGAGCATTTTTTCTTGAACCTTCATGTGTCCAAAATGTTTTTCTATAGCCCATGTCTCTTTTGCAAAGGATATTTGGAGAGAGATTCATAAGACATATGGAGCATTTATTTGGTGGATGGATGGGTATTGCTAACTTCCAGTGTAGAAGTTTAGCAGATGTATGTGGAGTGTACGTGATCTTGATCAAGAAAGCATGAAGATCATCTTGCAAGGGTCACAACAATTTGACAAAGCTCAATGCAATAGCAAGCAGCATATGTGTAAGGTTTTCAATATGAGCAACATATGGCTTTGGTAGGAATGGAATATCATTGAGGAATATTGCAAGGCTATTAATTTTAAACTTTTGCAATAAAAACCTCCCAAGTACTTTATACAGAAAGAGCAAGATTTCTTTCATCATACCATATCTCATTAATCAACCACTTAGATAAACATGTTTTCCTAAAGGGATATGTTCACAAGCAACAGGTGTCTGTGCAAGGAAAAAAGAATATGCAAGCCAGTCAAGGATGGACATGTATATCAAAGGAGCACCAGGATTCATTGAGTTTAATTTTTAGTGATGGTCTTAAATTTGGAATTATTTAAACTCATGAATCAGAGAGAAGGGTGGACAAGATGTGCAAACCATCGCTTTGGACGAAAATGGGAGGCGAGAGGTACCAAAGGGACGTCGGCCGATCTAGGTGGGTCGGCCGACCCCTTCTGGGCCTCTTCCTCCTTGATCTTTCTTGTGTAGCCTTGTGCGATGTTGTGCAGTATAGTTGTGGATGGTCTCAATCATGTGCGCGTCAGAAAGCTCGAGAGACCCCCACACTTGATCTTTTGCCTGCATTTATTCTCACATGGTGGAAACACAACAATAGCTCCATGGTTTTAAGAACCATGAGCCTTTATTGGACTTCAAATATTTTTGGCGTTTTTAAGTTATACAAATTTTTATAGGTTTTTATTCTCTCTCTTTTTTTATGGTAAACAAATCTTTCAAGATATCTTAGCAGGGGATCAAAGGAAAATATATGCACAAAGTGTTTTGGATATTTCCCTGACGAATTTCCCCAAACTCTAGTCTTGCAAGCGTATGCAAGATTTGAGATTAAGAGGGTCAAAAGAGTTGTCCACTGTTTATCTTGCTTCATCGTTCAAATTTCCTCCATGCGACTAAAGATGTTGAATGTTGAAGTTATGCTCACCATCCCTTAGTCATTACTTCATCCCTGCAAAAAGTTAGTGGACAACGAATACCCGAAGGACTATAAAAAATAAATCATTGTTGCCATCGGGTTAGTTGCTCACATCCACGCTCAAAAACAAAATTGGTCCTTCACATGTCAAGCATAGATCCTGTTTGCCAAAATTTTTATTTATTTATTTTTCAAATGTTCTTTTTTTTCAAATTTTGTTTTCACCACCTTCCTTTAAGCAAAACTCAAACAAGGCTGGATTTGAATCGTATCAACATGATCAAAGAGGGTTTTGCAATATACTCACAGTGAACCATCGAAAGGTTATGTACCTCCTCATATGTTGTGCACAATGTGTTGCAGCGCATCCAATGCCTTGGTTTGTCTCCAATTCGAATCAAGCTCGAGAACTTACCCGCTCAAATTTGAAATCTTTCCCGCAGTGGTTAGTCCATGCATGCAACCGATATCTATATATGCATTTACTCAAAGGTTCATTAATCAAACTTAACACCATGTTTAATTTGATTAAAAAAGACCATTTTAATCTAAGCACCATGCTTAATTTAAAAGGTCTTTGAATGTACCTCGTGGTACCTCGATAATACATTCAAACTAGAGCATATGAGAATAGATAAAGGAAACATGATAACCTGACCAAGCATTTTTTTTCAAATGGAGATATCATGAGTATATGAGTGAACTTCGGGTTACCTCCCGGAAGGGCTTTGTTTAAAGTCAAAAGCATGACATGACACTTACCTTAGCATACTTACCACTGGTTGTGGATGATTACTTCAGAATTTCCATCACGGTAGTTCCTTGGCTCTTGGTGATGTCATTGATGGTGACGTGGTCCCAAGTGGATTGCAAGTGCACACTAAATGTTGGGATTTCCCCAACAAGTAGTTGGCAAAGCGGCAAAACACAAGCGGACGTCTTTTCTCATGAAAGCAAACACAAGAACCAGGATGCAAGGCAAGGCGGAGCCAGGAGCCATATGGGGACTACCGAGGTGCAACGCCACAATGGCATGTACACCCGGTTGTATTAATCCCACTAAGCCTCACCGGCTATATTTTTTTATATTTTTTTTATTAGCAAGAAGGTATACATGAGCTAGCATCATTTATAGACCATGATAAAATTTTGTACCAATGGAACTTGTCGTGAAGCACTTACCAACCTCCCACACACTTGGATTTTTGTGTATGGGGACAACAAAAATCAAGTGTGTTGGCTTTGTTCGAAATTTGTTCCATGTCCAAAACTTACCAATGTTTTACTGCTGATGTAGCTCCATGTTATTAGGCATCATACAACATTCGTTCTTTTCAATTGCAACCTGAAATAGTTAGCTACCAAAAATACCCGAGGGGAACTTATCCTAGAACATGTTCTTGCTTTTGTGTATATTTTTTTATAAACTTGGGAGCCAATCACTTGAAAATCCTAAGGAGGGAAGGAAAAAGGCCGAGGGCTCTTGGCAGCTTGGGTAGGGGAATTCACGGTGGAGGGTACCGACTTTCCTTGAACAGAGGAGGCCTGGGGTCTGCCGACCCTAGCACGGCTCCGTTCCAGCAAAGCTTTCAAGGGTTGCACTGGATTCGCTGGCGTGAACTGATGGCAACTGAATTCGCTGCAGAAGGGCCAGGGCTAGGTCAGCCGACGGATGGGGTCAGGTGATTCTAGCACAGGGCCCATTCTGTTGAACCTTCGCAGCGGTATACCAGATGCAAAAGCTATTTTGAATCTGAATGAATGCGGCACAGGAAAGGCAGCCACAGGTCGGGCGACCCGTGGGGTCGGCCGACGGCCTGTTGGCACCTCTCATGCCCAGCTGGCTCGGCTATCCTACGTGATCCTGGCTCATTAAGATTATGTATGTGTATGCAGGAGCGGGGAATCCAAAGGGATTTCAAGATAAAAGACTCCAAGTTTAAATTTCAATGCACAAAATTGATTTGGAATTCAAACATGCAAGGATTGGAATTTAAACATGTAGAGGTTGGAATTCAACAAAAATGCAATGTGAAATAAATATGGGATACATACCGATTTACCTGTCGGTGAGGACTCGTCGATTTACGTCCATCGAGTGAGGACGTCTCCATCATGAATTTTGACTTTATGTAACATTTGGAGATAGTTTGTATTGCCATACATGTTTGTCTTCTTCGGACGGGATCATGTAGGCCTTGGTGTTGAACCTTGGCCTTGGGTCCATTCGCGTTGGTCTTCCCATGTAATGGGCTGGCGTGTACCAATTTGATAGATGCTAGCCTAAGATCGAACGTGGTGTCTCTCATGTACAAATCTGGGCCGGTTTGCTAACCAAAGTGAATCAAGAACTCGCGGATCGTACTTTCGGCAGTAGCACTCATCGATATTGGTGTGAGATTGACTGGAGTTGCTGCCGATAAGATTATTTAGGAAGATACAATGTAAGATCGTATTTCCTGATAATCTTGGGTTGTTGATGAAGTTCATTGGCAGTTCAACGCCAGTCATACACTACCCTGTTCCACATCAGAGAGAAACAGAGCCAAGGTAACCCTGCCGGAGCAGTGGTAATTAATCATGCTTTTAATTGAGTACATAGGTTAACAACACTATTCAATCATTGCCGTTCCCCGGCAACGGCGCCAGAAAGCTTGTTAGTATTTCTTACGGTCACAGATAAATCCGCAAGCGCACGGATACCGTTGTAGCTTTCATTCGGAAGTATTCAGGGTATCGAATCCACAGGGAAGGTGGTGGTTGACTAGAGTAGTTATCCATTGTATTCAATCATAACATTATTAATATACCAAAGTCTAGCAAGGGATAAACATTGATAGATGGGTAGTGTGACACACAGAAGGTTTCACTGCTCAGTATATAAGTCTAGTTAATATGAAGGTCCTAAAAGAAAACTAGGGGTTCTATGTACTTCTTGCATATGGGTTACATTCCTACAAGTGTATGTATACAAGCTCAGA
Source organism: Alloteropsis semialata (assembly GCA_004135705.1). Classification (NCBI taxonomy): domain Eukaryota; kingdom Viridiplantae; phylum Streptophyta; class Magnoliopsida; order Poales; family Poaceae; genus Alloteropsis; species Alloteropsis semialata. The sequence goes on from CM014271.1 coordinate 50,477,000, forward strand.
AGGAACACATGTTAGAGGGCAAATCGAGGAGTCGTGGGATCTCCTCATCCAAGGGTACTGTCACGATGTTTATCACGAAAGCCTGCAAACGCCCAAACCCGAATGACGAGGATTACAAAGGACGGACAGGGCTGTCACCACCTGCCGCCTACCTCTAAATACGTGGGGTAGGGTATCCCCAATGGTATTTCATACCCCAAACACCACGTTTATAATATGAAATAACTACTCTATTTGTTGTCCAGATAAACAGAGCAACCTTGCGGCGCATTGGGCCATTGCCATACATGCATCCACTATACTAAGGTGCAAGGCATACAACTTATATGATGAACAAATAAGGCAATAAGCCAAATAACATAAGCAAGATAGTAATTCCATTAAAATCTCAAAGTCTTATAAGTAAACAAAAGAGAAAAGATAACTAAGCTCTAGGCTTACCAAGACTCCTTCGGAAGCCCGTAGAAGCTCAACTCCTAAGACTACTTCACTACTAACTAAGACTAGAATGTGTGGCAAAGAGAGCTCTTCCTTCTTGGTGTGTGTTGAACTGAAGCCGTGGCCATCTATTTATAGCTTGGTAGGACGGTGGAGAGGCACCTTAAGGCGGTTGAGGCCATTCGGCCCCGGGACCAGGTCGGCCGATCCCCTAGGTCGGCCGACCCTAGGATGCACTGACTTGAGTGATGCACAGCTGGGATGGACTCCTGGAGGCGGTGGGAAGCACCCCGTCAAAGTTGAGCGAGTTTGGCGCGAATACCAGGTCGGGCGACGCAGCTTGGTCGGGCGACGGGCCACCGGCTCCTTTCGGGCCCATCTTCTTCTGGGTGACCGCAGAGTGAGTCCTAATAACGGTTCCAGGTGGGTTTGCTCAATTTGAGTATGTTTAGATACATTGGTGGGCCCCTCAATCCATGTGACCTTCCCTTGGACCATTCCCATCTCTTGGATCCAACCGTCATGGAATCAACGACTATGATGGTCCTGAAGTGTGCTTCTTTGCTGTGGCCAAATATGGGCTCCATTGGGCTTGGACCCAGGTCGGCCGACCTAGGTGGGTCGGGCGACCTAGCCCTGAGCCCAAATCTCCTCCTCTTTTGCCAAGTAGTCCCTGCATTCACATATTCACCAAAACTTGTGGAATTGATTAGATATAAACCCTATCACTATGTTTGGTGATTATATTTGATATATTTCTTGCGGGAGTTGCTGGTCAAAATTGGCATTTAAGGACCGTCAACATTCTCCTTGGTGCAATTCCAATCTTTGATGACCTGATTGATGACCACCGATGAGTCATCATAGACCACCGTGTGCTTGATGCCCAGAGAAGCAACCAGGCGTAGCCCATGTAGTAAAGCCTCGTACTCGGCTTCATTGTTGGTGGCTTTCCAGAGGATCTGGAGCACGTACTTGAGTTGGTCTCCATTTGGAGATATGAAGAGAACGCCTGTGCCAGCTCCTTCAAGCTTCATCAACCCGTCGAAATACATAATCCAGTGTTCTGGAGGTTCTTCGGGTGCTGCTTGCTGTATTTTTGTCCACTCAGTGATGAAGTCAACCAGAGCCTGAGACTTGATCGCGGCGCGTGGGATGAAGTCGATGGTATGAGAACCCAGCTCGACCGCCCATTTGGAAATTCGCCCGGTCACGTCCCGGTTGTGAAGAATATCGCCGATTGGAAAAGAGGTGACTACAACAACTTGGTGAGTGTCGAAGTAGTGGCGCAGCTTTCAAGATGTGATCAAGACAGCATATAACAGCTTCTCGACCTGAGGGTAGCGTACTTTTGATTCCGTGAGCACCTCGCTTATGAAGTAGATGGGCCGCTACACTTTAAATACATGACCGGGTTTCTCCCGCTTAACTACAATTGCAGTGCTCACCACATGGGGTGTGGCTGCAATGTAGAGGAGCAGTGGTTCCTGATCAGCTGGTGCAGTAAGAATTGGTGGTGTTTGGAGGAAAGTCTTTAGGTCTTCAAACGCCGCATCAGCTTTCACAGTCCATATGAACTTGTCCTGCTTCTTGAAGAGCTTGAAGAAAGGCAATCCTCTATCACTGGATCTTGAGATGAATCTGTTGAGGGCCGCCATACATCCTGTTAGCTTTTGTATGTCCTTTAGAGACTTGGGAGGCTTCATGGATGTGATGGCAGTGATCTTCTCGGGATTGGCTTCAATCCAATGGTGGCTGACTATGAAGCCCAGCAGTTTTCCTGTGGGTACGCCAAACACGCACTTGGTTGGGTTGAGCTTCCATTGGAATTCCTTGAGATGTGAGAAAGTCACGGACAAGTCGGCGATGAGACTGTCTGGGTTCTTTGTCTTGACCACGACGTCATTGACGGTCCAAGATCCATGGGAGTCCTCATGGGCTATAGGCCCGATAGGAAATTGGGCCGGCAACTCTGACAGTTACAAGGAAGAAGCGTACAGCTTAAGGAAACTAGTCGGGTACTAGAAAACAACCCGGCCTACTCATGTTAGGACTCTGTGTATTGTATCCGACTAGGAGTTTGTATTTCTTGCCTTGTAGACCCTGTCTCCCGAGTATATAAGGTGAGGCAGGGACCCCTTGTAAAATAATAATCATCAATACGAGAAGATCCACCCTACAGGACGTAAGGTATTACGCTCTCTACTCGAGGCAGCCTGAACCTGTCTAAATCGTCTCGTGTTCACCATCGTGCTTCTGGTTCCGGCAAGGCCCTCACGAACAACTCGACTACTTAGGGACCCCCATAGTAGGCTGTATAAAAAACCGACAGCAGGCGTGCCAGGTAGGGGTTCTCGTCGAGAATCGTTCAGCAAGCTCGATGGCACCAGTCATCATCAACTGCGACGGCAACATGGCGTTCGAGAAAGGCGCCACCTTTGTCTTCGGCTCCTGGGTCTGCACGGCGGACGGCGCGGGCAACTTCGATCGCGTCCTCAAGTCACCAACTCTGGAGAAACTCGCCGACAAGCTCGACGAGATCATGCCCTTGGGTTCGAGTTCAACTCGGGCTCGGGGAACCTCGGGTTCGAACTCAACTCGGACTCAAGGAATCGCTACTCCTAGCTCGATTCCAACTCGGGCTGGGAAGATTCCAAAGCGGACCAGGCAATCCGAGTCGATTTCTGAACCATCGGTCACGCCAAAATCTGCCAATTCAAAAATCCAGAAGAAAAGGAGTCCAGCCACTGCCAAGCATGAGGTCGACACCCCGAGCCAATTTCCCTTTGGACTCACGGGCCCCACCTCCGCTTTCCAGGCGGCATCCTCAAAACAACTCCGATCTCTGGTCGAATTTGACGAACTCCCCCTGAACGGGAAACAAGTCAGACTCATCATCACTTCAACCCCCGAAGGACGATTTGTTCACTGGCCAGGACACAAGCCAAAGCTCAGAGCAACACCACAGGAGGACTTGGACATGTCTCGCATCATCGCATGCATTGATCCACTCCCGTTTCAACACGGGCAACCCCTCAACTCTTCAAGCAGCCGCGGGTCAACTGTCCCAGTAACTTCAAGCACAGGCAGCTACTCACCAGGGCGTCAAGCCATGGTGATCATCACCCAGGAACAAGAAGTCTCCAACGACGAGCCAACCGTGGAGAATGAAGCTGATGCTGACCGTAACCGACGCAGGGGGTGAAATGCTGCTCGCGCAGATCGTCGCCACTGCGCCGGTCGTAGGCTACCTCCACAGGACCTCAACCCCAAGTTCATGCAAGTCGCCGGGCAAGATGTCTACTCTAGCGCCGTGGCCAACATCATGGCTGTTGTCATAGAGTTGGGACAGATGGACCAAACTCTTGAAATCCTCAGGATGAAGACAATGCTCGAGACAGCGGCCGTCCAGCATGACACAATCAACCCGGCGAAGACCATTACCCGAGCACCAAGCTGCCAGGCAAGCAGCCGACTCCCTGAAGTTGGCAACCGTGGCAACCAGTCCCACCACCCGAGCAGAGACCAACGCCAACGCGACAACGAGGGAGGCATGGTACTCGGCGGCGGAGGTTGTAACCACGACGCCGGACCAAGCAACCACGATGTTCAGCAAAGCCACATCGGCGGGCGTGACGGCAACCGGAACGGGGACGGACGCCCCGGCAACCACGATAACAACAGGGACATGCGAGAACAATTGTCGCCCAGAGATGCACGCACTATCATCTCATCACGGGCCCGCGATCGTGAAGAATATGAACGCCGCAGACGCCAGGAGTACGACCAAGTCTACGGGCCACCGGGTCAGGATTACCACAACCTCAACAAGTACGAAGGGTTCCCAGTCTTTTTAGACCGCATCCGTGCTACTTCCTGGCCCGACAAGTTCAAACCAGCCCATATCGATAGATATGATGGGAAGCGTGACCCCGAGCAGTGGATTCGTATCTACTACTCGGCAATTAAGGCGGCAAGGGGCAACACCGACACTATGTGCACCTATCTCCCAGTAGTCCTTGACCAAGCTCCACTAACCTGGTTAGAAGGACTCAAGCCGGGCTCCATCGACTCTTGGGATGAGCTCTGCAAGGTTTTCATCAACAACTTCCAGGGTTCCTGGCAGAAGCCGGGTACTCGCTTTGACCGAGCCCAGTGCAAACAAGGCTAGAACGACTACCTGCGAAGCTACAACCAACGATTCTGGGAGAAGCGCTCAACCTGTGCAGGCCTATCCGACCAAGATGTCATCAATTGCTTCCACGGCGGCCTTACAGACCCCGTGTTGCACCTCGACTTCGGGAGGAACAGGCCAAAGACACTGGAGCAGATGTGAGACCTTATCGGTCGCTGGTCAGACGCTGAAGACCTGCAGCGTGAAAGATTCAACCACAACAAGTCGGGAGGAGACCGCAACAACAACAACGATCGTAACAAGGGCAAGCAAGTTGAGAACAACAGCAAACGCGACTTCAACGATAAAAAGCGCAAGCCTGAGGATACGGTCAATGTTGCTGAGAAGAACTCTTCCAGCAGGAAGTTTGAAAAACTACTCGACAAGCAGTGCCCTTTCCATCCAAAGGATAAGCACTCAAGCAGGGACTGCTGGTCGCTCAAGAAAGCGTTCGCGGCAGAAGGCGCCCCCAAACCGAACAACCCTGACAACAAAGGAGACAAGGGTGACAAATACACCGGCTACCAACAAGCCAACAAGGTGGTCAATGTCATTTTTGGGGGAACTACTCAGTCAGAATCAAAGAGTTCAGTGCGAGATTGCCTGCATTGAGCCTATCATCCCCACCTTCCTGAAGTGGTCAGAAGTCCCGATGAGCTTCTCTCGTGATGATCAATGGACCAACATCAAGAACCCGGGACGGTACCCTCTGGTACTCGACCCGGTTGTAGCTGGCACGCGACTCACAAGGACATTGATCGACGACGGAAGTGGACTCAACATCCTGTTTGCCAAGACGCTGAAAAAGATGGGCTTGGACATCACCAACTTGCTCAAGCCCACTGACTCACCCTTCTACGGCATCGTCCCTGGCAATGCTGCCGTGCCCCTCGGCCAGGTATCACTTCCAGTTACATTTGGTACCGAGGTCAACTACAGGACCGGGTACATTACATTCGAGGTCGCCGACTTCGAATCATCGTACCACGCGATCCTGGAAAGACCTGCCCTGGCGAAATTCATGGCGATTCCACACTACATCTACCTCGTCTTGAAGATGCCAGGCCCTAAGGGGATTCTATCCCTAAAGGGCGACCTGAAGACCTCCTACGATTGTGACACCGAGGCAGTGACGATTGCTGCAAGCATGCAGCAACCGAGCCAGGCAGCAATCGTAGCAGCTATGGTGAAACAACTCGGCGAGGCTGAGTTGGACCTCCCAACGAAAAAGCCAGCCACGTCAAACATGAAGCCCTCCCAGGAAGTTCCAATCAAGGCAATCGACCTAGGGACGGGCGACCCCTCCAAGACGGCGCTGATCGGCGCTGACCTGTCTGCCAAATAGGAAAGCGAGCTCACCAGCTTCTTACGGGACAACCGTGACATCTTTGCATGGAAGCCATCTGACATGCCGGGAGTCCCAAGGGAGTTGGCTAAGCACAAACTCAATGTCGATCCTGCCGCCAAGCCGAAGAAACAACGCATACGATGCTTTGCCCAGGACAAGAAGAAGCCATCCGTTCGGAGCTGGCGAAACTATTAGCAGCCGGGTTCATTAAAGAGGTGTTCCACCCTGACTGGCTTGCTAATCATGTCCTGGTTCGTAAGAAGAACAACAACGAGTGGAGGATGTGTGTCGACTACACCGACCTGAACAAGCACTGCCCAAAGGATCCCTTCGGGCTACCCCGCATTGATCAGGTGGTGGACTCTACAGCTGGCTGCTCTCTACTCTGTTTCCTTGATTGCTACTCGGGCTATCATCAGATAAGCCTGCATAAAGACGACCAGATCAAGACGGCGTTCATCACTCCGTTCGGCGCCTACTGCTACACCACAATGTCCTTTGGACTCAAGAATGTGCGGGCAACATATCAGCGTGCAATTCAGAGTTGTCTCAAGGCTCAGATTGGTCGCAATGTGGAAGCCTACGTTGATGACGTTGTCGTGAAGACAAAGAACCCGGATAGCCTCATTGACGACCTGTCCGAGACCTTTGCACATCTTAGGGAATTCCAATGGAAGCTCAATCCTACCAAGTGTGTGTTTGGCGTGCCCGCGGGAAAACTGCTGGGCTTCATAGTCAGCCATCGGAGAATTGAAGCTAATCCCGAGAAAGTCACCGCTATTGCATCCATGGTGCCTCCAAAATCCCTAAAGGATGTTCAGAAGCTGATTGGATGCATGGCGGCCCTCAACCGATTCATTTCAAGGCTGGGTGACAGAGGATTACCTTTCTTCAAGCTCCTCAAGAAGCAAGACAAGTTCGTATGGACTCCAGAAGCTGATGTGGCGTTTGAAGATCTCAAGAAATTTCTCCAGTCACCACCAGTACTCACCGCACCAGCTGACCAGGAACCACTGCTCCTCTACATTGCAGCAACTACTCACGTCGTGAGCACTGCTATTGTAGTCGAGCAGGAGGAACCCGGCCATGTATATAAAGCACAGAGGCCAGTCTACTTCATCAGCGAGGTGCTCTCAGAATCAAAAGTGCGATACCCCCAGGTCGAGAAGCTATTATATGCTGTCTTGATCACATCTCGCAAGCTACGCCACTACTTCGACGCTCACCAGGTTGTTGTAGTCATCTCTTTCCCAATTGGCGACATCCTCCGTAACCGGGACGCGACAGGGCGAATATCCAAATGGGCGGTCGAGCTGGGCTCTCACGCCATCGACTTCGTCCCACGTGCTGCTATCAAATCTCAAGCCCTGGTGGACTTTGTTGCTGAGTGGATAGAAATACAACACGCGGTGCCAGAAGAACCTCTCGAGCATTGGATCATGTACTTCGACGGATCATTGAAGCTTGAAGGGGCCGGGGCAGGCGTGCTACTCATATCTCCAAAAGGCGATCAGCTCAAGTATGTGCTCTAGATCCTATGGAAAGCCACCAACAACGAAGCCGAGTACGAAGCTTTACTGCATGGGCTACGCCTGGCTGCTTCCCTTGGGAGTGTACGGCGACTCCTCGGTGGTGATCAATCAAGTCAATAAAGATTGGGATTGTACCAAGGATAACATGGACGCATACTGCATGGAGGTGCGCAAACTCGAGAAGCACTTTCATGGGCTCGAATTTCATCACGTCCTCAGAGACAACAACATGGCTGCTGATGCACTCTCAAAGCTGGGTTCCCACCGAGCGCAAGTACCGGGCGGCGTTTTCGTCCATGAGCTGTTACAACCATCCATCAAGGAGTAGGAAGTACAGCCGACTACAACACCCCCTCATCAGCAAGTCATGGTGATTACACCCGAGTGGACAAAGCCCTTCATCGAGTACATACTACACCAGAGGGAGCCCGAAGATAAGGTGGAGGCTGAGCAAGTTATCAGGCGAAGCAAGCACTACGTAGTAGTCGGCTCCACCCTCTTTTGAAATCCTTGAAGAAATCCATGGTGGAATCTATGGCAACCATGCTGCCCACCGCACGATCGTAGGCAAGACTTTCCGGTCTGGGTACTATTGGCCATCCGTTGTGGCTGATGCAGAAGAAATCGTGAAGACTTGCCAGGGCTGCCAATTCTTCGCCCGGCAAGCTCATGTCCCCACAACGGTCCTCAACACCATACCGCCCTCTTGGCCCTTCGCATGCTGGGGGCTAGATATGGTTGGACCACTCAAGACTGTGCCAGGAGGTTTCAAATATCTCTATGTGACGATAGACAAATTTACCAAGTGAATTGAAGTCAAGCCGCTAGTCAACGCTACAGCAGCAAAGGCGGCCGAGTTCATCCAAGACATTGCTCATTGCTTCGGTGTCCCGAATCGCATCATCACTGATCTTGGCTCCGAATTCACAGGGAGCGAGTTCTTTGATTTCTGCGACAACCTGGGAATTGAAGTCCGCTACGCGTTGGTGGCGCATCCACATGCCAATGGACAAGTTGAGAGAGCTAATGGCCTCATACTTCAAGGACTCAAGCCAAGGCTCTATGAACCACTCAAAAAGTACGGCGGCAAGTGGGTGCAAGAATTGCCAGCCGTGGTATGGGGGCTCAGAACCCAGCCCAGCCGCGCGACGGGGCAATCACCTTTAATTCTGGTCTACGGCTCAGAAGCAGTACTCCCGGTGGACATTGAGTACAATGCTCCAAGAATTCAAAACTACACAGAGGAAGCAGCAGAGCAAAGTAGGGCAGAGGATGTGGACATGCTAGAAGAGGCGAGGCTAGCCGCGTTGATCAGGACAACCAAGTACCAGCAAGAACTCAGGAGGTACCATGACCAAAACGTCCAAATACGGTCATTCAACATTGGTGATTTGGTCCTTCGGAGAATTCAGAGTATAAAAGATCAGCACAAGCTGTCCTCTCCTTGGGAAGGTCTGTTTATAGTATCCAGGGTCATCGGTCTGGGTACTTATCAGCTACAACAGGACGACAGAACAGAGGTGTCCAATGCTTGGAACATTGAGCACTTGCGGCGTTTTTACCCTTAAAGAAATTATTAGAGTTTATCAAGAGTTAATAAAAAGTCAATCCTCTCTATGTACTGATATCGGCTTCTTAGCCAAACAATAATAAAGTGTCTATATTCCATTGTCTTCAAGCCTGGAATCCGGATACAATTCTACAAATTTTGAATCATCACGGGTTGTTTAAAAACAATCCAGAAAGGGGCTGCATTCAAACAAGCCATCTACTTTCTGTTTCACACAGAATGATCGGGCCCACCTAGTTCGAATCTAGTCGGGTTGTTTAAAAACAATCTAGAAAGACTACATTCAAAAATGCCATCTACTCTCTGTTTCACACAAAGAGATCGGGCGCACACAATCAGATAAAAAGATACTTTTTGTTAATAAAACACTAAGTATTTACATCTGAATTCAAGTTCATTACAAAGGTTTTCTTACAAAGAAAACCTAGAACTTAAGACGAGATACAATTCTCTCTACAGTGTCCTTCTCCTCCTCCATGTAGGTATTATACATGGCCCGGGTACAAGCCGGGTTGATTCTTCCTTCAGTAACACCCAGCAGTTGTGAAGGGAACCATGACCGGACAACCCCAAGTACTTGCTTAGTACACGAACGGACGATCCGTTGGCAATATACCTTCACTTGCCCAGGAGTTGCTCGAAGGCGATCAAGAAGAGGAGGAGCGACACTACCTGCGGGTACTTTTGAATATACATCAACCAGTGGAAGGGCGGCTTCTTTCCAAGACTCAATTTCTGCGCCACGACGATTGACCTCTAAGCGAAGCGCCTGGATTTCAGCTTCTTGGTCGCGGATCTTGGTAAGGTCTTCAATAAGTTGGGCATCGGCATGCTGGCGCATCTTCTGCTCTTCAGCAAGATCCGCCATGCACTCTGTCTCCCGCCGCTCCGCCTGGTTTGTGCGCTCTTGCTCCCGATAAAAGCAGTTCTTCATATCGATGAACTCAGCCTTCAGAGCTTCAATGCGCTTTTCACTCTCTGCAATCAACAGATCGTATTATATTCATTATATGATCAGTACCAATAACAGAGAATAAGTACCCGGCTTACATACCTGAGAGTTTCTGTCGTAAAGACTTATTCTTCTCAACGACATCCGCGCGCTGGTCTTGGTACATGTTAATCTTCTTGTAAGCCTCATCCAGCTCGAGGCGCAATTGGGCGCGTTCTTGGTCCCAGGCTGCTTGCCCCTTGGCCAGATCGGTTGTGGCTTTTTCGGCGCGGGCAATAGACGCGCTGGCTCTCTGAAGCATCTCAGATTTCTGCTGAGATCGTACAAGAACACTCTGCATCCAAGTTAAAGGCAGCAGAGTTGATTAAAGTACAAAGGAGATAAACATATTTACAATAATAGTTCATTTTGACTAACCTCTGTGAGCTTGGAGAGTTGTTTGTGCAGCTCGGCAGTCTTCTCCAGATCCTCTTGGTCAGCTTGCGAGTTGAACAGAAAGGCGTCTTCATCTTCACTTGCGTTGACGCCTGGTGTGCCCGTGAAGATCTGGAATGGCTCTGGTGAAGGATCACGGGGTTTCTTTTGTTCCCGGATGATTTCTTCAATGGTTGTTTCCTTCACCAGGCTTGTGGCGGCGTCCAACTCCGCAGTCTGAAGGCTCGCCATCCGGATACTCTCTGTTGCCTTGGGCCACGACCCAGGAGCAGAAGTACCCGGAGCGGTTTGCTCTGTCACCTAGGGTGGCGATGTGACGTTGCTGCTTGCTGCTTGGGGTTGGGGCGGTGGAGATGCTCGGGGGCACGGCCTTTTGCTTCCCCCTCCTGCTTCTTCGTTTGGAGTCTTTGGCGATTCTGTGGGAGCAGGAGTAGGCGGACGGCTGTACAAGGAAAGACGAATTCCACAATTTAATATTCAAAAAATGATGGGCGATTGATTCTACAAAAGTAGAATCATTTACCTGGCGAACTCCATATTGAATTCGGGTTTGTCCACGTCAAAGTTGTATCCTCCAGACAGAATGTCTTGAGGCTCTTTTGGTCCTTCTGGACGTACGGGTTCTTCTTCTTGGGGTTGCTGCAATCGTAAATTCAAGTCATGAAAGAACTCGGCAATTGACAGGAATGAAGAATTTTGCAAGAAGATAACTGGTGTACCTTGGGGGGAGATGAGTGCAGTGGAATTCCTACAGGAATCTCGACATTTGTTTCTGTCTCAACTCCAAGTACCTCCGCTTCACCAAGAATAGTATCAGTCGACTTCTTCAACGAAGGAGATACTTTCTTTCGTAGGGCACGTTTCCTCTTCGGGATTGGCTGACTTGGGGCGTCCTCGGTATTAGGTCTTTTCAGACCTGATCCTCCTTGCCCAAGTATCTTCCCGGGAGGTTGTCGGGTTGCATCATCATCAGAAGATGATTCTTCCTCTAGAATCACCTGTTCCATCTCCGGTGATGCCTTCTTTTTCCCTTTCCATGAGCTTTCAGCAGTTTGCGGGGGTGGGGGAGATCTAGGCAACCCGGATGGGTTCTCTGTTATTTCTGGAGGCGAGGACGCAAGTCTGGTTCACAATTCCTGCCATTGGATAACAAAGAAATTGATTACTTGTCAAAAAGCAAGAATGTGGATATCATATTTGGTATTCGGGTTGTTTTTGAGCTTACCAATTGCGACGGATGATTTGCCGAGTACTCGGGTACTCGACGCGGCAGATCTTGGGCGTCCATAAAGAGCGCCTGGACGTGGACGGCGACTTCATCTGATGATAAATCATTGGAGGAGATTCTGGTTGGGTCCTTGGGGCCGGTGTATTCATAGCCAGCGTGCACCCGCTTCTGGCAGGGTTGTATGCACCGGCGCAGGAAGGAATTGGCAATCCCAATGGCAGTTAGCCCTTGCTCCTTCAAGTCAGAGATCATCTTCAGAAGGCTGGAGATCCCCTCGACCTTATCTCTATCGAGAGATTCATTCCAGGAGTCTTGCGGACGAGGCAGATGACCGGAATGTTTCGAGAGTCTCGGGGGCTGGTTTTCCACGTAGAACCACTTATCGTTCCAGTCTTTGATTGAGTCATTCATCTTGAAATCAAAGTAGACATTCTTCACGCCTTGACGAAGTTGAAACCCAGCACCGCCGACTACTTTGTCTGGGGTGGATTTCACACGGAAGAGGAAGTGGAAGAGATTGAAGTGGGGATCGATTCCCAAGGAGGTTTCGCAAAGATGGATGAAGAGGGAGATTTGAAGAATGGAATTGGGATTGAGATGAATCAATTCTAACTTATAATAAGAGAGAAGACCTCAGAGAAAATCATGAGCGGGGAGGGAAAATCCACGCTCATAAAAAGCAACAAAAACCACAATCTCATGGATCTCTTCAAAAGGCCAGACCTTACCAGCATCAGTGCGCCAACAGGAGATCGATTTCTCCAGAAGGTAGCCTTGATCTACAAGACCTTGCACTATCTCGTCTGATGCCTTGGAAGGTTTCCAGACAAGAGCAGGCGCGGGGGAGTTCTTGAACACCGGCATATCTGTGATATGAATCTTGGATTTCTTTTTGCTCACCGCCGCGGCTTTACTCTCAGCAGGCTTGGATGAAGTGGGTTTCCGACCCATCTTGCTGGACAAAGTCTTAGATTGACTCTCGGACGGAGCTTGAGTGGATTGAGGGATTGCGCGCGGAGGCGAAAAGGATTTGAGGATTTCAATTGTGAAAGCGACGGCGGCGGGGAGGAGAATACGAACGGTTCACCCGTTGTCTTATAAAACTGAAGTGGTAACCCTAAGCGTATTTCCCATAACACGTTTTCCAAAATACACCAACACTTGTGTGTTCGCGGTTACAAACCAGATGCATATTTGTGCGGCCATTTTCCTAACGAGCTAGGTTATTTTTCCGATGGATTTTCATTCTCGGGGGCTATGTTTAATGGGATTTATTTCCACATCAAAGAATATATCTATTTCAACAGAAGTCTTTAAGCTTATTGTCATCTGCTTTAAGCTTGGGGGCTGGAGGGAAATAGTATATTTCTTTTGGAAAGTTTTTTCATTGAAGACCCTGGAATTGTTTTTAATCCTTGAAAACATTTCTAGGCTCGGGGGCTAGACCCATAATGGGTCCATCTTTTTTTTAAAATCTGGACACCATTATAGTAAATGGGGAAGTTTTTGCATCATCTTTGGCTTACAAACCAAAGCCCGGGGGCTGGCTGCAAAAGAAGTCGGCAAAGGAGCACATCATGTTCACTACGGGAGGTTTTCAACAAGCAAAACGACGAGAAAACAACTCGGCTGATGCAAGAATTGTTGAGAAACAACTCGGAGGACGTGAAGACATGAAGACGCTCGGGGGCTTGACGGTCCAAGATCCATGGGACTCCTCATGGGCTGTAGGCCCGCTAGGAAATTGGACCGGCAACTCTGACAGTTACAAGGAAGAAGCGTACAGCTTAAGGAAACTAGTCGGGTACTAGGAAACAACCCGGCCTACTCATGTTAGGACTCTGTGTATTGTATCCAACTAGGAGTTTGTATTTCTTGCCTTGTAGACACTGTCTCCCGAGTATATAAGGTGAGGCAGGGACCCCTTGTAAAATAATAATCATCAATACGAGAAGATCCACCATACAGGACGTAAGGTATTACGCTCTCTACTCGAGGCGGCCTGAACCTGTCTAAATCGTCTTGTGTTCACTATCGTGCTTCTGGTTCCGGCGAGGCCCTCACGAACAACTCGACTACTTAGGGACCCCCATAGTAGGCTAGCCGGTATAAAAAACCGACAGTCATCAACGTAGGCTTCAACATTGCGGCCAATCTGAGCCTTCAAACAACTCTGAATTGCGTGCTGATATGTTGCTCCTGCGTTCTTGAGTCCAAAGGACATCGATGTATAGCAGTAAGCGCCAAACGAAGTGATGAACACTGTCTTGATCTGGTCGTCTTCGTGTAGGCTTATCTAATGATAGCCTGAATAGCAGTCGAGGAAACAGAGTAATGAGCATCCAGCCATTGAGTCCACCACTTGATCAATGCGGGGTAGCATGAAAGGATTCTTTGGGCAGTGCTTGTTCAAGTCGGTGTAGTCGACACACATCCTCCACTCGTTGTTGTTCTTATTTCACACCAGGACGGGATTAGCGAGCCTGTAGGGTGAAACACCTCTTTGATGAATCTGACTGCTAGTAGTTTCGCCAGCTCCATGCGGATGGCTTCTTTCTTGTCCTGGGTGAAGCGTCGCAGAAGTTGTTTCTTCGGTTTGGCAGCTGGATCGACATTAAGTTTGTGCTCAGCCAACTCCCTTGGGATCTCGACATGTCAGAAGGCTTCCATGCTAAGATGTCGCGGTTGTCCCGTAAGAAGCTGGTGAGCGCGCTTTCCTATTTAATAGATAGGTTAGCGCTGATCAACGTCGTCTTGGATGGGTCGCCCCTCCCTAGGTCGATCGCCTTGATAGGAACTTCCTGGGAGGGCTTCATGGTTGACGTGGCTGGCTTTTTCATTGGGATGTCCAACTCCGCCTCGCCAAGTTGTTTTGCCATTGCTGCCACGATTGTAGCCTGGCTCGGTTGCTGCAGACTTGCAGCAATCATCACTGCCTCAGTGTCGCAATCGTAGGAGGTCTTCAGGTCGCCCTTTAGGGATAGAATCCCTTTAGGGCCTGGCATCTTCAGGACGAGGTAGATGTAGTGCGGTATCGCCATGAACTTCGCTAGAGCAGGTCTACCTAGGATGGCGTGGCACGACGATTTGAATTCGGCGACCTCGAATGTAATGTACTCGGTCCTGTAGTTAGCCTCGGTACCAAATGTAACTAAAAGTGATACCTGGCCGAGGGGTACGGCAGCATTGCCTAGAACAATATCGTAGAAGGGTGAATCAGTAGGCTTGAGGAGGTTGGAGATGTCCAAGCCCATCTACTTCAGGGTCTTGGCGAACAGGATGTTGAGTCCGTTTTCGCCGTCGATCAGCGTCCTTGTGAGTCGTGCGCCTGCCACCACCGGGTCGAGCACCAGAAGGTATCTTTGCGGGTTCTTGATGTTGGTCCACTGGTCATCATGAGAAAAGCTGATTGGGACTTCTGACCACTTCAAGAAGGTGGAGGTAGCCAGCTCGATGCACCCAATTTCTCTATGGATCAGCTTTTGTTTGTGCTTCGAGTCCATCTGCGCTATTCCTCCGAAGATGACATTGACCACCTTGTTGGCTTGTTGATAGCCGGTGTCTTTGTTGCCCTTATCCTTCCCATTGTTGTCAGGCCCATCGGGTTTGGAAGCGCCTTTAGTGGCGAAAGCCTTCTTAAGCCCGTAGCATTCCCTGCCGGAGTGTTTGTCCTTTGTGTGGAAAGGGCATCGCTTGTCAAGGAGCTTCTCGAATTTCTTGCGGGAGGGTCCTCGTTCAACAACATTGACAGAGTCCTCGGGCTTGCACTTTTTTGTCGTTGTAGTCGCGTTTGCTGCTACCTTCAACTTGCATGCCCTTGTTCTTGCCATTGTTGTTGTTGCAATCTCCCCCCAACTTGTTTCGGTTGAACCTTTCTCGTTGCATGTCTTCAGCATCGGCCCATTGGCTAACAAGGTCGCGCATGGCTTCCACCGTTTTGGGTCTGTTTCTTCCAAAGTCCAGATGTTGACGTCCAAAAAGTCAGGCGTTGACTCTCAGAAATTAACACTGTGGCCTGGAAGATTGTCTTAAACTTCAGTGCAGGTCCAAACTCTTGAGGTTCATGGCGTGCCAGTCAATTTGACCTGAAATTGACAAGGTAGAGTTTAATCAGTAAACCACAAGGAACTCATCGGCCAAAGCCCCGATTCGTTCCAGCAAATCGGATGAGCGCAAAGGGGAGTCCAATTCGAGAGCATGAACCATCGGCCTTGAGTCCGATTCATGAAGACATGACATATATTAAAATAAACCATCGGCTATGGAAACCGAATCGGAGATAAATCTAACTCAAAAGTCATTCTTTAATATGCATCTTTCCAAAGGCGATAAACAAACTGAATCTCATGTCACTAACAATCAGATCGATTTCGAGACAGCGTTGCTAGCAGGGCACGGATTAGCTTGCTTACTCCGATAGATTGATACTTATAAAAGAATTCGTTTAAGTCAGATCTATTTGTAACTTGCTTATTAAATCTAAATCAGCTATATAAACAATAAGAACAGATCTATTATAAACTTGAATTATGATAAAGCAGAATAGATCTTTCAAACAGATGTAAGCCGATAGGATAAAATCAACAAGATACGGTAAAGGGTGAGCGATCTAAACGAAGAAGGGCGATAAGCCTCAATCTAAAGCCTAGAACAACTCGGTAAATTGGTGAATTAACTAAACGAAGAAGGGCGATACGCCTCAATCTAAAGCCTAGATTAATTCGATAGGGTGTCGTACTTACAGACAAACCGGAGGTCAGGATGATGCAGCCCTGCTTGCTGAAGAACTCGATGAAAAGGTTGTTGGCACATAAGGCCGAAAGTTGTGTTTGATTGATTGGTTATGTGAACGTTTTTGTACAATGGCACAGGGTTTATATTTATACCCTAAAAATCTAACTAATCCTTATCGACTATGACAATATCTCTAATTTATTTAAAGCAAACTAATCGTAATCTACCAAAATTAATACAACTTGTCACGCAATCAGGCCTCGAAGAATCTTCCAGACGCATCTCCCCTTTAGACGTCGTACGCACTTCGGCCTTCTCTGCTTCGTGTCCGATCAGGACTCTTTTGGACGATCTTCGATCGGAATCGGACTCTATCAGACGAACTCCGATCGGAATCTGAGACGAACCCAGAATCGGACTCGGCCTCAGCTGCAACTCTGTCATGCATAATCTTATCCGAGTCAAAATCTGGAGTCAACATATGCCCCTCAATTTTGGGATAAAATATTATTTTGTTCCAAAATTCTCCCGAGCAATGATGACCCTGGCAGTGAACAGCATATGGAAACTCGCACCCTTTCACTGTTATGGTCCTCAATTCCTGTGCGGATTCGGCGCCTTGGTCCTTGGGCGGTTCCTTCTCCCATAAGCCCTATAAATACAGACCCGAACCATCATCTCCTTCCCCAACTCGCATATGCTATCGCACGCACATTCCACCATTGCCGTCTCTGCAAGCTCCTGCCCAGTGAACACCTGGTCATCATCCTTCAGCCTTTCACCACGAATCAGGTAAGGAACTCTCCCGCATATGATCCACATTATACATCTGGACTTTACTGCATCGCTCTCGGTGATTTCCTCAAATCTCACATTCATGTCACTGTTCATTGTAGATCTATTTCACCATTAATGGCGGCTCTTACTGATAAAGCGGACCACACACAAGTTCCTGAGGTAAAAATGCCCAAAAAATCCTCTCATTTAATTCTTGCATTCTTCTTCTAAGACATCCTGCGAGCCTCCATATCTATATTCATTATTTTATTTCTCCCGAATGTAGCATCTTAAGAACAATCTTGTCATTCCCGTCTCTCATGTTGAGGCTGAGTATTATCTTGGCCCGATGGGTGACCCCGATCCGACGGACCTGATAAACACAGAATCGGAGAGAATTCCATTCAAAGGATCAGACCTTCAAGTCTCCGATTGGGCAGGCTCGTTTCGATCATGGCCCAGAATGGTCCCAGGATGGAGGAACTGGTTTCTAAGAATTCAGGCTGCCAAATCGGCCTTCGGGACGAGAAGAACATAAACCAATGCCTTACTTTATCCCTTGCTGACATGGCCAAAGATGAAAATTTACTGGCCTCTAGCTCCCTCTTCTGGTCCGATGCCCTCAATGCTTATTTGTTTGGCCATGGTCCGATGACCCCAACATTGATGGACGTGCACATGCTGACCGGCCTCAACACCACAGAAAACTCCAACCCAAGAAAACTTATCCGTGATTTGGAGCACAGACTGGTCGGCACAGGCTCCAAAACTTGGAAGAAATACGTTGCTGATCACTGCAAAACTGGCACTATCGGAGACAGAGAGCATGCAGCTTTTCTCAACATGTGGCTAGAAAGATTCGTATTCTGTGGACCAACTCTTGGCGCCACAACCAATATGCAATCCATTGCAGAGTCACTGGCTCGCGGCGGATTGGTGCCACTCAGCCGTCTCCTCCTTGGCGCAGTTTACCATCAGCTCCACCACGTATCGGCTAAGCTCTCGGAAGGCCAGGCAGTCGGACACATCGGAGGTCCCTGGTGGTTTATCCAGTTGTGGTTACATACCTAGTTCCAATCTGCTCTTCAGTTCAACTTCAAAGATCACCAATTTCCAAATTATCATACAGAAGAAGAAGATGCGACCGTTCGCCGATGCATGTCATTTGGAGAAGCGGCATCGGTGTGCCCTGTATCAAGGCTCAATGCAAAGAATATGGCCACCTACTTTGAAAGCTTCTACCACGGGATCGCATCGGAGCGCTTTGACTATTTTGCTTATGCCGATCCTGATCGTAATTATGAACTGCCCTTGTCCAATATCCAGAATGAACTTGCAGCGATCATGCCGATTCTGAAATCTTTAATTACACCGGCTATCCTTGGCAGCAATATTGCATACGGCCGCAAGACTTCGTCTTACGAATTTTACAACCCATCGGCAGCAGCTCGTCAGCTTGGATTCGGTCAACTTCTGATCGGCCTCTATTTTGCAGATAAAATCAAACATCGTGAATCGGTGTCAACTGACCTGCATATGGATCGGATTATGGCTTTTAATCCCTAAGCTGATTTTGACATACCTGAATGGCTATGCACTAGCTTTGCATCCAGACTTTTTAGAACTTGGAGGAAAGAACTGCGTCTTCACTTATTCAGACTTTCGGCCATCACCTTCTGCACTCTCATAGACTCCGATTTTGAGGCCATGGAAAATCCTGTAAGTTCTCTTTGAAACCTTTCCACCTTTATTCAATTTCATTCAAATGAATTCTCCACAATTTAAATTTCAAACTTCTAACAGCCAATCGAAGAAAATGTGCCGGTGGTGAGCAACAATGGTAAACCGATTCGATACGCCGTCAGAACTCCATACCCAAGAATCGGCTCTTCTGCACCATCTCTGGCAGATATCATGGATGGCAAAGGCAAGAGGAAAACCGCCCCCACCAAAGCGGGTGCGCCGAAGAAATTGAAGAAAAGCCATGCGGTACGATTTCTTCACATTTCCGATTCTTCTTTCCAATGTACAGCCTAGGTAAATAACTTCTCTTGTACACAGCCCACCGAAAAGATTCTTGGCCAATCAACCTCTAGGGCTGCCGAGGAAACTGCAGAGAAAGCTGCCGAAGGCGCCAGAATGCTCCTTGAGGTAGTATCGGTAATAATCCGATTCCATTCGTATCTTGTATTTTTCAACATAAATCGGTAATAACAATTCCCTTTTCAGCAAACAAATATCACATTGCCCGATCTCCAACCGGCCCCAGCTCAAGACATCCAAACAGAATCAGCCCAACAGGTAATCTCAACCCAATTTATATCCCTTTCAAATATATATACTTTATCTAACCGATTCATCTATAGACTGCCATTCTGCAACCCACCGCTGAGGACCCAAGTGCAAATGTTCAATCGGAGGCGATCCCCAAACAACAAATCGTAGAAGAACCAGCTGCAAATGTTCAATCGGAAGTCATTTCTGAACAACCAACAAAAACACCAGTGCCACCTCCGATTGAGCCAGCCCATACGCTTCAAATAGAAGCTAGCACAAACATTGCTCTGCCTCAAGTAATCCTCGATTATGTTCGGGAGGGTCAATTTAAATTGGTACCGATTTAACCTCATGTGTCCTTTTATTATATTAATAACTCCTATTTATTGACATCTTATTTCAGGCACACGACTCCGGCCATGAGCTTTGCATCATTCGACTTGGATGCCGCAATCGGAGATGAAGAAGTCAACTCTGCGCAATCCTCCACCACCATCTCCGATGAGGTCAAGGCAAGACTTCAAGAAATGTTGAACTATCTGAAAAGAGCATTGCCATCCTCGTAGAAGATGCAGAGCCGATTCGCCAAATCTTCAAAGAATTGAAAGGCCAATTGCCATCGGAGTTAGAAAACGCAATCATCCCTGCCGCCTTTATTGAAGGCCACTAGCCTCAAGTCTTTGCTGCTCGCCAAAGGATATCGGAGCGATTGGCTCAACAAGACTTGGCCAAAAAACGTGACGACGGCCGGGATGAATTGAAAACTATGCAAGCCCAAATCAAGATCCTGGAAGCCAAACCAAAGCAACTAGAGAATCAGATAAAAAATCTCCAAGGCATTGAAGCAGAACTACTCAAACGGCTTGATAAAGTCCGTAGAGAGATGTCGAAGACCCAAGATCAGCTCAATCAAATTCCAGCATCTATCGCATCGGCGCGGGACAATTTGAATAAACGTTTGGAGGAGGTCCGCCAGGTCCACAAAAGCATCAAAAATGTTCCTGGCTCCGATGTAGAAAATCTAGAAGAAATCCAGAAGGTCGACAATATCTGATTGAGCACGATCGAAATGATCTGCAAATTCTTGTAATATCAAAGTCTGGCTGTACTGCTCCGATGACATTGATCAACGATGAACTTGTTTGATCCGACGATGCTGATCGTCGATGAACGCTTATTTTGCAAATATTTTTACCCTTAAGGCGATACATATCGTATTGGCTATCTTAGTCGACTTCTTATTAGAATATCGGCTTTAAGAATCAACCCAAATACTTGGATAGTATTTCTTCAAATATTTTCCATTAAGCGCTTTCGAGAATTCTTCTCCTTCTAATGTTTCCAAAATATACGTATTTCCAGGAACGCACCGATTCACATGATAGGGACCCTCCCAATTAGGCGACCACTTTCCAAACTTAGAACTTTTAGTCCCTATCGGCAAAATCAGCTTCCAAACCAACTCACCTTCGATGAACTCTTTTGGCTTAACCTTTTTGTCATAATACCTGGCAACACGTGCCTTATTATTTTCAATGTTTTTCAGAGCCCTCAAACGAGTTTCAGCCAAATCGTCCAACTCAAAATTCATCAAACTTTTATACTCATCGGCAGTCAAGTTCTCTTGTTCCGATATACGTCTAGATTTGATTTTGACTTCCCAAGGCAAAACAGCTTCATGTCCATAAACCAAATGATATGGGGACAATTTGGTAGAGCCATGACACGCCATCCGATATGCCCATAACGATTCGGTCAACGTTAGATGCCATCATCTTGGTTGTTCATCAATCTTCCGTTTGATGATTTTGATAATACTCTTATTCGAAGCTTCTGCTTGACCATTGGCTTGCACATAATAAGGAGAAGAATTTAATAATTTAATACCCATACTGGCAGCAAAATCTTGAAATTCGTTAGACATAAACATAGTCCCCTGATCGGTCGTGATGGTTTGAGGGATACCAAACCGATATATAATATGTTCCTTAATGAATTCCACCATATTCTTGGAATCAGCAACCTTCAAAGGAATCGCTTCAACCCACTTAGTGAAATAATCTGTTGCCACCAATATGAATTTATGACATTTGCTCGACAATGGATAAATTTGTCCGATCAAATCAACTCCCCATCCTCAAAAAGGCCATGGTTTAATAATCGGATTCATGGCTGATGCAGGCACTTTTTGCACATTTCCAAATTTCTGGCATTCTTGGCAACCCTTATAATACTCAAAACAATCTTCCAAAATCGTTGGCCAAAAACAACCCGTCTTTCTAATAATCCACTTCATCTAATAAGCCAATTGATGCGCACCACAAACCCCCTCATGTACTTCATCTATCATATCTTTGGATTCCGATTTACTCAAACATCGGAACAATACACCATCAATCGTCTTATAATACAATTGATCGTCAAGCAATACATATTTAACAGACAAGAATCTTAACTTTCTGGAAACCTTTTGTGATGGATCCTTAAGATAATTTATAATTTCATACCTCCAATCTCCGATTTCTAGTTCTATCGTCATGATCTCATGAAAACACCGATAACCAGAAGCAGCTTGCGCCAAATTGTTAGCTTCTTGATTTTGAGCCTTGGGGATATGTTCAATATTAACCATTATAAATTCTTTCAATAATAATCGGCACTCTTCAAAATAACGAATTAGAATATCATCCTTGCATTCATATTTACCGATTAATTGATAAATCACCAACTGGGAGTCTCCAAAAATCTCAACGGCTTCAGCTCCGATTTCCAACAATAATATTAAGCCTTTAAGTAATGCTTCATACTCAACCCGATTATTGGTGAAACTTGGATCCATCGGATAGCTGAACTCAAAATTTGCCCCCCGAGGCGAAAAAAATAACGATTCCAATGCCACATCCTTGGCCACACGAAGACCCATCAAAGAATAACGTCTAAGGCATCGGCTCAACCATTTTAACTCCATCTCCGATGTGTTGAGTTACAAAATCAGCCATCACTTGTCCTTTTACTGTGTTAGCCGATTCGTACTTCAAATCAAAATCCGATAATGCCAATACCCACTTTCCGATTCTTCCTTTCAGCATCGGCATGGACAGCATATACTTGATCACATCGATTTTGCAAACGATTGTGCACTCGAAATAATGTCTCAACTTAGTGCATGAAAAATATAGGCACAAACATAACTTTTCAACCGGCAAATACATTGTTTCCGCATCAATCAATTTTTGACTCAAATAATAAACCGCTCTTTCTTTTCCTTCAAACTCTTGTATAAGAACAGACCCGATTGACAACTCATCGGTTGACAAATATAATCGGAATGGCTTATCTCTCTGAGGTGGAATCAAAACTGGCGGCGTCATCATATATTGTTTTATCTCATCAAATGCCTTTTGTTGATCTTCTCCCCACACGAATTCTTCATCGGCTTTCAATTTCAGCAGCGGGAAAAAAGGACGAATTCTTTCAGATAAATTTGAAATAAATCTTCTAACAAAATTAATCTTACCGATTAACGACCGAAGACTCGTCTTATCGGTCGGTGGCTTAGCATCTCTTATAGCCTTCATACTCTTTTGTCTGACTTCAATGCCTTTTTCAAGAACCATGAAACCCAAAAATTGTCCGGCCGATACTCCAAATGCACACTTGTTAGGATTCATCTTCAAACCGTGCTTTCTTGTACATTCAAGAGTTTCCCGCAAATGGGCTAGATGCTGCTTATATCCATTGGACTTCACCACCACATCATCAATAAAGATTTCAACAATCCTACCGATCAACTTGTGAAATATATAATTCATAGCCCTTTGATACGTAGCACCAGTATTTTTCAAACCAAAAGTCATTACAACCCACTCGTACAGTCCAAGCTCACCAAGACATCGGAATGCAGTCTTAGGAATATCTTCTTCTGCCATAAAAATTTGATTATATCCTGCATTACCATCCATAAAACTAATCACCCTATGTCCTGAAGCTTCATCGACCAACATATCAGCAATCGGCATAGGATACCCATCCATCGGAGTCGCCTGGTTAAGATTCCTGAAATCCACACAAACTCGCAATTTTCCATTTTTCTTGAAAACATGAATGATATTAGATATTCATTCAGCATATCGGCAAGGTTGAATAAACTTAGCTTCATATAACCGAGTTATTTCGGCTTTTATTTCTTTATCTAACTCAGGTTTAAATCGTCTCGGCGCTTGTTTAAAAGGCCGATACCCTGGTTTGATCAGGAGCCGATATTCAATAATAGATCGGCTTAAACCTGGCATTTCATAATATTCCCAAGCAAAACAATCGTGATATTCTTTTAATAACTTTATTAATTCTTGTTTAAACTCAGGATCCAATTTCGCACTTACATATGTCGGCCGAGCTCTATCCCCTAAACCTATATCTATCTCTTCTAACTCATCGGCCGACATAAACCCCTGACCAAGTTTACCCTCATCTTTTATAAATTCTTCCATTAATACAAACTTTCAGAGCCGACTGCTTGGATCGGCTTTAAACCATCATCGGACACTTGGATAAAATTGCCTGCCCAATTCCTGGCCGATAAGCACTCTATTCCTTCGAACTCCCAAACTGTCAAATCAGCGGTAGCAGCGCTGACCGATTCATCGACTTGGACAGTCTCAATGTGATCTCCATGCCATTGGATCAGATATTGATGCATGGTAGATGGCACACAGCAATTAGCATGAATCCAATCGCACCCCAAGAGCAAACTGTAAGACCCTTTACTGTCGATGAAGAAGAACATAGTAGGCAAAATCTTGTTCCCGATCGTCAGTTCAACATTCAATGCCCCCCGAGACGGCGATGGATTTCCGCTAAAGTCCTTCATCATCATATCGGTTTTGATCAGATCATCAGGTCATTTGCCAAGCTTCCGATATGTAGTATATGGCATCAAATTCACTGCAGCACCGCCATCAACAAGCTTTTTTGTCATCGGCTTGCCATCAACATATCCTTTGACATACAAAGGCCTTAAATGTTGATACTTTTCATCAACTGGCTTTTCAAACACAGCTTGTTGAGGTTGTAGAATCAATTGTGCCATAGCTTCTTCGACGTCATCGGCCTCATCATCGGTTGAACTAACATTATACTCAGCAGGCAGTACAAAAACCATGTTCACCGATGCCAATGGTCCTTCATCATCACGCTTAGGCTTAGCTCTCCAGACCTTGGAATTTTCATCTCCCTGGCACTTTTCCTTGAGCAATTCCTTGAATCGGAGACGCTGAACCCTCCTTTTTTGTGTCTTGGTCAAACCTTCAGGACACCATTGTGGATTGACCCCTGGACGCAGGTCTGATTTGACCTCTAGATTCTCCTCCGATTCCTGTGCATCTTCTGGCTCTTGAATAATATCTTTTTCCTATATACCAGAAGATCATATACAGAAAGACGGTCTCCTTTATATTTTTGGCGATCATTATACCTTCGGCGATCATCGTCCCATCGGTCATAACACCGATTCTCATACTCACGCCGATCATGGTATTCATGCCAATCTTTGCGCTCCTGTTGATAAGCTACCTCATCACGCCAGCTGCATCGGCGCCCAAAATCCAATCGGTCATGTACAGAATGACGTTGCCTTTTCGAATCCCTATAACTTTCATATTGATCACTGCATTCTGGACAATCATAAATCGATGGAAGTCTCAATTTTTCATTCTAACAGAATCTGAAAAACGGACATCTCCAATGGTCTTCATTATCAAATTTTCTCATCGGAGGACTCCGATCCCTCTCTTGCTGGCGCATGTACTTGTCAATGAGCTGCCCTGATGTAACCTTGGGCTTCTCCCTGTACTGATGATCTTCCCGATAATTCCGGTAGTTCTGATTTTGCACATCATCGGCCGATACCTGGCAATCTGGATCGACAGCTCCCGATTTCTTTGCATGCTCCAATGTGAGGACTTTAGCTTTCAACTTCCTATCGGGTGCTCCGATTTCAACCATGTTTTGAGAGAACGGGTGTCCATCAAGCTTCATTGGCTTCTTACCAGTTTCAACTTTAATGATTCCCTTCTCAATCGCCGATTGAATCTCATTGCGGAACACTTTGCAATCGTTGGTATGATGAGATACTGAATTGTGCCACTTGCAATATTTTTTTCTTTAATTCTTCGGCAGAAGGAATTGTATGATTTGGGGAAAGCCTGATTTGTTTTTCTGCTAACAATAAATCAAATATTTTATTGGCTTTAGTAATATCAAAACTGTACCTCTCTGGCTCGACCTTCACCCACGGACAGGCGACAGAATTCTTGTTCTTGGTCCGTTCAGCCAAATCGATCTCAGCTTCATCCCCATTGGAGTCATACTCGATATTAGCAATCTTTCTCTGAAACTTCTCCCTCCCATAATCATTACCACGTCCTTCATGCTGAGAGAGCTTTTGAATCATGTGCCCCAAGCCTTCAAAATGTTGACTTGTGTATCAGTCTCTGACCTGAGGCAACAATCCTTGGAAAGCCAAATCAACCAATTGTCCCTCCGATAGATTCAACGAATAGCATCGGCTACGAACATCCATGAATCTTTGGACAAATTCGCTAACCGATTCCCCGTTTCTCTGTCGGAGCGCTGTCAAATCGGACAGTCTGGTCTCTTGTACTCCTATGAAGAAATAAGCATGAAATTGCTTTTCCAAATCGGCCCAATTACTGATGGAATTTGGTGGTAATGATGAAAACCACGAAAAGGCCGAACCAGAAAGCGACATAGGGAATAACTTAACTTTCAATGTGTCAATTGATGCTACTTCACCACACTGAATTGTGTAACGACTGATATGCTCAATGGTGGTAACATCTCCCTGTCCAGAAAACTTGTAGAAATCCGGAATTCTCAATCGGGCTGGCATAGGCAATGTGTCAAACCAGTCCGGATACGGCTTTCGATACAGATAAGATTGTCCCTTAGGCTTTAAACCAAACTGATTCTTCATAACATCAGCAATCTTATTTGTCCAATCTCCTGAGTGTAATTTCCCTGACTAATCGGAGCACGAGTCATTATAACTGGTGTTTCAGCAAATCCGATCGACGGCTCCCGATAGTCAGCTCCCTTATTCTTTGATGGATTTTCGGTGTTGAAGTAAGCAGGGTACACCATCTTACCATCAACTACAGGAATTCGGCTGCCAAACTGATCAATATGTTGAGTTTTGCCATAATTCTTGTCTTCTGTTTCTTCTTCCTGTTCCTCTTCTTTACCTCCCTCCACCGCCTTGGCTTTTTTCTTCTTTGCCTTGGGAGTTTCATAGCACTCAGGATGTGTTTCCGGTGATGTAGACGAATTGATCTGCACCATCTTCTTCTTGAGATCTTTAATTGCTGAAGAAGCAATAGTATCAAAGTAAGCAGGTCCCTTCTGGACATCCTTCAGTACAGCTCCGTCTAGCAACTTGGCGATCAATCCCACCACCGTGTTAACCAATATCCCAGATTGGTTAATCAAAGCATGACTCACACCAGCATCTACGTAGTCTTGAAAGAATTTTCTCTCCTCGGCCGTGATCCGATCAAACGCTTCTTGTGGAGCAGGAAACTAATTTTTCTTGATCACAACATTGCGAGTTTTGTTGAATGAATCGAGGCACAGATTCTTGAATTCTTCAAGTTGTGATTCCACGAGTTTCTTCTGCTCATCGCTAAGATCTACCATCGTCACAGCAGGGATGTCAGGAGGTGCCCTCGTAGAAGCTTTCTTGTCCCGCCAGGCGTGCCAAAAATGTGTTGACGTCCAAAAGGTAAGGCGTTGACTCTCAAAAATTAACACTGTGGCCTGAAAGATTTGCTTAAACTTCAGTGCAGGTCCAAAATCTTGAGGTTCGTGGTGTGCCAGTCAATTTGACCTGAAATTAACAAGGTAGAATTTAATCAGTAAACCACAAGGAACTCATCGGCCAAAGCTCCGATTCGTTCCAACAAATCGGATCAGCGCAAAGGGGAGTCTGATTCGAGAGCATGAACCATAAGCCTTGAGTCTGATTCGTGAAGACATGACATATATTAAAATAAACTATCGGCTATGGAAACCGAATTAGAGATAAATCTAATTCAAAAGTCATTCTTTAATATGCATCTTTCCAAAGGCGATAAACAAACCAAATCTCATGTCACTAACAATCAGATCGATTTCGAGACAGCGTTGCTAGCAGGGCACCGATTAGCTTGCTTACTCCGATAGATTGATACTTATAAAAGAATTCATTTAAGTCAGATCTATTTGTAACTTGCTTATTAAATCTAAATCAGCTATATAAACAATAAGAACAGATCTATTATAAACTTGAATTATGATAAAGCAGAATAGATCTTTCAAACAGATGTAAGCTGATAGGATAAAATCAACAAGATACGGTAAAGGGTGAGCGATCTAAACGAAGAAGGGTGATAAGCCTCAATCTAAAGCCTAGAACAACTCGGTAAATTGGTGAATTAACTAAACAAAGAAGGGCGATACGCCTCAATCTAAAGCCTAGATTAATTCGATAGGGTGTCGTACTTACAGACAAACCGGAGGTTAGGATGATGCAGCCCTGCTTGCTGAAGAACTCGACGAAAAGGTTGTTGGCACGTAAGGCCAAAAGTTGTGTTTGATTGATTGGTTATGTGAATATTTTTTTTTTACAATGGCGCAGGGTTTATATTTATACCCTAGAAATCTAACTAATCCTTGTCAGCTACGATAATATCTCTAATTTATTTAAAGCAAACTAATCGTAATCTACCAAAATTATTACAACTTGTCACGCAATTAGGCCTCGAAGAATCTTCCAGACGCATCTCCCCTTTAGAAGTCGTACGCACTCCGGCCTTCTCTGCTCCGTGTCCGATCAGGACTCTATCGGACAATCTCTGATCAGAATCGGACTCTATTAGACGAACTCCGATCGGAATCGGAGACTAACCCAGAATCGGACTCGGCCTCAGCTGCAACTCTGTCATGCATAATCTTATCCGAGTCAAAATCTGGTGTCAACACCAGGTGTAGCGTGGGGTCAGTGAGACCGTTGTGGAAGCAGTCAATGACGTCCTGATTGGTGAGCTCGACGCAGGTTGCCCGCTTTTCCTACAAACGACGGATGTAGCTTCGGAGGTATTCGTTTTGGCCTTGTTTGCATTGGGCAAGGTCAAAGTGAGTATCCGGCTTCTGCCATGAGCCCTGGAAGTTGTTGATGAAGACCCTGCAGAGTTCATCCCAGGAGTTGATGGAGCCGGGCTTTAATCATTCTAGCCATGTTAGAGGAGCTTGGTCGAGGACCACGGGGAAATAGGTGCACATAGTGTCGGTATTCCCCTTGGCAGCCTTGATTGCCGAGTAGTAGATGCGGAGCCACTGCTCGGGATCGTGCTTGCCATTGTATCTTTCGATGCCGGATGACTTGAACTTCTCGGGCTAGGCAGTAGCTCGGATGCAGTTTGAGAAACTGGAAACCCTTCGTACTTGTCAAGGTTGTGTTCTTCTTCTTCGCGGTCGCGGGCGCGTACGGAGATGATGGTGCGCGCGTCTCTGCTCTTCAATTGGTGTCGCAGATCCCTGTCATCATCGCGGTTATCGCGACATCCGTCTATGTCCCTGTTGCTGCCTTGCCCACGATTGTGGCTCTGTTGGGCAACGTGATGGCTAGGTCCGGCACCGTGGTTTCCGCAGCCGGTGCCGACTACCATGCCGCCCATGTTGTCAAGTTTTCGGCGATCCTTGCTTAGGTGATGGGACGGAATGCTGCGATTGCTCCTATTGGAATGGCGACTGCTACCTTGCTGGCTTGCAGTTTTGGTCTGGGTGATAAATCGAGCAGGGTGCATTATGTCGTGCTGGATTGCAGCTGTTTCGAGCATCATCTTCATCCGTTGGATTTCTGGAGTCTACTCTAGAGCTTCAAGTCCTTGTGCGACAGCTAAGATGTTGGTTGCCGCATTGGCGTAGACGTCCTGGCTAGCAACTTGTATGAATCGCTGTTCGAGATTTTGCGGAGCTAATCAGCGGTTGGCTCGACGGCGACGATCCGCGCGAGCAGCATTGCGCTGTCGGCGCCTTTCCTGCTCTGATGCCGCCTCATTGGCCACGGAAGGCTCGTCGTTGGAGACTTGATCTTCGTTACCAATGATCACCATGGCTTGCCGCCCTGGTGAGAAGCTTCCCGTGCTTGAAGATGCAGGGAGAGTGGAGCCGCGTTCGCTTGAAGAATCCAGCGTCTCTCCGTGCTGAAAAGGCAATGGACCAATGCACGCGATGATGCGAGACATGTCCAAGTTTTATTGTGGTGTTGCTCCGAGCTTTGGCTTGCGTCTAGGACAATGGATGAATCTCCCTTTTGGAGTTGCAGTGATGACGAGTCCGACTTGTTTTCCGTTGAGGGGGAGTTCGTCGAATTCGACTAGAGAGCGCAGCTGCTTCGATGACGCCGCCTGATAGACGGAGGCGGTTCCCGCGACGCCAAAGGGAATTGGGCTTGGGGTATTGGCCTCACGCCTAGCAGTGGCTGAGCTTCTCTTCTTCTGGATTTTGGGTGGATTGGGTTTCGACAGATCCGATGGTTTGGTAACCGAGTCGGACTGCCTAGTCCACTTTGAAAAATTCCCAGTCCGAGTTGAATTCGAACTGAGATTTGAAGTTCCCCGAGTCCGAGTTGAGATCGGACCCGGGAGCGCGATCTTCTCGAGCTTGTCGGCGAGTTGCTCCGAGGTCGCCGGCTTGAGAATGGGATCGAAGTTGCCCATGCCGTCCGCCGTGCAGACCCAGGAGCCGAAGACCAAGGTGGCGCCCTTCTCGAATGCCATGTCCCTGTCGCAGGAGATGATGACTGGTGCCATCGAGCTTGCTTGACGATTCTCGACGAGAGCCCCTACCTGGCGCGCAAGCTGTTGGTTTTTTATACCGGCTAGCCACTATAGGGGGTCCCTGAGTAGTCGAGTTATTCGCAAAGGCCTCGCCGGAACCAGAAACACGATGGTGAACACAAGATGATTTAGATAGGTTCAGGCCGCCTCGAAAGAGAGCGTAATACCCTACGTCCTGTATGGTGCATTGTTTCGTATTGATGGTTATGTTTTTACAAGAGGTCCCTGCCTCACCTTATATACTCGGGAGAAAAGGTCTACAAGACTAATAATACAGATTTCTAGTCGGATACTATACACAGAGTCCTAACATGAGTAGGTCGGGTTGTTTCCTAACAACCGACTAGTTCCCTTAACCTGTACGTCTTTTCCTTGTATCTGTTAGAGTTGGCGGCCCAATCTCCTCGTGGGCCTACAGCCCATAAGGACTCCACTGGATCTTGGTCCGTCAGCAGGCAGCGCAGAGGCACGCGCGGCGCGGCCCGCATCCCCACGGTCCCGAGGCGCGCGGTGGCCTGCGTCCTCGCGGCGTAGGCAACGTGGAGGTTCGCAGAGGCACGCAGAGACCTATGACAACACGGCCCCGAGGCGCGCGGCGGTCTACAGCCCCACGACGCAGGCAGAGAGAGGCAAAATGGTGGGCCCACATCTTTGGGGGTAAATTTGTCTTTTGACGTGGCGTTTAACGGTAGTGAGATGGAAAATTTGAACAGAATGCCAAATAAAGAATGAAAGTTGAAATTGTGGCCAAATAAGGAACCAAAATATTTTGAGGGCCAAAAAAAGAATAAGTCATTTCAACGGTGTCAAATAAGAAATTATCTATTTTCGATTCGGTGGTTTGTGTCGCAAGTTTGCATGATTACAGGTACTAATTAACGAATAAAATTTTGGAAAGAGTATATATTGAGCTGCCACACCTTTGATAAATTTGGTCCATCAAAACCACGTGCAATCCCTGATAGGTGGGTCATCAACGTTACGCTCGCAAGCGAAACCTCCCTTCCTCAGCCGCCCTCGGAGTCGTCCTTATTAGATTAGGATCACGACACACGCATAGGTGTGCACGATAATGTCGTCCCCGATGCGGGCTTAAGAATCAATTCACCTCTGCATCGGAGGGAGAGAGAAGGAGGGCAGAGCCGCATCAAAATCCTTAACTACAACTGCCTTCTGCTCTCCTCTCCGGGCTCCCGCGAGAAATTGGACGTGTGTCAAGCACTGGCGACCATAGGAAATTTTGCAAAAAAGCCCTTTGCTTTTCTCAGAATATACCCGCAGTCCAGCCCATCCAAATTGTACAGTGCTCACGTTATAAAATTTTGCGACTGGCCCCTGTAGAAAACTTTATTTAAACATCAAGAAGAGAAAATTTGATGATACCATTTTGTTTGCAAAAAACCCCCGCATGGCTTTTT
>CM014271.1:50522868-50536155 GCA_004135705.1 Alloteropsis semialata
GCAACCAAAGTGATTTTCACAAATCCAAACACAATCGCACTGGCAGCACACGAGACTAGTGCCCTTGAAAAAAAAAGAGCACGACATTCGTGCGCATCCGTGCGAAGGTTCCATCGCGAACAAGCACCAAACAGATGAACTCAACCTATTCCAACAAAACCCTCAATGATCACAACAAATCGATTGCGAGAACAAAGCGATTTAGTTCGTCTGCCTTCGCGACAGCAGATTGGAGGGAGGCCGTAGGATAACTGCGTCAAAAACCACAGGTTGCAAGCAGAAACTCAAACTCGAAACCAGAAATTGAACGGCCCACGCCACCGAATCGAATCATACACACAAACAAACGCGGAAAAAACACGTACAAATTGAAGCGGCGCACCCATGGGAATCTCACCTTACAGCACCAGCCGATAGATGGAATCCGCCACGAGCAGCGCGCTTTCAAGACCATACAACAATCTCCTGCCAAACCTCCGAAATCTGTGAACAATCCGAAACAGCTAGCAAACCACATTGCCTGGACTCCAAAAAAACAAACCCCGCACGCCACAAAACCTCACCAAAACGGCAAAACCCCACAACATAGTTTCCAGACACCAGATTTCGCCATCCACACAAGAGCGACGAGCGGATTCGAACTCACCTTGTGAAACTCGCCCGAGGAGGAAGACGCCTCCACCTCCTACCCCTCCACCTCTCTCTCTCTCTCTCTCTCTCTCTCTCTCTCTCTCTGGCCTCGAGCGAAGGGGGGGAAAAGACGGAGGCGACGAGAGGGACGGCCGGTGTCACACAAGTTAACGCATACAAGGATGAGAGAAAGACTGCACAATGTCCGCTCGGACTAAGAAGCTCAACGTCCGCCTTGCTGGGCCGGAGCAGACCGAGTGAGTTGGGAGGCCCATGAAACGGTCACCCGCGTTGTGGCTTGTATCTCGTAACAGGTTAACCGGTTTTCGTCGTCCTTTGTGCGTCTTTTGTTTTTCGTCGCTCGTCCAACCGGCCCCGCTTCCTCCTCCGGTCTCGCCCTCAAATTAAACCCCGTCCCACACGCCCCGTGATCCATTTTTCCTAGCGCACGCTTTCCCCTCACGGCGCAATCCAGCCAAGCCCGTGTCGACGCCTCCGTGTGATCCATCATATCCTCTTTGAACCCCTCTCCTCTCCGCCTCACCTCCTCCATTGTCGTCGCCGGCGGCCCTCACATCCCACCCGGCCCCATCACCGCGTCGCATGGCGGAGGAAGAAGCCACGGCGGGGTCCCCAATACCTGAACCTGCTGGAGCCACTACTACTGCACATCCTAGGCTTCCTCAACAATCCCCGGTCGCGGCACTGCGCCGGGCTCGCGTGCCGCTTGCTCCTGGCGGCGGAGCGGGCGACTCCTCCTACTCAGGTTCGCCTTCTACTTCTCGGCGTTGGAGCGGCTGGACCTCATTGGAGCCGCTGCTCGTGTCGGGCCTAGGCACTCAAGAGTCAGCACTAGGGAAGCCGGCTAGCAGCCCCTCCACCGCCTTCCAAATTTAGGACCCAGCTAGTAGCCAGGCTGCATCAAGGACCCCGATTTCTCTATCACATGATCCTCTCGAATATTCATGTCACATTTGTGAATTTTCATCAGGCCCTACTATGACGTGCAGATATTGGACTTTGTCCCAGGCCTGATGCCAGAGAAGTATGTTTGCCGATTTGCGAACAATTTACCCCGTGTAGTTTTGATCTTCTGCCCACTTCCCATGATCATTCCATGGGAAGAGGAGAACGGCATCAGCACCAGATCAATGCTGTCGTAGCCTCTGTGATGCAACCCCCTGATCCCGCGCGATCTGCATTAGGTATGTCGGATCGAGTTTCTGACACATCAGTTCAATCCATTCGACATAACCATAAGGCACGCATTCCTGTGCATAAAGATGCTAGCTCTCAACTCTCAATGGAGTTATCACTGTCTTCGGGGACCTGAGGGTGGCCAGAAACATTGAAAGAGCGGTCCCACTAGGTCAACGAAATATACATATGCTCGAAGACAAATAACCGTGCTACCTAGAGGAAATCCCTCATCGTGATGAAGAGAGAAAGAATATGACGGAAGCAATGGAAATAAAGCAAGTAAAGCTACAGCTAGATGTATTTGACGAATTAGTCAACATCGGCTTCGATCTAGAACCAGAGGAAGAGGAGAGGCTCATGAAGTTTCTTGGAAACAACAAAGATGTTTTTACTTGGTCAAGCAATGACTTGTCTGGTGTTGACAAAAACATAATTGAACACAAGTTATCAATCAGTCCGTCTGTGAAGCCGAAGAAACAAAAGCTGAGGAAAATGTCTGAAGAAAAAGTAAGTGCAGTAAAGGCAGAAGTGCAGCAATTGCTAGATGCTCATGTCATCCGAGAGGTTAAGTACCCAAAATGGCTAGCAAATACTGTTCCCGTTAGAGCTGAACGAAAAGCTCGTGACTCGTTAGCTCGCTCGGCTCGTGACAAACTCGGCTCGGCTCGGATCGGCTCGGCTTGATTTATTAATGAGCCAGCTCGAACAACCATCTCAGCTCGTTAGTATAACGAGCGAGTTTGAGCTGCTCGCGAGCTGCAATATTGTAGCTCAACGAGTTGCAAACATGCTCATATGATGGTTGTGTACTTGTGTTTATTTGCATACTTGCATGTTAGACTTTATATGTACCATATGGATGATTGTGTACATGTGTTTATGTTATTTATATGAAATTGTGAACACCGGTGATTATTTATTTGTCAATATTTATATTACATGTTCAGCTCGCGAGCTAAATGAGCTGGCTCGAGCGAGCTAACGAGCCGAGCCGAGCTGCCTTTCAAGCTTGTTAGGATAACGAGCCGAGCCGAGCTAGCTCGTTATCCTAATGAGCTGAAACGAGCCGAGCCGAGCTGGCTCGTTATCTGGCTCGTTATCCAGCCCTAGTTCCAGTACAGAAAAAGAATGGCAAATGAAGAATGTGCATTGATTTTACATATCTCAACAAAACTTGCCCCAAACACGACTTCCCACTCCCCAGAATCGATAAAATCATTGATCAAGCTACAACAAGTGAAATATTGTCCCTACTAGATTGCTTCTCAGGCTACCACCAAGTTTAGTGAAAAAGGAAGATGAGGAGAAGAAAAGTTTCATTACACCAGTCGGCACATATGTTGACATTCCTTACACGCCAAATTCGACTGTCAATATACTCATTATGTAAGGATGAACTATACACTTACCAACATATATCTTACAAATAACCTAGTTCCACTTGTGTCGTAGCAATAAGTGTTTTCAGGACATAAAGACTATAAAGAAGGGAAAACTTGCTCACATGACGGAGAAAGTGTGATGCAAACTCGACTCCGCGAGCATAAGAACAAAGAGGGCCCACCTATCAGTCATTTATGGGCCAACACGTGGGGAAACCGAACTTAGAGCGACCCTGGACCCACCTGTCATCCACTAGAGGAAGGAGCGCGCGAAAGGTTCCCACCAAGGTTCGGCCGACCGCCAGGTTCGGCCTAACCTGGACGGGTTCCTTTGCCCCCAATCCTTGGCAGCAAGGCTTCCTGCGTCTCTCCCTTCGCGCAAAGAGATGTTTCCATATGAGGAGCACTAGGAACCGTCCTCCCCTAGAATAAATAGTGGGGTAGAGAGCCCTCACGAGACACTCATTCATCAAGAGACTCTCTCTCTCTCTCCAAGCTATTCTTGTAGTCCTTAGGCTAGTGGAGCTCAGTCTAGTTCTTCAGTAGTAGTATCCCAAGTCGTCCTTTGGCCATTGTAGGATGTAACCTTTGGCCTTTGGTATGGTCTTTGTTGGCATTTCTTAATGTCGCCATCGGGTTTATTAAGCCCGGCAACGCCGCGTAGAAATGACTCGGGTATCTCATTACATTACGTTTTCGCAAGCGCATGGAAATACCATTGTAGCATTTCACCCATGAGTATTTATAGGTATCGTTATTTATATTTTCCCAAATGATGGCATTAGGTGTCAAAGCGTTTCCAAGACGATCATACTTAAGGTATTATGATATAAGTTCTGGACAAAGTCATACAGGGGTAAATGACAATAACGAGGTAATGCGACACATCATCTAAGAAGCCACTCTCAAGAATAAAGAATTTAGAATAAGTCCTAAGGTTAGATGGAGCAAGGCAAAAGAATCCTATGGCATTATATAAGACAGCACATGTTATACAAGATATGCAAAGGATTTAGTTTTAAGCACCCAGGCACACAACGGGGAGACCAAACCTCACTGGTCTGCCAGCAAGCGGTAAAGCTTTATGTACCTCCTACATTGTACCCAAACGTGGGGGAATACAAGGAACGGACAGGGCTATCATCACCTACTGCCTACCCCTCCATAACGTAGGGCACAGTCATATTCGCAGGCTCTCGTCATGCCCGAGCACCACGCTCGTGCACGAGAGAACTACCCTAGCCCTCCTAGGAAACATGGAACTAGAGCAATCCCGAAGGAATAGCATACTGATGTCGTAGCTTAGATCGACTAGCCTATGCATAAACAATATATAACTCATGATAAGGCATGAATATGAAATAAACACTATAGGGATAGTATTTATATCAAACTCTATACTTATAAATACCAACAAAGTATATAAAGACCGTATCGAAGGCCGAAGGTTACGTCCCACAACGGCCCTAAGACGACTCCGAATACTACTGCACTAAGCCTAGCCTGAGCTCCACTAGCCTAAGGATTACAAGTGTACTACTAGAGAGAGAGAGGCTCTTGAGGATGAGTGTGTGTTGAAGAAGGCCTCCTACCCCCTATTTATACTAGGGGAGGACGGTTCCCAGGGTCCTGAGATGGTAACTTCTCTTGGCACGAAGGGGAAGACGCGGGAAGCGTTGGCGCCAACCGACCCCGTCCAGGTTCAGCCGAACCTAGCGGATGGCCGACCCCTGGCGGGGAATTCTCCCGCACTCTGTCCTCTGGTGTATGACTTGTGGATCCAAGGTTCCATCTGTGGTCAGTTCCCGTGAGTTTGGCCCATGTATGGCTGCTAAGTGGGCCCTGTTGTCCTTGTGGCGGAGTTGTATCTGTGTGACGTGTTCTCTGGTGTTTGAGCACGTTTTACTCTCCGTTGTAGTCCTTGTGTCCTGCAAAGATATAAAGCTACGATACAAGTGGAACTAGGTTATTTATAAAAATATATGCTAGTAAGTGTATAGTACATCCTTATAAAGTGAGTATATTTTTTTCTCGAATACGCAGGACAGCTGCGTATCATTGCATTAAGAGAAGAAAGAGCGGCCCCTTACAAAACACCACCACCTCATTCCGAGCCGAGCTGTGAGGCGCTGTATCAAAAAATAGGTGTGATCAAAAAAATAAACAATGGAGAGTAAGGCAAGACCCAAAAAAAACTAAACCTAAACCCGGTCTGGTCCTATCCTACTGCTTGACCCACCCCAAGGGTGCGCAACCCCCGAGCTCCAGCCAGGCACCATAAGTGGTGTTCCTCATTGAAGCACCGTATAAGGGAAGCGATGCTCGGGCTGGTGCCCTCAAACACGCAAGAGTTTCTATGCTTCCAAAGTGACCACGCCATCAAGATTATCAGAGTATTCACCCCTTTCCTCTTGCTCTTTGGCACTCGCTTAATAGCCTTGCGCCACCAATCAGCAAAGGACGTGGCACGTTGTCTTGGAATAAGATCCTGCAGGCCCAATGGAGATAGGATTTGGAACCATGCCTGACGCGCAAAAACACATGAAGTGAGTAGGTGCTGCACATCTTCGTCTTCCTGATCACATAACGGGCATTTAGCCGGGTGGGGCAGACCTCTTTTGGCAAGACGATCAGCGGTCCAGCACCTGTTCCGAATGGCCAGCCACAAAAATACCTTGCACTTTGGGGGCGCCCAAGATTTCCATAGGCGCCTCCATGGCTCGAACGTTGTAGCTCCATTGTGGAAGGCCCTATATGCTGATTTAGTGGAGAAAACTCCTGAAACATCAAGTTTCCAAAAATGGTGATCTGCTTCTTGTGATAATGCCAATGCATGTAAGGACCTCTGTCATATGTCCCTTGAGACATGGCCCGGAACTCAAACAGACATGGTTTTTGGTCTAATAGAGTGGAGTGAAAACATCCAGTGTGAAAAACTCAATATGCATTTCGGACGCACAAAATGATGCATTAATTGCACTAAGTGGGCCCGTTTTGGGATGTTGTAAAAACTGGTGACGAAATGGTCAGGAGCTCAAATAGACATGGTTTTTGGTCTAACGGAGTGGAGTGGAAACATTCGGTGTGAAAAACTCAACATGCATTTCGGACGCTCAAAATGGTGCATTAATTGCACTAAGCGGGCCCATTTTGGGATGTGTTGACGGCCCTTAGACGCGTCAATTCGTGAACCGCAAGCGCACGGATCGTTGGTAGCTTTTCCCTTAGAGTATTCCCCAAGGTTTATCAATCCGTGGAACAAGTGGGATGTTGGCTCTTACTTTGTGCTAATCTTACTAACTAAGCAAGTAATATGGTTGTGTAGAGAGATGACAAACTAAACTAGATTAATCTAAGATCAAACTAAGTAACAAAGGTTGATACAAGAGAGAAACAAAGGTAGATAAGTGTTCCCTCCGTAGGGTCTAGGTTCTCATGAATATGCATCTACTACACAAATGGGTGTTGCTTTTACTAGCATCATAGCGGTTATGTGCTTACTTGGTATTTTCCCTCTTGCATACTGTCACTACACAAGGGTAGTCATCCACCTCACTAACATATCCATGACAAAGCATCCATAGAGTTAAGCTAATCACCACGATTACCACAAACCCTACTAAGGACATATGTTGATCAAGAACAAAGCACTCACATATCTAAATAAAGGATTGCAATGACATAGACCATGAAGCATTGATAGGCATAATGTGCATGTAGAGATTACAAATCATAGATCTATCTAACCCTAGGGACCAACATAGGCATTACCCCATCATCTTACAAGGATTGAAGCACAAGGGGGTGATGGAGACTTCGAGGAACGTTGTCACCGAAGATGGCAGTGTGATGTTAGAGAAACCCTCTAGGTCGACGGCTTGAGGGCCTCCTTGATCTCCTTCGCCGGCGTTGATCGTCGCGGCGAACTCATCTAATCTCTCTTTCTCATCTTGTTTCGGCGGCTTATGGTGAATAGATCTGGATATCCCCCTCTTGAGGGTGCCTAGGAGGTTGTATTTATACCCTAGGAGAGCCTTGGGGCGTGCTCCACCTTTCTTTCCATGAGATCCTTGCTTGGGAGTTAAGCAAACTTGGTTTCCATAAGATTTGACTCGCCCAGATTTTCCTAATTCGCAGCCTGGCATTCCCGACATCATATCTCCCACGTCCGGACTCCAAATTGGAAACTCAGATTCTAAATTGTGTAGCAAGAAATTATCTCCAACTTTAGTATTCACAGGTTTCCTTGGAAATGAAGTTAAGATCCCCAAAACAGCACCGGAAGATAATTCTGTCTGATTCTGGACTTTTCTGCGCAGCATGCATTTCGGGGGCCATAGCTCCTAGCTCCATATTCCAAATTATGCTTTCCATATGTCCAAATTGAAGATCTCGACGATGGCTACAACTGTGGTATTCAACATTTTGTCATTAGAGTTCATTTATATCTCTGAATCTACACCAAAAAATCATGCTATCCTGGGCTGCGCGAATATCTCTGAGGTTGCCTTGATCTCATGGATAACTTTCCAAATCTTCAATTCCTTCATGGTTAAGTCTCTCTTGCCCAAGGTTCATTAAATGTGGACAACTAGGACCATGAGTTGGGCTATGAAAGCCCACATGGTCCATTGGTTGGGCTTCCTCCGCTAGGCTCGAATCCTTTGGGCTTGTAGTTAGTTTTGGGCTTTGAATACAAATGCCCCAAATGGGCCATCTTCCTGCAAAAACACAACATGCTCCAAAACACAACACATATACGAAAACGTGGTTATTTTAAGTGCCAAGTGGTGGGTTAGTATATGAATTGGTCCAAAAACACCGTCTAAATAGTACTAAAAGTGTACCACTAACGACCATAAAAAATCCCCCATGCTTAAACCTTGCTCGTCCTCGAGTAAGTCAATTCTTGCTTAAAGGGAAATCAGCGTTGCCTTTCAATGTCATCCCTGCATTTAGTCATACATAACAAGACATATTGCTCTCTCTTAAGAATTTAGCTTTATAGTTCAAGTTGTGACCAGCTTCTTTTTTATTATGGAAGATAGACTAGCAATAAAGAACAATGTTGTGAATAGCCCGCTATAGCGGGGCTATAGCCCCGCTATAGCCCCTGGAGAGAGGTGCCGCAACGCTATCACTCATTTTAGGGCTATGGCCGCTAAATGCACTATAACTGGCAATAGCCCCGCTATTTGACATACGCTATAGCGGGCAATAGCCCCACTGATGGCATGAAGCCATAAATTGATGAAGTTATGAACTCAATTTATGTTCTCATGTGTTATGAACTTGTAATTTGTGATCTATCTTGTGTGTTTTACCTTATTTCTCATGTTTGCTTATGTAATGCACTCAAATATGTGCTAAAATTGGTTAAACATGTACAAAGATATGATGAATTTTGGTGGTTTTGTGCAAAACGCTAAATGTTATAGCCCCGCTATTGCCCCGATAGCCTTTTTGGCAGGGTGCCGCTAAAATCCATAGCCCGCTATTCGCAACATTGATGAAGAACAAGCCACAATAGTAAATAAATGCAATGCTCTTAAACTTAAGTGAACTTCAAACCGTTACCTTGTTCCATCGTGAAGAATTTTCGAAAAGATGCATATCCAACATGAGTGAGATTCTCTTGCAAATGCTCATGGAAACACTCATCTCGTCAAGTCACTCAACCCTATACTAGATTATTCTCAACCTATCCTACTCATGTATGAAAGTGGAAGGCTTTTGTGGAGCTTGATAGGTAAAAACAATCCTAGAAAAACATTATATCCGAAATATTGTCAAACTAAGAGAGAGGTCTATTGGAATTACCGAGACTAGTCAAAAAGGCCATGAAAAATAAATGTTGGGAAGAGAGAGGGATGAAACACACACATTTAGATAAGTGGACATGTGCAAATGGCAAGTGGATGATCCCGAGGCACAAATGAAGTCCTCGTTATCGGATTGCACATGGTTGAAAAATTGAGTATGAAATTGTCTTCAAAGCACTTGGATTTTAATGGAGCTAAAAGAACCCAAGGAACATTTTCTTTCCTTTTTTTTTCTTTTCCTCTTTACTTTTCTCTCTTTTTCATATTTTTCTTTCATCATCATTTTTTTCTTTTCTTTTCCTCTCTTTTTTTTTCTTTTTCTCCTTAGAACCTTTGGCAACATAGCACTTACTCAGCATCCTCCCCCAATGCTTAAACGATTGCTCATCCTCGAGCATAGAAGTGAGAGTTGATAATTGCTGAAGTAAGTACACAAAGTCCATCTTGATCTTCTAGAAAATCACTTGAATCTTCAGGGAGTTTCTTCTTGATACCTCCCAAATTAATGTTCTCTAAATTAAGCTCTTGATTCTTCTGGATTTTCGTTGAGAAAATGATCCATACTCAATTGTGGGTTGTGGTCAAGGAGGTAATCAGTTTAGGGTGGATATCCAGTGAAGTTTGCGACGTTTCCGGTTTAGAAACTCACAATGCATGGATAGAAAGGCTAGCAAAAAGAAGGTACGCAAAAATGGAATGGCCAGCTTCTTAGTCTCGAACCACAGAAATCAATCTTAATCTAACTCATAGGTAAACTTTGCAAGAGATTCACCAATGTAGATAGCATAAGATTTAAGTTTTAATGAAAACAACACAAGGCATCGGGTTATCCATAAACTTAAATCAAAGAGCAATGAAATGTATGTGGGTCTAAAATATAGTCATTTAACCTCCACAATTAAAAGAGCCAGTATTTAAATCATTTTAAGATCATGTTATAGAGAGCAATTAGCCAAGGCATGTACAACTTCATGTAGGTAAAATAAAGCAGCAACTTTCATCATTTTTCCATAAGCAAAGGCAACGTAAAACATCGAGGTAAGCACATGGTCATGCCTATTTATGGAAAAGGAAACTAAAAGAAATCTAGGTTGTCCTCCTAGTAGCCATGTTATTAACGAGAGAGAAAAACAATGGTTGCACCAAGTCGAAGGTTGAAGGCATACTTACAAGCATTTATGATAGGAAAAGAGGAGGTTCGTGGAGGTGTTACCATCTTTTAGTCCTTCGTGGTTTGCTTTCAACATCTACATGTATTGAATGTAGCTTGCTTGTGTCTTGATTTGCCAATGCTCCAAAGGTTTTGTTATCTTCCAAACTTCTCAACTTGATCGTGTATGCTTAATGGAACCATCGACCACCTCTTCTTCATTGTTGTCATCATCATCTCCTCTTTCTTGTTCTCATCGTCATCTTTGCTGCCTCATTTTCATGGATTCTCCCCTCTGTCCAGAACAGAACATATATCGAAATATAGCTCTATTGAAAATTTTATGAAATTACCTTTCCAACGTGTGGTCACTCACTAAAAACGGAGCTCAAACATGGGAGATATGGCTGTTTTACTTCAGTGCTGCGTGCTGTCCAGAACTGATTTTAGGACGTGCGACGTTTGATGATTTGGCCATAACCCAATATAGGAACCTCCAATTGCCTTGTCGCTTGATCCATTGGAACGTAGTCTTCGTGGGGTTTCTAAATATCTAAAAATATTCTTGTTGTTCATTTCTGAGGTCGTGCAAAATTTTGATGACAACAATCGCTTCTTGTGCACCAATCCGAAGATGTTGATGATCTTGATCTTGTTATCTTTTATGGCATTATGTTGCACATCCGAGTCGAAGGTGCAAGGCCTCCCCCATGCTTAGCATTTTGCTAGGCATGGAAGAAGAAGACAATGCATTTCATGTTCTTCTCATTCTTGTCATTTTAGTCGTCATTCAATTTTCTTATCGTGAGAGCATTTTTATCTTGCCTGCAAAACATTTCAAATGCATATTCTACCACCAGGGTGACGGTTGGGAGTATAAGTAATTTCCAACAGTCCAACAATGTATCCTAAGATTCTTAACTTGTGGTATAATTAGTCTAGTGAGAATAAAAATAAAAACCTAATGTGTGTACGTGGGTGCAAAGTGTGTATGCAAATGAGAGAAAAGCATATAAACAAAGACAATGTTTACACCTAGTTCTAAACTCCATGCTTACAGCTACGTTGCCGAAACTTATTTAACCAAGGTAAAGACACCATGTCTATCCCAAGATCAAAACTTCATTGCAAAGCTTATAAACCAACCAATGCAATCATGAAAACAAATGAATAGCTAGCAAGGTTTATTTAACTAAATGATGAAGGTTCGCAATCATGTTTAAACACCACG
Organism: Alloteropsis semialata; assembly: GCA_004135705.1. Taxonomy (NCBI): domain Eukaryota; kingdom Viridiplantae; phylum Streptophyta; class Magnoliopsida; order Poales; family Poaceae; genus Alloteropsis; species Alloteropsis semialata. Next base: position 50,534,284 of record CM014271.1, read on the forward strand.
TTTACACAAGATCGCATAAGGGAAATGCCCATATGAAGCATTAACATGTATATGAAAGCATACATCATTAAGTTTATAAAACAACCAAGCCAACTATATGCAAAGCATGCAAGACTAATGCAAACAAAGCAAACATTATGTTGATGGCAAAATGCAATCCATGCAGGAAAATGGAAATGATGATGATCATAATGATGGTCTAAAAATAAAATAAAACCTAGATTAATTAGCCACAAGTCAATCATCATGAGGTCGTGCCATTCTTTATTTTCTCTAAAAGAAACAAAAACACAAAGAACAGGTTGCCTCCCGAAAAGCGCTTCATTTAAAGTCATAAAGCTCGACTTTTCTCACATACCTTCTCATCATCGTGAAGCCATGGTCCTTCATGCAAGAAGTAAAGGTGTCCATGCAGCTTTAGTGCACTTCCCATTGTGCACATGATCACTTATGTTCAATAGAAGACTTGGCCAAGCTATCTCACATCATTGTCACCTCCTTCTTCGTTGTCCTTCATCGCTGCCTCTTCTTCCACGAATTTTCCTTCTATGTCCAGAACAGAACATGTACCCAACAATTATTTCAATGCAAGATGCATGAAATTGTATTTCCATCAAGTTTTTATTCGCCCAAATCGGATTCCGATCGAGTGAGTGACGCCCGTTTTATTCCAGCTCTGCAATCTGTCCAGAAAATTTCAAAACACGCAGCGCCCATTCTTTTAGCCATATCTCCTTGTACGGATCTTCAAATTTGTCGATCTTGGTGTCGGTTTTTTATACCGGCTAGCCTACTATAAGGGGTCCCTAAGTAGTCGAGTTGTTCGTGAGGGCCTCGCCGGAACCAGAAGCACGATGGTGAACACGAGACGATTTAGACAGGTTCAGGCCGCCTCGAGTAGAGAGCGTAATAACCTATGTCCTGTATGGTGGATCTTCTCGTATTGATGGTTATGATTTTTCAAGGGGTCCCTGCCTCACCTTATATACTCAGGAGACAGGGTTTACAAGGGAAGAATCGTAAACTCCTAATCGGATACAACATACAGAGTCCTAACATGAGTAGGCCGGGTTGTTTCCCAGTACCCGACTAGTTTCCTTAAGCAGTACGGTTCTTCCTTGTATCTGTCAGAATTGCCGGCCCAATTTCCTAGCGGGCCTATAGCCCATGAGGACTCCCATGGATCTTGGACCGTCAAGCCCCGGAGCGTCTTCATGTCTTCACGTTCGCCGGGTTGTTTACCAACAATTGTAACATCAGCCGAGTAGTTTCCTCTTCATCCGAGTTGTTTATTGTAAACCTCCAGAAGTGAACATGATGTGCTCCCTTGCCGACTTCTTTTGCAGTCAGCTGTAACGTCCCGTAAAAATCAAAATCCTAAAACGCGATTAACAAGTTTTCAAATCTTTTTTCGATGAGTTTTCCGAGATCCAATCTCTCAAGAATCCGTTTCCGTTGATCCTTTCCGATTTCCAAACTCCCGAAACTCCGACCGTCCCGTTCTCTTTTGTCCCGTCCGAGTGTCGCATCCGCGCGTGGCGCATGCGCCCGACCGCCGCGCGTGCTCCGACCGGTTTCCGCGAATCCCGCCGCGATTCCCTCTCTCCCTATTTCTTTTCTTCCTTTTTCCATTTTTCCTAATTTTCTTTCCTTCTTTCTTTTTCTCCTTTCTTTTTTCTTTTCTCCCTTTTTCTCTCTTTTCTTTCTTCCTTCTCCCTCCCTTCTCCTTCCTCCCGCGCCCTCCTCCCTCCTGCCCGAACGCGCCACCCACCTCCCCACGCACTCCACCGCGCCGTCCCCCACTGCCCAGCTGCGCCGGCCACCTTCCTCCTCCTCCCTGCTCGCGCGCCACCGCGCCCTGCACGCGCCCGC
>CM014271.1:50550500-50584201 GCA_004135705.1 Alloteropsis semialata
GTTGGATAAATGGATGGGTATTTCTTTGTGAAATACCATTTGGTGGCTTGTACCTTTGTGGTTAAGCAAGTTGGGAGATATCCATTTTGTCCGGTTTTAAACCGAGGTGATGTGTTCATCTTGCCTAACCCATTTATCTCGTACAACCACTCGACTCTTGTATGGTGCAAGGGCTTAGTCTAAATCCCACTAGCCGTGCTGTTAGTTGTCTGGTGGCAGGTGTGCAGCGAGAAAACCAAGTGCCGTCTTAGTGACATGGTTGCCGACTTGGTGTCATAAACCCCTTGGTTATTTTCTCGTGATGGCTAGGCAGTTTTGGCTATGGTGGGTAATGGCTTCGATAGGATCCGCACTGGCACTAAGGTGATCGTGTTGCGGTACCCTACTTGTGGTGAAAGTGTACACCTCTGCAGAGTTTCCAAACTATTCGAATAGCCGTGCCCACGGTCATGGGCGAGTTATGGCTTGGTCACAATATCGAAGGTTTTGGGATGGGTTGGAGTGTGTGTTTTGGAAATGTGTTCGGCTTTGTGCCAAGAGCTACGGCGGGTGGGAAATCCGGTAGCATTTAAAATTGGGATCCTTTGTGGATCAACCCCCACTTACTTAGTTGTGTTACTAAAGCTTGCTTTACCAACTTTCCTTGATAAACCATTGCATGAGTAAAACTGGCTTTATTGCAAATAAACCTTAGCCTTATTCCTTGATTTATCCTGTGCATAATTCTGTGTTAACCCCTCCGTGTGTGTGGTTGGATTTGCTGAGTACTTTTGTACTCACCATTGTATTTGTTGCTTCAGAAGAAGACCCGGACTTTGTCGTTGAGGACGCCGAGTAGGTGGTCGTGCCCGCACCCGACTTTGCCTGTGGAGTTTGGCCCTGCCCGAGATGCTTTCGCTGTCGCGCAACTCTGATCCTTTTGTTGAACCGGTCTGGTTCATCATTTGGCTCATAGCCGTAGTTTACCTTTTGGTTGTCTTAGCTTGTATCAAGTTTCCTCCCCATCGGGGAGTGTAAGGTTCTGAACTATCTGTTGAATAAATGTGTATCAGCCTCCTGGGACTGATAATTGTATCACATTTAGTCTCTGCTTAGGCAAGGGCGCTTCATCAGCCCCCGGGCCTTGGTTTATAAACCAAGATTGATGCAAAAACCTCCCATTTACTATAATGGTATCCAGCTTTTGAAAAAAGATGGACCTATTATGGGTCTAGCCCCGAGCCTAGAAATGTTTTCAAGCATTTAAAACAATTTCAGGGTCTTTAATGAAAAATTTTCCAAAAGAAATATACTATTTCCCCCCAGCCCCCAAGCTTAAAGCAAATGACAATAAGCTTAAAGACTTTCGTTGAAATATGTATATTCTTTGGTGTGGAAAAAATAATTCCATAAAGCATCAGCCCCCAAGAATGAAAATTCATCAAAAAATGACCTAGCTCGTTAGGAAATTGCCGCACAAATATGCATCTGGTTTATAACCGCGAATACACAAACATTGGCGTATACAGTGAAAATGGCTTTTAAAGAAATACGCTTAGGGTTACCGCTTCAATCTTATAAGACAGAGGGTGAACCGTTCGTATTCCCTTCCACGCCGCCGTTGCTTTCACAACTAAAATCCTCAAATCCTTTTCGCCTCCGCGCGCAATCCCCAATCCACTCTAGCCCTGACCGAGAGTAAATCCAATATCTCCTCTGGCAAGATGGGTCAGAAGCCTACTTCCAGCAAGCCTTCAGAGAGCAAATCCGCAGCAGGCAAAAAGAAATCCAAGATCCCAATCACAGACACACCGGTGTTCAAGAATGCTCCTACACCCGCTCTCGTCTGGAAGCCATCCAAGGCGTCGAATGAAATGGTGCAGAGCCTTGTAGACCAAGGCTACCTCCTGGAGAAATCAATTTCTTGCTGGCATACCGATGTCGGTAAGCCTTGGCCATTTGAAGAAATTCACGAGATCGTGGTTTTTGTTGCCTTCTATGAGCGCGGATTCGCCCTGCCCACTCATGATTTCCTCCGAGGGCTTCTCTCTTTCTATAAGTTAGAACTGATTCATCTCAATCCCAACTCTATCCTCCAAATCTCCCTCTTCATTCATCTTTGCAAAACCTTCCTGGGGATCGATCCCCATTTCAATCTCTTCCGCCTCCTTTTTCGTGTCAAATCATCCCCAGACAAAGTAGTCGGCGGTGCTGGATTTCAACTCCATCAGGGGATGAAAAATGTCTATTTCAATTTCAAGATGAATGACTCCATCAAGGATTGGATGGACAAGTGGTTCTATGTAGAGAACCAACCCCCAAAGCTTTCCAAGCATTCTGGACACCTGCCTCGTCAGCAGGAATCCTGGAATGAAGCCCTTGATAGGGACAAGGTTGAAGAATCTCCACCCTGCTGAGGATGATTGCAGACCTAGAGGAGAAAGTCCTTACCGCCATTGGGATTGCCAGCTCCTTCCTACGCCGGCGCGTACAACCCTGCCAGAAGCGGGAGCACGCTGGCTATGAGTATATCGGCCCCAAGGACGCAACCAGGATCTCTCCCGACGATCTCTCTTCGGATGAAGTCGCCGTTCACGTCCAGGTATTGTTTATGGACGCGCAAGATCTTTCGCACCGGGTTCCTAAATTCTCAGCAAGTCATCCGCCACCAGTGGTAAGCTTTGTAATCAACCCGAATACCATTTTTTTGATATTCACCTTCTTGCGTCTTGAAAACTAATTAATTTCCTTGACACCCAATGTCAGGAATTGCGGACCATGCTTGCTTCCGCTCCTCCTACAGTGGCGAAAAATCTGTCCGGGTTGCCTGAGACGCCCCCTCCTCCACAAAGTGCTGAATGCTCAGGGAAAGGGAAGAAAAAGGCATCACCGGAGATCGACGAGGTGACTCTAAAGGAAGGATCATCCTCAGATGATGATGCGCCCCGACAACCTCCCGGTAAAATACTCGGGTAAGGAGGATCAGGTCTAAAAGGCCCAACTCCGAAGATGCGCCGAGTCGGCAAGTCCCCAAGAGGAAACAAGCTCTGCGGAAGAAAATATCTCTTTCGCTTAAGAACCCTGCTGACACCGTTCCAGAAGCAGAGGTTGTTGAAGCAAGGACAGGAACAAATGTGGAGATTCCTGTGGGAATCCCACTGCAGTCATCTCCCCCCAAGGTATCTTTATCCTCTTTGAAATCTTGCATCTTGAGTTATTCTAGGTTCTTTCCTTTAATCTGAAGTCTGCAATGTAGCAACCTCGAGAGGAAGAACCCGCTCGCCAAGAAGAAAGACAAGAGCCCCAAGACATTCAGTCCGAGGGATTCAATTTTGACCTGGACGAGCCAGAATTTAACATGGAGTTCGCCAGGTAAATGATCCTACTTTTGTAGAACCAATCACAATCTGAATATTGTCAATCTTCTGTATTTGCACAGCCGTCTGCCTACTCCTGCTCCTGCAGATTCGCCAAAAACTCCAGACATAGAAACAGGAGGAGTAGGAGAAAGGCCAAGCCCCCGAGCGTCTCCCCAGCCCCGTCCCCAAGTACCAAGCAGAACCATCAAATCGCCGCCCCAAATTCCAGAGCGAGCCGCTCCGGGTACCTCTGCCTCTGAGGCATGGCCCAAAGCGATAGAAAGTACCCGAATGGCAAGCCTTCGGACTGAGGAATTAGACGCAGCCGCTAGCCTGGTGAAGGCATTAACTATTGAGGAGATCATCCAGGAACCGAAGAAACCCCGTGAGTCTTCACCAGAACCATTCCAGATCTTCACTGGTACACCAGGCGTCAACGCAAATGATGATGAAGACGCCTTTTTATTCAACCCACAAGTTGACCAAGAGGATCTGGAGAAGGCTACTGATCTGCATGAACAACTCTCCAAGCTCACAGAGGTTAGTAAAAATAACTTAGTACTGTAAATATACTTATCTTCTTAGTACCTTAATCAACTCCGCTGCCTTATCTTGGATGCAGAGTGTACTTGTATGATCTCAGCAGAAATCTGAGATGCTTCGGAGAGCCAGCGCGTCCATCGCCCGTGCTAAAAAGGCTACAGGTGATCTAGCCAAGGGGCAACAGGCCTGGGACCAAGAACGCGCAAAATTGCACCTTGAGCTGGATGAAGCTTACAAGAAAATCAACTTGTACCAGGACCAGCGCGAGGACGCCCTTGAGAGGAACAAGTCTTTACGACAGAAACTCTCAGGTATGTCTGCCGAGTACTTCTCCCTGTTCTTTGCACTTAATCATATAATGAAAATAATACGATCCTTTGGTTGCAGAGAGTGAAAGGCGCATTGATGCCCTGAAAGCCGAGTTCATTGATTTGAAGAACCGCTTTTACCGGCAACAAGAGCGCGCGAACCAGGCTGAGCAGTGGGAGAAGGATTGCATGGCAGAACTCATTGAAGAGCAGAAGATGCGCCAGCATGTCGATGCACAACTCGTTCAAGATATGACCAAACTCCATGTCCAAGAGGCAGAGATCTAGGCACTTCGCGTGGAGGTCAATCGTCGAGACGTGGAGATTGAGTCCTGGAAAGAAGCTGCTCTTCCACTGGTTGATATGTATGCCAAAGTACCCGCAGGTAGTGTCACACCTCCTCTCCTTGATCGTCTTCGAGCAACTCCTGGGCAAGTGAAGGTGTATTGCCAGCGGATCACCCATTCGTGTACTAGGCAAGTACTCAGGGTTGTCCGGTCGTGGTTCCCTTCACAGCCGTTGAGTGTTACCGAAGGCCGGATCAACCCGGCTTGTACCCGGGCCATGTATGATACCTACATGGAGGAGGAGAAAGACACGGCGGAGAAGATTGTATCCCGCCTTAAGTTCTAGGATCTCTTATTCATGTAAGAAAACCTTTTGTAATGAACTATGGTCAGATGTAAATACTTAATATTTTGTCAACAAAAGTATTTTATCTATCTATTTGTGTGTGCCCGATCCTTCTGTGTGAAACAGAAAGTAGATGGCATTTTTTGAATGTAGCCTTTCTAGATTGTTTTTGAACAACCCGGCTAGATTCAAGATAAGATCGCCCGATTCTTCTGTGTGAAACAGAAAGTTGGTGGCTTTGTTTGAATACAACCTTTTCTGGATTGTTTTTAAACAACCCGGCATGATTCAAATTTTTATGAATTGTATCCGAATTCCAGGCTTGAAGACAATGGAATATAGACACTTTATTATCATTTGGCTAAGAAGCCAACATCAGTACAAAAGGACTAACTTTTTAATGACTCTTAATAAACTCTAATAACTTCTTTAAGGGTAAAAACGCCGCAAGTGCTCAATGTTCCAAGCATTGGGCACCTCTGTTCCGTCTTCCCGTTGTAGCTGATAAGTACCCGTGCCGATAACTCTGATACTATGAACGGACCTTCCCAAGGTGAAGATAGCTTATGCTGATCTTTTGTACGCTGAATTCTCCGGAGGACCAGATCACCAATGTTGAACGACCGCATCTGGACGTTTTGGTCGTGATACCTCCTGAGTTCTTGCTGGTACTTGGTTGTTCTGATCAACGCGGCTAGCCTCGCCTCCTCTAGCATGTCCACATCTTCTGCTCTACTTTGCTCTGCTGGTTCCTCCGAGTAGTTTTGAATTCTTGGAGCGTTGTACTCAATGTCTACTGGGAGTACTGCTTCTGAGCCGTAGACCAGAAAGAAGGGTGATTGCCCTGTCGCGCGGCTGGGTTGAGTTCTGAGCCCCCATACCACGGCTGGCAATTCTTGCACCCACTTGCCGCCGTACTTCTTGAGCGGTTCATAGAGCCTTGGCTTGAGTCCTTGAAGTATGAGGCCATTAGCTCTCTCAACTTGTCCATTGGCACGTGGATGCGCCACCAATGTGTAGTGGACTTCGATTCCCAAGTTATCGCAGAAATCAAAGAACTCGCTTCCTGTGAATTCGGAGCCAAGATCAGCGATAATGCGGTTTGGGACGCCGAAGTGATGAGCAATGTCTTGGATGAACTCGGCTGCCTTTGCTGCTGTAGTGTTGACAAGCAGCTTGACTTCAATCCACTTGGTAAATTTGTCCATCGCCACATAGAGACATTTGAAACCTCTTGGCGCAGTCTTGAGTGGTCCAACCATATCAAGCCCCCAGCATGCAAAGGGCCAAGAAGGCGGTATGGTGTTGAGGACCGTTGCAGGGACATGAGCTTGCTGGGCAAAGAATTGGCAGCCCTGGCAAGTCTTCACGATTTCTTCTGCATCAGCCACAGCAGATGGCCAATAGTACCCGAACAGGAAGGCCTTGCCGACTATCATGAGGTGAGCGGCGTGATTGCCACAGATTCCTCCATGGATTTCTTCAAGGATCTCCCGTCCGACTTCTGGAGGGACACACTTCATCAAGACTCCGGATGATGCGCCGCGTAGAAAGAGGGTGGAGCCGACTACTACGTAGTGCTTGCTTTGCCTGATGACTTGCTCAGCTTCCACCTTATCTTTGGGCTCCCTCTGGTGCAAGATGTACTCGATGAAGGGCTTTGTCCACTCGGGTGTAATCACCATGACCTGCTGATGAGGGAGTGTTGTAGTCGGCTGTACTTCCTGCTCCTTGATGGATGGTTGTAACAGCTCATGGACGAAGACGCCGCCCGGTACTTGTGCTCGATGTGAACCTGGCTTTGAAAGTGCATCAGCAGCCATGTTGTTGTCTTTGAGGACGTGATGAAATTTGAGCCCATGGAAGTGCTTCTCGAGTTTGTGCACCTCCATGCAGTATGTGTCCATATTTTCCTTGGTGCAGTCCCAATCTTTGTTGACCTGATTAATCACTACCGAGGAGTCGCCATAGACCACCATATGCTTGATGCCAAGGGAAGCAGCCAGGCGTAGCCCGTGCAGTAGGGCTTCGTCCTCGTCTTTGTTGTTAGTGGCTTTCCAGAGGATCTGGAGCACATACTTGAGCTGATCGCCTTTTGGAGATATGAATAGTACTCCTGCGCCGGCCCTTTCAAGCTTTAGTGATCCATCGAAGTACATGATCCAATGCTCGAGTGGTTCTTCAGGTACCGCGTGTTGTATTTCTGTCCACTCAGCAACAAAGTCCACCAGGGCTTGTGATTTGATTGCAACACGTGGGACGAAGTCGATGGCATGAGAGCCCAGCTCGACCGCCCACTTGGAGATTCGCCCTATAGCATCCCGGTTGTGGAAGATGTCACCAATTGGGAAGGAGGTGACTACAACAACCCGGTGAGCGTCGAAGTAGTGGCGCAGCTTGCGAGACGTGATCAAGACAGCATATAATAGCTTCTCGACCTGGGGGTATTGTACTTTTGATTCTGAGAGCACCTCGCTGATGAAGTAGACTGGCCGCTGTACTTTATATATATGGCCGGGTTCCTCCCACTCGACCACAACAGCAGTGCTCACAACATGAGTTGTTGCTGCAATGTAGAGGAGCAGTGGTTCCTGATCAGCTAGTGCGGTAAGTACTGGTGGTGACTGGAGTAATTTCTTGAGATCTTCAAATGCCGCATCAGCTTCTGCAGTCCATACGAACTTGTTTTGCTGAGGAGCTTGAAGAAGGGCAATCCTCTGTCACCCAGCCTTGAGATAAATCGATTGAGTGCCGCCATGCATCCAGTCAGCTTCTAAACGTCCTTGAGGGATTTCGGAGGCGCCATAGATGTAATGGCGGTGATCTTCTCCGGATTTGCTTCAATTCCCTGGTGGCTGACTATGAAGCCCAGTAATTTTCCCGCGGGCACGCCAAACACACACTTGGTAGGGTTACGCTTCCATTGGAATTCCCTGAGATGTGCAAAGGTCTCGGATAGGTCATCAATGAGGCTATCTGGGTTCTTTGTCTTCACGACGACGTCATCAAGGTAGGCTTCAACATTGCGGCCAATCTGAGCCTTTAAACAACTCTGGATTGCACGCTGGTATGTTGCCCCACATTCTTGAGTCCGAAGGACATTGTGGTGTAGCGGTAGGCACCGAACGGAGTTATGAACGCCGTCTTGATCTGGTCGTCCTTATGCAGGCTTATCTGATGATAGCCCGAGTAGCAGTCGAGGAAGTAGAGTAGAGAGCAGCTAGCTGTAGAATCCACCACATAATCAATGCGGGGCAGCCCGAAAGGATCCTTTGGGCAGTGCTTGTTTAGGTCGGTGTAGTCGACACACATCCTCTACTCGTTGTTGTTCTTTTTGCGCACCAGGACAGGATTAGCGAGCCAGTCAGGGTGGAACACCTCTTTGATGAACCCGCCTGCTAGTAGTTTTGCCAGCCCTGATCGGATGGCTTCTTTCTTGTCCTGGGCGAAGCGTCGTAGGCATTGTTTCTTCGGTTTGGCAGCTAGATCGACATTGAGTTTGTGCTCAGCCAACTCCCTTGGGACTCCCGGCATGTTAGATGGCTTCCATGCAAAGATGTCGCGGTTGTCCCGTAAGAAGCTGGTGAGCGCGCTTTCCTATTTGGTAGGCAGGTCAGCGCCGATCAGTGCCGTCTTGGAGGGGTCGCCCGTCCCTAGGTCAATTGTCTTGATTGGAACTTCCTGGGAGGGCTTCATGGTTGATGCGGCTGGGTTTTTCGTTGGGATGTCCAACTCAGCCTCGCCGAGTTGTTTTGCCATAGCTGCTACGATTGCTGCTTGGCTCGGTTGCTGCATGCTTGCAGCAATCGTCACTGCCTCGGTGTCGCAATCATAGGAGGTCTTCAGGTTGCCCTTTAGGGATAGAATCCCCTTAGGGCCTGACATTTTCAAGACGAGGTAGATATAATGTGGAATTGCCATGAATTTCACCAGAGCAGGTCTTCCCAGGATTGCGTGGTACGAAGATTCGAAGTCGGCAACCTCGAAGGTAATGTACTCGGTCCTGTAGTTTGCCTCGGTACCAAATATAACCGGGAGTGATACCTGGCCAAGGGGCACGGTAGCGTTGCCAGGGACGATGCCATAGAAGGGTGAATCAGTGGGTTTGAGCAGGTTGGTGATGTCTAGGCCCATCTTCTTCAGAGTCTTGGCGAACAGAATGTTGAGTCCACTCCCACCATCGATCAATGTCCTTGTGAGTCGCGCGCCAGCTACCACCAGGTCAAGTACCAAAGGGTACCGTCCCAGGTTCTTGATGTTGGTCCATTGATCATCGCGAGAGAAGCTGATCGGGACTTCTGACCACTTCAGGAAGGTAGGGATGGTAGGCTCAATGCAGGCAATCTCGCGCTGCATAAGCTTTTGCTTGCGCTTTGATTCTGACTGAGTGATCCCCCCGAAGATGACATTGACCACCTTGTCGGCTTGTTGATAGCCAGTGTCTTTGTCACCCCTGTCTCCTTTGTCGTCAGGGTTGTTGGTCTTAGGGACATTGCTTGTCGAGTAGTTTTTCAAACTTCCTGCGGGAAGAGTTCTTCTCAGCGACGTTGACTGTATCTTCAGGCTTGTGCTTCTTGTCGTTGAAGTCGCGTTTGCTGTTGTTCTCAACTTGCTTGCCCTTGTTGCGGTCGTTGTTGTTGTTGCGGTCTCCTCCCGAGTTGTTTCGGTTGAATCTTTCGCGCTGCAAATCTTCAGCGTCTACCCAGCGACCAATAAGGTCTCGCATCTGCTCCAGCGTTTTTGGCCTGTTTCTCCCGAAATCAAGATGTAAGGGCCGCCGTGGAAGCAGTCAATGACGTCTTGGTCGGACAGGCCTGCACAAGTTGAGCGCTTCTCCTAGAATCGTCGGTTGTAGCTCCTCAGGTACTCATTCTGGCCTTGTTTGCACTGGGCTAAGTCAAAACGAGTACCCGGCTTTTGCCATGAACCCTAGAAGTTGTTGATAAAAACCTTGCAGAGCTCATCCCAAGAGTCAATGAAGCCCGCCTCAAGTCCTTCTAACCAGGTTAGGGGGGCCTGGTCAAGGACAACTGGAAGATAGTGCACATATTGTCGGTGTTGCCCCTCGTCGCCTTGATTGCCGAGTAGTAGATACGAATCCACTGCCCAGGATCGCGCTTCCCATTATCCTTCTATATGAGCTGGTTTGAACTTGTTGGGCCAAGAAGTAGCGCGGATGCGGTCTGAAAAGACCGGGAACCCTTCGTACTTGTTAAAGTTGTGATAACCCTGACCTGGTGGCCCGTAGACCTGGTCATACTCCTGGCGCCGGCGACGTTCATGTTCTTCGCGATCGCGTGCTCGTGCTGAGATGACGGTACGTGCGTCTCTGGGCGGCAATTGTTGTCATAAATCCCTGTTGTTATCGCGGTTGCCAGGTCGTACGCCCTTGTCCCTGTTGCCATCGCGCCCACCGTTGTGACTTTGTTGAACATCGCGGTGGCTAGGTCCGGCGCCGTGGTTACGACCTCCGCCGCCGAGTACCATGCCTCCCTCATTGTCGCGTTTGCGTTGGTCTCTGCTCGCGTGGTGGGACTGGTTGCCGCGATTGCCAACTTCAGGGAGTCGGCTGCTTCCCTGACGGCTTGGTGCTCTGGTGATAGTCTTCGCCGGGTTGATTGTGTCGTGCTGGACGGCCGCTGTCTCGAGCATTGTCTTCATCCTCAGGATTTCTAGAGTTTGGGCCATCTGTCCCAACTCTGTAACGACAGCCATGATGTTGGCTGCAGCATTGGTGTAGACATCTTGCCCGGCGACTTGTATGAACTTGAGGTTGAGGTTCTGTGAAGGAAGTCGGCGACCGGCGCGGCGGCGACGATCTGCGCGAGCAGCGTTTCGCTCCCTGCGTCGATTGCGGTCAGCTTCAGCTTCGTTCTCCATAGTTGGCTCGTCGTTGGAGATTTCTAGTTCTTGGCCATTGATCACCATGGCTTGACGCCCTGGTGAGTAGCTTCCTGTGGTTGAAGTTACTGGGACAGTTGATCCGCGGCTGCTTGAAGAGTTCAGGGGCTACCCGTGTTGAAACGGGAGTGGATCAATGCACGCGATGATGCGAGACATGTCCAGGTCCTCCTGTGGTGTTGCTCCCAGCTTTGGTTTGCGTCCCGGCCAATGAACAAATCGTCCTTTAGGGGTTGAAGTGATGACGAGTCCGACTTGTTTCCGGTTTAGAGGGAGTTCGTCAAATTCGACCAGAGATCGGAGTTGTTTTGAGGATGCCGCTTGGAAAACGGAGGTGGGGCCCGCGAGTCCAAAGGGAAATTGGCTCGGGGTGTCGACCTCGCGCTTAGCAGTGGCTGGACTCCTTTTCTTCTGGATTTTTGAATTGGCGGATTTTGGCGTGACCGATGGTTCAGAAACCGACTCGGATTGCCTGGTCCACTTTGGAATATTCCCAGCCCGAGTTGGAGTCGAACTAGGAGTTGAAGTTCCCTGAGTTCGAGTTGAGTTCGAACTCGAGGTTCCCCGAGCCCAAGTTGAATTCGGACCCGAGGGCGCGATCTCGTCGAGCTTGTCGGTGAGTTTCTCCAAAGTTGGCGACTTGAGGATGCGGTCGAAGTTGCCCGCGCCGTCCGCCGTGCAGACCCAGGAGCCGAAGACGAAGGTGGCGCCTTTCTCGAACGCCATGTTGCCGTTGCAGTTGATGATGACTGGTGCCATTGAGCTTGCTGTACGATTCTCGACGAGAGCCCCTACCTCCCGCGCCAGCTGTCGGTTTTTTATACCGGCTAGCCTACTATAGGGGGTCCCTAAGTAGTCGAGTTGTTCGTAAGGGCCTCGCCGGAACCAGAAGCACGATGGTGAACACGAGACGATTTAGACAGGTTCAGGCTGCCTTGAGTAGAGAGCGTAATACCCTACGTCCTGTATGGTGGATCTTCTCGTATTGATGGTTATGATTTTACAAGGGGTCCCTGCCTCACCTTATATACTCGGAAGACAGGGTTTACAAGGCAAGAATCGTAAACTCCTAGTCGGATACAACATACAGAGTCCTAACATGAGTAGGCCAGGTTGTTTCTCAGTACCCCACTAGTTTCTTTAAGTAGTACGGTTCTTCCTTGTATCTGTCAGAATTGCCGGCCCAATTTCCTAGCGGGCCTACAGCCCATGAGGACTCCCATGGATCTTGGACCGTCACTTGGATGCGTTGGAACGAGAACATGATGGATCTTCTGAATATCAACTTTTCTCCTCTTGTACATCTCCGATCATGTGCACAAAATCGATGAAAACAGCAATGCTTGATTCTGATATTTGGAGATGGTGATGATCAAGTTTGCAGCTCTTTGGGCATGACTTCTATCCACATTATTCGAGTCTCATGTCCTGCATGGTTAGTGAAATCCGGGCTTTCTCCCGATATGTGCTCTTTTAAGGTCATTAACTTGACCAAGCACGAAGCAAGATCGAGATTTGTAAAATTTATTGTAAACATACACCTCCATAATCACAACCACAATCAAATTGTAGCAATAAATCAAGGTGTAACTAAAAGAAGCATATGTTTCTTGCATAGCACTTAGCTTATTATTAGGCAAAGGTTCTTTAGGCATAAAATCAATAGGTTCAAACATAAACGTTGCCTCTTTATCATTCCCACAAAATTCTAACCTAACAACATGATCATCAATGAAACAAGGCATAGAATTTAGACTATCATTTATACTATTGGTTGAACATGAGTATTTCAATAGATTATCCTTAATACCAAAAGTATCTTGAGATTTCAATGTGTACCTTAGCCTTGGAGCCTTTTCAACAAGAGTGGTCTCCAATTTGTCTACTTGAGTTGAAAGCAAATCAATCTCAACAAGTGGAGGTGTATCTTCATCGTCTTGCAACTCTTCCAACTCTCCATCATGTGGAGCATGCAACCCATTAGCAATATTCACGTTCATCTCTTCTTTGAAGTCTTCATTGTTTGGAATATCCCATACATCTTTATCCTCAAATTCTCTTGTATTGCTTTCAATATCTTTCATGTACCACATGTTGCCAAGATCGTTCATCATGGACTCACTCTCTTTTTCCTCTTTGAGCACTTCCATGTCTTGATTTGCTAGTGTATAAGCTTCAATGGCACACAAGCTATAAATTTGTGAAGAGGGGTCTCCTAGGTGCGCTAAATTTGCTTGCTCCATGTCATATTTCTCCCACTTAGTTTCTAGCTCGAGTCCTATTTTCTCCAATTTATCCCTTAAGACACTAGCTCTTCTCTTTATTATCCTTGTCCCTTTAGCAATAAACTCTAGTCCATGATCAACCGACCAATTAAGTTCTTCAAATGAGTCAAAATACTTATCTTCAATTGGTGTGCATGGTGTTGTAGAGAGGGAACTTTTATGCTCTTCATGGTTGCGCTCTTCTCTTCCTACATCATCAATCTTTGAAATTTCAAATTGATCGATCCATCCTTCATCTTTTTCTTCTCTTTCTTCTTCAAATATCTTTTGGATCGATTCTCCACTCATCTCTTGATCAAATATATCATCAACTCTTTTGGCTACGTGTCAGTGTTTCTCATTCCTTCGGTAGTTGATGAGGTGGCCAAAATCAATTGGAATCCAATCAAGTTGATCGAATTCCACCGACGGTCTAGCATTCTCCAAACTTCGGCCTATACTCATCTTGTTTTCAACATTTTTAACATGCGGAATGACTTGTCTTACCTCAGGAAGTGGTTCTTCAATTTCTTGTATGATCGATTCATCTTCCTTGAGCTCCGGTTCATCTTTTTCAAAAATTTCAGCAAGCGTCTCGGACTTGCTTCCATCGTTTTGCCTCTCCCGACATCGTTTTTGCCAATCACGTCGTACTCTTTCTCCATTGCATACCATTTGTAAGATTTGTGCAGCTTCTCTAATCGTTTTCTCCATTAAATTACCTCCTGCACATATACTTACAAAATGGGCAGAATTAGGGGTTAGTGAAAAATAAAATGTATGCAACATCACATCACCGGAAAATCCCAAGTTTGGGCCTTGCTCGAGTAGCTCATTAAATTGGTCCCATGCTTCATCAATCCCCTCATCCTCTTCTTGCTTGAAATTGAACATTTGCCTCCTTAAATATAGTATCTTGCTTATGGGAAAGAACTTTGAGCAAAATTTCTTTGCAAGTTCGCTCCAGTTTCCCTTCGCTTCAATGGATGCAAGTGTGTACCATCTATGTGCTTCATCTTTAAGAGAGAATGGAAAAAAATTCCACTTGAACCAAGCGGCCAGAACTCCTTCTTGTCGCACCATGTTGCATATCATCGTGAATTGCTCAAGGTGTCTATATGGGTTGTCGTCCTCCAATCCTTTAAAAGGGTTTTGTCGCCACTAACTCGAAGATTTCATGCTTCAATTCGTAGTTGGTAGTAGCAAGCATCAAATCTGATTTTTGCATCTCAAGATCCTCCATTGATGGCAATGCTAATTCCCTTAGCGACATTTCTTTGTTGTCCAATGGTGAGGCGAACAAGTCCATCTAGGCACTGAAAATAAAAAGAAAAACACAAAAAAAATTCTACACAAAGGTTAAGTGTTAGCGGGTTAGCAAAACTAATACAAAGTTCAAGCACAACAAACTAACTTGTTCCCCGGCAACGGCACCAGAAAAGCTTGTTGACGGCCCTTGGATGCGTCAATTCGTGAACCGCAAGTGCACGGATCGTTGGTAGCTTTTCCCTTAGAGTATTCCCCAAGGTTTATCAATCCGTGGAACAAGTGGGATGTTGGCTCTTACTTTGTGCTAATCTTACTAACTAAGCAAGTAATATGGCTGTGTAGAGAGATGACAAACTAAACTAGATTAATCTAAGATCAAACTAAGTAACAAAGGTTGATACAAGACAGAAACAAAGATAGATAAGTGTTCCCTCCCCAGGGTCCAAGTTTTTATGAATATGCATCTACTACACAAATGGGTGTTGCCTTTACTAGCATCATAGCGGTTATGTGCTCGCTTGGTCTTTTCCCTCTTGCATACTGTCACTACACAAGGGTAGTCAATCACCTCGCTAACACATCCATGACAAAGCATCTATAGAGTTAAGCTAATCACCACGATTACCGCAAACCCTACTAAGGACATATGTTGATCAAGAACAAAGCGCTCGCATATGTAAATAAAGCATTGCAATGACATAGACCATGAAGCATTGATAGGAATAATGTGCATGTAGAGATTACAAGTCATAGATCTATCTAACCCTAGGGACGAACGGAGGCATTACCCCATCATCTTACAAGGATTGAAGCACAAGGGGGTGATGGAGACTCCAAGGAACGTCGTCACCGAAGATGGCGGCGTGATGGGAGAGAAACCCTCTAGGTTGACGGCTTGATGGCCTCCTTGATCTCCTTCGCCGGCATTGATCGTCGCGGTGAACTCATCTAATCTCTCTTTCTCATCTGGTTTCGGCGGCTTATGGTGAATAGATCTGAATCTCCCCCACTTGAGGGTGCCTAGGGGGTTGTATTTATACCCTAGGAGAGCCTTGGGGTGTGCTCCACCTTTCTTTCCACGAGATCCTTGCTTGGGAGTTAAGCAAACTTGGTTTCCATAAGATTTGACTCGCCCAGATTTTTCTAATTCACAGCCCAGCATTCCCGACATCATATCTCCCATGTCTGGACTCTAAATAGGGCAAACTCAGATTCTAAATTATGTAGGAAGAAATTATCTTCAACTTTGGTATTCATAGTTTTTCTTGGAAATGAAGTTAAGATCCCCAAAACACCGCCAGAAAATAATCTATCTGATTTCGGGCTGTTCTGCGCAGCATGCATTTTGGGGGCCATAGCTCCTAGCTTCATATTCCAGATTATGCTTTCCATATGTCCAAATTGAAGATCTCGACGATGGCTACAACTTTGGTATTCAATATTTTGTCATTAGGGTCCATTTAGATCTCTGAATCTACACCAAAAAATCATGCTGTCCTGGGCTGCGCGAATATCTCTAAGGTTGCCTTAATCTCGTGGATAACTTTTCAAATCTTCAATTACTTCATGGTTAAGTCTCTCCTGCCCAAGGTTCATTGAATGTGGACACCTAGGACCATGAGTTGGGCTATGAAAGCCCACATGGTCCATTGGTTGGGCTTCCTCCGCTAGGCTCGATTCCTTTGGGCTTGTAGTTAGTTTTGGGCTTTGAATACAAATGCCCCAAATTGGGCCATTTTCCTGTAAAAACACAACATATATACGAAAACGTGGTTATTTTAAGTATCAAGTGGTGGGTTAGTATATGAATTGGTCCAAAAACACCGCCTAAATAGTACTAAAAGTGTACCACTAACGACCATCAACAGGATGTTGTAAAAACAGGTGACGAAATGGTCCGGAACTCAAACAGACATGGTTTTTGGTCTAACAGAGCGAAGTGGAAACATTCGGTATGAAAAGCTCAACATGCATTTTCGACGCACAATATGGTGCACTAATTGCACTAAGTGGGCCCGTTTCGGAATGTTGTAAAAACTGGTGACGAAATGGACCGAAACTCAAACAGACTTGGTTTTTGGTCTAACGGAATGGAGTAGAAACATCTGGTGTGAAAAACTCAACATGCATTTCGGATGCACAAAATGGTGCATTAATTGCACTAAGTGGGCCCGTTTCAGGATGTTGTAAAAACTGGTGACGAAATGGTCCGAAACTCAAATAGACATGATTTTTGGTCTAACGGAGCAGGATGGAAACATCCAATGAGAAAATCTCAACATGCATTTTGGACGCACAAAATGGTACATTAATTGCACTAAGCGGGCCCATTTCGGGATGTTGTAAAAACTGGTGACGGAATGGTCCAGAACTCAAACAGACATATTTCATCATCGCTTCGGTGACGTAGAAAACTTCGCGTAGAGGCCACGAGGATGAGAATAAAAAATATCAAAAAATTGTTGTGCTGGAGAATCGAACCCATGACCCAACGCTACCCAACAAACAGACCAAACCTGAGCTATTAAAGTAATGTTGATGATGTAATGATTACAATTGTTTTTGTAATCTCAACAATACAAGATTAGAAAAAGTGGCGCCAGTTTTTTTGTCCCGAAAACATCTAGCGCCTAATCCCCCGCCCTTAACTACACGTCTGGTCCCACTACTTTCGTCTCCCATGCACGTCTAATCTCGATCTCCCCCTTTTCTAATCTAATCACGAGTCATCTGTTAGGGTTCCACCCTCAAAGCGCAGCAGCCAATTTGGTTTCTCGGCTTCTCGACTTCCACCAAGGGGAAGAGGATGTCGACCCCTCCGACGTCAAGTGGAGCGCCAACGGGGACACCTCCGTCGTCAACTACGCCGACCTGCGCCAGCGAGGACGTCTGCACCTACGATGATCACTCCAACACCTCGGACGACGTCTGCACCACCAACCTTCAGGGCGATGTCTAGACCTAGTAGGGTGACAATGTCGCTCTTCCGAACACCTTCGTCAAGGGCGGCGACACCAAGTTTGCGCGATGAAGTTTCAGGTGAAGGCAGCCAAGACCCAGAGAGGGGCTGAAGTTTGTCTCATGTTGAGACCGGTGCCAGTTAGAGTATCTACGCCCCACGAAGTGTCGAGATTGGATTAAATGTTCATACATGAATGATTTGATTAGGTTTCATGAGTTCAATTATGCGTCATGCCCCCATCCCCTTTGCATCTAAAGAAATCCTCAAATAAATGTACCAATGCCTTTGCATCAGTGCATTTAGATCATGATCAATTCATTGTTACATAAGTACTGTGGATGCACTTAGTGCAAATAACTAAAACTTTAGCGCTAAAATTGCAGTTTGGAAGCTACTTGGACACTGTTTTTCACTTGCCAGGGGGCTCCATATGGAGAAGACTGTGTTCAGTATCGAGTTCCCAGGACTGATCTCTTGTTTGGTAACTTAATAACAATGAAATCACATATGGGATATGGCACCAGGGACTACTTGTACTACAAGAAGAGATGTGGTAACGATGTAGCAACACTACAGGAGATCGGCTTTGATGCCGATGCAAATGATATGACAGAATGTAATGAGGTTGAGAGGGAGGTCGGATTAGTTTTGTCTAAGGATCAAATAACAAACCCAAATATAGCCATAACACCCATTAAATCAGCAATTACTACATCTGATGAAGACATGGAAGTTTTGGAGATTGATGCATACAAGGATTGGCTTCATTATCTGCATCAGTAGAAACAAGGCTTGGGTGAGTTATGTTGCTGCCCTACAATAGCGGATTATTGCAATGCACTATGACTCATAATATTGAATAATTTTTTCAGAGTATGGAGATTCAACTAGGGAAGAGACCGTGGAGACACACGAAGAATGATTGAGGGTGGAAGGAATTCTTGATCGAATTAGTAATACCCTTCTCAAAATTGTCAAACTAATTATCATTCTAGAAGAAACTAAACTTATTAATTGCACATGTGATGATGTTGTCTGTAGATGACTATGTGTGGCCTAGCATTCAGGTACGGGTACAAATAAATTCAAGTCAAAATAGCAATGGCGCAACACCACCTGCGCAGCGACCATCTCATGCTCGGCGTGCCAAACAGCAAGGGAATGGTAAGTAGTGTTTAAGATGTTATCAATTTGAGGATCAGTTCATTTATCCCTTTCTAAAATATTTTTATTCTCTTTCATTGTATATGGTTCCAATGGAAAAGGCTCAGAAAATAGGAACAAATGAGGACGTGGTACCTTGAAAGGATTGAAAGCAACCAACAAGAGAATGAAGACTGGAAATCAAAAGCTGAAAGTTGAATTCTCCAGACTTGGACATGCGGTAGGTGAGAACTCACGCACGTTCACTGATGAAATAGTACTATTTACTAGGAAAAGGGCCCCACTCATTGGAGTAAGATCTTGGAAAGATATCGACCAAGATGTAAAAGACTCAATAGCATCTGATATCTTGGTAAGATTGCTATTTATATTTGTTGCATGATGGGACCAAGTAATATAACAACTTACCTAGTATCTATCTGTTCTATTCATAATTTACAACAGGCTAGATGGGACCTTGTGGATAATGATGATTCAAGGACAAAGATATGAACCATTGCTTCGGAGTGTTACAAAGGATGGAGAGCAACTTTTAGTGCTACGTACAAGGCATACGCCAACTATGAAGAGAGAATGATGAATAAGCCTGATGATTTAAACATTATTGAATGGCAGTATCTGGTGAAGTATTTTGGGACTACCAAATTCAAGGTTTGATGACATATGTACTCTCTTCTTGCCATTTCAATTTCTGTAAGAAAGGCTATGTCTTGAAATCTATCACCACATTATATTGTACAGTTCAAAAGCGACCAGAATTCTAGTAACAGACAACGTAAAAAGACACAACATAGTATAGGGTCAAAGGCTTTTGCTCAGTTTAGCTATGAGAATGTATTAACTTCAGAAGCACTTGTACATTTTTTTAGGATGAAATAATAATTTGTTAATTTTTTGTCAAATCAGAGAGACCCAGAAATAGGAGAAGAGCCCAATGATTTGGAACTTTGGTTCATTACGCACACCACGGATGGGGTTTGGACAAACCAAGCATCCCCGAATGTCTATGTGAGTCCCTAATTAATCTGTACATACCTTTGAAATTAATGGAAATATGACATGTTGAATTACATCTTCAATTAACTCCTTCGTGTGTGCTTTATATATGGTAGGACAAAGCAAACAAACCTAATTTCAGATAGGGTATCAAAAGTAGATGATAACTTTGTGTCACAGAAGGAGAAAAACCAGATTTTCCAGAGAGCATACAAGGAAGTCATAAAATGCAAATCATCCAGCAAGATGCATGGTAATGGATACATGGCAGTGTACCCAACTAGAAGACAACTACTGAATAAGGAGTACCGGGAAGAAGCACGTGCTGAGGAGGCACTACATAGGGAACATGCAGAGATGATGGATGCATTTGGACAGCTGCAACAAACAACGGATGCTGAACATGCTGATAAGGAAAAGGAAAGGGAAGAACATAGGCGTCAGATGGAACAAATTATGAAGGAAAGGGAGGCCGAACAAGAAGAATTTAAGCAACAGATGGAAGCTCAACTTGCTGACAGGGAAGCTGAAAGGGAAGAACATAAGCGTCAGATGGAAGAAATGATCAAGGCAAGGAGACTGGTAAAGAAACAATTAAGTGAGAGATCCTCCAAATGATAGCAGAATCACAAGGACAACCAGTGTTACCTCAGGTACTAGTAATGCAAAATCTTAACTTGCCAAAGTGAGTTATTCAATGTGTTTCTCTCTTTACCTCCTATACCTAAATGCCTTGATCTTTTCATAGTCCGTCCCAACAAGATCATGTGCCTATGACCTTGTTAGTTGTCACAATCATGTTTTAATGCACAGCTTTTGCATCTCAATAAATCTCAACATGTAAGCAAAAACAATTTTGGAAACTTTCAGTATCCTAATCTAAGCAAACAATATATGCAGGCAAACAAAAATGGGTATGAAACTGCAGAGTTGCCTCCTACAACAAGCTTGACTAAAGTAAGTGAACAAACTACACAACATAACTTCTCTTCATCCCAGGTACTTTCTCAACAGAAAATATATTAAGCATGCTATCATCTTTATAGCAAACAATGGGGCCTAACTGTTTCACTACAGAATATTGATTCACAGGATAACCAATCACAAATGATCATGCCGGAACTTCTACCTCAAGCCAACCAACCTTCAGTTGCTCCTCTTACTACTAGAAGTAGTGGTGCGACTAAAGAAGCAGGGAGTATAGCAGCAGGGGGCTATATTACTACACAACAACTGAAGGAACAAGTTGCTAGGAGACGATCATCAAACAAAAAGAAGTAGCAAATTGACAAAGACAGGTGATTTTAAGCCTTACACTACCTGTTGTGAATGTTTCTATTTCACTTGTCAAAGTGTTAATGGCAATATTAAATGCTGTCATATTCTGAACATGCATGAACCTGTTGTCGTTGCCAAGAATTTACAATTTTAATTTCATTGATGCAAATATCAATCCCACTCATTCTTTTCAAGACAACAGTTTCAGTGGATACACAAGTGTTGGGATCGTCAGCGTGGAGGCAACCTTTGCTGAACTGCTACATCTTTTAGTTTATTAGCTTTATTCGAAACAATTGTGTGTTGCAAACATTATGTCTTTGAGTTCTGCGTGTGTTTCTGAACAATTTGACATTGCATGGCTTCATCAATGAAATATTGTTTGAATTGTTTGGTGGGTGTAAATGCTTTACTTTTGATCATATATATAATATATTGTTGGCAAACAAAACATGGCAATAGATTGCCAGTTTATGCAACCAAACATTCATCATGGCAAAAGATACTCTACCACAAGACAACCAAACATTGAACATGGCAACTGAGGCTTAATCTTATTGCAACCTAACATTATAGTGCTAACACCGCTTTATTTTCGTGGCCATAGAGGGTCCATTTGTACCAACCAACGATTTATCGATGCAATAGTGGTCTCCACCTTAACCACGCCTTCATCGTGGAAATAGTGGTCTCCACATTTAGCAACCACATCTTCGTCGTTGCAATAGAGGGGTTCACCTATAGCACTGAAAACAATTTGGTGACAATAGAGGGATGAACCTAGAGCAACCAAATATGTAAGGTGGCAATAGCGGGATCCACCTATAGTAACCAAAATGCGATCGTGGCAATAGAGGGTTCTACCTATTTCCACGATTATGATGCGTGGCAATAGCTTCTTTGCAACCAATGTTTTTCATTGCTAATATACATATTGCCACGCTTTGGGATGTGGCAACAAGCACCTAGGGCAACAACTGACTCGTTGCAATATGTTTTATTACTACCAACACAATCATTACCTAAGCTGTTACTTGCCACGCATAATTGCGTTGCCATAGGTATTTCTATGCAACGAAAAAATTGACTTCGTGGTCCAAACTTTGGACAACGGAGGTACTTTCCATGAAATTTTACGAAATTTTTTCGTTGCAAATGCGCTTATTGCAACCAAATCGGGCATATTGAAACAAATGTAGGCCGTCGCATTAGGTGATTTTCATTGTAGTGTTGTAACCGATCAGGATTCTAGACAACCGACTTGTAAACCCTAGGCTGTTGGCCTATATAAGGCAGCCTAGGTCGACCCCTTAGATCATTCAACTCTCAGCCACCAAACCTCTCATTATAACCACAAACTCGCCGTTGTTCTCAGGAACCTCGCCGAGCAGATCAATCCAACACCACCAAGCGCAGGACGTAGGGTATTATACCTCTAAGTAGCCCAAACCTGTACAAACCTTGCATCTCCTATGTTACCTCAAGCTCCCTAGCTTCGCGATCGCCTTTGCCTACAAATCAACCACTTGGGTACCCCCCTGTGGATTGTCGGACAATAAATCCGACAGTTGGCATGCCAGGTAGGGGAGATCACGGAGTATCAATAGCTAGCTCGATGGCAGATCATCACGTCATCTTCCCCGATAGCCTCAAGGACTGCCCCGAGCATCTTGAGGGCATCAACTTTTTTGCCGATATCCACTCCAACACCTCTGACTCCAGCGTGTCGCCTGACACCGTGACACCAACTGGCTCTACATCGCCTACTCCAGAGATCCCATCGCCGGCTATCGCTTCGCTCCAGCGGCTGTTCGACGCGATGGCGCTTCATGATCAGGCCCCGGCTCTGACCGCGCGAAGCAGACTCCCGGCCCCCAATGAGCTCCTCGCCAGGTTGGACCGCGTTCAGGACACCATCTCTGAATGCATTGCCATGTCGGAGGAAGCTCTGTGCCGACCCCGTAATCGGTTCCCGCTCGGACTCCGCAACAAGTCGACAACCTACTCGGTGCGGCTGCGGAAGGATATGTCTCAGATCCAATCTGAGATCCCACCCGAGCCCACCTTGTCTCCGGGCTATGGGGAGTTCCAAGTCGCCACGAGCGTACTCCTGCCGGCCCCGGCTGTCCCGAGTAACGACTCAAGTTATGTCACGCCTCCGGGACATGAGGTCTTCATCTCCGAAGATCAAGCTACCCAGGATGGCGAAACTAACTCGGATAGAGATTGGCGCCATGAGCATGACGCTGACCGAGCCCGCCGACGTAATGAAGAAGCCCAACTGCCTCCACCGGTAGTTGAAAACGCAGCAGCCGCAACAGGAATTGTAGCTCTAGAAGAGGCCGCTCCTGGAGCACCAGCAAGACATCCACCCGCTACTCGGGGGCCACGCGGCATGAACCCGATCAACCTCGACGGAGCATTTGCAGGGGCTCATGGTGCCTTCCGAACACCACAGGAAAACATTGCGGCCGCATTCGCCGAATTGGAGCACATGGCTGACACCCCGGAGGTGCGACATGCCAGGGCAGGCTTGGAAGCCGCCCAAGAACAAGTCGAGTGCTCTTATCGTTCCAGATCCAGATCTAGCCGGTCCAACTCGGTTCGCTCCGCCAGCTACCGCTCGGTCCACAGCAGGTCGGACAGGGGCCACCCTCGCCAGAGGAACCCTCCACTCCCTGTTGTCAATGAAGAAGTGGTGTAGAACAACTTAGAAGACGATGACGAGAGGCGAAATAAACAAAATGTGGACCACCGCCAAGCCAAGCGCCAGGAACATGATGACAGGCGCGCTTGCCGTGCTGACGACCAACAAGACAGAGACATCCGGGATCGCCTTAGGGAGCACATCCGCGACATCCGCGATGACCTTAACGTACGTCACCGCGAACGCGACGCGGCCAAACTTGAGCGTCGTGAGCGTTACGACCAGGACTACGACCGACCAGATCGCCAACTAGTACCAGAGGACGACGACGGGGAAGCCGAGGAAGAAGAATGCCGAGCGGTCCATGAGCTCATGGATCGCGAGCGCTACGACCTCCGGTATGGCCCTCCACGGGACAACAGACGACCACGGCCCCAGTCTCAGTGCCGCGACGACGCCCGGCCCCGGGCCGAGCACGACCGACTACCCCGTCACGGGCGGGAGGATCGTGAAGATGAAGACGACATCTTCGACGGCTTCGACGCCGTCTCCGCCCGGCTCAGAGCCGCCCAATGGCCTGACTCCTTCAAGGCAGCACAGGTTGAGAAATTCGACGGCCGCTCCGACCCCAAGGTCTGGCTGAAAACCTACCACACGGCAGTCAAGGCTGCCCACGGTTCTAACGACCAAGCCACCGCCTACTTCCCTGTGATGTTGGGCAAAGAGGCGTTGTTGTGGCTCGAGGGCCTCTCTCGAGACACCAACAACAGCTGGGCAGGCCTTTGCCTAGCATTCACCAAAAACTACCAGGCTAGCTACGCTCGCCCAGGCTCTAGGTTTGACCTGGACCTCGTGAAGCAAAGGAAAGGGGAAAGCCACCGCGACTACACCAATCGATTCTTCAACAACCGCAACAAGCTTACTGACGTCGAGGATCATGACATCATCATCACGTTCAGGCGCAGCCTCATCGACAACACCCTCTTCCGCATGCTTTTCAAAGTTGATCTGAAGACGGTCAGCCAGCTGATGGATGTCATCAACCTTGAGCCTCGAGCCGATGAGGCCGAACAGGCCCAGTTCAAAGCAAAGCATAAGCACCAGGAGGATGACGACTGCCTGGAAAACTCAAAGTGCCATGAAGCAACCCGCAGCCGCAGGACAGGCCCTGAGCCACTGGTGGCCATGGCAGAAGAAGTAGGATGGGAGGAATCCAGGTTCCTCCCGGAAGAGTTCCACGATACCATCAATGACCATTGCCCCTTTCATAAGGACGCCAAGCACACTCACCGCGACTGCCAGACGTTGGTAAAAGAACTTGGCGTTATGCCGCCGACTAAGAAGCAGCGCTACAACGACAATGGCGGCCGCTACAACATCTATCGCCGCGACGGCCATGACAACCACAACTGCCGTGATGACTACCGCCGAAGGGAGGACCGTGACCGTCACGACGACTATCGCCGCGGCGCCATCGCGACGCCTCACGCCACCACGATGACGAGCTCCCACCAATGGAGCGAGATGAGGCCCCTAGACGCGGAGCTAACGGCGAGTTCCAGCCAGCTGACCGCCAGGTCAACATAAAGGGAAGCTACATAAGCGTGAGGTACAGTTGGTGTCTACAAAGCCGGTGGAATATCTCCAGTGGTCGGAGATGCCTATCACGTTCAGCCACGCCGACCATCGGGTCCACCTCCTCGAGCCAGGGTCCTACCCCCTTGTGGTCGCCCCCGTCGTCGACCGGGTGCTCCTCTCTAAGGTCCTGATCGATGGCGGCAACACGCTCAACATCATCTGCACCAGCACCCTCAACAGCATGGGGTTCGACTATAGCCGACTCCTAAATGTCGACGACCCGTTCTTCGGCATCATACCAGGAAAAGCTTCCTACCCGATAGGAAGACAGGCCCTCCCGGTCACATTCGGCATAGCTGACAACTACCGCACGAAGTACCTGTACTTCGAGGTGGCTGACTTTCAGAGTTCATACCATGCCAACTTTGACAGGCCTATGTTGGCTCGGTTCATGGCTATACCGAACCACGCATACCTTGTCCTAAAGATGCCGACGCTAAATGGTGTTCTCTCCATCCGTGGAGACATCAAGACCTCGTTTGGATGCGACGGGGAAGCGATCAAGATCGCCGAGCTCTCCCAACAACTCAGCAGCAGGGCTCTGCTAGCAGAAACAGCGCCGAAGCCGACGCCCGCTGAGCCAGGACTCCCGGAGCAGCGACCACAGCTTACAACTCTGACACCTGCAGAGGCCCCCAAGGCGATCAGCCTGGGACTCAACGACCCCGCCAAGACGGCCCTCACAACGCCAGGGCTCACCCCCAAATAGGAAAGAACGCTCACCTCCTTCCTCCGGGACAACTAGGACATCTTCGCAAGGAAGCCATCTTACATGCTAGGTGTCTCGAGGGAGAAGGTTGAGCACTCCTTGGACTTGAGCAAAACCGCCAAGCTGGTCAAGCAGAAGCTGCGTAGGTTCACCCAAGATCGAAAGGAGGCTATTAGGGTAGAATTAAATAAGCTCTTAGCTGACGGTTTCATTAGAGAATGCAAACACTCTGAGTGGTTTGCAAATCATGTACTTGTAAAGAAGCAATCCGGTGAATGGCGAATGTGCATTGACTACACAGATCTCAACTGGTACTGTCCTAAAGACCCCTTCCCTCTCCCACGAATAGACCAGGTCGTGGACTCTACATCCGGTTGCATCCTCCTTTGCTTTCTTGATTGCTACTCGGGCTATCACCAGATTGCCCTCAAGATGTCAGATCAAGACAAAACCGCCTTCATCACCCCGCATGGCATCTACTGCTACAAAACAATGACCTTTGGGTTGAAGAATGCTGGTACCACATAGCAGAAGGCAATCCAGGGTTGCACAAAGCCAGATCGGTCGCAACGTAGAAGCCTACGTCGATGATGTTGTAGTCAAGACATACAACGCCGACTCTCTAATCACCGACCTCTAGGAGACATTCAACAACCAGTGGCACTTCAGATGGAAGTTGAACCCGACCAAATGTGTTTTTGGTGTCCCAAAAGGAAAGCTCCTGGGCTTCCTGGCTAGCCATCACGACATTGAAGCAAATCTGGTCAAACTCGACGCCATACGCAACCTCAAGGAGCCCACATGAAAGAAAGACATCATGAAACTAACAGGAATGATGGCGGCCCTGAGCCGATTCATCAGCAAGCTAGGAGAGAAAGGCTTACTGTTCTTCAAAATCCTCAAGAAGGCAGACAAGTTCGAATGGACTCCCGAGGCTAGCAAGGCTTTGGCCGACTTTAAGGACTTCTTAGTCACCCCTCCAGTTCTCACGGGCCTGCTCTCAATGAGGAATTACTGTTATACATTTCCGCCACCACACATGTGGTCAGCACAGCCCTGGTCGTCAAGCGACCAGAAGAAGGCCATCCCTACAAGGTCCAACTCCATGTATATTTCATCAGTGAGGTACTTAGCGACTCCAAGGTCCGGTACCCACACCCCAGAAGTTGCTCTACGCGCTCCTGATCACCGCTTGGAAGCTCCGACATTACATCCAAGCTCATGTCATCCGGGTCATCTCGAATTTCCCACTCGGCGCCATCCTTCACAACCGCGACGTCAACGAACGAATAGCCAAATGGTCCGTCGAACTCAGAGAGCACACCATCAAATTTGAGCCGCGCGAGGCTATATGTTGACACCAGATTTTGACCAAATCTTGTAAATTTGGAGTACGAGACAATGAGAATCACATGAAGTTTTGAGGAGCTACAAATACATGCGGACGGTGATCGAGGCTTGTAAGTATGGCGTATACCTAGAGACAAGCTAGTGCAGGTGTTGTGTGCATCACAAATATTCTATGCATGCGTACATAAATTGGAGAGTTATTAGCATGCAAGGTAATTAAAGAAAGCAAGGTTGACGTCAAGGAAAGAAGCCCATGCCTGGAAAGAGATGAGTAGAATAAAGAAAGTGCATGAAAATAGGATAGTCTAGCATGTGCAAGGAAAGGTGATTAGAATAAACAAAGCAAAAGATGACGTCAAGGGGGAAGAGCTCGTCCGTGTAGGCAAGGTGATTAAAATAAAAAGTCCAAGTTAATTACACATGCAGATTTGCCTATTCATGGATGGGGTGGAGACAAGATTTATTAGCATGGACTGAGAAATTAGAGTCTATGTATTTTAATATTTTCTTTTTATTTAGTTAAGATATCTATAATTAGCTAGTCAAAGTTAGCTCGGACTCTGTACAGGATATAAATATGTATCCCCTGGCCATTGTAAAAGGTTTATCTATCGATCAATACAACTCGGTGCATCGCCACTCTTTTTATCTTTACTTTTTCACCGACGGAACTTGGCACCGGACGTTGAGCTGCATCGCTTCGATCTTCGGCGAAGGGGTAAGTCCAAAGTTCCACCGGTTTATTGGATATCGTGGATCTTCTGACTTCCGGGCGTATCGCTGTCATCTCGATCTACGGTATCCTGCCCTGTTTAAGATCTATCGGCTAATTTATCTTCTAGATCTGTTATGCTGCTTCAAGTTGCCATATTATTAGAAGTCTAATAGAACGTACTTTAATAGCCGGTAGTTTCTTATTCTTGGCTTTTAATGAGCCTTTGCCGAATTAATATCTAGTTGTGATCTGGTCTGCTATGTTTATAGTCTTTAGTCTGTCGCCCTGCTACCAACGCTGTCTCAGTTAAGTCTGATCCGATTGGTGGTGCGCTAGATTAGTTTCTATCGATTAGCTGACCTTTTTATGGTTTTGATATTGATTCGGCGCTCGCTCTAAGTGCTGCATCGGCTAATTGCATATTAAGATATTATAATTGTTTAAAGCTGATGCTTGTCCATGCTTTTATATATTATTTTTTTAGCCGATATGCTTTAATTGATGGATGTTATGATATATTCAAATTATTTTGTATTGGCTATCGACTATTGGTTATAATTATCCTGGATATATTCGTGGCTGATAGGCGTTTTAATGCTTAATTCTTGTATCGGCCATTGGTCATCAGCTCAATGTTGTTTTTTATTTAATTCTATCATGTAGCCAATTGATCTGCCTATGTCTTATTTGCTCAAGTGTTGTATCGGCTCAGCATTTTGATTCTATTAACTGGCCGATACGACGTCATTATACACCTTGTCAGTTGAATGGTCAAACTGACTGGCACGCCCCGAACCTTAAGAAAATACAGGACCTGCACTGGAGTTAAGCAGATCTCCTAGGCCACAGTGTTGATACTTAGAAGATCATCACCCGATTTTTTGGCGTCAACATATTTTGGCACACCGGGTGGGACACGATTAAATACATCACGGACCGATTCAGTAACTATTATTGCTCGAAACAATTATTATGGGAGAATCGGACCAAGTTGAGGGCAATTCCAAGAGACATTAATTAAAGCTATGTATCAGGGGAACAACGTCCAGGAACAGCTAGCTGATTGGAGCTATACAGAAACAATCATATTATTATTCGTTCAGCTAGCTGATTGGAGCTATACAGAAACAATCATATTATTATTCGTTCGGCAATACTCGGCACAATGAATGAACAAAGAAGATAGCCGATGGAGTTATTTTATTAAGAGACCGATAGATCCAAGAGATTATTTTAATTGGCTAAATGAAGTCATTGTTCCCAAATCAGTTAAAACAATTGAATACACAAATTAGCGAAACCGGCTGCTACGTCGGTTGTTCCTTCAATTTCCTGCCGCTGATGCCTAGATCTGTTCTTCGGGGCAGTTGTTTCTGGTCTCTTCATTGGCTATTCGCTCGTCTGGGGTATGCTGGACGGTTGATGATGTCAAGCAGATGTTCACATATTATTTACACAGGATCAGTGAAGAATTAATTCAAGGAGATGAAATATTGAAGAATGTTACCCAGGATGATCCTGCAGCCAATCGGTTAATTACGGATGCTTCCAATTGAGCTTAATCTGCTGCGATGAACACATCTTGGACGAATGCATCGGTTGCTTTCTCCAGTTATGGGCAGCATGTTAGCCGATGGAATTGTCTGGAGTTCAAAAATAATCGCCAGCGGAAGTTTGTGTAAAAAGATGAACGACATCTATCTAGACAATTACTCGGATCCTCATCTAAACCAATCGGGCCTAACTGGAGATCGGGTGACAATGAGTCAAGCCGATAAAGAGGGAGCCAAGAACATAGTATCGGCTTGCTAATGAAGATGCCATCAAAACAAATTCTTTTATCACTGATCGGTTATGTGTCTTGTTACTGCGGGTGTAGAAGAGCCCGACGGCAGGGAGACAGAGCAGGACTTCGTATATGGACTCCACGCATGTATCACGCTCCACCTCAGCTGGCGTGTCATGACTCGACATCGTTCACACTTATGATTATCGTGACGCCAGAGGAGGCCACAGAACGCCTAGCTGACTTCAGGCCAAAACTGGCATCTTTGAAGACGCCGATGGAGGTATATCACTGGCCGATCTAGAAGGGAGTCGGATGACGGCTTTGATGCATTCTGCTGATGTCTTGATATATTGCCGAAGCGAACACAATATCGGTCTTTTTGTGATTGATGAAAATAATTCTTTCCTCGGTGGAGTTGTTATACATCAACAAAATTAAGTTGCATACATAGGCTAACCAGTCACCTGAAAAAGGCTAAGACATGAACAAGGAGTTGAAGCCATGCTGCTGAAGCAATATATGTATGTGCCGATGCCAATCGGTGCCGATGACGGAAATGCCCATCTCGTACGCCTTGTTATCAGCCGATGGGACCTGTCCTGTTGGTCGGCTAAGAGCTGACATCTTCCGAGTGTGATGTAATTTTGAATGGCAAAAGTGAAAGGGCCAGAAAGACAGGGGTTATCAACCTGGAAACTGAATCAACTTTATCAACTCCTATCAGGACTATCGGCTATCAGTTCTTTTCTGTGGCATAGCCGATGAGCGTATTGAAAAAATAATAATTATGGGATTAAATGGTACATACAGTGCTTGTACTGCTCTCGATTGAATATTTAATGGAGCAGTTGGAGGTGATGTATGTTTAATCCGAGCCGGTGTTCATATTCACTGCCTCCGTATAACCGATTATAATATAGACTCCGGAGACATCAGCACTCAGTTTAGAAGCAATTGGACCAATGGATTATTTTTTTTTTGTCAGCTTGATTCCTCGGCTCTCTAGCTTTTAGCCGATCAACTTCTGTCTGGACCACTTTTTATTTGCCGATAGAATTTGACTTTGTGAGTCTATTGGAGATGAAAAGAATACAATTAAATAAAGCGGTGGCCGATGCCAGTTCCATGATTTGTTGATTTCGACCGGACATCGCTATTCTCTCGGATTGTACAAGGAGATGGTGGTTGTCGATTGGCTCAGCGTGCAACATTCCGATGACTTTGACAGTTTATCTGAAAAAACAAATTTTGTCAGGGCCAACAACATTTCGTCAAAAATATTTCAATCAGCTATTGAATAGGGCAGGATCAAGTTTAATGATGCAGTAAAAGCTGATTAAGATTGGTTAAAAGTTGATGACAATTGCTTCTTCAGGACTTAGAACAATCCTTTGTTTTGTGATTTTTCAGTCTGCAAGTCTTGAGTCGTCGCCCTACGCGTTGGTGCTGTCTCGGTTAAGTCTGATCTATCCAATCATGATGATGATTTAAGTCTTATTGATCTGACAACTCATAATACGAAGGTATCACATAGTTATCGGCTTGTCACATACAGATTACTGATGGCCAATAGTAAGAAAAAGCAATGGTCAAAGTTGGTTGATTCAAGATAATCATTTCCAATTTTATAAACTCGGGGGCATGGGCAACTCAGGCCCTGTTTAGTTCGGCAAGTTTCGCTGGCAACTGGCAACTTTTTTCACCATGTTTTTCGTGCCTCCTCTCACAAACACGCTTTCTAATGGCAACTTTCTTCACCACTTTTCATCAAACTTACCCAACTATACAGGGCCTCAGATTAAATACCCCCTGAATTTCTTTATTGGCTGCATGTTCTTCGAGTAATGGTGATGGCGGTGTAGCCAATAAAGGTGCTGACAAAAGCCGAGTCAGGGCCTACAAACATTTATTTGACCAGGCAGTGGGTAATGTTGTTCTTCCGATGCTGGTATAGCCGATGATGGGAGCTGACCTTGAGCCGATTCTAAAAAAAAAAATTACACAAGTAGAGCAGCAGATGGAAACAGCCTGGTGGCCGATGGGTCAACACAAAGACATCAAGCCATCAAGCCAATGGGTCTTCCAGTATTGCAATAAAAGAAAATCAATTAGCTCAAAAGATGTCGAAGCCGATGGAACTTCCAGCAGTCTTGATTGGTTAGAATTGATGGCAGACTATAACTAATAATTGCTAGTGCTTAATTTTGATCACCAATTATTTATAAAGGATATAAGCTCAAAGATAGATCAGCACAAGATATCGGCTCTATAATATATCGGCAGTCGATAACCAATGTTGCATATGTAATAAAGAAATTTTCTAAGTATGTTGGGCAGCTGATCAAGAGCTGACGAAGGAATTTGATTCCAAAGCATTTAAATATTTATTTGATCAGCTAGCGGATAATATTGGTATACAATAAAAGGAGCGATGTCACTAGTAACCATATCGGCTGTTTTTTCTTTATTTGTTGGCATAATGCAAATTTACCTGTCGTAGTTACCTGATGCTAGTATGCATGGCCAGGGAATAATGGCGAGAGTTTACCATCAGCCGATTCGTGGAATCTGTATGGATAATATATTCAAATAATAGTAATGCTTTGGATAATGACTTGGTCAACAAGGAGACTTTTTGCTGGACTTGATCATCGATGATGTCTTGGATATCCTTGTTGGCCACATGTTGCCGGCCTTAGGGAAACCGATAGGAGTGGCAGGTTTTGTACAGGAGCAGCCGATGATTATTACATGCCAAAATGGTTGTTGGAGGAGGAGCAGTCCGATCGACATGTCTTTTGGCAACCGCAACAAGAGAGACCCATACGATTTATGGCAATTAAAAATCAAGCTTCCAGCAACAGGATTTCGGTGGCTCTGATAGTACGCCCCGATGAAGATGGGCGGATATCTTTCTCTGGTCAACATAGTTGACGTTGGGTCATCTGGTTCCTATTAAAAGCCGATGGTCGAATCTATTATTCTTGTGTCACAAAAAATGGATGTCATTAATTAATTTAGAGATAAGTTCAGAAAATCATCTGGCTTACCAAGGTCGATCAGTTTCAGATTTGATCGGCTGAGATATCATGACCGTCATGAAGATTCAACAACAACAACAACAACATAACCTTTTGTCCCAAGCAAGTTAGGGTAGGTTAGAGATGAAACCCAAAAGAAACAAGGATAAGAGAGACATAAAAAAATAAAAAAAGACAAAAGGTAGAGTTAGGGAAAAAGAAAAAGATCACGGCTCAGGCACGTTGATTGCTAATCTCCAAGCGCTCCTATCTATAGCTAAATCCCTGGAGATATTCCACTCCTTAAGATCTCTCTTAACCGACTCGTCCCAAGTCAATTTAGGACGTCCTCTACCTCTCTTTACATTATCTATCCGCTTTAAAACCCCACTACGCACTGGCGGCTCAGGAGGCCTCCGTTGGACATGTCCAAACCATCTCAGCCGATGTTGCACCAGTTTCTCCTCGATTGGTGCCACCCCAACCCTATCCCGAATATCTTCATTCCGAACTCTATCCCTTCTAGTGTGCCCGCAAAACCAACGTAACATACGTATCTCTGCTACACTCAGTTGTTGGACATGTCGCCTTTTTGTAGGCCAACATTCGGCACCATATAACATCGCCGGGCGAATCGCCGTCCTATAGAACTTACCTTTTAGCTTTTGTGGCACCCTCTTGTCACAGAGGACGCCAGAAGCCTGACGCCATTTCAGCCAGCCAGCTGAAATCCTATGTCTAACATCTTGTTGACACCAGATTTTCGCACCTGACATACAGAGTCATATGGTAACATGAGACTGTGCGGTGGACCCATTGACTGGTCAAAGCCAAAGATGACAGAGAAGGAAGCCGACGCCAAAGAGGAGTCCGATGAAGCAGGAGTCCGATCCGATGACAAATACAGGAGGAAAGACGTGTCGGCTAAGAGGGAAGCGTATCAGATTCGGGGACTATTTCCTTTTCAGAAGGCGTATGAGAGTCCCATTGTATCTTAAGATTAGTTTGCTTTATTTAGTTAGTTTGGTCCGATCAGGACTCTCCACGACCAGGGTATAAATATGAACCCTCGTCCATTGTAAAGAACAATTCACACAATTCAATACAACCCGGCTTCACGCCAAAACCCTAGTAGTAGTTACCGACGAAGCTCATTGGTGGACGGGCTGCATCAGTT
>CM014271.1:50585201-50602849 GCA_004135705.1 Alloteropsis semialata
GATCATGAATTCAGTCCGTTGGTCTCTGCCCTCATCGCTAGGACAGAGCCCATCTCATTGGATGAGCTGTACTCTCAGGCGCTCAACTTTGAGACTCGGCTGGGGCTTCTCCATGAGGGAACTCAGTCCAACTCGTCGGTCAACTACGGTGGCCGTGGAGGAGCTACCAATCAGCAGCAAGGACGCGGTGGTGGAGGCCGTGGTGGTCGCGGCGACTTTGGCCGTGGCGGCCGCAACCCAAGCAATATTGATATAGATTCCCTACGTCGGAGCTAGATCAATATTGATTATTCAACAGATTATCATTTATCGGACTATACTTTAAGCCTAGATTCCCTACGTCGGAGCTAGGTATCAAGATTAGTCTAGATTCCCTACGTCGGAGCTAGAGTAATCTTGGTTACTAAAGATAGTCTTTGCGGTTTGTTGGAGTTGCTAGATTGGTTTAGATCTACGCCATGTGAATCAATTCTACTTCTTCAACGGCTTTGAGCATATGTCTTGGTCCGATTTAAGCAATACTTACCTTACAGCATCGTTCTATGTCCGATCTTGCTTTGTGGTTTAATCTGGTTGTTCTTTGAGCATTGCATTGGTGTAGATTCCCTACGTCGGAGCTGGATCTGTGTAATGCGCTTAGATTAATCTTTAACTGTCATGCTTGGTCTAGATTCCCTACGTCGGAGCTAGGTTCATCTTGATTAGTTAAAGGAAGCTTTGGTTATGCCTTATTGCTATTTGAATGTTAAGTGTGATGTAGATTCCCTACGTCGGAGCTGGATCTTGCTTAATTGTTCAGTAGCATATCTTAGAATCAGAACGTATCTGTTAATGTTTTATCTGCTTATGTTGCTTAATCTGATCAACACCTGTGCGAGCATCTTGTTTAATTAACAGGTTGATGAATCAAGTCTGATTATCTAGTTATCTGATCTGATCATAGCTAGAGAAATCTAGATTCCCTACGTCGGAGCTAGATTTCTCTGAAAAGGCTATAGTCCGATCGGCCGGTTAGATAGTCCGATAAGATGAGTCAAACTGGTAATTAGACAAGATGGACAATGTATCGGCTTACACTATGATTATTTAATATCTTGTTTCAAGACACAGCTGATCCATCATTTTACATATTGGCCTTGTTATATGCTTTATTTTATTATGCAAAGGCTGGTCTGTTATATCAATCAAGGTCCGATCCTGATTGGTCCGATCCTGAGGTCCGATTTGATGTCTGATTGACGTCCGATCACTCGGTCCGATTGACGTCATCATTGAGGTCCGATTCTGAGGTCCGATCGGTATCGGCCGATGCGTGTCTGATTGGGTCTTGGCTACAATTCGACGCTACTCCATCGTCTGAAATAGAGCCGGCACAATCATAGAGCAATTTAACTGTTTTATCCCCTTGTCAATTTCAGGTCAAATTGACTGGCACGCCGCGAACCTGAACTGGAGTGTAGACTGGCACTGGAGCGAAGCAGACTCTCCCCGGTCATCGTGTGCTGCACGCGGGAGATACGACCGCCGATTTTCCGCGTCAACACATCTTCATCAATGTCTCCATCCTTTTGTAGTATCGATCCTAAATACCGAAAAGTATCCTTCTTGGCCACCACTTGCCCATCGAGGCTAACGTCTCCATCCTCATGCCTACTCGCGCTGAAATCGCACATCATGTACTCGTCTTGGTCCTACTAAGTCTAAAGCCTTTCGACTCTAATGTGTGCCTCCATAGCTCTAACTTCCTACTGACCCCTGCCTTACTCTCATCAACTAGCACCACATCATCAGCAAAGAGCATACACCAAGGGATATCACCTTGAATGTCCCTTGTGACCTCATCCATCACCAAAGCAAATAAATAAGGGCTCAACGCTGATCCCTGATGTAGTCCTATTTTAATTGGAAAGTCACTTGTGTCGCCATCACATGTCCGGACAAAAGTTGTCGCATCCTTGTACATATCCTTGATGAGGGTAATGTACTTAGTTGGGACTTTGTGCTTTTCCAAGGCCCACCACATGACATTTCTTGGTACTTTGTCATACGCCTTCTCGAGGTCAATGAAAACCATGTGCAAGTCCTTCTTCTGCTCCCTATATCTCTCCATCAACTGTCGTATTAGGAAAATCGCTTCCATGGTCGACCTTCCAGGCATGAACCCAAACTGGTTTTGGGTCACCCTCGTCACTCTTCTTAGGCGATGCTCGATAACCCTCTCCCAGAGCTTCATCGTATGACTCATCAGCTTAATCCCACGGTAGTTAGTACAACTTTGAATATCTCCCTTGTTCTTGAAGATTCATGTTACATAATTAATAGCCGAGGATTATTATGAAGTGATCAAAGATAAATTGAAGAAGATATCTATCATCGGCCACATACATTGAATGATGCTAAGGATATTATCATCGTAAAATAATTGGAAGGTTCATATCCGAGCCGTGACAACAGCCGATATCATCTATATCGCCTTTTAGTGGCAAAAATATTTACACGAAGGATGCTGGAATATTCAATAGTATCACCGAAGAGACTAGAAAACTAAAAATCGGAAGGGAGATGCATTCATCGGATGGTCTTATCATCGATTGGATTTGCTGCCAAGTCAATACTTCTTTGTCAAACAGGAATGTCTAAAGAAGCATCGGCCATCATTGATAAATCTCGTACTCATGAAGGTATAACATGTTCTTCTTCAAACAGGAATGTCTAAAGAAGCATCGTCCATCAAAATATCTTCATTAATATCAATGATGAATCTTGCGAGGCTTCGTTTTGAAAAATTGGTGGTGCTACTTGGATGACGGATTAAGGTGCCAGTGAAACCGATGGCTTCAAATATTTAATGGGTTAATACATTAGGTGCTGATGCATGCGTACGAGATTTATTTGGAGATTTCAAGATGAAGTTATGCCTGGAATCATTCAGCATGAGTTGGCATGGGCCGATCAGAAAACCTAGTTGACAAAGTCAGAAGTATTTCATTAATGAATTCAGTCGGCTATTGAAAAAGGCAAAATTAAGAATTAATGATGCTGTAAAAGCTAATGAGTTGCCAACAATAATTCCTTCTTGAAGGTTCAGAGTAATCTTTTGTGTTTTGATTTATTAGTCTGCAAGTCTTGAGTCATCGCCCTGCGCGTTGGTGCTGTCTCGGTTGAGTTCGATCCATCCAATCGTGACGATGATTTAAGTTTTATTGACTTAATCTCTCATAACATGAAGGTATTACCCTATTATCAGCTAGTCACATGCAGATTACTAATGGCCGATAGCAAGGCAGAAGCTGTGTTCGTTACCTCAAGATACTGGGGGGCATTGGCACATTGTTTTAAAAATGGGCTCATCGGATATTTGGCTGACGAAGTTATTTTGTAAACAGCTGATAGGTCCAAAAGGTTGTTCTCATCGGTCAAGAAAAAATTAGCAATGATATTGGGAGCAATGTTTGGCCGATGGTGATACTTTATAAGTGTGGCAGACCGCCCCAATTAATCCGGCTTAAGAGCATGGGACCGCTATCACAGCAGTGCGCCACACCCCTAAACCGAGTTAATCGTGCAATCCGTCGGATACCTTCCCGATTACACCACATTTTTCTCTTGACCGAAACAAAATAGCAGCAGTCCCACTCGAAGGTGGGCTCAGGCAGTACAACTCATCGCATATTTTACAGCACATGGTTCACATAGATAATTATACAAATACAGTACATATGTTTTATCTTCTTACAAACCAGAGTTATATACAGCGGAAGTCTATACGTCGAAGCAAAAGACATTAAGCGGAGCCCTCGCTTAACATCTACTCACCGCGGCCCGAGTCGGACTCGGACGGCATCCGCTCCATAACCCAGCCTTCCGGCAGCACACAAGGCCAGGTCAAGGCAGCAACGGGGTCGTAACCAGCACAATCATCTGCAACAAAATTAAGCCACAAGCAAGGCTGAGTACTAATTACTCAGCAAGACTTACCCGACAAGGACAAATACTAGACTATGCAAGGCTTTTGGCTCTGGGGTTTGTTTTGCCAAAAGCATCTACAAATTAAACCTATTTTCAACTTTTAGCCAAGTTATGTTGGACTATCCATTACTAGATTTGCCAAGCTACCCAATACATTCAAGACTAAGCTATACCAAGCAATGTCATACAAGTAATGATTCATCATTTCATTCCCATAATTCCTCTAGCCACATCCCTACACTCATTGGCCCAAGACACTGACGTATGACAAGAGATCAAGCAGCTTCATGTAACCGCGAAGGACGGACAACTCGAGTTGATTTTCACCATGCATGGGACAACCTAATCGCACGACCCGTGAGAGACACCCAGGACCTCACGGGGCAACCGTTCCCATCTCTCCCTGCCGTCTGCCATCAGAGCCCACTCCACCCGAGTGCACGCCCCAACGGACCCCAGGTGCCCCAGGCAAACCTGTGCCGCGGCCACTGCTACACTCGCCATCAACCCCTCGCCCAATGGAGTGGAAGTGTCCGTCAGACGTCAGTTTGCATCAAGTACTAGGTTTACCAGTTTACCATATTTCCCGGCATACGATTAGTACCTTCAAAAGCTTGACCAACATCGCCACACAATCAATGCCTCAGCCCACCATTTTCTGTGCAAGCGGGACATTCAACCAAACATGAATATCGCACAAGCCCCGCTTGCCGAACTTTAAGAACTGATATAAAGTAAAACCTATATCTCGCGAGTGATAAAGCAATCACTCGACTTCTACCGGTCCTAATTAAGCATAGCATTCTATACGACCTACACATACTGTTAGTGGGACATAGGTACCTAGGGATCATGCAACTATGGTTTCAATCAACTCCTCAAAACTTAAATGCACAAAAATAAGGCACAAGCAAGGAGTTAGTTTCACAGTGGGTTATGCTCCGGGGCTTGCCTTCCTGATCAGCGACGGCCTTGGGCCCCTCCGGAAGTTGATCCGGGTCTTGCGTGGTGGCGTAGTTCACCTCGGCGGCGGCGGAGTCACCCTCGGGCTCGACGTCGATCTCGTACACGCCGTCGGTAATGGTGTGCTCTACATGAGTTGCAAAATTATGCATGAGATGCATGAATGCAAAGGCAAACAATCATAGAAACATTCCTAATTAAGGGGCAAAACTTGCCCAGTAACCGGTCTGACCGGTTTTGGAGACCGGTTAGACCGGTCTGGCCCGCCCTGCCCACAACTAACTAGAACCAAAAGTAAACCACCCTAACAATTCTTATGCATTAAAGATTTACTTTCTTTTGTAAGTATCCTTGAATTTTTGAATAGCCTAACAAACATTTTCCTAATCTCTGGAGTAGGTATGCATATAGTAAACTTTCTTCTACATGAGTTTAACCCACTTCTACTCCCTAGATCCATGCATAAAGCCTAGCCACTAAACCACAACTCCAACTCCTTGACCAAGACAAACCCACCAAATTGGCTTGACCTAAACAGCTCAAGCCTAGGATTTAGGAAACCAACACCCTCTCTCTTTAGCATCTACTAGGGCATGAAGCAATATATCTTCAAGCAATCAATGGCACACAGGCCCTAGAAATCCTTTGGCATAAGCCCCCAACCCTACCCAAAATCCTTACCCCGGGGTTCCTGCTCCTCCCTTTGGCTCGAGCCACACCGAGCTCGGCTCGGTGCAAGGCCGGCGGCGGCAGCTTGGCTCGGGAAAGGGGCGTAGAAGAGAGAGAGATGGCCGGGGATGGCTTGGGCGGTGAGAGGGCGAGGCAAGGAGCTCGGGAGTGAGCTGAATCAGATGAAATGACGAGAGGAAGAGAATGAAAACCGAGGAGGAGACCTCCGGGCGCGGTGAAGCGA
Organism: Alloteropsis semialata; assembly: GCA_004135705.1. Taxonomy (NCBI): domain Eukaryota; kingdom Viridiplantae; phylum Streptophyta; class Magnoliopsida; order Poales; family Poaceae; genus Alloteropsis; species Alloteropsis semialata. The sequence continues at coordinate 50,591,047 of CM014271.1, forward strand.
GGACGGGGTGGTCCACCTGCTCCCCGAGCTTGTACGTGGCGCAATACCGGGCCAAACACCTCGCACAAGTCACAGTGAGTCGCGGCCACGTGTCCCCAACAGCGCAAACGCCCATACCGCCGCCGGGAAGGCCCATACCGGCGCGGTGGTTGGGCACCGACTGTTGCGGTGGTGGGGTAAAACTACCACCGCAACAATCCGTGGGGTCAAAAAACACTGTGCCGACGAAGTAAGTTTCAATCCCCGCGGGCCACCGGCTGTTGCGGTCATGGCTATGGCCTTGCACCGCAACATTCGGTGCTAAGAACATTGCCCGTAAGTAAAACAACCTGCAAAAGTTACGGTGGTGCAAAAAGGAGGGACCACCGCAACAGTCTGTCAATCCAGAGAGGATTTTTACTGTTGCCTGAGCCCACCGACTGTTGCGGTGGTTGCAAGGAGACCACCGCAACTTGCGGTGATAAGGGCATTTATACTTTTCAACTGGATTTTGATTCTGATTTCTGCCTAACGTTTCCTAATTCGAATTTTTACCAAGTTAGCCTTGTTCCTTATGCTAGTTAATGCGAGCACTCATAAACACATATGCGTATATGCACAAACAAAAGCTATGACTATGTGAGGATGCATGCCTTTATTGCTTTAATTACGTTCGTTACGGTTCTTAATTACGATAGTGACACCAAGAGTGTCACAGCCCTCCCTCCTTAAAAAGAATCTCGCCCCGAGATTCCGGTGCATAAATTTAAGTACGGAAAGGACGTTACCTGGAATAGAGTTCATAAAATCCGGGTATTTGGACCTGAGATATGTCTCCTCTTCCCAAGTAGCTTCATCTTCGGTGTGGTTACTCCACTGGATTTTATAGAATTTAATAGCCTTTCTCCTTGTGACTCTATCTTTTTGATCAAGAATCTTGATAGGATGATCCTCATACGTGAGATCGGGTTCCAGGAGAAGTTCTTCATAAGGAACGGACTCTTCTGGGACTCAAAGACATTTCTTGAGTTGGGAGACATGAAAGACATTGTGTACGGCTGAAAGATGATCGGGAAGTTGAACTTTGTAGGCCATGGGTCCACACGTTTCTAGAATTGGGAAAGGTCCAATATAGCGAGGAGCTAATTTGCCTTTCACCCCAAATCTTTGAACGCCCTTGGTTGGTGAAACCCGAATATAAACATGATCTCCCACTCCAAAGGTCAAAGGATTTCTTCTTTTGTCATAATAGCTCTTTTGGCGAGATTGTGCAGCCTTAAGATTTCTCTGGATGACTTGCACCTTATCCTCCGCCTCTTGAACTAAATCTGGCCCGAAGAAATTTCGCTCACCGGATTCGGACCAGTTCAACGGGGTTCGACACCGTCGCCCATACAAGGCTTCAAATGGTGCCATTTTAATGCTTGCTTGGTAGCTGTTGTTGTATGCAAATTCAGCCAAAGACAAGCACTGATCCCATGTCTTGTCATAATGCATGACGCAAGCTCTAAGCATATCTTCCACTATTTGATTCACCCTCTCTGTCTGCCCATCAGTTTGAGGATGATAAGTGGAGCTACGGATCAATTTGGTGCCTAGGGAAGCATGTAATTGTTCCCAGAAGCAAGCAACAAACTGAGTGCCTCGATCAGAGATGATAGTTCTTGGAATTCCATGAAGGCAAACAATCCGATCAATATAGATTTCCGCGTACCTTTTGGCAGTGTAACCTGTGTTGACCGGGATAAAATGAGCGGTCTTGGTGAGCCTGTCAACAATCACCCAAATGGAATCATGTTTCCTAGAGGTGTTGGGCAAGCCCACAATGAAATCCATGGATATATTATCCCATTTCCAAGACGGAATCGGTAGAGGTTGCAATGTCCCTGCTACCTTTAGATGGCTTGCTTTCACTCTTTGGCATGTATCACACTCGGATACATATTTGGCAATTTCCCTTTTCATTCTCGTCCACCAGAAGTTCTCCTTCAAATCCTGGTACATCTTGTTGCTACCGGGATGAATAGAGAATTTAGATAGATGAGCTTCATCAAGTATTTGTTTTCTTAAGTCATGGTCTTTAGGAACCACAAGTCGTTGCTCAAACCAAAGAATTCCCTTCCAATCTTGCCAGAAGCATTTATATTTGGGTAGCCCTTGCGCTAACTCTTGCTTGATATGAGCAACTCCTTTGTCTTTGGATTGTGCCATGATAATTCTTTCCCTCAAAGTGGATTCCACCACCATGCGGCCTAGTGAGCCTTGGGGAATAATTTCCAAACTCAACTTGGACATCTCATGGCAAAGGGTGTCATTAAAAGAGGATATGGTGAGGCAATTGCACTGAGCCTTGCGGCTTAAGGCATCGGCCACCACGTTGGCCTTTCCTGGATGGTAATGCACCTCAAGATCATAATCTTTGATTAGCTCTAACCATCTTCTTTGGCGCATATTCAAATCGGCTTGGGTGAAGATATATTTGAGGCTCTTATGGTCGGTGTAGATATTGCAATGAGTGCCCATAAGATAATGCCTCCAGATTTTCAAAGCATGAACCACAGCAGCTAACTCCAAGTCATGTGTGGGATAATTCACCTCATGAGGCCTAAGAGCTCGAGAGGCATAAGCAATGACTCGATCTTTTTGCATTAGCACACAGCCAAGACCCGTGCCCGAGGCATCACAATAAACATCGAAGGGCTTGGATGTGTCCGGTTGAGCTAGGACCGGTGCTGAGGTTAATAATTTTCTCAAGGTGTGGAAAGCTTGTTCACATCTCTCGCTCCACACAAATTTCTCTCCTTTCTTGAGGAGTTCCGTCATGGGCTTGGCAATCTTGGAGAAATCCGGGATAAAGCGGCGATAATATCCAGCTAAACCCAGAAAACTCCGAATTTGGTGGACTGATTTGGGAGGCTTCCAATCCAGTACTTCTTGCACTTTTCCTGGATCTACGGCAATCCCTTCGGCTGAAATAGTGTGCCCCAAGAATTTGACACTTGACAGCCAAAAATCACACTTGCTGAACTTGGCATAAAGATGATGATCACGGAGGCGTTGGAGAACAATACGGAGTTGCTGCGCATGTTCAGCCTCATTCATGGAATATATGAGAATGTCATCAATGAATACGACCACAAACTGATCAAGCTCTGGCATGAAAACCGAGTTCATGAGATACATGAAATATGCCGGAGCATTGGTGAGACCGAAAGACATTACTAAGTACTCATAGAGTCCATAGCGAGTGGAAAAAGCCGTCTTCGGTATGTCACTTGGTCGAATTTTGATTTGATGATATCCGGAGCGCAGATCAATCTTTGAAAACACCCTTGCTCCAGATAACTGATCAAAGAGAGCGTCAATGCGGGGAAGTGGGTACTTGTTTTTGATAGTCACCGCATTGAGAGGTCGGTAATCAACACACAATCTCAAAGTTTTATCCTTCTTCTTCACAAATAAAGCGGGGCAGCCCCAAGGTGAAGAGCTAGGATGAATGTAGCCCTTATCTAGCAATCCTTGGAGTTGGACTTTTAACTCAGCTAATTCTTTGGGCGCCATTTTATAGGGCCTTTTTGAGATAGGCGCTGTACCGGGTTGTAATTCAATAACAAATTCTATTTCCCGGTCGGGTGGCATCCCTGGCAATTCATCAGGAAATACATCCGGGTATTCACATACAACCGGGATCTTCTCCAAAGGAGTCACTATAGCAGAGAATGCACAAGAATTTCTGAGATCTTGGCGGGGCAGATATAAAGTTGAAGGACCATGGGTCGGAGAATTAATTTCCACACAACGGGAGGGAATATCTAGATTGACTCCATGATTTTCCATCCAATTCATACCCAGGATAATATCTATCCCCTGATTCTCCAAGAGAATGAAATTGGTCTCATAAACCTTACTACCCAACTGAAGAGGTATATTCTTCACAATTTGGTGTGACCCGATTCTACCGCCGGGTGTAGATATAACATATTGTTGAGCAGTGTGCACAAAAGAAAAATTGTGCTTGGTGGCAAGTCTATTACTCATGAAACTATGCGAAGCTCCAGAATCAAACAGCACATAAGTAGGCATATTGCGGATAGAGAAAATACCCGACATCACTGGAGCACCAGCAGGGAGTTCCTCCATTGTAACGAAGTTGAGGCGACCCTGTCTGACAACTGCCAACTGCTTCTTGCCCTTATTATTATTAGTGGCTGGAGCTGGGGCATTGTTTCCACCTTGCTTGGGGAATTTGCAGTCCCTAGCAAAGTGGCCTGGCCTTCCACAATTATAGCAAGGAGCGTTGGTAGGACGAGGCAGCTGCGGGGCCTGAAATGGAGCACGATACCCCGGAATTTGTGGCTGTGGAGGCCTGATGATCCAGGACCCTGGCTGAGGAGCCCGTTGGTAAGGCTGAGCAGGAGCCTTTTGCACCAAGCGAAATTTAGGTGGGGCGGAGCTAGATTGGCCAACTGGGGCCTTCCTCTTCTTCTCGGCCCTATGAGCATTGATGCTGTCTTCTTGAGTGATAGCCATGTTCACCAAGTCAGCATGGCTATCAGCCTTGACAAGTGAAAGCCTATCCTTGAGCTTTGAGCTAAGGCCACGGCGGAAGCGATCTTGCTTCTTGGCGTCCGTGTCAATATGATAACCCGCATATGGTGCCGACTGATTGAAAGCCTGGGAGTACTGTAGCACATTGCGGGTGCCCTGGGTCAATGCGAGAAACTCATTGAGCTTGCGGTCCATAAGGCCAGTAGGAATATGGTGAGCACGAAAGGCTGTCTTGAACTCCTCCCAAGTCATCACATGATTATCCGGGAGCATTGCATAATGATTGTCCCACCAAAGTCGAGCTGAACCTCGCAATTGCTGAGCAGCAAAGCGAGCCTTGTTAGCATCTGAGCACGGGGACACCAGCAAAGCAAACTTGGACTCAATGTTACTGAGCCAAGCATTAGCATCAAGGGGATCTTTCGTCTCGGTGAACAGAGGTGGCTGTGTACTCGTGAAGTCCGAGTACGTTGCCTCATGGGGATGGGGATTGTGATGTCCGCCATGTGGTTGCTGATTCACTTGCGCTTCGGTCAAGCGCCGAAGTAGTTCCGTCTGCATAGCCAATAGTTCCGAGACATTGGTAGGCAGAGGTGGCGGAGCAGGTAAATCACCACCAGGGTGCGACATCTGCATTGTTTCATAACTCACATTAGTCACGCATTTCTTGGAAGGATAAAACGAAAAGGACAATAAAAGGTATTAACAACCACAGAAATATTCTTGGTAATATTAATACGAAACATCATTCCATTCATCGAAACATGTGCATCTAGCTGGCGAAGGATAATTAGGGAACTACTCCAAAAATTCCCAGATTTTGCCTAAATAGGACTTATATGAATGTATAACCCTTTTTGGGGATCCAAACTGTTCCAATTCGAAAAGTTATGAAATTCGAATTATTCAGGGCATTTATTGGTGAAGTCAATCACCACCGACTGTTGCGGTCACCCAGTTCAAGCACGACCGCAATAGGCGGTCACTGCGGTGGCTTTATTCCAATTCGTGCCCCCCCCCATGACCGACTGTTGCGGTGGTGCATGTCATATGCACCGCAACAGTCTGTCATATGTAGCACCACAACAGTCTGTCATTCCAGAGACGAATTTTACTGTTCGTCCGGACCACCTACAGTTGCGGTCGTTGCAGTGGTTTAGCACCGCAACTTGCTGTGGTTCAGTTTGAATTGTTCCCGCCTAAGCCTTATGGTCACCAATTATTGCGGTGCCGAGCACCAATTGTTGCAGTGCTCACTGTGTTGCAGTAATTTGACCATAACTTTTGTTGCTTAGCCCCAAAAGAGTTGAGTTTTGGATATGACCTAGATCATGAAGTTTTACACAAGTTTGGTATTCATGCCTCACTCGATAAACATCGGTTACTCTAGGTAACAATGAGGACATGCTTGTGGCAACAAAGGCGAAATTAATATATATACCTAGATGGCTCTTGCATACTAGTGGTGTATATACAATATTCATGGAATATTTTACACCATCCTTGCAGTAGAACAAAAGTCTACCTAGGCCCAAGGATTACATTTCATGGACACAAAAGAAAGTCATTTCCTAAGAACACTCTCTAGTCAGAGTTAACAGGGTAGAGCTCCTCTGGATCCTCGTCGTCGTCGGACCCGTCATTCCCACCATTGGGAGGTGATGCCTGGTTGACCGATCCTTCTCCATCTGACATGGCAGGATCATTCAGTGCAACCGGCAGGCCCGAAACGGTATCCAATCCTGACTCACCCTGTAGGGGTAGCTCTGGGGGTACAGGGGCTGGGGGAGGATTCTGCAACTGAGCAATCACTTCCTAAGCCTCATTCATGTCGTCCTCCAAATGAGCCACTATCTCGTGCTGCTCAACTAGCTCCTCATTGAGATTGTGGACTTGTTGTTCCAAATCCCTCACTTGATCAGCTAGAGCTTGAGCTGCTACGGCCACTGAACGGTTTTGGTAATTGAGCATTTCTATGAGATCAGCAGATGCTCTCCCATAGTCAATCAAAGCAATAGTGGAGGGGTCCTGAACTGTGGCCCTGCTATCCCACCACGAGATGGCATTGCCGGGTAGTGGTGGAAACAGAGCGACAGGCGTGTAATGGAGTTGTGTTTGGTGCTGTTGTCCAAACTGCAACAAAGCTTGTTGAGCCACCAATTCACAACCGGGTAAAAAGGAATGGGACCGGGTTGTCACTACCAGGTCTTCTTGCAGTACTCCCGGTGGGCTTGGAATGGTGATTGTGACTTCAAATTGCATCACATTCCACTCATGATGGGGAACTCCAACGTAGCGGGGTGGCTCGGTGTACCCGCAACGTTGCACGGTTTCCCATAGCAACATAGGAAATCCCCCCAAGTGGAGGCACGTGGAGTGATAGTGTCCTTGTTCATCGATGTGCATGGTACAGTTGCTCGGACCAGCCATCTGAAATAGAACAACAACCAGGACGAGTTTAAGTACAAAGGTACCAAACCCCTCAAATACCTTAAGTATAGACAGAATAGACGGATTTAGATTGAATGGCAAAACGAGATGATTTTCTGGGTTAAAGATTTACCACCATCTAGAGTGTTCACAAGTAAGTGCACATTTTATTTTATCCCCTTAACCCACAATTTAGGTCTTTGTGCATGATCATAATGCATGAATAAGCGATCTAATCGTCCTCGCAAATGAAAACAACTGCCAAGTAACCTTGGACTTACGGGGCTAGCCTCGGTGGCACATATATACGTCTCTCCTTATAATAAGTAGTTGAGTTTCTAACGAGCACATACCCTATGGTCTCGTAGTTAGTGTACCTGCAGAAAATATTCATCACTGAACCGTTTGTGCCAGCACTCACAAACAGCTCCCATGTACCTCACGCCACATGGGTGACGCATATGCGGTTACCCACATATGATGACCACACTCTGTTGCTCACTATAGAAGCAACAGTTCGACCAGAAATTTTAAAGCACTACAGTCATTATAATACCGTGAAGGCATTATATTGACTGTACCCCAAGTAAGCCACTGCTTGGGGAACAGCGTCCAGTATTCACACCCTCTGGCAATGGGCGACCATTACTTACCTGGTGTCGTCGGTACAGAAAATAATGTGCTGGAAGTTAGTCACATATATATATACTACTACGCCACCTAAACATACCCATAATTCTCCCTAGGGCTCACGTTCTATTCTTCTCAAATCCTAACGCAACCATCGGATTCCTAAATCAAGATTAAGCTTTTGCACATCAAGAAAATGTTTTTAAGACTTGTTGTACCACCCGCTGCCTATTTTTCGGCTCTGATACCAGCTGTGGCAGACCGCCCCAATTAATCCGGCTTAAGAGCATGGGACCGCTATCACAGCAGTGCGCCACACCCCTAAACCGAGTTAATCGTGCAATCCGTCGGATACCTTCCCGATTACACCACATTTTTCTCTTGACCGAAACAAAATAGCAGCAGTCCCACTCGAAGGTGGGCTCAGGCAGTACAACTCATCGCATATTTTACAGCACATGGTTCACATAGATAATTATACAAATACAGTACATATGTTTTATCTTCTTACAAACCAGAGTTATATACAGCGGAAGTCTATACGTCGAAGCAAAAGACATTAAGCGGAGCCCTCGCTTAACATCTACTCACCGCGGCCCGAGTCGGACTCGGACGGCATCCGCTCCACAACCCAGCCTTCGGGCAGCACACAAGGCTAGGTCAAGGCAGCAACGGGGTCGTAACCAGCACGATCATCTGCAACAAAATTAAGCCACAAGCAAGGCTGAGTAATAATTACTCAGCAAGACTTACCCGACAAGGACAAATACTAGACTATGCAAGGCCTTTTGGCTCTGGGGTTTGTTTTGCCAAAAGCATCTACAAATTAAACCTATTTTCAACTTTTAGCCAAGTTATGTTGGACTATCCATTACTAGATTTGCCAAGCTACCCAATACATTCAAGACTAAGCTATACCAAGCAATGTCATACAAGTAATGATTCATCATTTCATTCCCATAATTCCTCTAGCCACATCCCTACACTCATTGGCCCAAGACACTGACGTATGACAAGAGATCAAGCAGCTTCATGTAACCGCGAAGGACGGACAACTCGAGTTGATTTTCACCATGCATGGGACAACCTAATCGCACGACCCGTGAGAGACACCCAGGACCTCACGGGGCAACCTTTCCCATCTCTCCCTGCCGTCTGCCATCAGAGCCCACTCCACCCGAGTGCACGCCCCAACGGACCCCAGGTGCCCCAGGCAACCTGTGCCGCGGCCACTGCTACACTCGCCATCAACCCCTCGCCCAATGGAGTGGAAGTGTCCGTCAGACGTCAGTTTGCATCAAGTACTAGGTTTACCAGTTTACCATATTTCCCGGCATACGATTAGTACCTTCAAAAGCTTGACCAACATCGCCACACAATCAATGCCTCAGCCCACCATTTTCTGTGCAAGCGGGACATTCAACCAAACATGAATATCGCACAAGCCCCGCTTGCCGAACTTTAAGAACTGATATAAAGTAAAACCTATATCTCGCGAGTGATAAAGCAATCACTCGACTTCTACCGGTCCTAATTAAGCATAGAATTCTATACGACCTACACATACTGTTAGTGGGACATAGGTACCTAGGGATCATGCAACTATGGTTTCAATCAACTCCTCAAAACTTAAATGCACAAAAATAAGGCACAAGCAAGGAGAGTTAGTTTCACAGTGGTTATGCTCCGGGGCTTGCCTTCCTGATCAGCGACGGCCTTGGGCCCCTCCGGAAGTTGATCCGGGTCTTGCGTGGCGGCGTAGTTCACCTCGGCGGCGGCGGAGTCACCCTCGGGCTCGACGTCGATCTCGTACACGCCCTCGGTAATGGTGTGCTCTACATGAGTTGCAAAATTATGCATGAGATGCACGAATGCAAAGGCAAACAATCATAGAAACATTCCTAATTAAGGGGCAAAACTTGCCCAGTAACCGGTCTGACCGGTTTTGGAGACCGGTTAGACCGGTCTGGCCCGCCCTGCCCACAACTAACTAGAACCAAAAGTAAACCACCCTAACAATTCTTATGCATTAAAGATTTACTTTCTTTTGTAAGTATCCTTGAATTTTTGAATAGCCTAACAAACATTTTCCTAATCTCTGGAGTAGGTATGCATATAGTAAACTTTCTTCTACATGAGTTTAACCCACTTCTACTCCCTAGATCCATGCATAAAGCCTAGCCACTAAACCACAACTCCAACTCCTTGACCAAGACAAACCCACCAAATTGGCTTGACCTAAACAGCTCAAGCCTAGGATTTAGGAAACCAACACCCTCTCTCTTTAGCATCTACTAGGGCATGAAGCAATATATCTTCAAGCAATCAATGGCACACAGGCCCTAGAAATCCTTTGGCATAAGCCCCCAACCCTACCCAAAATCCTTACCCCAGGGTTCCTGCTCCTCCCTTTGGCTCGAGCCACACCGAGCTCGGCTCGGTGCAAGGCCGGCGGCGGCAGCTTGGCTCGGGAAAGGGGCGTAGAAGAGAGAGAGATGGCCGGGGATGGCTTGGGCGGTGAGAGGGCGAGGCAAGGAGCTCGGGAGTGAGCTGAATCGGACGAAATGACGAGAGGAAGAGAATGAAAACCGAGGAGGAGACCTCCGGGCGCGGTGAAGCGAGGACGGGGTGGTCCACCTGCTCCCCGAGCTTGTACGTGGCGCAATACCGGGCCAAACACCTCGCACAAGTCACAGTGAGTCGCGGCCACGTGTCCCCAACAGCGCAAACGCCCATACCGCCGCCGGGAAGGCCCATACCGGCGCGGTGGTTGGGCACCGACTGTTGCGGTGGTGGGGTAAAACTACCACCGCAACAATCCGTGGGGTCGAAAAACACTGTGCCGACGAAGTAAGTTTCAATCCCCGCGGGCCACCGGCTGTTGCGGTCATGGCTATGGCCTTGCACCGCAACATTCGGTGCTAAGAACATTGCCCGTAAGTAAAACAACCTGCAAAAGTTGCGGTGGTGCAAAAAGGAGGGACCACCGCAACAGTCTGTCAATCCAAAGAGGATTTTTACTGTTGCCTGAGCCCACCGACTGTTGCGGTGGTTGCAAGGAGACCACCGCAACTTGCGGTGATAAGGGCATTTATACTTTTCGACTGGATTTTGATTCTGATTTCTGCCTAACGTTTCCTAATTCGAATTTTTACCAAGTTAGCCTTGTTCCTTATGCTAGTTAATGCGAGCACCCATAAACACATATGCGTATATGCACAAACAAAAGCTATGACTATGTGAGGATGCATGCCTTTATTGCTTTAATTACGTTCGTTACGGTTCTTAATTACGATAGTGACACCAAGAGTGTCACAATAAGCAGCCCAATAGAGGTTACCTTTATTGGCTAAGTGATGTGTAAAGCACAAATTGACTGAACTGACAGCGATCAGGAGCCTGAGCCTATGATTGCAAATTATTTTTGGTTGCTGATGATTCAACACAGAGACACGAGACATCAAGCCGATAAAGCTTCCAGTTCTGCAATCGGAACTCATGGGCTCAAGAGGAGAATCGGATATCAATAATAAAAATCGGCTGCTTATGGTTAGAGTTGATGGCAGGTTATAAGCAATGGTCGATAGTGTTTATTGTTGACTGCCCAATTAATTTTTTTTAAAAAATATTGGTTAAAATACATCGGCTGAAGACATTAGCGCAAGGACAAATCAGCTCATTGCCTCAAGTGGAAATTCTGGAGATGGCGCCGATGAGATCTATGCCGTGGGTTGCCGAGCGCGTCATGAGGTGTTGAATACGATCGATGTCGCCACCAACGACTTGAGGATGCCGAGGCATGGCAACTCGGTGCTCCATGGTACATGGATAGGAGGTCAGTCGCCACATGCTGAATCCAGCTGGAGAATTAGCACCAGATATTTTTTTATCGTCCTAAGATCTCTCCACTGCCTTCTTGGATGTGATCATCAACATCGGTATCCTCCTCGGCTGTGCCTCCGATTACGTCTCTGGTCGCACGTCGTTCTACCTCAGCTGGCGTATCATGCACGGGATCTACGTTGTGCCATTCGTCCTGCTATAGCCGAGACACCGGAGGAGGTTGCAGAGCACCGGATTGATTTGGCGTTGGTCGTATTCATCGGAACCAGAGTGTCTAGCCGTTTATCGGAGCAGTAAATACTAAGGAGTTCAACTGAATTGCTTTCAATCAGAACTTATCGGATCAAGAGACAAGCCTCGAATTTCAATAAAA
>CM014271.1:50603849-50615019 GCA_004135705.1 Alloteropsis semialata
ACCTAGAGACAAGCTAGTGCAGGTGTTGTGTGCATCACAAATATTCTATGCATGCGTACATACATTGGAGAGTTATTAGCATGAAAGGTAATTAAAGAAAGCAAGGATGACGTCAAGGAAAGAAGCCCATGCGTGGAAAGAGATGAGTAGAATTTGACCTGAAATTGGTTCCGATGTTGACGTCAAGGAAGCAAGGTAGAGTTTCTTTGACGTCAAAATCTTGAGGTTCGGGGCGTGCCAGTCAATTTAACCTAAAATTGATAAGGTAGAGTTTAATCAGTAAACCAAAAGGAACTCATCGGCCAAAGCCTCGATTCGTTCCAGCGATTGGATCAGCATGAAGAGAAATTCGATGCGAGCATGAACCATTGACCTTGTGTCCGATTCGTGAGGATACGAAATATATTGAAACAAACCATCGACTATAAAAGCCGAATCGGGGATAAACCTAACTTAAACACGTCCTTTATTATACACATCTCCAAAGGCATTAAATACACTAAATCTCGTGTCACTAACAATCGGATCGATTTCGAGATAGCGTTGCTAGCAGGACACCGATTTAGCCTATTTATTCCGATAGATCAATATATATCAAAGAACTTGTTTAAACCAGATTTATTTGTAACTTGGTAATTAAATCTAAATCAGCTATATAAATGATATGAAATAGATCTATTTGTAAGATTTAGAATACTGTAAAACGAATAGATCTTGAAACAAATGTAAGCCGATAAGATGAAATAACAAGATACGGTAAGGTAGTGAGCGATCTAAACGAAGAAGGGCGATACGCCTCAATCTAAAGCCTAGAACAACTCGATAAATTGGTGAATTAACTAAATGAAGAAGGGTGATACGCCTCAATCTAAAGCTTAGATTAATTTGGTAAGTGTCGCACTTACGGACAAATCGGAGGTCAAGATGATGCAGCCCTGCTTGCTGAAGAACTTGACGAAAAGGGTTGTTTGGCACGAGGGCTGAAAGTTGTGTTTGTATTGATGGTTGTGTGAATATTTTATTACAATGGCGCAGGGTTTATATTTATACCCTAGAAATCTAACTAATCCTTGTCAGCTACGACAACATCTCTAATTTATTTAAAGCAAACTAATTTAAACTACCAAAATTATTACAATATCCGCACGATCAGGCCTTGAAGAAGCTTCTAGACACGTCCACCCGTCAGAGTCGCAAATGCTCCGGCCTTGTCGGGGTTCTCTACCGCCGACAAGTAATATTTCTACGATCGCATGTCAGGGCATCGGATGGTGGCTCAAGAGACACAGGAAGTTATACTGGTTCGGGCCTCCAGAGAGTAATACCCTATGTCCAGTGTGAACCGGTGTTCTCGAGTCCAAGTCTGTAGTAGGGGTTACAAACCAGTCGGCAGAGTGAGAACGGTCCCAAGTCCCTGTGTAATGCGTGGTAATGTGTTACGTGAGTGTGTGTGCATGAGTGTTCTCTTGATGTCCCCATCGATCTTCCCTCGTTCCCCTTTTATAGCCGCATGGGGAATAAGGAAAGGGAGGGGTAAAAGGAAGGAATTACAAAGTGAGTTACAGCGCTGGGGTTTTTGCCGTCGTCTTGCGTCCCGGGCCGTACGTGACAGGTGCTCACTGTTGTAGTTGGTATTGACGGAATAGGCATTCCATTTGACCCGGGGCCGGCGGCGTCCGAGTGGTTGGTGTATGCGGCCTCCCGGATGTGTTTCCGAGTGGTTCTTGGGTCGCGGTTGACTCGCACTGTGCCTTCTTGGACTCCAGGTGTCATTGCTTGAGCAGGCGAGCGTCCTTTTCCCGGGACTGTAGCGTTCCTGTTTGGAGGAGACGGGCGTCCCTGTGGCCGCCGTGGCGATGGACATGCGCCCATCCTATTCTGACATGGCAGACATCAGACGGGTACAACCCGGAGTGGGCAAAAGCAAGGGGCGGCGCCAAGCGAACCAGTCGGGCGAGATGGAGACTGGTCGGGTGAGACGGAAACTCGTCGGGCGAGCGAGTCCTCTCGGGGGTTGCTTAGCCGCGAAGGAGTGAACCAGTCGGGCGAGACGGAGGCTGGTCGGGCAAGGCGGAGAGTGGTTGAGCGAGCGGATCTTCTCGAGTAGGTCCAGAGCCATCCGGACGGGGCGGGTCTGCTTGATTTGGAGGGTTAGTTTTTGTTTTCGATGGGTTGTTTGATGACGTGTTGTTGATTTGGGGGTCGGTCGGTCAACCCTGGTCTAGACCCTCGTCAGTAGCCCCCGAGCCTGGGTGGGAGTTATGGACTCGTGCCCAGGTTCAGTTGCTGCGAGGGAGTGTTGAGCCGTGGTTCTTCTAGTGGGTTGCGTGCGAGCGCACCCACCGGGTGTAGCCCCCGAGCCTTGGGAAGAGTGGGTACTCTTGTTAAGGCTTTGAAGCTAGTGGAGCCAAGTAATTTGTCTTGGAGGTTGTCGAGGCCATGAAGGATACGGGCTTTAGTTTAGAAGGTGATTTGTTGGGCCGTTGTCCTGCTCAACCGTTGGTGGGCCGGGAGCGGAGGCGTTGGCCCGCTTCGCGGCGCGTGGAGAGAGGGTGCGCCTTTTGAGGCCGTCAGTGAAGCGATGGGCGCACGTCGCCATTGCGCCGATGGTGGGCCCATGCATTTATGCCGCCGCCCCGCTCCGCGCAATCTCCCCTTTTATTGCCTTGTGCCGTGGCTGCCTAGGGTTTATCCCACCCCCAGCCCTTTCGCCTTCCGCTGCGCTCTTGTCCTCCTTGTCGTCGCAGCGCTCGTCCTTTTCGCGTTTTCTGCCGCCACGTTCGCACCCCGCTGCCGCCGCCGCGCTCGAATCCTTCCTCCAAGCCTACACTTTCCCCCTTCAGCGGACCCGCCATGTCGAACTGGGTGCACTCTTCCGTGACCCTGGCGCAGTTGGAGGGGCTCTTGAAGGGAGGAATGCTCCCACCACTGACGGAGGCCAAGGAGTGGATCAAGCCGGGGTTGGAGGACTTTCCCCGGCCGCCGCCCGGATACGTCGTTTCCTTCGCCGCCTTCCACGAGCGCGGGTTCTCCGTCCCCGTGGGGAGGTTCATCCGGGCGGTGCTTGTCGAGTACGGGCTGGAGCTTCATCACCTCAACCCGAACGGGATCCAGCAGATGGCGACATTTGTGGCGCTGTGCGAGGGCTACCTGGGAACAGAGGCCCATTGGGACCTCTTCAGGTACTTTTTCAAATTCATGTTGCAGACCGACGGCGACAGCACTCCTGCGACTCTCGGGTGCGCCTCGCTGAGGATGAAGCAGGGGAGGTCGGACGACTACATCCCGGGCTCCCTTGTGAGCTCGAACAAGGGATGGCACCCCGGGTGGTTCTACCTCAAGAACGACCCCAAGCACCCCCTTCCCGAGTACACCGGGAAGTGGTTCCAGAAGGCGCCCGAGAAGTGGTCGTATGGGCCCGAGAAGAAGGACAGGGAGAGGCTCCTCGGGAATGCAAGGAAGGCTCTCGGCCGGCTCCGGGCCCAGGATGTGTCCACTGCGGAGGTCATCGGCGGGTACCTCTCGAGAGGTATTGTGCCGCTGAGGCGGCGTGCCCTCCACATGTGGGAGATGACCCCCGACAAGGCCCCCTTCGTGGGGACGGTGACGGCAGAGCCCCTTCCCTCGGCTGCCGAGGTGCGGCGCCGGGTGGCGGCAGCGGTAGGGAAGGCTCAACTCGAGTACCTGCCGCCCCGTCTTCTACCGATGCTTCCGAACGCCGGCACCAAGGCCGTTGTGAGAATTCTGTCGCCCGTCTCGAATTTGATTTTGAGTTCTTTCTTGCCTTCTAACCCCGAGTTCTTTAGGTGAAGAGCAATGATATCACCTTCTCCCGGGCGCCACTTCCCAAAGACAGGGCGGTGAACTGCGCTGCCGCCGAGAAGAACAAGAAGAAGAAGGAGCGCCGATGTTGGGGATTTGGCCCGCCGACAAACGCCTTCTACTTGTTTTGCTTCATCTCACGCGTAAGGGCAGCAATGAACGAAGGAGATAGAGCCAATTTAGCTTCATTTTACTCTACAGATCTCTAATTCGGCTTCGGTCGGCATGTCTCGCTGCATACAAAGGCCAATCGGCTTCGGTGAGCATGTCTTGCTGTATACGAAAGCCAATCGGCTTCGCTCGTCACGTCTTGCTGAATACAAAAAGCCAATCGGCTTCGGTAATCACATCTCGCTATATGCGGAAGCCAATTGGCTTCGGTGATTGTGTTGCAGGAAGCCAATGTGGCGTTATCGGAATCAAGTTAGAAGCCAATTCGGTGAAATATTGATACTATTGAATGTCAAAAGCTATGAATAAGTTAACGGCAAGCTTCGGTTCACTCTAAACTGCAGGTTCTTGCAGGAGCCATCGGCTTCCTGGACGCTGGGAAGTGGCTTAGGGTCATCTCGACTCAGAAGAAGCCAATTCCAGGAGCTACAGAGCCTTTGGAAGTGG
The DNA here is from genome assembly GCA_004135705.1 of Alloteropsis semialata. Taxonomy (NCBI): domain Eukaryota; kingdom Viridiplantae; phylum Streptophyta; class Magnoliopsida; order Poales; family Poaceae; genus Alloteropsis; species Alloteropsis semialata. The sequence goes on from CM014271.1 coordinate 50,608,290, forward strand.
GCGAAGCAGACATGGACCGAGTCCAAGGAGACCAAGTCCAAGCCAAGTCAAACACGGAATCACAAGTCTACGCATTCACATTGGGAGGAGTAAATGTACCAAAGTGTCCATAGGCTATTTGTATTGTATAGTCTAGAGGATGATGCCTGATCTCAGGGGTACAATGGGAATGTAAAGACCCTTGGTCTCCCTATAAAAGGGGACCCCTCCCCTCCATGTAAAGGTTGTTGATTCCCGGATACTGTAGATAAGTAATTTATTGTTGCTTGTCTCTGTTGTCCCGTTTCAGCTGTTGTTTGGGACCATTGGCTTCGGCTACTATCCCAACAACTGGCGCCCACCGTTTGTGCAGTGCACGAACAAAACCCACGATAACCACCATGCCACCAAAAAAGCCAACCAAACCAACTAAACCAACCACTACCGTGTCAAATGCAACCCTCAGCATCGAAGCTGCCCCCCGACCCACAATTCCACCTACAAACCCACCACCAATAACCGAAGCTGTTCTCGACGATCAAGAGACCGATGAAGAAACCCTTACCACCGAGAAGAGAATGCACCGACTCGAAGAAAGGCTTCGTCTCCGACGCCTTGAGCAACAGAGAGAGCTGGATGCGGCACAGCTCGAACTAGAGCAGCAAATGCAAGAGGAGGAAGAGGAGCAGCAGCATCAATTGCTGCAAGTCAAGAAGCAGCTCGAGGAGCTGAGGCAAGCGAAGCAGAGGAGGCTAAACAACACAAGCTCCAGATCTGAAAAGCTGCGTCAAGAGCTCGAGAAAGCCAAAAAGCAAGTCGCTGAGCTCCAAGCAGAGCTCAATGAGCCAAACATCACCATCAACCCACCAAACCACAACTCTTCATCCCAAACTGGCTTCCAAACACTCCATACTCGTCCCATCGACCATATGTGCCCACTTTCAGAAAGCCTTCAACTGGCAAGATGGCCACCCTCCTATAAACCCATTTCTCTACCAAGATACAACGGCCTCACCGACCCAAAGCAATTCCTAATGAGCTATGAAGCTGCAATAGCTTCGGCAGGGGGAGATGATGTTGTCCTAGCAAAATCCTTCATCATTGTCTGCGATGGCACAGCAATGAATTGGTACACGAAGCTGCCTGGATTATCAATCAATAGCTGGTATGATCTGAAGAGGGAGCTTATCAAAAATTTTGGCATTATGGGAGACCAATCACTCTCATATGCCGAACTCACACTACACTAGCAGCCGAAGGAGTCACTAGAGGACTACTTCCGCAGATTTGTCACTCTACGTGCTCAAGCCCCACATATCCCTGATGAAGCAGCAAAATTCGCAGCAATACAAGGGCTTCGCCCAGGATTGTTTGCACAGCATATCGCAAGAGAGACACCAGCTACTCTGGCAGACCTGTATGAGGAGTTCAAAAAATACTGTCGCTCTGACAATGACAACCGAATGAGATTGGCAAGAGAAGCCATCATGAGAAACCAATATGAGTCACAAGCCAAAACCCATCACCACAGCCACAACTACCAAAACTACTCCCACCAAACAATCATGAAGGTGGACAATCCGCCTCCTTCTTACGAAACCAAACCATCGTACCCAGAAAGCCAATACCACAACCAGAGAAATGAGCCCACTCAGAGGGGTGGAAAAGCCGGCAGAGGCCGAGGAAGAGGTCCAGCGGGACCTGAGCTGTTTTGCCAATACCACGGCAAAAATCATACCCATGGCACAGAACAGTGCAGAGATATCAAGAAAACAATAGAAAAGCTAAGGGCAGAGAAGATTCAAGCAACCCAAACGAAGCCAATATCGGCTTCGCAACCAAATACCCAAAACCCTTCCCAAGCTATCCAACCATACTACCCAATATATCCTTCGCTAAACTCAAACACTGTGCATCCATCAACAGCGATGGCAACCCAATATTTGCCTTCGCCACAAACCTTTCAGCACTATTACCCACAAGCCATATATCCTCACATATACCATCAAACCTCCCAGCAAGCAGCTTCGCAAAACATAAAGGTTGAGGAGCTGCCACCACCACCACCACTCTCACAGCAAAAAGCCAATCAGAAAAAAGCTCCAAGTCCACTCCCAAGCTATGGACACATCATGCCCATTTCTGGAGGATCATCGCTTGCTTTTGAGAACAAAAAGCAAAGGAAAAGCTATTTTTGCCAAGTCAATAACATCTCTGTTGATGGCCTGTACAAGAAGTCGGAATGGTCTCATATGCCCATCACTTTCACTGGGGAAGATCTCAAGCTCCACAACTACCCACACAACGATGCTATGTCGATCGAAGCCAATATTGCTGGTTGGACGATTGGAAAGGTGCTCGTGGACACAGGAAGCTCCGCTGACATCATCCTAGCAAAAACACTCAGAAATATGACCAATATCAACCCAGATAACCTGGAGCCATCAGACACTCCGTTGGTCGGCTTCGGGGGGAAGCGAACCCAAACACTCGGGAAAATTTCACTGCAAGTCTCCTTCGATGATACATCCAATGCAAGAACAGAATACATCACCTTTGATGTGGTGGACATGGTCTTTGACTACAATGTCATCTTCGGAAGAGGAGTCATAAATGCTTTTGACATCATCATAAGGCAGTCATTCCTATGCATGAAAATGCCAGCTCTCAAAGGAGTTATAACTGTATATGGTGACCAGAGGGAAGCCAGAAACATCGAAAAAGCCAGAGCTCCAGGTCAGCGAAATGTGCATTTGCTTGAAGAGAAAGATCCATATTACCCAGAAGAAAAGCCAAATATTGAGAAAGATAGCAGAAAGATGCAGAAAGCTGCAGAGACGAAGCAAGTACAGTTGCAGCCCGATGTCTTTGACAGAGAAGTGATCATTGGCTCAGATTTAGAGCCGGACGAAGAAGATAGGCTCATCGAATTCCTCAGAAATAACAAAGATGTGTTTGCTTGGTCAAGCAAAGATTTACCAGGTGTTGACAGAAGCATAGTTGAGCATAAGCTGGCAATCAGTCCTGATATGAAGCCAAAAAAGCAAAAGTTGAGAAAGATGTCAGAAGAGAAAGCTGATGCAGTAAAATTCCGTAGTGCAAAGACTGCTGGACGCCAATGTCATACGCGAAGTCAAATATCCAACATGGCTAGCAAACACTGTACCAGTTCAGAAGAAGAATGGAAAATGGCAAATGTGTATTGATTTCACAGACCTCAATAAAGCTTGCCCAAAAGATGATTGCTTTTCTGGCTATCACCAAATCTGGATGAAAAAGGAGGATGAGGAGAAAACCAGCTTTATCACACCAGTTGGCACTTTTTGCTTCGTCAGGATGCCTGAGGGGCTTCGGAATGCAGGAAGCAGTTTCTGCCGAATGTCAAGCACTGTGTTCAAGGACGAATTGTTCAAAACCATATTGGCATACGTTGATGACATCTTGGTCAAAAGTGCCAAAAGGCAAGATCATGTATCAGATCTAGCAACCGCCTTCGCTCGTATGAGACAGGCTGGTCTCAAGCTAAATCCAGAAAAAGTGTGTATTTGGAGTGACAAAAGGCAAAATACTTGGTTGTCTGGTTTCAGCTCACGAGATAGAAGCTAATCCAGACAAGATAAACGCAATCCTTGACATGGAAGAGCCAAAGTGCATGAGAGATGTGCAGAAGCTGTCGGGCAGAATTGCCGCACTCAACAGATTCATCGCAAAAGCAGCAGAGCGAAGCTTACCATTCTTTGCAACACTCAGAAATGCAGCTAAGTTCCAATGGGGGCCAGAGCAGTCAAAAGCATTCCACGAGCTAAGGCAATACTTGATGCAACTCACGAAGCTAACAGTACCAAACCCAAAAGCACCACTCCTACTGTACATTGCAGCATCACAATCAGCAGTTAGTGCAGCGCTCATCACAGAAAAGCTGATAGGTGGCAGAAACATTCAGCAGCCAGTCTACTATGTATCCGAAGCTTTGAATGCGTCGAAGCTGTTTTATACAGAGATCGAGAAGATGATCTATGCAGTGATAATGGCTTCTAGAAAGCTGAGACACTATTTTGAGGGCCACAATATCAAAGTACTCACAGATCAGCCTCTTAAAGAGCTTTTGAACAACAAAGAAGCTTCGGTGAGAATTCGCAAGTGGGCGGCGGAGCTTTCAGAGTACGTCGTGGATTTTGAAAGGAGAACATCAATCAAATCGCAAGTCCTAGCTGACTTCATCGCGGAGTGGACATCACCTTCTCCACAAAATACTACCAGAAAGGAAAATTGGCTGATACACTGTGATGGCGATTGGGGGGACAAAGGAGCTGGCATCGCGGCAATTGTACAATCGCCTTCGGGCGTGAAAATGAGATATGCAGCAAATTTAGAGTTTTGCAAATGCAGTGACAGAAGCACAAACAACGTTGCTGAGTACGAAGCAGTGTTACTTGGGCTCAGAAAAGCCAGGGCTTTGGGAGCTCAGAGGTTCACTATCAAAACAGATTCTAAGGTGGTAGCAGATCACATCGAAAAAGAGAGCATAGCGAAGCAACCAGAACTCATCAAATACCTGACCACTGTACGCTCAATGAAGAAAAAGTTCAAAGGTTTCACTGTAGAGTACATACCAAGAGCAAAAAATGAAGAGGCAGATGCCTTGGCCAAAGCAGCTGCAAAGGGAGATAAGCTTCCACCTGATGTATTCTTTCAAACATTAACATCACCATCGATAAGGGACTCAGATGACTCACCGAAGCTGATCAATGCAATAAGCTCAGACGATTGGCGATCCCCAATAATAGCTTTTCTTCGAGGATACTATGAGCCAATTGACCAAGATGATCTAAAAGCCATGCAACAAAGAGCACGATGCTATCAGATGATAGATGATGTCCTGTACAAGAAAGGAGTTGTAGCTCCTTGGCTTCGTTGCATCTCTCACAACGAAGGAAAAGAACTGATTCAAGAGATACACAGTGGCTTATGTGGCGCACACTTTGGAGCAAGAGCTTTAGTGGGCAAAGCAATGAGGCAAGGATTCTATTGGCCGGCAATCATCATGGATGCAACAAACACGGTCAAGACATGTGATCAGTGTCAAAGGTGTGCAACAAACAGAAAATCTCCTTCGGAGCAGTCACAGCTGATAACCCCAACATGGCCTTTGCAAAGATGGGGCATTGATCTAGTTGGCCCGTTACCAACAGCACAAGGAAATCTCAAATACGCCATAGTAGCAGTTGAGTACTTTACTAAGTGGATCGAAGCCAGACCATTGGCTAACATCACAGCAAAAACAGTTATAAAATTCTTCTGGCAGCAAATTGTGTGCCGATTCGGAGTACCAAGGGAAATAACAGTGGACAATGGGAAGCAGTTTGACTGTGACGAATTCAGGCAATACTGCATGTCAATTGGAACAAAAGCAAAATTCGCTTTGGTCTATCATCCGCAAACAAATGGAGCAGTTGAAAGAACCAATGACTTAATCTTTACAGCCAATCCGAAAGTGCCTCGCAAATTGTAAGAAAAAAGGCAAGTGGGTAGAAGAGATGCCGAAGGTGATCTGGGCTCACAACACCACCACATCAAGGGCAACACAGTTTACTCCATTCAAACTGCTTTATGGTGAAGAAGCAGTATGCCCAGAGGAAATACTGCACAAAGGGCTTCGCACCCAACAAGAAGCTCCCAAAGAGAGCGAAGCCGTTGACAAGGATCTCATTGAGATATACAGGCTCCAGGCAGCAAAAAAGATTTCCAAGTATCAAGCTGAGACAAGAAAGTGGCGAGACAAAAAGGTAATCAGAAAAGATATCAAGGCAGGGGACTAGATCCTAAGGAAAAATCCAAGCATGCCCGCTGGAAAACTGCAACAGAAATGGGAAGGCCCATTCTTAGTCATCAAAAGCAACAGGCCTGGCTCATTTCGCTTAGGCGATGACGAAGGCAATGAGCTGCCGCATTCATGGAATGCAGACAGTTTACGCAAATACTACCTATGAAAAGATGTAAAATGGCTTCGTATCTTATAAATGAAGTCATTGAGTAGAATAGCATTTTCACTTTGTTTCCAAAAGCCCGTACTCTTTTCCTCACAAGGGGACCCTGACCAAGGGGTGAGGTTTTTAACGAGGCGGTGCTTACTGTAACTCGTCAAATCATATATGAACGAGGTATTCCCCAAAAAAAGCAGCATCGAAAGCGATTGGCTTCGACCAAGTCGCTTATGTTCGACAATTCACAAAGAACTGAATTGACCATACCAAGAGTAAGGCCAATTCAGATCTAAGCAAAAGCTTACTCCAAAGAGGAGTAAAAGGGGCTTCGGTCCAGAAACGCTTACTCTAAAAACAGAGTAAAAGGGGCTCTGACCCAAAAAATTATTATAAAATAAAAACAGCTTCGGCTAGCAGTAATCTAAAATATTATAAAGGCTTCAGCAGCTTCATCTAGCGACGCCCTAAAAAAGCCTATAGGGGCTTCGGCAACTTGTTAGAACACATCGAAAGCGATTGGCTTCGACCAAGTCGCTGATATTCGATAACTCAGATAGAACTGAATTAGCCCTACCGAGAGTAAGGCCAATCCAGATCTAAGAAAAAGCCCTCTCTAAAAACATAGCGAAAGGGGCTTCGGTCCAAAAGCGCTTACTCCAAACAGATCAAAAGGGGTTTTGGCTAAAATATATATTTTAAATTAAAATCATCTTCGGCTATCAGTATTTAAATAATAGGGGCTTCGGCAAACCACGCAAAGCATATCT
>CM014271.1:50616515-50673902 GCA_004135705.1 Alloteropsis semialata
AAATAATCAACATATCAAGAAAAAACATCATTTGAGCTAAAAACGCAAGTATAACTGCTTCGCGAAACACACCTTTTGATTCAGGAGCTGGCCTCTCAGGAGTTGGCCTCTCAGGGCTGGTTCAATGTCCTTAGCAGGGGCAGATTGCTCGGCGATAGCTGAAGGAACCAACTTAACTGGCTCAGTTGTGCGTGGAGCCGAATCGACAGGGCCCTGCCCAATCTCAAGAAGAGCCATTTGTACAGGTTCTTCAACGTCAGCCGAAGTCAACTGGGTCGGCTCTTCAGTGTTATCTGCAGTCGTCCGTGGAAACTCATCAATATTAGCCGAAGCCGGCTCTGCAAGCCCCTCTATCTGAAGGGACTTCGCAGCGGCACCAGCCAGTAAATCCAAGGATGATGGCTGGAGGGGGACAGACGACACTTCGGCGTCACCAAGCGTAAAATCCTTTGTCTCATCCTCCCTCAAAAGATGACTGTAGCTCACTTCATCTTCGTCGTCGATGCAGTCAAGTACACGCTCGCGACGAAGAGGTTGAACAGCAGTTTTAACTGCAATAAGATGACAAAAACAAATAAGCAAACCGAAGCTAAATGCAAACCGAAGCTAAAAATAAAAAGACAAGCTATACAAGAAACAAACCTCCAGAAGAAGGCGCATCAACTGTAGCGGAAGATACGCGAACAACTTGCTTAGGGGCGACGGCGGTAGGCGCTTCCACAGCCGAAGCAATGGGACGAGGAGGGGCGCTGGCAAGCGGAGTGATGGGAAGAGCTTTTCCAAGCTTTTGACGCTTGGAGGACTCCAAGGCAGAAGTACGCTTGGAAGTTTCTAAGGAAGCAACCCGCTTTTTTGAGCCAGTCACCTTGGAGGGGGCTCCGGCTTTGCTGCCCCCAGCCTCGTCACCACCCTCATCCGACTGACCACTTCCACGGCCCCCACCACGACCTTTCCTTCCACGGCCACGACCCGGCTTCGGGGCTGGTTGCAGGCTGGGATGATCCTGATCCACGAACTTCTTCGATGGCTTGGACGGGGCCGAACGCTGAGGATAGCTAACGCCCATCTCATCGAACACCCTGTTAAGCCGGACCCCATCCACCAAAGCCAAGCAACTCTCATGTTCCTTGGTAGTGTACTTCCCACAAATAATTTCAGCCATTAACTCAATGGACTGAATGAAGGCGAAATCAGACATATTCTCTGGCTTTTTCACCCCAACTTGGGAAAGCAAACATGAGGAATACCTCTGTACAACCTAGTCTCAATAGCAAACGGCTTCCACGAAGCAGATAAGATATTTACTCCAGCAGCAAGCCCTTCCTCAATCAAGTCCCGGCTGCTTGAAACCCGACTAGCCTTGAAAAAAGCACTTTCACAGCGATCAAAGCCGGGGGCATTTCTGTCGAAGGAAGGGCAAGTCACAAAATCACAAGGACCAATAGAACTACGCAGAGGAAAAGCCACCAGCTTCGTTCCATCATCCAGCACATTTTCCAGCGCGGGCACCTTGACATAAAGCCAATAGTTTTTCCAACTCTTGTCCCACGTGTTTCTCTGACAAAAGGTAAGTTCTACTTCTGCTTGTCAGTCTGCCTCCACCGCGCGCAAAAAGTAACACTACCATAGTCCGGCTCATAATCAAAATCATCAACCTTGACGCTTTTTGTCTGCCGATGCCCCTCAAAGTAACGGACGAAGCAGTCCACATTAACATCCAAAGCGTTGGTCTTCACGGCCCAGAAGAAGCGAAGCAAGTGAGTAATAGCATTGGGGGTAAGATGATGAAGCTGTAAGCCAAACTTCCCCAGGATATCAGCAATAATATTATCCACGGGCATCCGAAGCCCGGCAGTGAAGAACTCCTTGAATACCACAGCTTCGTCTGCCTCAGGCGTCGGGGTAGTCTCTGTGCCAGGGGCTCGTCCCTGACCGGCTTCAAAATACCCTTTCTCCTCATAGAAGCGAATCAATGAAGGGGTAACACGAGACTCACCAAAGACAGTGGTCTTTGGCTTCCTCCGATAATCCAAGAGATCAGAAGCATCGGCTTCTACGTCCTCAAGGGCATCCTCGGCTGTAGATCCAACGTCCTCTGTATCGTCACCTGCAGCAACATCTTCCTCGGCAGGTCCCTTGCCTCGATCATCAACAATCATAGCACCTCCGGCTTCGGGGTCCACGGCCACGTTGCCCTCAATTTCCTGAGCAAACTGCGCAGCTTCGGCAGCATCCATATCCATGCCGTCTGAGTTGTCTTCGTTAGAGACGTAGCCAATCAGACGAGCGGTTTGCTTCGTACGAGCCGCTACAACAAACAGAAAAAAACAATAAGCAAACAAAGCAGTAAAAGACAAAGGAAAAAACGAAGGAAATAGTAGAGCACAAAAAGCAAAACTTACTTGTGTCGAGAGAAGAAAGCCAAAGCTTGAAATCAAGAGCTTCCAAAAGCCAGAGAAAGCGTCAAGCTCAAGCCAAGCAAAACGAAGCAAGCAAAATTGACCCCCCCCCTTCGGTCCTATTTACAGGCCAGAAAAATCTGACCGTTAAAATCTCGAAAAACGAACCACCGTTTCAAATTCGGTGAAACCGAAGCAAAAGTTACAACAACGGATAAAACAATTCAACCAGTTTCTAATAAACGAAGCCAAATAACATGACATGTCAGACAAACGAAGCAAAAATAGAACAATCACGACAGAACATTAAAGGGCTTTCTCCAACAAGGAGGAGGCGTTTCTCTGGCAGGCAAGCAATCCTAGTTTCGTGGAGCTCGGCCTGTTGCAGAAAGCCCTCGTCCTCGAGGGGCTACTGTTGGGGATTTGGCCCGCCGACAAACGCCTTCTACATATTTTGCTTCATCTCACGCATAAGGGCAGCAATGAACGAAGGAGATAGAGCCAATTTAGCTTCATTTTACTCTACAGATCTCTAATTCGGCTTCGGTCGGCATGTCTCGCTGCATACAAAGGCCAATCGGCTTCGGTGAGCATGTCTTGCTGTATACGAAAGCCAATCGGCTTCGCTCGTCACGTCTTGCTGAATACAAAAGCCAATCGGCTTCGGTAATCACATCTCGCTATATGCGGAAGCCAATCGGCTTCAGTGATCGTGTTGCAGGAAGCCAATGTGATGTTATCGGAATCAAGTTAGAAGCCAATTCGGTGAAATATTGATACTATTGAATGTCAAAAGCTATGAATAAGTTAACAGACAAGCTTCGGTTCACTCTAAACTGCAGGTTCTTGCAGGAGCCATCGGCTTCCTGGACGCTGGGAAGTGGCTTAGGGTCATCTCGACTCAGAAGAAGCCAATTCCAGGAGCTACAGAGCCTTTGGAAGCGGGCGAAGCAGACATGGACCGAGTCCAAGGAGACCAAGTCCAAGCCAAGTCAAACACGGAATCACAAGTCTACGCATTCACATTGGGAGGAGTAAATGTACCAAAGTGTCCATAGGCTATTTGTATTGTATAGTCTAGAGGATGATGCCTGATTTCAGGGGTACAATGGGAATGTAAAGACCCTTGGTCTCCCTAGAAAAGGGGACCCCTCCCCTCCATGTAAAGGTTGTTGATTCCCGGATACTGTAGATAAGTAATTTACTGTTGCTTGTCTCTGTTGTCCCGTTTCAGCTGTTGTTTGGGACCATTGGCTTCGGCTACTATCCCAACAGCCGAGAGCGGTGGAAGCAGGGCGAGATGGCCAAGAGGTCGAGGAATGCCGACCGGGCCAAGAGGAGGAGACTAGGCGACGATGTCTCCGAGGATGAAGATCCCGAGTCGGAGCCCGCGGAGGGGGACTCGGACGAGGAGGATGACGAGGGCGAGAGGGACAGGAGTGTGCCCTCTGCGGAGCCTGGGGCAGTTGTGGCGGCGTCGTCCCTGCCTTCAGCACGGGAGCCGAGGTCCTGCGGGAGCGAGAGGTCGTCGCAGCCGGGCGTAGAGAGGAGCGGGGGTTCTCGGTCGGGCCGATCTCACCGGTCCGCCGGGCACAGCCAACGCGAGCGGCGTGACCGTACACCCCCGCCCGTCCACCTTGTGTCCGAGGAGCCGAAGGATTCCCGTCGGAGCGCGGCCCCCTCCCATCGGGATAGGAGCCGTGACCCGTCGGAGCGTGTCCCCTCGGGCGGTTTGCCGCCCAGGGGGTCACGCTCTCCGAGGAGGCCCTCGCCGCGGGAGGACAGGCGCCCGCTGCCGGCTCCTTCAATGGCGAGGGCGCCGGGTGGAGGGCAAGACGCCCCTCCGATGCCCCCTCCGGCCGGGCAGGTGAGCCCCGTTGGGGGCGGCCACTCGTCGGCACCTCCTGTGGGGGAGAGGCGGACTCCCTCCGTCCCAGCGAAGGCCGCAGTGGGGGGATCAGGCCCTTCCCAGGTTGAGGGAGGAGGTCCGACCGGTCGGACGGCGCCCCACTCGGGTGGGGATGCCGACACCCTACAGGCGGTCCCCGTCCCGACGATGCTGTCGGGGACCAAGAGGCCGTCGCCCTCATCGGACTTGACGCCGACGAGCGTCAAGCGGTCCCGAGCCGTGTCAGCGAGGTAAGTCATGTTCTTCCTTTTCCTAGTAGTTTTTTTTGTGATTGATTTCTTCCTTGGTTGTGTTTCCTGATCTTTGTTGTTCCAGCCGGGCCAACAAACCGCTTGAGGTGGCGCCCCAGAAGAAGCTGCGCCGGGCGGCACCGGATGCTGATGCCCCATCCACCGTGCCAACACAGCTGCCAAGGCCCTCGGTCGAGCGGGCCGAGGAGACTACTCGGAGGGAGACGCCTTCCCTAGAGGAGGAGACCCCGCAAGGCAGTGGTGACAGCCTGGGAGGGGTGCTCCCGGCGGGCCTGGGCGTCGCGCAAACCGTCCCCACGGAGGAGGACCTCGCGGCGTACTAGGCGGAGCTGGAGCAACAGCTGGTGGAGCCGATTCTCCCTGCCCCTCAAGAGGTGGCGAGCTGTCCCGGGGCAGGGGAGGTCCCTCTGCTTTGCGACGTTGCCCTAGCCGGTGCCGGGGAGATCGTCGCCGGGTCAGACGGTCGCGGGGCCGCTTTCCCTCCGGAGACCATGGCCGGTCCCGAGAGGACGGAGGCGGGGGCGTCCGGGGCCCTCTCTATTGCCGCCACTCCGCCGGCAGCGGCTGTTGGAGCCCCCGAGACCACCTCCAGGGGGGTTCCATCAGAGGTCATCGCGCTCGAGGACTCGCCGGAGGATAGCCCTCGGAGAGTCGATGATCGCTCCACCGGGGGGCCGAGCTCGGAGCCCGTGAGGCCATTGAGTCCCTTGAGGGGGATCCCGGACTCCTTCACCGACACCCCGGGCCTGATGACGATGGACCGCAACTTCAGAGCCCTCGTATCCATTGAGGATGACCCGAACCTGCCGGGCGAGGGCCAGCTGAGATGGGTCGACCGTCAAGACTCGGGGCATATCCTCTTCGATCTTGATGATGGGTCGGAGATGGGGCAGTGCGAGACTCTTGTGGACGGTCTTCGTAACGTGAAGGAGACCTTCGAGAAGATGATTATCAAGCTCGCCCGGGTGAGTTTTGGGTTTCTTCATTCTCCTTCTGGTTTTGAGGCGACACCGCTTTGGCAGTGTCTCACCGCTTCACTCCCGTCTTTTTATCTCCGAGTGCAGGAAATCATGAAGCGCAGCTCGGACAAATCCCAGTTTCTTCGTCGGGAAGCCGGGCTGTGGCATGCTGTCAACAAGATGAAGGCAGAGAAGGTGGAGCTTGAGGCTCAGCTGGCCGCAGCCCAGCTAGCTAGGGCAGAGGCGCTCACCCGCGCCGAGGAGGAGAAGGTCGCCCTCGAGGCGAGGGTGGCTGAGGCTGAGAAGAGGGCGGCCGAGGCGCAGACGGCAGCCGAGGCCGCGGGCCAAGAGAGGGAGGCCGCCATTCAGGAGAACGAAGGCCTGAAGGTGAAGGTGGCGGATCTCCAAAAGGACGTCCAGGACGCCGCCATCGACCTCAAGAAGGCCCACAACGAGGCGGTCGACCTGGCCGAGAAGCTGAAGGCCGCCAGCAATGAGGGGGCTCACCTCGGGGAAGTAGCTCGAAAGCGGGAGGAGGAGATCATTGGTAAGTTGTCCTTTCGGGTCCTTTGGCGAATTGTTCTTCCCTCCGTCTTCCAAGTGATTGTTAGTTGCTTGACTCTGTTCGCTGGTACAGCCCTCCGAGCTCAGAAGGCCGACCTGCAAACCAAGCTGGAGGCGGAGCATGGCGAGGTTGCCAAGGCCTTTGCTGTGAATCAGGAACTGGTGCAGCTTGTCCGCAACCTGAAAGAGGAGATGACGAGTATGCATCGTGCTTCCCCTCATCTTTCCCCTCGTTTCCTTTCCTTAGTGATGGCTCAGCCAAAGAAATTTCTCCAGGAGTTATCGAGGATCTCCAGAAGTCAAGGGAGACGGCCGAGCAGACTCAGAAGGCCTTTGAGGAGAAGGCTGAAGTCCACCAGGCCCTGGTTCAAGCCGTCGAGCGCTTGCTGGAGGAGCTTAGCGTTGGTGGCGGCCCATTCCTGGTGGAGCGCGTCGCCCTCGTTCCGGGAAGGACTCGGGAGCAGACCTTAGAACTTAGGCGGAGCGTGGTGCGAAGGATCGTCGCCATGTTCCTGTCTCATTACCCGGGCATGGAGCGGGACTGCCTGCGAGGTGGATGGGCCTTCGGCTACGAGGACCATGAGTACGACGGGATTGAAGCCGAGTCCTCCTCCTTTGCTGATGAAATGGTCGCCGTCGCCCTAAGAGACCTTGAGCTGTAAAAGAACAGCAGAATGCAGGGGGGCTTAGGCATGTTATCTTGTAATGTAATGAACTTAATTCCCTACGAAGGGCGTTCCCTTGTTAAGGGCTTGTTTTTGTTGAAAAGTTTGTGCTCTTATCTGCTGCCTGCCATTTTCGATTTTTCCCGCGTGCTCTTATCTGCTTAGGGCCTTGCCGGCCTGCTCTGTTCCGTAGCCACCGGGGCGTAAGAACTCGAGAGTTTGGCCTAACATAGTCGCACAGTGGTGCCACTCGGACTTGCAGCCCCCGAGCAATTTTGGAAGATCGAGCAATGATAGGTAGCAGCTTTAAGTGTTGAAAGCAAACACTAGTCGGAGCGGTTCCCTTATTGCTTTCGGGAAGAAAAAAGAGATCAACCTGAGGGCTTGGATCTTGCTCGCAAGTCTAGCGCTGTAGCCGCGGGGGCGTAGGTACTTGGAGCTTGGACGGGCGCAATCACAAGGCCGCAGAACCTAGTCCTTCTTTTTCCCTTAAGCGCAAAAGTGTACCGCTGATCGCATATGGGGGCGATCGTTTGTTTTCGTTTGTCAGGATTAATTGCGAAAAAAGGAGGGGCACCGTGCCCCGGGTGGAGCCCCCGAGCGGCGGGCGACCCTACGCGGGGAGGGGTTGCTCGCTGCTCAGTTTAGGGAGCTCGAAGGGTGCGTTTCAGAAAATGACGACAGGCTTATAAAGTACTCGGAATGAAGTAGCACTTTTTATTATCGTAAGCGAACGACAAAGTACAGGTACTTTTAAGGGTAAAAGCGACGTAGCTGCTCTATGTTCCAAGCGTTGGAGAGAACTCGGCCGTCGGCGTCCTTGAGCTTGAAAGTTCCCATTCAGAGGACTTGGTAGACGATGTAAGGGCCTTCCCACGGTGGCGATAGCTTGTGGCGGTCACGGTTGCTCTGGACTCGTTGGAGGACCAGGTCACCGACTTGAAACGCCCGACTTCTGATGATGCAGTCGTGGTACCGCCGCAAGGCTTGCTGGTACTTGGCCGAGTGGAGTAGGGCGACACTGTGTGCTTCATCCAGCTGGTCGATGGCATCTTCTAGAGAGGCCTGGTTCCCCTCGTCGTCATAGGCTCGAACCCTCGGGCTGCCGTAGTCGAGGTCCGTCAGGAGGACCGCCTCGGACCCGTGAACCATGAAGAAAGGTGTGCATCCGGTAGCTCGACTCGGAGTGGTTCGCAAGCTCCAGATGACGGACGGGAGCTCTGCGACCTACCTTGCCCAAAACTTCTTGAGGCGCTTGAAGATTTGTTTCCTGGGAGGGCTAGAGTAGTTCTCTCATGCACGAGCACGAGCTCTAGTTCCATGTTTCCTGGGAGGGCTAGAGTAGTTCTCTCATGCACGAGCACGGAGCTCGGGCTTGATGAGAGCCCACGAATATGACTGTGCCCCATAGTATGGAGGGGTAGGCGGCAGGTGGTGATAGCCCCGTTCATCCCTTGTATTCCCCCACGTTCGGGTACAGTGTAGGAGGTACATAAAGCATTGCCGCTTGCTGGCAGACCAGTGTGGTTTGGTCACCCCGTGTGTGCCTGGGTGCTCAGAACTAAGTCCTATGCATATCTTGTATAACTTGTACTGTCTTATATAAAGCCATAGGATTCTTTGCCATGCTCCATCTAACCTTAGGACTTATTCTTTATTCTTTATTCTTGAGTTAGGCTTCTTAGATGATGTGTCGCATTACCTCGATATTATCTTTTACCCCTATATGACTTTGTCCAATACTTATATCATAATCTATTGAGTATGACCATCTAGTAAATGCTTTGACACCAAATGCCATCCTTTGGGAAAATATAAATAACAATACCCATGAATACTCACAGGTGAAATGCTACAACGGTATTTCCGTGCGCTTGCGGAAACGTAACATAATGAGACACCCGAGGCATTTCTAGGCGGCGTTGTCGGGCTTAACAAATACTTTGGCGACGTTAGGAAATGCCAACAAGCATTTCTGGCACCGTTGCCGGGGATGGCAATGGTTTAAAAGAATTTGCAAGACAATCATACTTAAAGATTTATGTATAAGATATGGTCATTGCTTATACAGGCTAACTTTGCCGTGTTTTCTCCTTCTTTGTGAAAATAGGGTAGTGCGTGACCGGTTTCTCGCGGCCGACAAACTTCGTTGAAGATCCCAAGACTCTCCTGAGAAGGAACTGCGCTCGCGCCATTCTTCCTCAACTCGTTCTCCCAACAGAAGAACCAGTCATCCTAGCACCGGTCGCTAACATTCCCATGGCTGAGAAGACGCTCCGTGAGTACTGTGCTCTGTCCACGTAGAACGTGTCCAAGGGACCCACTGCCGACATGGGTGACATCAACTTCGAGCTCAAGACTAGCCTCATCAACATGGTGCAGGCTAGCCCGTTTTGTGGCAAGCCGAACGAGGATGCCAACGGGTACCTCCAGCACTTCCTCAGCGCATGCGATACCGTCACCATGCGTGATGTCACCAAAGACGATATCATGCTCCGTTTGTTTCCCTTCTCCCTCTTAAGGAAGGCGAAGCAGCGGTTCTACAAGGACAAAACTACCGTCGACACATGGGTGAAATGCGAGGCCGCATTCCTCGCCAAATTCTTCCCGTTGGGCAAAAGCAACATCCTTTGTGGGAAGATCACTAGCTTCTAGCAATCGGGGATGGAATCCATCTCCAAGTCATGGGAGAGGCTCCAGGAGTATGTCTCCGCCTGCCCCCATCATAGTATGGAGGGCTGGCTCATTCTACGGAGCTTCTATAACAGGTTGAACACCAACTACCGTTGTCACCTCGACGCTGCTACAGGAGGGGCCTTCCTCGATCTCACTCTCACACAGGCTACAGCCTTGATCGAGAAGATGGTCTCCAATCAAGGGTGGAGCGAAGAATGACTCCAAACCCATGCTCGCGGCATGCATACCGTCAAGGAGACAGACATGCCCCGAGACCCGTGAACATGTATCATACATGAACAACAACAACAACAACGGGTATCATCCTCAAGGAGGTCACGGGTGGAACCAGTCATGCCTGTTATATCAAGGAGGTAACTTCAACTCAAGTTTTAATTCTCATCAACCTTCCTTGAAATATATTGTTTATGGGCAAGTAAAAATAACAGAAAACCTCACTAAAAATCTTGACTCTAAAGAGAAAACCCTGGAGAGCATAAATACAAAGATGGAAACTCTCTCCTCTGCTTTCAAAAATCAGCTGAGTTTCAATAAGATGATTGAAACTCAGTTGGCTCAGCTGGACGCTGCTTGCCCTATGTCTGACGAAGGGAAGATCCCGGGGCAACCCAAGACAACCTTCGAGCACGTAAATATGGTGAGTGCGAGGGGTGGTAAGACCACTTGCACCCCACCCAATCCTAACACTGCAGGGTAGCAGGTGCGAGGGAAGAAAGAAACCATGGAGAAAAAGGGAGATCCCAGATGCTCGGCAATCTCGTGCTTCATCGGGGACAACAAGTTCAATCATGCTTTGTGTGACCTCGGGGCCAGCGTCAGTATGATGTCCGAGGCCATCGCAAATAAGCTTCAACCCAAGAATCTCCGCCCCATGACGATTGCCCTCAAACAAGCGGACTCATTCATCCGCTATCCGGTGGGCGCTGCAGAAAACGTGACGGTCGAAGTCAGGGGACAGATCATCCCCGTTGACTTCATGGTGCTCAACATGGGTGTAAAGAAGGATTTACCGCTCATCCTTGGGCGGCCATTCCTGAGCACTGTGGGTACCCAGATTGATGTGAAGGCCGGAGAAATCCGCTTCAACATCAACGGCACGGAGGAGAAGTTTGCGTTTCGTCCCAAGCAGGAGTAATGCTCCATAGTAAAATTCAAGGTTGGGGGGGACAAGCGCAACACAAAGAAGATTGAGGTCGCACTGCAACTCCCGCAAATGGACAGCCTCATGAAATTCATGATCTCCTTCTGGGAAAAGGAGGAGAAAAGAAATGAGGATCACCGGGGCTCTGGAACCAAAAACACAGAAAGAAGAAGACTCTAGCCTCGAAGTCCACACCGACTCCTCCTGCACCACCTGCTAAGCCCAAGAAGATCAAGCAGGTGTGGAGAGTCAAGACGTCCGCGCCCGCTCCTCTGGGAACGGACGTATCGCATTAATCGATACGAGGAGAGTTCGAACGCCGGACTTAAAATGGCGCGTCCTTGCCAAAGGTAAATTGGTAATTATCCCATATTTAATTTTCCTCAATTTAAATTCTAAATTCTCATGTGTAAATAATGACTGCATAATAAAATCTTATTTTTAGCAATTTAGTTAATTAAAAATCTTGTGTGAAAAATGTAAAAATTTATAAACTCAAAAATATAATATTCTTTCTCCTAACCCCTTGTGAAGTTTCTTGTCTTCATTCACCAAGCACACAGAATCAAAATAGCCATTGGAAGCAGCAGGAAAAGAGGAAGACAGGTGGGACCAGGCCTGGTTCGGCCGACGCCCTGTGAACGTTGCCCAGGCTAGCCCGCCTCCAACGGCTACTAGCCGTTGCTCTCTCCCCCTTTCCCGACCGTTTGTGTCCCTTGCTCTATAAGTAGAGCCTGGGAGAGCCTCTTCTTCCTCACACTCTCTCTTGAGTTAGGCTTCTTAGATGATGTGTCGCATTACCTCGATATTATCTTTTACCCCTGTATGACTTTGTCCAATACTTATATCATAATCTATTAAGTATGGCCATCCAGTAAATGCTTTGACACCAAATTCAATCCTTTGGAAAAAATATAAATAACGATACCCATAAATACTCATGGATCAAATGCTACAACGGTATTTTCATGCGCTTGCGGAAACGTAACGTAATGAGATACCTGAGGCATTTCTAAATGGCGTTGCCGGGCTTAACAAACCCGGTGGCGACGTTAGGAAATGCCAACATAGTTCACCTTGTGATCTCCTTTCGCCATGAGGCAAGTATGTGAGCTTGATGTAGAGAAGAGTGATGGTGGCAGTGGAGGAAGATAAACCTTGATAGCAAGACCGGCAAAGCTTTCATTTTCACTTTCACTTGAAGAGCAGGAGGAATTATCCAAATCTTCAACATTGGTCACCCACTCTCTAGTATAAACCTTGGCTTCTTTCTTCTTGCCTTTCTTGTGATGCTTCTTCTTCTCATCTTTCTTCCCCTTGTGATGCTTCTTCTTGTGAGCTTTCTCATCATCACTATCTTCCTCTTGATTCTTATTCTTTTGCTTTCTCTTGTCGGGAAGAGGGCATACATTAGCCAACTGACCACGCTCACCACAATTGAAGCATGGCATGTACTTGAGTGTCTTCTTCTTGTCATTTGTGAAGAACTTCTTCTTGTTGTAGTCAAAGTTGACTCCTTTTTTGTTGAACTTCTTGAGCATCTTGTTTGTTCTCTTCATGAGGAGTGCAAGATCAACATCATCATCACTTGAATCTTTCTTGATGATCATCTTCTTCTCTTTGCTTGCCTTGAATGCAATATCTTTCTTGGAGGAGGAGGTGCTTTCTTCTTGGCAAATATCCATATACATCTCATGGCCGGTGACTTTACCTAGGACTTGAGCAATGGTGACAATGTTAAGATCAACTTGATGGAAGTATGTGACAATGTTGTAGTACTTCTCTCTTGGTAGAATGCCAAGAATTCTTCTTATGATATCAACATCTCCCATCTTGGCAATTCCAAGATCATTCAATTGCTCTACAAGAACACCAAAGTGTGCGTACATTTGATTAGCATTTTCATGAGAAAGCATTTTGAAAGCATTGATTCTATCCATGATAACTTTATAACTCTCCTCACACTCATCCTTAGAACTGGCGAGCATGTCACCCAACTTTTCATAAAGCTCATGCGCATCTTTGCTACTACGCACACGATTGAACACATCTTTACTTATGCCATGAAAGAGAATATTACGACCTATGGCATTCCACTTGGAAGCATTGGACTCCTCGAGTGTGAAAGAGTTAGGATCCTTCGGTTCGGGATAACCATGGACGATGACATTATAGATACCCGGATCGATGGCATCTAGGTAAGCCTCCATATGAATCTTCCAATAGGAAAAATTGTCACCATCGAACAAGGGAGGGGGACCATCCCTGGTAGACATCTTACTCTTGGCGGTGGAGCCTAATCCAATGAGCACGAGGCTCTGATACCAATTGAAAGGATCAAGATGTCTAAGAGGGGGTGAATTAGGCTTTTAACTAAATTTTTCGGAATTAAACATCTAAACAAGCCTAATCACCCCATGTGCCTATCCCTAGCTAGTGTGACTATCAAGACGGTAAAATGAGTTATGCAACCTAGTTCCAATCCTAGTCTAGCATGGCAATTCTAAAAAAGTAAATGCGGAAAAGTAAATTGCCAAATGTAAAGAGAGGGATAGAAGGCTGGATTTTTTCTCAAGATATTGAAGAGTCAGCACTGTCTGCTAGTCCTCATTAGAGCACCCAACACAAGAGTGTTGCTCCCCCTTGATCCAACACGAGGATCAAATGCTCTCGAGTGGATGTCACTTGTCCCCTCCAGAACGGCCGACTCCAACGCAGTGAACACCTTCTTGGACCTCTCACAAGACGCCTCCTTGAGAGATCATCAAGAACACCACCAAGCCGTCTAAGTGATGCCGATCACCAAGAGTAAGAAGCAATAGCTTCACTTGACCTGCACAAGATCAAGAGACAAAGGTGGATGCACACTTGCTACTCTCTAAGCACTAATGATGTCCTTAATCTTCAAAATCAAGAACTTCTCAATCACTACTAGTGGTTTGCTTGCTCTTAGCTCCCAAATATTGCTATGAACTTCACCAGGTCGCAAGAGAGCTTAAATGAACCAATACACCAAGTATATAGGCCAACCCAAGCAACTAGCCGTTGGGCCTCAGCTGTTGTTGAAATCATGAGGACCGACTATTGTAGTGGTAACCACGTATCAGCACCGCAACAGTCGGTGCCTACTTTTTCACCAAATCCCAACAGTCACTGACACAATGACCGACCGTTGCGGTCGGTGAAAAACCCGTCCGCACCGCAACAGTTTGTCAAACCAGTACCAAACTGGACTTGACCCCGGCAGGAGGTTGGGCTCAGCTGAGCACCGCAACAGACGGTGGGGCTTAGCTGAGCACCGCAACAATTGGTGGGTCATAGTCCCGAGGCCCTCTCGGCCCAGGCAGGACCGACAATTGCAGTGACCATACTGGTCACCACAGTAATAGTTGGTGGCTTCGTCTCTTGCACTTCTAAGTTATGAAACTCACCCATTTCAAATTTCTTTGAGTTTCTAACTTTTTTCTTAGCTTCTATGGCTTCATCTGAGTTACCTAGTGCTAGAACTTTTCAAGTGTGTACCACACCTAGACTTTAGGCTCATGTAGGTCAAGCTACAACTCTTACCCCTTTTATAGTACGGCCAAAGAAAAAACAAATACCTAAACTAATCCAAGTGCCTCTCAACTCCAAACGGCACTAGGAACTAGCTTGTCCTTACGTTTCTCGTATATCCTTTGATCCGACACATGTAAATCATACGATGGGGGCCAAGAATACCATGAAACCCATCATTGCACTAACTTAATTTGAATGCCGCTGTAAAACACACGTTAGCCGCAATGATCATGTTGTCATTAATCTCCAAAATCGAATTAGGGGACTAGATGCACCTTCACTATGTTCTGCATACTAAGCAAGGAGGTATTTGCGAAAAGACGCTGGAACCCTCCTCCTCCTACCCGATGCAATGCTGGTTTCTTTTTGGTCACCTTTCCCCACGGAAACAATGCCAAACCAAAACGAGCCGTGCAAATCAGGTGTCGGTCTTCCAACGCCTGAATTAATTAATTAAGAGACAATCCACGATCTGATTCGAAAAGCAAATGCCACCAAGGCCATGTTTAGTTCCTCCCCAAATTTCAAACTTTATTATTCATCAAAGGAAATCTTACATGCATAGAGTAGTAAACGTGTGTTAATGACAAAACCCATTCCATAACCCCCGAGTAACTTCGCGAGACGAATCTAATGAGCCTAATTAGGCCATGATTAGACAACGTCGTGCTACAGTAAACAATCTCTAATGACAGATTAATTAGGCTTAATAGATTCGTCTCGCGATTTCCCGTCCATCCGTGTAATTAGTTTTATAATTAGATCATGTTTAGTTCTCCTAATCTTGGGTTTAAAATTGCGGATTCAAAAAAGTTTGAATAGTTCTGAGAACTAAACATGGCCCAAGTTAGTCATATATGACGCAACACAATAAGGATAGATCGATATTCTACATAGGGCGCAGCACTGTCAGATCCAACTAATCTGCATTCTGCTGTCACAGCAGCTACATTGTCTCATGCTGTCCACTGCTCCCAGCTAGATAAGCTCTATATGTACAGGATACAGGTGAGAGCTAATTCATGGACTAACATCATGTTCCCTGCGTTGAGGCTTCTCCATCCTTGAAGGCCACCATCTTGCAACTTTGATCTCAGCCCCTAAACCTGAGGTCCACAAACACGCAGTTGATATATGGTCACTGGCTAGAACAGGAAAACAAAAGCCCTGATTTGATAAGAAATATGATGCGGCCCTAATATGGATTTACAGAGGTCCAGAAACATTTTCAACAGGCTTCCCTTACTAAATTTATATGCTAATTCTGCAAAATCCTTCGCTAACTATCGCATGGTTTGTGCACAGTAAATTCCTTATTCCAAAAGACAACAAGTTCCAATCCAGTGACTGCTGTCTTGAAATTTTGTGGCCATCAGATTTAATTTGGAGGAATTGTTATGGTACTTCGACTGTGACTGTAACTTTAACGTGAATTATACCAACCTGAAGTCCTGAACACATTAAGTTATATACAGCTAACCAACTTCACCTCTTTTATGCATGTTTTTGGACCATTTCGTTCATATGAAGTTATTACAATGCTCAACTGTTGTTCTTACAGAAATAGAGATAATATTTAAGCCTGGGATGTGTTCGCAAAAATGGATAGGTCATGTCCAGTACTATTAGCTAAAAACTCGTTCTGGGGAAAAATACAGACTAGTCGCAGTAATTGTGTCTGCAATACCAAATTAAAGAAGCAAAGAGTGAGTTCAGTCAGAAACATTACCAGTCAGGGCGCACATCCCATCTAGTTCGCTGCTTCCTCTTAGAAGGCAAGGTTTCCACAGGATTTTGTATATCCTTTTCTGGGAAAATTACCAGCCTTGGTATATCAGAAAGCATTTCTCCATCCTCTGGTTCACTCTCTGTCTCAGATTCTTCGCTAATCCATCCATGGCAAGGAAGCCTTGCACGATTAGCGCTTGTAGCCAGAGGGAGTGGCAGTACAGGTTCCCTGGGACATGAACTGTTGGCAGAAGCTCTCGGTTCGAGTTCGACAGCTGACTGAGATTCAGCTGGTGCCTCACTATGCACAGCCTGCGGTTCAAAGGCAGACTGAGATTCAGCTGGTGCCTCACTATGCACTGCTTGTGACACTTCCATATCATTTTCTGATGATGCCTTGTCTACAACTGCTGCTTCTTTTTTCTGCATAGAAAGCCAGTCCACTTAAAAATCAGACTGGATGGCAAAATAAATCCCCAGCAGCGACTTAGTCAGAATGAGCAACTAAGTTATTTTTGTTAAGATCACTGATGTGCTGGCTAGTTTGTGCCTAAATTTTGATACTGGTAGTGTATTCAGCACTAGTTTTGCTAGCAGCTGAAAGCAGGTTTTCAATAACAACATGATGCTGAGAACTCCGACAGTGCTGTTTACACGGATCCTAGAGCAGGGGTGGCATTTCCAGATCTGTTTGAAATTATCCAGGGCTCTATCTATTCCAATACAGAATGTGTCGGTGAAACAATGCTGCAGCTTCACGTCTGGCTTAAGAAAGTATGTGCAACTATGACACAAAATTCAGGCAAGCTGAACAAAGACACAGGTGAGGAAGGAAGGGACTTCACCTCCAGCTGCGCCTGTTCTTCCAGGAGCTTTTCAAGCACAACACGGTATGACCCCTCCTCCAGGAACATCCAGCCATCTCTCCCATATAGCTGAATCATTGAAGCAATGTGAACAGAACTGGTTAGTAGGATTCCTTATTCCTCATCACACATTTGTCAGAAAAGAAAAGGAATTCCTCAATGAAACAGATTTTCACTTCTTTCGAACTTTAAGAATCAATCGAACAGTTCATGAATCATAAAAAAAAAGTGTCGGCTGTGCTTCATTCCTCAGTCCTCACCCCAAAATTAAATAAATTAGAAAAAATATTACACAACCTCTCCCGTAGGGAAAGGATGTGGTTTCTTGCTAGGAAACATCCTATAGCAAGCATGTCTGACCTTCAGGTGCATCAGCGATCTACTCCACTGTGCTAGATAGCAGCGCAAGGATAAACACGACAAAAAAAAATATACACTACTCCAAGACCGACTGTGGTACTCTGAGTAGGGAAAGGGCCCACCTTTTCTACTACACACGCACAAAAATTTAACTGAGTCCATCCGCAACGAAATTGCTAAGAATCCAGGACGCGTGTAACAATCTTGAAAGAAAAGAGGCGGAATTTTCTTTTCGATCATTCGAGGTGATGAGCAAAGTCCTTGGAGAGGAGGAAAATAAGGATGCGCGAAAAAAATATCAAAGATAACTGACTTCCGAGGATCACAAGATCATGAACCAGGATATACATGCTAGTGGATGGCAAGATCCGAAGAAAAAGATATCTGAGGAAGGGAGTAGCAGCTACCTGCAGGAGGTCGTTGATGATCTTGCGGATATGGGGCTTGGGGAAGCCGTACTGGGTGAGCTGGTCAATGGCGGCGTCGATCCGCCGCTCCCCTCTCTTAGGCCTCGGCCGCACCATGGCCTCCGCAGCTGCCTGAAGCTCCGCTCTGATTAACGGCGGGGCGGAGACGGAGCCGGCACGAGACGAGAGAGACTACCAACGAGTGGATACAGTTTAGTTTAGTTTAGTATTTTTATTTAGATAAAAATAAAATTAGAGATTGAAAATATAAAAATATATATCAAGGATCAAAATGATTTTTAAAAATCAATAATGTCGTTAATTTTTTTCTCAAAAATCCTATATACAACTATACTACCTGTTGTATACTACTATATTACAGTTAAAGTTTTCAGTAGTACACAGTTAATCTGAACCGTACGATCTTTTCATACTAGTTCTTCTTAGACATTTGTTGACGATCAAAATTGGCACAAGACAGCAAGACAGGAAGAACCGGTGGAACCGGTTTAGCTCACTGTTGCTCATCTGACAGGACAAACCGGTGGAACCGGTTTGGGAACCGGTTTTCCCAGAGTCCTAGTAGGTTTGGACTCTTTTTTAGATCCGAGTTGTAATAGGACTTTTCTTGCGGGGCACGACCTCCCCACCCTATAAATATGAAGGGCCACGGCCGATTGAGTATCAATCTAATCGATCAAACATTTATTACCTTTACTTTTTTGTCATCTCTAAACCCTAACTTTTTCAACCCTAATTGTTGTTCGTTCTTCGTCTCTACGGCGTTTGACGGCGTTCTGAGTGGCCTGCCAATCTCAGAGCAACCCTAGGCGCGCTTGTCCTGACGGAGTCCCTCTCGGGTCGGCGATCTTAGGTCTATGCAGCAACCCCTGAAGAACCGGTATCACCGGATCCCAAAACCGGTTTCATCTGGGTGTGCTGCAGACGATCGATCCATTGCGGATCCGCGCGTTCTAGCGCAATTCAGTGTGTTGACCGTAAAAGGGGAAAATTAGATTTCTACCATTAAAAGATCTGTGTTTTGGAAAAGTACCATCCAAAGTTATAGACTTAGAAAAATAGCATGGAAAGTTCCATCCGTTATCGATTTCTACCATTGTCGTTAGATAGCTGTCAATGAAAAAAGGAAACCGTAAAAAAAATGCTCACGCCCATCTCTTTCACCAGCATCTACGTATCTGCAACATCTCACGTCGAAGATGACTCGCGAATCGCGATACGACGCGGATGGGGTCGCGCTCCACTGGGAGCTCCAACTCCTCGCTCCGCCGTAGCTCGTGCTAGCGGATGCAGTGCCCCGCCGATCTCCCGCTGGTCTCGCCGCCCCGCCCGCCGTATGACGCCTGTGCGGGGCCGGCCAACCGCGCGCGCCGCCTGAGCTGCTGATAGCCCCGCGTGAGATTGGACGGGGACACGCATGGGGAGGGGCGCCGGTGGTGGGATGGCCGCTGGGTCGGCGAGGGGGAGGAGAGCGCAGCGGGGGTGCCAGCGGATGCCGGTGACGAAGGAGGTGAGGGAGGGAGGCATGCCGAGGCTTGTGGCTCAAGTAAGATAACGTGATGTTACAGCAATGGTAGAAATTGATAACGGCGCAACCTTTGGATGCTATTTTTCTAACTCTGATTCTTTCTTTCGATGGTATTTTTCTAAAACGCAGATCTTTTAATTGTAGGAATCTAATTTTCCCCCGTAAAAGTCGTCAACACATTTTTGGCGACTCCGCTGGGGAATTTGGAATCCTGGTTTTAATAACGGATTTATCAAACCCTCGCCAGATGGGATCTACTGCAGAACTCGACAAGGACAACATCATCGTGCCCTCCATTGAGGAGATCGATGATGAGGAGCGTCAGAGATTTGAAGCAGCTCAAGAATTCTTCAAGTGTCAATTCTTGATGGGGCTGAAGAAGGATTGCCACGGCAAGGTGATAAGAACTCACGAGTTTATGATGCCGGCGTTCGTGATGAAGGATCAAAAGGTGGAAGAAATACCTCCGGTAACTGTACACCCACCTGAAACTTCTGTGAAGAGCTTGGTGCTGCATTTTCACATACCGATGAATTAGTATACACACTTGCGGACAGAATGGATAAAATTGATAGGTTGGTAGAATCTTCTGGTTATGCACAAAATTTACCACCTATGCAACATGAGAATATGCATGCGAATATGTCGGTTACACCAGGAAAAGCACCTGAAAATCCATTATATGGTATACCGGCTAACTTTTATACAGGACAAATACCGCCACCACCACATGTTTCACCAGCCACGGTGAAACCGGTGGCACCGGTTCTGTCGCCCAGGCTGCACAGCAGTTGACACCACCTATTTTGGCTCCTCTTTCGGTAGTCCCTAACCGAAATACAGAGGTAGTTAATGGATCTGCTTATATTAGAACACGTGCATACACATCACCCCCTTTGGCTAATCAAAACATTAATTCTGGTGGAGTTCCTAATGATGTGTATGATCAGTTTTTACGGCAAGTTCCTAATCGCATGCCTCATATTGTTCAAGCTCAAAGTACAGCCACAGGGCAATCTGATCTAGCTCGTTCAAATTTATATGCTGAATTTTATAAGATGAAGGACGAGTTAGCTAGTATGATGCAGGATAAGCTTGGTATTGATATGGGTAATTCTAGATTATATCAGAAACCATACTCTGCTAATTTTGATGCTGTAGCTTATCCCAATAATTGGCGTGTTCCTGATTTTGTGAAATTTAATGGTGATGATAATAACTTGGGAACACATTAGCCAATATATTGCTCAACTAGGAGTAGCTAGTTCTAGTGATGCTTTGAAAGTTCGCTTGTTTTCATTATCTTTGACTGGAACTGCTTTTTCTTGGTTTTCTTCATTAACTCCTGGCTCAATTAATTCATGGAATCAATTAGAGCAAAAATTTCATGATCACTTTTATAGTGGTAGTGTTCAGTTGAAATTGACAGATTTTTAACATCGGTTAGACAACAAAGAGATGAATCTGTTTTAGATTATTTTAAACGATTCAAGGAAACTAGAAACCGATGCTTTAATTTGTCACTTTCTGAAAGGGATCTTGCTGATGTTGCTTTTAATGGTTTAAGATCCTTTATCAAAGAAAAGATAGAAGGCTTTGAACATTTTTCAGTTAATCACAAATAGGAGCTTTAGTTGCTGAAAACCGAATAAAAAATAATAAGGATACATATAAGACTCATCGTTCCAATGTTT
The DNA here is from genome assembly GCA_004135705.1 of Alloteropsis semialata. NCBI lineage: Eukaryota > Viridiplantae > Streptophyta > Magnoliopsida > Poales > Poaceae > Alloteropsis > Alloteropsis semialata. Next base: position 50,637,263 of record CM014271.1, read on the forward strand.
ATGTTGTTACTTATGATTCTAGTAGCTCGAACGATGATGAAGATATGTATGTTGCTGAACTTGTGTGGCCTTCTAAGAATAAATCGTACACATGTCCATCTCTTAAGCCAATTCAAAAGAATCGGAAAGAAGAAGTGCGATTTACTTTTGATGTTTCTACATGCGATCGTATTTTTGATAAATTATTAAAGAATGGAAATATCAAGATATTTCATGCTATTACTTCACCTGAAAAGCTTAAAAGGCGGGCATATTGCAAATTACATAATTCTTTCTCGCGTGCTACTAATGATTGCAATGTTTTCCATCGACAGGTGCAATCGGCCTTGAATGAAGGACGTTTGACACTACATGAGATGCAGGTGGACAAAGCACCCTTCCCTGTCAACACCCTTGAGATGCAACCTCCTAAGGTTCTGGTTCGGCCGCATCAAGTCGAATCAACCAAAGGAAAAAATATTGTTGTGGGTGATGAAAAGCCGAAGCCTGAAAATTTGAAGGAAAAATCAATTATCAGGGAAGTGGTGTGTGAGAAGACCCCAAATGGCAGAGTAACTTTCAAAATCACTGCAAGAGTCACGGATCTCGGGGGCAAGGATCGTCAAAGGGACCGTTTGAGCCTGTACAGGACAAACCAGTTCCACCAGTTTTAGAAACTGGTTTAACCGGTTCTGGTCAGGGGCGCCCAAAAATGCTAAAGCCTAAGCGTCCTGAAATTGGAACCTGGAAAATCAATGTGGCCAGGGATCAGGGTAAAGTTGCAAAACCAAAGCCGACCTTTGACCAGTTATTTTCCAAATATGCTAATCAAAGGCTAGTTGATGAGGATTGGAGGTAAAAAAGAGAAAAAGATCACCTATGCGTCAAGAAAAGCCAATTTCGCCTTCAAGGGCGAATAACAGGCAGAAGGGTGATGGTGCTAGCTTTTATCCTCAACAAAATTAATATCAAACCATGCCATGGATGCCTCCATATTATAATTCTCCATATTCGATGTGGGATTACAATGGGATGCACATGCCCTATTACCCTATGCAGTATCCTCCTTTTCATCTAGGATGGGGTAATGACAGAGTGCCAGCACGTGAGAGGTTGGTGGATAACCGTTCAGCTCCTCGTCGATCAGGTTGGGACGTGCCACCCAAAACCGGTGGCACCGGTTCTCATTACCGGTGGAACCGGTTTCCTCAGGAAAAACGGGCATCTCCTCCCAAGCAGGTTTATCAGCCTAAGAAGGTGGAGGAAGTTGTCCAGAAGATGGATGTCGACCAAAAAAGGACTGCAGCTGCTGATGTGATTCAGATTGGTGATTTCCAAATAAATTTAAAGGACGATGACAAGATGCCAATGATAATTGGTGATGAAGCTAAGCCATCAGTGTCGGAGATAGAATCCCCAGTATCCTCAAGGAAGGCAGAATCCTATTAGAATTCCCCTGTAATCCTACTAGGACTCCTACCTTGTAGCCGACTAGGAACCTGCCCCCTGGACTATATAAAGGAGGGCTGCGGTACCTAGACAGGCAGATCAAAACACCTTAGCGCAGGGCGCAATACTATACACCGCATACAGGACGTAGGGTCCGCTGCCTTGGCGGCCTGAACCTGTCTAAATCGTGTCTTGTGTCCCGCGTTTACCTTCATGCTTCAGGTCTGGCGATCCCCCACCGAACAAATCACTACCTTGGGGACCCCCCATAGTAGGCTAGACGGCATAAAAAACCGACAGCTGGCGCGCCAGGTAGGGGTGATCGTCGAGATCATCTGGTGAGCTTGAAGGACCTCATCATCAACTTCGATCTAGCCAGCGTGAGATGGCTGCACGTTGTCTCGGCAGGCGTTGGTCACCAATCCGCAGTGGATTCATATTCGACGACACGCATGTGGATTTTCCTAGTCGAGTTCGAGGCGCAGATTGGATCGTTGCCAAGTCCAGAGTGGAATCGAATCAGAGAGAAGATCGGGGATTCAACATGAAGCAACATCTTCAACTACTCGGATCCGATGACAAACTCTCGGCTAGACTCAGAACAACTTGGCCACGACGACCGACTACTCGGCCGACTACTTTGACTACTCGGCCGACCACTTCGACTACTCATCTCGACTAAGCAACTAGTCGGGATCAGACACTACTCCGCCAACAACTAGTCGGAATCGACTCTGACTAGTCGGCTTCATCAACAATGGCGCGCTGATTCTCCTTCTCAGACACGAATCAAGCTAAGTCGCTTATTTCTTTTGATATTATTTTTCTAACATGTTTGGCCGTGCGTCGACTTCTTCGGATAATCGGGGGCTACTCCGTGATCGACTACTACTGGGGTCTGCTAACGCAAACCCACGTGCTTAGTGCATCGAGTTCGTAGGGCGCTTCCCACGCACTTGGTACATCGAGTTCGTAGGGCGTCGCCACATGCTTGGTACACCGAATTAGGAGGCTTTGCCACGAAGTTTTGTGTACTGAATACTGGAGGCACCGCAGTGGCTACACCCTATGGATGCATTCGCCGACTACTTTGCGCGCAATCCGCGCTCCCTATCGCAAAGCCGACTACTTATTGTCTTCTCTTGGCGGTCACTAATTTCTTCGAGCAGAACACGCCTTAATTCGTGAAACCTCGGCTCTTTCTGTTACGCCTAACGTCTCTACATGCGTAAAATACACGCTGTGAGCAACGGCTAATACAAGGACCAGGTGTTTAAACGTAATAGACTAACTACTCGGAAAAAAAATATGACCTAAAAAAAGCATGACACTTACATTTGTATTATGTTTATCGCTGAATAAATTTCAGTAAATTGAACATTTTACAAATATGCTACATAATGTATGCATTTTTTCTTTCAGGTCAAGCTCGGGGGCTGGACGCTGCAAAACTACCCGGCATGGCTCCAACAGCTCACCTAGCGTATAAGCTCAGGGGCTGGACGCCGCAAAACTACCCGGCGTGGCTCCAATTGCTCACCTGGCGCATAAGCTCGGGGGCTGGACGCCGCAAAACAACTCGGCTGATGCTACATGTGTTGAAAAACAACTCGGCGAACACAGAAAACAACTCGGCGAACACAAAGAAGAACTCGGATGAAGTTTCAAGAACTCGGACGAGAAGTCTATTTCCTAAAGCAGAAGGTCGTAGGTTCAAAAAAGATTGCTGTTCAAAGACCCTTGGATTGATTATTCAACCACTCCAAGGCTTGGGGGCTGATAAGCTAGCCCATCAATTGCTTTTTTCAAGACGGAAGAAGAAGATTCAAGATTTGACCCTCAGCCTGATTCTTCGATTCAACCTAAGGCTCGGGGGCTACTCCATATGGAGTGCGACTTTCGCCGCACCCCATATATCAAGATGTACATTACTGGAGGTTTTCAACGAAGGCGCAGTAGGGCGAGGAACAACTCGGCTGATGCTAAATTTGTTGGAAAACAACTCGGCAGGCGTGAAGATTTTGAGCACACCATACCCTCATGGCAGCCTTGATTAACTTTGAAGATTCAGCTAGCGAAGTACTCAAGAGCACCAAAACTACTCGGCGAGGATCTGAAAAGTACTCGGAGACTGCTACATACGGCTATGAAGCGCTCGGGGGCTTGTCGGAGATAGAATCCCCAGTATCCTCAAGGAAGGCAGAATCCTATTAGAATTCCCCTGTAATCCTACTAGGACTCCTACCTTGCAGCCGACTAGGAACCCGCCCCCTGGACTATATAAAGGAGGGCTGCGGTACCTAGACAGGCAGATCAAAACACCTCAGCGCAGGGCGCAATACTATACACCCCATACAGGATGTAGGGTCCGCTGCCTTGGCGGCCCGAACCTGTCTAAATCATGTCTTGTGTCCCACGTTTACCTTCATGCTTCAGGTCTGGCGATCCCCCCACCGAACAAATCACTACCTTGGGGACCCCCCATAGTAGGCTAGACGGCATAAAAAACCGACAATCAGTCCAGAAGGATGTTGCTGCAGAGCCTGATGTGGGTAAGAAGGCTGAAATTGATAAATCTAAATACCTCATGCCAAGATGGTGTCCTCCAGGTTTGACATGCACACAAAAGAGGAAGTTAAAGCGGCTTCGCTTTCAAGAACAGAAGGAGAAGGAGCTGGAGAAGCAGAGGGAGGAGCACTTCAACAAGTACAGGCCCATGATTCCTCCAGGCAAGGGGTGGAAGAAGATTGAAGCTCCAGGGCAAAATCCGGTGGAACCGGATTCCAAACCGGTGGAACCGGTTCTAGCCCCTTCGGTGTCTGCGGCCGTGACAGAACCGGTGGAACCGGTTCTGAAACCGGAGGAACCGGTTTCTGCTGATCCAGGTCCATCTCGTATTGCTTCTGAAATTTCTGTCACTTCTACATTTGATCAGAGGCTGTCATCGGATTCCCAGAATATGGACGATGAACAGCTAGTTGATTATGGGTCGTCACCTGAACATATGAATGTTGATGCTAATGTGGTGCACCTATCTTTGGATTATTATCTTATTCCGGAGGACGAGTTGGCCCATATAGACTTTGGCCAAAAAGAAGCTATGTTTAAAAGGCCAAAGGATTCTGAAAATCATCTAAAGCGTTGTACATGAAGGGACATATCAATGGGGAGCCAGTTTTGAGGATGCTTATTGATACTGGGGCAATTGTCAATTTGATGCCCTATTCTATATTCAAGAAGCTTGGTGGACTAGATGATGAGCTGATCAAGACCAACATGACTATCAGTGGTGTGGGAGGAGGCGAGCCTATGAGTGCTAAGGGCGTTGCTTCTATGGAGCTCACCATTGGGAGCAAGACGTTGGCTACTGCTTTCTTCATCGCCGAGACCCAAGGTAACTTCAATTTAATATTGGGTCGTGATTGGATTCATGCAAATAGATGTGTACCTTCTAGTTTGAATCAATTTTTCATTCAATGGTGTCGAGGTTGTACTCGACAGATATTTGTCCGGCAGCACCCCGCTTCGTGCGAAGATTGATCACGGTGGATGAACAGAGAGACACAGGATTTTATACTGGTTCGGGCCCTCGAGATCGAGTAATAACCCTACGTCCAGTTGCTGCTTGTATTATCTCGGCGAGTACAGATTACAATGGTGTAACAAGTACCCTCGGGTGGATTGGCTAAGATTGGGAATACCCTCTACGTACAGGACCCCCACTATTTATATCCAGGGAGACGTGCCTTACAAGACAAAATAGACCTAAACCTATTAGGACTCTAACTATCATCGGGCTTTCCTTCTGCGATCCGGCCATCGTGTCTTGTTCGGAGTCTTCATCGTTCGGAGTCGGTAGTCGGCAATCCTCGTGATCGGGCACCCTGGTATTATGGCCTCAACAGTAGCCCCCGAGCTTATCTTGTTCAGAAAAGGTTGATCTTTAAGTAGCCTTCGGGTCTTTTTGCTCTTCGGGTGATTTTTGGGTATGGTTATACCTCGACAATCACTTGTAGACGAGAGCCAGAAAAGATCCCGAACTCTTGAATGGTGAAACCTGCATCTGAATGATAAGGTCAGAGAAAATATCAGCCATAATAATAGTGAATAAAAATATTCCATCTTGAAAATTGGAAGACCAAGGATTGATGTAACGGCTGCCCAGTGCATTCAAAACCCACTCCGCACATCTCCCGAAACTTTAGCAGCGCACGTGGTATTTACGGTTCTGCTCCGGTTCCTCGATTCTCGCGTGAAGCGTCGCCTCTGAGTGTTTAAATACCGAATCCTTCAGATTGATTTGTACTTGAACCTTCCTTTCTAAGCCTTCCCTCTCTCCTCGCCATGGGAAAGAAAAAGCTCAGCCACAAGTTCAAGCTCCCTTGTCTCCTTTTTGGAGACTCTCCCAGCGGCTCCACCGAAACACCGTCCAACAAGCCGGAGGATCCGCCGGCGACGACCCCACCTGCTGCTCCTCGGCTCCCCTCCTTGCCCCCTCCCCTGGCATGGGGATGAAGGAGTCGAAATCGAGCCACCAGAGGAGGCTCCAGCCATGGCGTCTCCGGCTCCCGAGGCTGCTCCATCGAGCATGGCCGCCGGGAAGCGCCCTGCGTCTTCTTCTCTAGCCCCGACGTCCCCCGTCTCCCTCTCCTCCGACGACGAGCCATCACGAGGAAGGAGTGGAGCTCGGCTGAAGCCGGAGCCATCGCGCAGGCGCATCTTCGTCTTCTGCTCCGATGGACACCAGCGGCGATGAGGAACTCGCTCGGCGCCTCTTCGTCTCCTTGAACCGTGTCCTGATCGGGATCCCCGGAGACGGAGCGCTCGTGGATCTCGCCAGCGACTCTGAAGAAGAGAACACGGTAGATGATCCGCCGGCTGGCACCGCACCGCCTTGATCCTCGCCGATGATGTTAGACAGGCGAAGATTGTTATTTTGATGTTTTTAGTTTTAGGATAATTATCGATCCCCTGTGAGATGTACTCCCTTTTGGATAAATGAAGCGATTTCACTTGAGAGATGCAACAATAATCCCTCTTTCTTTGTTTGGAAACTTTTCATGATAATCTGTTTGCGAAACTGCCTGTTCAAAGAATGAAATCCCCCGAACAGAAGCTTCCTCCGAACAGTTTGAGCTTCTGGCTTTTCACTCTCGCAGCTTTTTGGCTTTTGGAAGGTCGAAAAGCTGAGGGACAAAAGCTCTCTAGAAGCTCAGACAAACAGGCCCTTAGTATGTTCGGGAAATTTGACCCTGATCAATCACAATCGGGGTATTTCCTCTATACACACCAAGTGTTCGGTCATTTAAAACTGATAGCTTCTCAGGTAAGCTAGCAATCCTAAATGCATTGAATTTGACCTGCACAGTTTTTGAAATGACGCATGCCGTAGAAAAAGGAAAGAATCTTTTTGACCCAACAGAGACTGCGGATTGCGCGGCTCAAGGCTAGATTTCTCGGGGTTCGAGCTCCCTCGCGAAACCATAAAGTCCCCCGGCGCAACCGCTCGGACTCCATTTGGGCTTTCGTCTTCCTCACTTGCATTTGCAAACACTTGTCGTTCTTCATCCATTTTCTCCCCTTTATCCATTTGTTCCTCCAGCTTCTCGGGCCAGCTCCTCACAGCCATGGCATCCTCGCACCACTCCTCATCTGATGGTGAGTCATCAGGAGATGAAAGCAACGCCGCCTCCGGACGAGAACTTCACAACGGCAACACGATCTGCACTACGGACAAGTACTGGGACAAATCCACCACTACGGCAAAGCAACTGCAGAAACTGGAGGACCTTGGACTGCTCCCTGATACCAGCCTTTTCCCTCGTCGTCATGCCAAATGTCAGCTGTTCCCGACCGCCAACACTCTTGAGTTGGTGGCCTTCTTGGAGTTCTTCCATTGTGGATTTGGGGTCTATCCATCAGATTTTTTCCACAGCATCTGTGAGCATTACCAGATTGAGCTTGTGCACCTCAAGCCCGGTGCCTTGACCATGCTTAGCGTTTTTGCCTTTCTGTGCGAAGCCTGGTTAGGAATTAAGCCCTCATTGCTTTTGTGGAGACACTTTTACACTCCTGCATTTTACAAGAATCAAATTATGATTGGGTCCATCGGGTTCTTCTTGAGAGATCGGGAGATCTATATCCCCTTTCCAGTAAAAGATTGCTGGAAAGGATATGAGCGTCATTGGTTTTACATCACCCTTCCCCAAGCCTCAGTGGCAAAAGGGAAGCATTTGATGCCCTATCTCAAGGAAGAAACCAAGGCTTTGCCAAGAGTGACTCTAGAAATGCAGAAGCTTATTGATCGGATCTTGGAACTCCGCAATGCCGGCCTGAGAGCAGTCCACGTAGCAGAAATCTTCATCAGGTGGAGATTTATTCCACTCATGACTCATGACCGCTATGCTTGGTCATTCAGGGGCGACAATGATCCGAACAGAATGAAGCCCGAAGATTGGTCTTTGGTTTTTCTTGTTTGGTAATTTTTCTGAGTTCGTTTGGTCATTTTGAGATCATGACTCTTAACTTGCAGTTGTCCCAGAAATAGAGGTGGCTGCTTGCCTAAAGAAGATGTTCGGGGTAGATCTCCCAGACTGAGAAGGCGTCCCAACACCTTACAGCACTGACAACCCTCCTCCAGAGGTAAACTGTCTCTTAGAAAACTCACTTTCTTGCTTAATGTTCATATGATATATTTTCTTTCTCCCGAACAGGTCCCTCCTATTGTTGATGCCCCCACCATGAGCGTAGCCATCAATATTGAGGAAGAGGGGGAGCAGCCCATCGACCAAGGCATCGAGGCCCCGACTAACGAACAGTCTGAACCCTCGCCTGCTGTGGAGAAAGAGATCCCGAGCAGCCCCAAGGTGACTGTCCCCCGAACCCGCAAGGGCTCTCGTAGTGTGAGCACGGAGAGGGTGACTCTAGGTTTAGGAACTGTTGGTATGCCCAGTCCCGATGAGCTGCTAACCAGTCGCAACCCGCCTCGTCCTGATGCCCAGGTACCAAGCATGATCGTATTCGGGCGTTTATTTGCAGCCTTTGACCACATAACCAAAGCTAAACGTGTTCGGGAGATTTCTCGTCAGAAAATTCATCCAACCCCGCTGCCATCAAAGCCTGCATCTGGTGCCAAGCGATTCAAAGTTAGAATCCCGACATCCAAGTAAGAACTCTGACTTGCTTGGTTATGCTTGAGTACTTCTCATAGGGAGAATTTTGTTTAACTATTTCTGATTGTTCGTTCGGGAAATCAGGCCTCCCCAGCCTGCTGCTTCTCCTCCCATCAAGCCATCAGAGAAAACTCCTGAGCTTGACTCGGCAGCCCGACCCGATGATGCGGATAAGCTTGTGGAGGTTGCAGGACCTGCCCCGACGCCCTTGGGCCCGATCATTACTTCGCTCTCGGCAGCCGAGGAGCAATGGCGTGCATTAGATGCTCGTGCCTCTACTGCGGAAGCGTTTATGATCAGACTAGAGGCCCAAGTTACCGTTCTCCAGTCCGAGAAAGAAGGTACATGCATTATGCTACCATGTTTAGTTTTTAGGTCCTTATCCGCAAACTTTTGCTTGTACACTGCCTCTGACCCTGTAGCTAACTCCAAGAGCATTGAGATGCTCGAGAAGAAGAACTCGGATCTGGAAGGCAGGCTTGCTGTCTGGGACAAGGATGTTGCTGATCTCACTGCCCGACTTGAAGCTTCAGAGAAGCGCAGTGTGTCCTTGGAGTCCAGGCTGATGGAAGGTGCTTGCGTCGCTGCAACTCACACCATCGGGGCCTTAAAAAGCCACGTTCCCGATCTCGATGTCTCGCTGCTCTCCAAAGGCTTCAAGTGCTCGGCAACAGATGCTGAGGTACTGTTCGATAGTCTTGCCCCCTTGGTGGAACCATTTGTAAAGAAACTTGATCTCCATTTGAGTGACTCGGAGGAATCGCCTTGAACTTTGTGCTTGGATCCTGTAATAGGGCAAAACTTTATAGGTTTAGAGTGCAACTTTATTTTGTGAAATATATGCTGGCATGGTTTGCGTAAGTTTTAGAACTCATCGGTGTTTTTGTTGAACTTTTTAACTGATAGCTTTGTCATAGCCAAAAATCCCGTTACCATAAGCTATTTTGGAATTGTTTAGTTGCTGAGACATTAGCGGCCTTCTGAACTGTGTAATTCCTTGTAGTTATGGTGTTTGGTCAAATTAGCGTAGCCTAGCCTTTTTTATTTAAAAAGCCCAATTCTTGCGTGGTAACGGTACCATAGTAGCCCCCGGGCTCTTTTACAGTCATGCAGGCATGCTGAAAAAGAGTCTTAGAAGTACTAATCTGCAAGAATGTCCCGATCTTATGGGGAGCCCCCGAGCGTTGTGCTTGGGATGCATAGAATAGGTCTGAAAAAACTTTCAGCGTGCTAGTCCCCGGCTCTTTGTTAGTATATGCAGTATGGTAACAAAGAGTAGAAACAGAATTGAATAATAGAACCCAGCCCCCGAGCGTAAAAGCGAGGGTGAGTAAAGTGTACAGAACTTATCTTTTTTTTGTTGGCGCTGTAGGTGACGCGGACGACGGCTTTTATCTGCCAAACTTGATGGACAGGCTTGAACTTGCGTGATTACCTTTGTTTAGGCGTAGAATCTGCGTAGTTGATCCATGTTCCACGTGTTTGGCAGTATATCTCCATCTATCTTCGCGATCCTGTAGGCTCCTGGTCGGGCGATGTCTACTACGATGTATGGCCCTTGCCATGGAGAGGACAGTTTGTTTTTGTCCTTGGTGCGTTGATGTAACTTGAGCACCATGTCACCAATGCATAGGCTTCTCTTGTGAACATTAGCATCGTAGTATTGTCGCAGCTTTTGCTGATACTGTACCACTCTAAAAGCGGCTGCATCACGAGCCTCCTCCAGGAGGATTAGCTCATCTGCGCATCTGTCAGGCTCTTCGGTTTCTGAAAATAGTGCCACGCGTGGGGCTTGTAGTCGGATGTCCGATGGTAGAATCGCCTCTGCTCCATACACCAAGAAGAAAGGTGTTTCACCTGTCGCTCGGTTCATGGCGGTCCTCATTGACCAAAGTACTGTAGGAACTTCATGAATCCAACGTTTGTCGTAAGCTTGTAATCTGTTAAAGATTCTCTTCTTGATGCCCTGCAGCACGATGCTATTGGCACGCTCTACTTGCCCGTTTGTCTTCGGGTGATTCACCGATGACCGATCATGCCTGATCCCGTGGTCGTAGCAGAAATCAGAAAACTTTTTGCTTTTAAACTGCGTTCCATTATCAGAGATTATCCTGTTCGGGACCCCGAATCGTACGACAATACTCCGTAGGAACTTGACAGCTGCCTCTTTTGTAATTTTCTGAATTGGCTCGGCCTCAACCCATTTTGTGAATGTGTCGATGCCGACGAACAGAAATCTGTATCCCCCGACAGCCCTTGGAAAGGGCCCGAGGATGTCTATTCCCCATGTGGCAAAGGGCCATGTTAAGGGAATAGTGTTTAATGCTTGCGCAGGTTTAGTTTGCTTCCGTGCGAAGAATTGGCATGCCTCGCACTTCTTAACTAACTCGACTGCGTCTTGAAGAGCTGTAGGTCAGTAGAAGCTCTGTCGGAATGCTTTCCCTGCTAGGTATTGGGGAGAAGTATGTGATCCATAGATTCCTCCGTGAATGTCGTGGAGCAAACTAATGCCCTCGGTCCGTGTGATGCATTTGAGGAGCATCCCGTTGCGGGTTAGCTTGTGTAACCGCCCGTCAACCAATTGATAGTTCTTGGCTTTACGATGGATTTTCTCCAATGCAACATCATCGTCCGGAATAGCTTGGTTTGTGAGGTACGCCTGGATTGGATCCATCCAGTTCTCCTCATTTCCAACTAGAGCGGCGGCTCGGGCCATACCGACCAACATAGACTACTTGACGGATTCGTTGGTTGTAGAGGCTGTGTCCTTGGTAGGCACAGTGTTTTGGTTCGGTAGTGAAACCGACACAGAAGGTTTAGTAAGAACTTCAAGTAACACGTTACATGGGAGCCGTGTGTGCTCGGCAGCTGCCTTTGCTAGCTTGTCTGCATCGCCATTGAATTCCCTTTTTACGTGTTGGACTTCAAGCACATCAAATTTGCTTTCCATCCGCCTGTATGCTTCCAAACATTTGGCCATGACCTCGCTCCGCGCGCTGTACTCTTTCATGACCTGCTTTGCAGCTAACTCGGAATCCCCTTTCACGAGCAGCCTCCTAACGCCAAGAGATGCAGCTATGCGGAGCCCTGTCAAGAGTCCTTCATACTCGACAGCATTATTAGTAGGGGTTGGATCGATAAAATTGATTTGTAACGCGTACCTGATGACGTCATTGTGTGGTGAAATCAGGACCACCCCAGCCCCCACGCCTGCTCTGCAAAATGCTCCGTCATAGAACATAGTCCAGTGTTCGGGATTTTGGACAGCCTCTTCGGGTTCGGGATTAGTCCACTCTGTAATGAAATCTGCCAGAGCCTGTGACTTGATGGCAGTTCTGGGTATGAATTCAACGTCGTAAGCCCCCAGTTCCACAGACTATTGTGCAATCCTTCCCACGGCATCCTGATTATGTAAAATGTTGCCTAGGGGGTAGGTCGACACGACCTTGATCTTGTGGCTCAAAAAATAATGCTTGAGCTTCCTTGAAGTCATTAGCACAGCATATAGTAATTTCTGAATCTGAGGGTACCTTGTTTTTGGCGTCATGTAGCACCTCACTCATGAAGTAAACGGGGTGTTGTGTTGTTGACTTTTCCGTTGGTCTCTCGACCACCAGAACCGTGCTGACAACAGTTGGTGTGGCTGCTACGTACAACAGCATCTCCTCTTGTGGTTGCGGCGGGACCAGTACGGGCATTTTCCGTAGGTATTGTTTGAACGCCTGGAACGCCTCTTCTGCTTCTGCCGACCACTCAAAACGATCAGTTTTTCGTAGCAATTTATAGAATGGTGACTTGGACACGAATCGACTCAGGGACGCCATCATTCCTGCCAACGTCTAGACCTCATGGCGGCTGCGTGGAGACTTCATGTCATCGAGTGCCTTGATTTTGTGTGGATTTGCCTCTATACCTCGCTGGGAGACAAGGTAACCAAGGAGCTTACCCGATGATGCACCGAAGGTGCATTTGGCGGGGTTGAGCATCATCCTATTTGCACGCAAGTTGTTGAATGTTTCGGTTAAATCAGCGATTAGATTGCCTTTTAACTTACTTTTCACGACAATATCATCTATGTATGTTTCCACATTACGGCCGATTTGGCCCTCGAGAACAATGTGAACATATTTTTGATAAGTGCAACCCGCGTTTTTTAGACAAAAGGCATCTTTATATAGCAATAAACACCGAAGGGAGTTACAAATGCAGTTTTCTCCACATCGTCAATGCACATGCTGATTTGATGATACCCCGAATAGGCATCTAGAAAACAAAGCAGCTCGCATCCAGAGGTTGAATCTACAATTTGATCTATCCTAGGTAGTGGATACTCGTCTTTCGGGCAAGCTTTATTCAGATTGGTGTAGTCCACGCACATCCGCCACGTTCCGTTGGGCTTCTTCACCATGACTGGGTTTGCCAGCCACTCCGGGAAAGGGACCTCTCGAACGAAGCCGGCTTTGAGTAGTCGATTGATTTCTTCGTTAATGGCGTCTCGCTTCTCCGGGGTATATCTCCTTTGCTTCTGCTTGACTGGTCGGACGCTAGTTCGTATGCCAAGCTTGTGCTCGATCACCTCTCTGGGGATCCCAGGCATATCAGACGGTTCCCAAGCGAACACATCCGCGTTTGCCTGGAGGAAAGCAATGAGCTCGAGTTCCTATTTGTCACCCAGACCAGAGCCCACCTGGGTGGTCTTGGTCGGGTCTGCCTCATCAAGGGCCACCGATTTGGTGCCCGGTTCGGGGCGTTTTGCTGGCGGCGTGCTTGGCAAGGCGGCTGTCGGTGACTCGCCTGCTTGCTGCGATGGCGTCCCCTTGACCCAGACCCACCACAGTCTGCTTCTCGGCAGCGCCGTCATCGGCCTTGTTTTCCCCCGCAGGCACCGGTTCGGGAACTTCTTTTCCCTTGGCCTGTGATCGGGTCTTCGCTGCTCGGGAGGTTTCAGCCACTGCTGCCTTCGCGGCAGCCTTTGGCTTACTCTTGGTCTTTTTCTTGGTAGGTTCGGCAGCCTTGGCTGGCTCCTGCTCGTCTCCCTTGATCATGTCCAGGGTCTTCATGTCGCACTGGACCGCGCCCTTGCGATCACCGCATACAGTGATCGGGCCCAATGGCCCCGGGACGTTGATCATGGAGTAGGCGAAGTGGGCGACCGCCATGAACTTCTTCAAGAACGGCCGTCCCAGGATGCAGTTATAGGCCGACGTGATGTCAGCCACCTCAAAGGTGAGGAACTCTGTTCGGATGTTTTTGCCCTCCATGAGGGTCACCTGCAGATCAATCCTCCCTAAGGGAAAGGCTTGGATGCCTGGTATGACCCCGTAGAAAGGCTTCTCCACTGGGGACAAGGACCTCCTCGGGATTCCTAGCTCGTCGAAGGCGTTGACGAACAATAGATTGAGGGCGCTTCCACTGTCGATCAAGGTTCGCCCGATCTTGTGGGGCCCAATCCAGGGTTTGTTACACAGTGGGAGTAGCGGCCCATCGTACAGTGTCTCGGGGTGATCCCTCTGATCAAATGTGATTGGGATTTCGGACTACCTCAACGGATGCTTGCAGGGCTCGGTGCTTGCTACCTACCTCTCGACCAGCTTTAGCTGGGATTTGGGGGTTCGGGTAGAATAGCCACCGAAACTTGTGGCGATCTCCAGATCTTCGGGAAGGTCTGGCTCATCATCACAATCCATGTAGTTCGCAGTCTGAGGGTTATGAGCTGCCTGGTCACATGGAGCCCCCTGCTACTGGCTCTCCTCCTCCTGCTTCTGCTTCTTGTACACCATGCAGTCCACAAAGTGATGCTTTGTAGATCGGTGAATCGGGCAGTACATCGGGAGATCGGTAGGTTTGCCTTGACGCCTGTACGGAGGTTTGTTGTCCACGGCCATGACTTCGTCGCCCTTGGTCTTGCACTTCTTGTTCTTATGCTTATTCTTCTTCCTGCCTTCCTCGGCTGGCTGGCTTTGTTCGGGCTTTCCGTGGACCCATGCTCGGGCATCCGCCAGCTTGGCGGTCTCTTCCAGGATCCCGTAGAGCTCGGCCACCATCTTCGGGTTTTTCTTGGCAAGCTCCTCCGCCATTCACTCGTCCTTACAGCCCTGATTAAAGGCCACGATCACCCGATCATCCACCATGTCTGGGATGGTATTCCAGGTGTCGCTGAAGCGACGGATGTAGTCCCGGAGGGATTCTCCGGGTTTCTGCACACAATTGAGCAGATCCCCTTCATGTCCGGGGCGTTTGTTGGTACCTTGAAAGTTGGCTTCAAACATCTCCCGGAGATGGCTCATGACTTGATGCTAGCCTCGGGCAGGTTCATGAGCTATGTTTGAAGCCAAGTCCTGCAGGGCTGACCCCTGCAGGGCTGTCGGCAAGTAATTGGCCTTGACGTAGTCATCACCCCCGGTGGCGTCGATGATCGTGGAATAGATCTGAATCCACTCGTGGGGGTTGGTTGTTCCGTCATACTTCTCAATGTTGGTAGGACGAAACTTTTTCGGCCACCTGACCTTGCGCAGGCCCGGGGAGTATGCGAGACATCCTCCTGTGCCTGGTCGGGAGTCACGTGGCGGCGAATCTGGATGGGACCGGTAGTAGCCCTCGCGTGCTCGGTAATCCCGGTTGTAGTTGAGAGTCTCCCGAGCGTCGCGGGCGCGACGGTTGCGTTCGAGCTGCGGCCTCATGTCACGCCCCTCAAGCGGGCGATAGCGGGGTTGTCCGTTAACAAATCGGGAACGGACCGGTTGGGGTTCATGTGGTCTGCTTGACGGAGCTAGTGGTGCGGCAGCGGTGGCCTCGAGACGCTCCTTGGCCTTGTCCGCTGCTTCCCGAGCCTTCTTGGCTATGGTGGCCATCGGGGTTCCCTCAGCCATTGCTTCCATAGTCTCCAAGAGGGTTCGGATCTGCAGATTGTCCTACTCGACAGCCCAGAAATCGTTGTTGAGATTTCGTGGAGCCAATGAGGACGCAGCCTGCTGTGTATGGGTTTTAGCCGTCTGGACAGTTGGTGCGTTGCTGAAACATGGAGGAGGCACGGGTTTGCGCGAGCTAGATGACTCAGCAGCTGCTTCAGTCCCGTTTGCAGTTAGCATATGGATGCGGCGGTCTTCGGGCTGTTCCGACCCATTGCTAGATCCACTGCAGTCGAGATCCAACTGTGCAGTGCGATCCGCAATGTCTTCGGGAGTTGGCTCCGTGAAGGTGGCGAAAACTTCCCGACCGGCGCATGTGAGATCGGGATCATGGATCCCTGTCATCTTGAGCTCGTAATCGCCTTGGTGCTCGAACACGAGATCTCCAAAGCAGATTTCCCATGCAGGCACTAGATGGCTGTGAGCGTAGAGATCGAAAGCAGAGGCAGAACTCCCGATGGCTTCCGACTTGATGGAACTGGGCATATAGGGCATCGATGAACTCGACGCGTCGGCGATCCAAACTCCGTTGACGATCGGCATGATCTTTCTTCACGCAAGGGCCCCTACCTGGCGTGTCTCTGTCGAAGTTGTACTCGGCAGATATTTGTCTGGCAAGCACCCCGCTTTGTGCGAAGATTGATCACGGTGGATGAACAGAGAGACACGGGATTTTATACTGGTTCGGGCCCTCGAGATCGAGTAATAACCCTACGTCCAGTTGCTGCTTGTATTATCTCGGCGAGTACAGATTACAATGGTGTAACAAGTACCCTCGGGTGGATTGGCTAGGATTAGGAATACCCTCTACGTACAGGACCCCCACTATTTATATCCAGGGAGACGTGCCTTACAAGACAAAAAAGACCTAAACCTAGTAGGACTCTAACTATCATCGGGCTTTCCTTCTGCGATCCGGACATCGTGTCTTGTTCGGAGTCTTCATTGTTCGGAATCGGTAGTCGGCAATTCTCGTGATCGGGCACCCTGGTATTATGGCCTCAACAAATGGGTTGACGAAGATATTGAGGTTGTACATGGAGACACATCGGCTTGTGTTGCAGTGGCTGATGGTTCTACCATGTCTATGCATGATCATGTCAAGTGCTTGACAGGTTTAGACATTTTTCACTATGAGATGATCAGTGTTTGTATTTCTTACAATCACAGATAAATCCGCAAGCACACGGATACCGTTGTAGCTTTCACCCGGAAGTATTCAGGGTATCGAATCCACAGGGAACGTGTGTACTAATCTTCTAACTAGATCGTCCAAGGACAACAAGAGAAATGATTGGTGAGGGTAGAGAGGATTCCTATGGATAAGGACCTTGATAAGGAAGCTCAGCGTCTATAGTCTGCTTACTTTGGGTACCAGGGTTCCTAGGCCTCTAGGAAATTGCCGGCCAACAGCTCTACGCCGTACCCGAACGAGGAGGATTACAAAGGACGGATAGGGCTGTCACCACCTGCCGCCTACCTCTTCTAATCCGTGGGGCTACGAGGCAAACAAAGGTAACTTCTAGCCAAGACACCACGTCTATGCTATCAATTACTACTTTAGTCTTGTTCCTAGACCAAAGTATTCACTAAGCATTCGCAAATGATTAATGAACGATGAACCCGCAAGCAACTATAGCAGGGAACTTACTTAATCAAGAGAACTTAATACCATAAGAGATCACGAACACTTACTAGAAGAAGGAAGCATCCGTCGAGGTACAAGATCGGGGAAGAGTGCCGACAGTCCCGGCACTTTCCCCGGACTACCCCTCACTCTCTCCCTATTCTCTAGATACTACACTGGAGTAGAGCTTCGCCTTGGAGTGGAGCTTGTGGCTTCTCAATCTTGTGTGTGTTGAACCGGAGCCGGGTGCACCTATTTATAGCTTGTAGAGGCGGTTGGGAGTGGACACGTGGAAGATGAGGACGAACGGACCCAGTCACAGGTCGGGCGACGCGGGGAGATCGGCCGACGTTGGATCCACTGCCTTGAGTGATGCACGGCGTAGATGGATTCCTGGAGGCGGTGGGAACCCGTACCACAAGGATGAGGCGGTTTGGCCTCCGGACCAGGTGGGGCGACCGGGCTCGGTCGGGCGACCATCCACCGGCACCGATCGGGCCCATCTTCGGCTGAGTGACTGCTTAGTGGGTCCTCATGGCGGTTATAGGTGGTATAGCTTGGATTGAGTACGTTTAGTTTGCGAGGTGGGCCCTTCAATCCATGTGACCTCTCCTTGGACCATTCCCATCTCTTGGATCAAACCGTCATGGAATCGGTGGCTAGGATGGTCCTTGAGTGTGTTTCTTTGCTGTGGTCAAAGATGGCCTTCATTGGGCTTGGGCCCTGGTCGACCGACCTGGCCCTGAGCCCAATTATCCTCCTCTTTTTCCATTTAGTCCCTGCTCTCACATATTCACCAAAACTCGTGGAATTGATTAGATATAAACCCTATCACTATGTTTGGTGATTATATTTGACATATTTTCTACAGGAGTTGACGGCCAAAGTGGTACTTAAGGACCGCCAACAAGCTCCCCCACACTTAGCCTTTGCTCGTCCTCGAGTAAAGATTAAAGACTAAGGTGGAAAACATGACTCCAACTGATATGATGCAAGCATATAACTTATTCCAAAACATACCTGCACCTGTGAATTTTGAAGTGTCTATCATGTCATCTTGGATGGTTGAGAAACAGAACAGCCTTGATTCAAGTCATCTTCACTTCTCTGTTAAGTAACTTGGGTTTTTGATAAATTTTCAAAAACATAACCTTACCTAGCTTCTCAAATGATTCTCTCAGATCGCTCAATATGTATGGTTCCTTACCAAGGCATTTGCCTTCTTTTACCTACTTCTAAAAGGCTTATGTGGGGCTCAAGGTAGGAGTAAAGATAAGGCATACTTGCATCACATATATTGCATAGTCAAAGAGCGGATCCAAGAAGAAAACTATTCATACAATCTGATCAAGATGTGCATGTGTGTGGAACAATGGAATTGTAGCTCCTTTTTGTATGATCTCTCTCTTTATTTTGAGCACATGGCTATTTCTATTTTTTTTCTTTTATCATGCTCAATGCTTTTTGTGAGCATGTCTCTCTTTTTTTTCATAGCCCATGTCTCTTTTGCAAAGGATATTTGAAGAGAGGGAGATCAATACTTATATAGAGCATTTATTTTGTGGATAAATAAGATGTATGTTGCTAACTTCCAGTGTAGAAGTTTAGCATGTATATGTGGAGTGTACGTGATCTTGATCATGAAAGCATGAAAAGCGTCTTACAACAATTTGACAAAGCTCAATGCAATAAACAAGCAGCATATGTGTATGGGTTTTTCAATGTGAACATCATATGGCTTTGGTAGGAATAAGGCATCACTGAGGAGCTTTGCAAGGCTACTGATTTTAAGGTTTCTGCAAGAAAAACATCCCAAGTACTTGTACAGAAAGAGCAAGATTTCCTTTATCATACCATATCTCATTAATCAACCACTTAGATAGACATGTTTCCTAAGGATATATGTTCACAAGCAATAGGTGTATGTGCAAGGAATAAAGTATATGCAAGCCAATCAAGGATAGACATGTAAACCAAAGGAGCATCCAAGTTCATTTTATCATGAGTTTAATTTTAAAGATTATCTCACGATAGGATTGAATTAACTCATGAAATAGAGAGGGTGAGGGACAGGATGTGCAAACCATCGCTCTGGACGAAAATGTGGACGAGAGATGCCAGATGGCCTTCGGCCGACCAGGCGGATCGGCCGACCCCTTCTGGGCTTCGCTCACCTTGATCTTTCTTGAGTTCACCTGTGCGATGTTGTACAACCCATCTGTGGGTGGTCTCGATAATGTGCACATCAGGAAACTCGAGAGACCCCCACACTTGATCTTGTACCTGCATTTATTCATACATGGTGGAAACAAAACAATGGCTCTTTGGTTTTACGGACCAATAGCCTTATTGAATTCAAATATATTTTCTTTATTTAGCTATGCAATTTTTTTTATGATTTTTTAGAGCAAGAAGAAAGATCATCATCACCTGAGAATCAAGATAAAATTTTGTACAAATGGAACGTGTTGCGAAATACTTACCGACCTGCCCCACACTTGGATTTTTGTGTCGCGGGACACCAAAACTCAAGTGTGCTGGCCTCCTTCGAAATTTGTTCCATGATCAAAACTTACCAAGGTGTTACTATTGATGTAACTCCATGTTCTTAAGCATAACTTGTCCATCGTTCTTCTTAATCTCCACCTGAAATGGTTAGTGACCAAGAATACCCGAAGGAAAGCTTATACTAAAAACATGTTCTTGCTTTTATTTGAAAGGAAAAATAAATGATAATCCGGGCCATCTCCTGGCAGTGCTTTGTTTATGGTTCGAAGCTAGACCATGGGGAACCCTCACATTGTAGCTATCATTGGCGATGTAGTTCCCATGATTATCGCCAATTGTTGATGTACCATTGAAGTTCTAGCTGCAATGTTAGTGCCAAAGATGCAAAACGAAATCTGCAATGTTTATGATAAACAAATACATCTACAACCAACCTTCTAAACATTTTAGAAATGAGGACGGTAAGGTGGTTGCAGTCCTCGTGTGTGCTTGTGGCACAAAGTGTGATTGACTCTGGAGATTCGTTAAATGAGCATGACTCTTGTGGGATTTCAAAAGAGAAGGTTTCGTGCTCATTTATAGAATCCTTTCGCTCAGACTCTAGAGTCAAAACTTCAAGCATGCCCATGGCCTTTGGGTTCTCTAACTCAAGAGATTCATCATTGAAAATTGGAGTTGTTTCTCGACCATTATCGAGAATAACTTCCTGAAGGCCTAAGGGACATGGCTTCCGCTTGATTGAAGGTGATGAAGGTCGATCGAGACGAGAAGTAGGTTCGAATGGCGACACAAACATTACCTTCTCGAGCGGGCTATGCTGGGGAGGAGGCTTTGCTCTTGGAGTCTCTGGGCAAGAGGAAAGAGTGGCAAAAGCAACTTTCCCAAGCGTGTCATGAAGGTTCCCATGAGATGCTTCTTTTTGGAGAAGCTTTTCTAGTGGGAAGCCTATAAGAAGATCAAAATCGAGGATAGAAAAGATATGGAAATCTAGATGAACCTTGATTTTGTCTATTTTGATCGGCACAGCCCTTGCAATTCCACGACATTCAAAGATGTGTCCTGAGGGACTTTTGAAAAGCTTGTCGGTCGAGGCTAGAGGCATGTTGCCCAAGAAAATATTCGCAAAGGATTCAGACATGACGCTAGCCTCGATGGCTGGGTTGTAAAGGGCTTCTATGGTAATTCCCCTTAAAGAGCAAGGCATGGTTTGGAAGGTGCAACCATCCGAATTGCTTCGGAAGAACGCTTTACTTCCTTTAACCATTCCATTGGTGGTTCCCTTATGGATATATTGGGGAAAACCTCCATGAGTGGATCTGAAGGATAATAAATGGGAGGTGTCGTAGCCTTTTTGTGCCTAATGTGATCCGAGGGATTTCCAGAATCCTCAGATGCCGAAGGTAGAACTTCTTCTTCCTTCGGTGGCTTTGATTCAGGTGTGGGCTCTAAGGCTGGATCTTGCAAGATAAAAAGCTTTGGCTTGGATCTTGTCTTAGAGCTATGCAGGGGTTCGTGCCGTGTTTTGATGGAGGGAGTATTTTCTAGAATCTTCTCTTGAAGAGCTCTCCGTTCATCCAAGGTTACGTGCATGAACGAACCACCGGCGGCACCATCTAGGATGAAAGCAGCTTCCTTTTTTAGGCCTGATCGAAAATGTTGCATGAGCATGAAGTCAGGTATGCCTAAGTCTGGGCCAAACTTGTTTAGTGAAACAAATCTCTCCCAAGCTGCACCTAGAGTTTCCTTCTCACTCTGCTGGAAGCAGACGATCTCCCTCCGAAGGGCACATATACGGTGATTGGGGAAGAAGTAAAGACAAAACTTGTCCCGTAGTTTTTTCCAATTTTCATTTACGTCCCTGACGGTTTGGTAGTACCATCTCTTTTCCGTCTCATCGAGAGAGAACGAAAATAACTTCCATTTGATGGTCTCTTGTGTCATGCCTGAGATTCTCAAACATGAGCACAACAACTCGAATTCTCACAGGTGATGATAAGGATTTTTGTTGTTGGCCCCTGAGAAGGTTTTATTCCGAACCATGGCTATAAAGCCAGGGCGGAGTTCAAAGCTAGATGTGGTGATTGGTTGATCAGAAGGTGGTAGCTCAAAGAACTCACGCCTTGGAGCAGAGAAGTTTATAATAGAATATTGCTCCATGGTAGAGGGGGTAACTGGTAAAAGAAAATAAAAGAAAAATAAAAAGATATGAGGACGAACAAGGTTCAAAGATAATACAGCAACCATTCCCCGGCAACGGCGCCAGAAAGCTTGTTGGTATTTCTTACGATCACAGATAAATCCGCAAGCGCACGGATACCGTTGTAGCATTCACCCGGTATTCAGGGTATCGAATCCATAGGGAACGTGTGTACTAATCTTCTAACTAGATCATCCAAGGACAACAAGAGAAATGATTGGCGATGGTAGAGAGGATTTCTATGGATAAGGACCTTGATAAGGAAGCTCAGCGTCTATAGTCTGCTTACTTTTGGCACCGGGGTATCCTAGGCCTCTAGAAAATTGCCAGCCAACAGCTCTACACCGTACCTGAACGTGGAGGATTACAAAGGACGGACAGGGCTGTCACCACCTGCCACCTACCTCTTCTAATCCATGGGGCTACGAGGCAAACAAAAGTAACTTCTAGCCCAGACACCACATCAATGCTATCAATTACTACTTTAGTCTTGTTCCTAGACCAAAGTATTCACTAAGCATTCGCAAATGATTAATGAATGATGAACCCGCAAGCAACTATAGCAGGGAACTTACTTAATCAAGAGAACTTAATACCATAAGAGATCACGAACACTTACTAGAAGAAGGAAGCATCCGTCGAGGTACAAGATCGGGGAAGAGTGCCAACAGTCCCGGTACTTTCCCCGGACTACCCCTCACTCTCTCCCTATTTTCTAGATACTACACTGGAGTAGAGCTTCGCTTTGGAGTGGAGCTTGTGGCTTCTCAATCTTGTGTGTGTTGAACCAGAGCCGGGTGCACCTATTTATAGCTTGTAGAGGCGGTTGGGAGTGGACACGTGGAAGATGAGGACGAACGGACCCAGTCACAGGTCGGGCGACGCGGGGAGATCGGCCGACGTTGGATCCACCGCCTTGAGTGATGCACGGCGTAGATGGACTCCTGGAGGCGGTGGGAACCCGTACCAGAAGGATGAGGCGGTTTGGCCTCCGGACCAGGTCGGGCGACCGGGCTCGGTCGGGCGACCATCCACTGGCACCGATCGGGCCCATCTTCGGCTGAGTGACTGCTTAGTGGGTCCTCATGGCGGTTCCAGGAGGTATAGCTTGGATTGAGTACGTTTAGTTTGTGAGGTGGGCCTTTCAATCCATGTGACCTCTCTTTGGACCATTCCCATCTCTTGGATCAAACCGTCATGGAATCAGTGGCTAGGATGGTCCTAGAGTGTGTTTCTTTGCTGTGGTCAAAGATGGGCTTCATTGGGCTTGGGCCCTGGTCAGCCGACCTAAGGAGGTCGGGCAACCTGGCCCTGAGCCCAATTATCCTCCTCTTTTGCCATTTAGTCCCTGCTCTCACATATTCACCAAAACTCGTGGAATTGATTAGATATAAACCCTATCACTATGTTTGGTGATTATATTTGACATATTTTCTGCAGGAGTTGACGGCCAAAAGTGGTACTTAAGAACCGTCAACAATCAGCTGTACTAGGGATGGCTTTGTGCCTGCTGTTCTAAAGCCGGTTGAGTATCGGCTAAACCATTTGTTGTGAATCAATGAATAATTCAGAATGGTTGCAGCAGAGACTTGAGCACTATCGGGCCCAAAAGAACGATATGTGTAAGGCCATTGAAGACTTTGATGACATGAGTAAATTAGGACAAGGCTTTATGTCGGCTGATCCTTTAGAGGAAATAGATATTGGTGATGGCACTGTACCTAGGCCGACGTTTGTAAATAAAATTTGGAAGCTGATTATTGAATTAATCGAGCTACTGAAAGAATATGTTGATTGTTTTGTATGGAATTATCAAGAGGTGCCAGGTTTAAGCCACGAGTTAGTTGAGCATCGGTTGCCTATTAAACCTGGTTTTAGGCCTTTTAAACAAACTGCTAGGCGTTTCAATCCTAATATGTATGACCGGATTAAAGAAGAAATTAATCGGTTGTTGGATGCGAATTTTATTAGGCCTTGTCGTTATACTGAATGGTTATCTAATATTGTGCCAGTTGAGAAGAAGGATTCTGGTAAGCTCAGAGTTTGCATTGATTTTAGAAATCTTAATAGAGCTACTCCTAAAGATGAATATCCTATGCCTATAGCCAACATGCTTATTAATGATGTTTCTGGACATAAAGTTATTAGTTTTCTTGATGGTAATGCTGGTTACAATCAGATATTCATGGCCGAAGAGGATATATCCAAAACTGCTTTCATATGTCCAGGTTTTGTTGGTTTGTTTGAGTGGGTAGTCATGACCTTTGGTTTAAAAAATGCTGGTGCTACTTACCAAAGGGCAATGAATTTAATTTTTCATGATTTGCTTGGCTTAATCATAGAAGTTTATATCGATGATATTGTTGTTAAATCGGCTGGTTTAAAACCTCATTTAGCTAATTTAAGGCTTGCTTTTGAGAGAATGTGTTGATATGGATTAAAGATGAACCCACTTAAATGTGCATTTCGTGTGTCAGCTGGAAAGTTTTTAGGCTTTATTATTCATGAAAAGGGCATAGAGATAGATCCTAAGAAAATTGATATTATCAGAAAGATTAAAGCTCCTACATGCAAGAAAGATATGCAGAAATTCCTAGGCAAGGTGAATTATTTTAGGGGAATATTCTCCCCCAATTCCTCTCCTCCCTCCACTTGTACGCCAACCGACCTCCCAGAGGCGGTGGGGGCAAGAACTATGAAAAACCACGTAGGAATAGGCCAAAACCAGAGAAAACCGGATCCTCTAACTGCTCTGTATGTTGGCTGATGACGAAACCGAGGAGAACCGAGGCAAAACCGCTGGCTAGGGGAGGAAAACCGGTCACCAGCCCCCCTGAACCGTGCCTGCTCCCGCAAAACCAGCCCTCAGCCTGTCCCGTGGCGCCACGTACCCCAGGTCCAGCGCTTGCGCATCCTCCCTCCTCGCGTGTGCGCCGCGGGCCAGCAGCAGCCAGTGGCTGCTTGCCACCTGGCCCGCCCAGCCACCTCTCACGCCCAGGCGGGGACGAGCGCGCGCACCGGCCTCTGTTGGGCCGGGCTGCCTCCTTGCCTAGGCCGTAGGGTCGCGTGGGGCGCGCCTAGCCATGCGACTAGAACTGGCAGTGCTGATGTCATGCTAACGTCAGCGCTGCCAGTTATATTCATATTTTCATATGTTTTTATTCCCAACTCCAAAATATATATATAATATATCTATTGAAATCGTCTCGACGAGCTCCATGCAGTGGTACACTTCAATTGGGATTTTGAGATAGTTTGTGTTGACGACATTTTTGGATCCTTCTCAAGTTAATAATATTAAATCCTACACAACACGTTAAAACACCAGAACTCGTGGAAATAGTTAGTAATAAACCCTACCACTATGTTTGGTGTTTATATTTGGGATTTGATGGTCAAAAATAGCACTTAAGGACCATCAACAAATGCGAAGCCCTCCTCTTATCTAGAGTAGAAATACAGAGAGAATGAGGGAGAGTCTGGAGGAGTCCCGGCGTGTCGGCGACCCTTCACCTGTGCCTCGACGGATGCAAGCTTCTTAGTAAGTATCCGGGATTTCAACTAAGTATTTAGGTCTGAGTTATAGAAAGTTGAGTTCTTTATTGTGCTTGTGGGTTCGTTGCTTTATTCGTAAAGTATCTTAATCTTTGATCAAGGTCAGGATAGCCAATATTATCTTAAGTGTGGTGCTTAGATGTATATCTGCCCTCGTTTGCCTCATAGCCCCACAGATTAGTAGAGGTAGGCGGCAGGTGATGACAGCCATGTCCGTCCTTTGTAATCCTCCACGTACGGGTATGGCGTAGAGCTGTATGCCGGCAATTTCCTAGAGGTCTAGGATACTTCGGTGCCCAAAGCAAGCATAGGAGAATTTCCTTTGCTATATTCCTAGCTTAGTGCTAAGTTATCCTCTCTACCCAGCCTTTATATAAACTTGATCGATCCGGTCAACTTTAGTAATTAGACAGTACCTTCACGTTCCCCGTGGATTCGATACCTGCTTTACTCAGAGGTGAAAGCTACTTCGACAGCCGTGCGCTTGCGGACTTTCTGTTTGTCACTGCTGGTGTCAACAATCACATTTCTTGACAAGTTCTTGCTGGGCCAGCCACTCTGAGATCCTTTGGCGAGCCGCAGATACTTGGGGTTGGTGACCCTCAATGAAGCAGCAGGGATGATAGCGCTTTCAAGCTCCGATGGCAGCTGGCCCTTCAATTTCTTGAATAGCTGGCGAATCAGCTCTACATCTTCCACTAGGACAGCAATGTTTTTGCCCAGATGAGTTAGCATCTTTTGGAGCTTTGTCTTGACTGCATCGGGGACGACTTCAGAATTTTGAGCAGAGCTGATTTCTTTGTCGCCGATTGCAGCGTCCCAGTCGATTGATGCAAAGCTCATTGCTGGTGAATTGTGTGCCTGAAATAAGATATTAATAAACAAAGAGTTATTGATATAATAAATATTGACACAGAGAACCGATTGGTACCAGTTTAAATTGCCCTTCCTGGACATAATCGGAAATTACTTCTGACGCAGGAATGCTTGCATTGGGCAGTTCAACTTGGAGTGTCTGAGGGGTTGACTCCATCGGTGGGGCAGTTGGTGGAGTTATGATTGGTTGTTTAGGTTGATTTAAGATTGCCTCCGATTGACTGTCTCTGACTGGATCATCGATGATGGGCTGAAGAGTAGTAGCAGGAATCTATGGTTGAATCGGTCAGAATGAAGAGGTGTGAGATTAAAATAAGTTAAATAAGAATTACCTGTTGAGCCGATTCTGCTTGTGTTTCTTGGGTTTGAGCTGGCTGCGGATCGGGAAGGATAATATTTGTTTCCTAAAGGAAAAAGAAGGTTTTCATTGAAGATTGTATGATTTTGGGAATACAGAGAGGCATGCGAAATCGGATCGTTACTGTTACTGTGTCTATGAGCATCTTTGCAGCCTCGGCAGCTTTCTCTGCTGCTTCTTCGGCAGCCTTCGAGGTTGGTTGCCGAGAATTTTTCTTCTTACGCCAATGGACTGTATAAAGAGAAGTTATTTGTTTGATTTTAAATTGAAAGAAGAATCCGAATTATGAGAATATCGTACCGGGGTGTGACTTTTCTTCAATTTTTTTGGCACGATGGCCTTAATGGAGGGAGCTTTCCTTTTAGATTTTTCGTCCATGATGTCAGCAAGGGACGGTGCAGAGGAGCCGATTCTTGGATCTGGAATTCTGAATGCATATCGGATCGGCCTTCCACTCCTGCTTACGACTGGCATGTCTTCTTCAGCTGGCTGTTAAGGATTCAAGATATGAGTTTTAAGAGATTATCTGAAAGAGAAGTTGAATAAAGGAGACAAGATTTTAGTGGAAGGGACTTACAGGATTTTCCAAAGCTTCATAATCGGAGTCGATGAGACTGCAATAGGTGAGGGCAAGCACTCTGAATAGATGTGTCGACCATTCCTTCCACCAAGTTTTGAATAGTTTGGATTGGCCATTCAGTTATCTCAAAATCAGCTTCGGGGGCTAGCGCCAGGACCCTATCCATTTCCAGGTCGGTCGATACTGATTCACGGTGTTTAATTTTGTCGGCGAAATATAAGCTGATCGGGAGTTAGCTGAATCCGAGTTGACAAGCTGCCACTGATGGATTAAAGAATTCATAAGAAGAACTCTTACGGCCATGGACGATGTTGCTGCCGAGGATGGCTGGAGTGATGAAGGATTTGAGCATCGGCATAATCATCTCGAGCTCATTTTTGAATGGTGAACAAAGGAAGCTCGTAGTTGCGATCAGGATCAGCGTAAGCAAAATGGAGAAGATACTCCGATGCAATTCCATGATAGAAGCTTTCGAAAAAGCTTGCCATATTGCTAGAGTCAAGTTTCGATCCAGGATAGACTGATGCCGCTTCTCCAAATGACATGCATCGGCGAGTGACTGCATATTCCTCTTCTGTGTGGAAGGTTGGGAATTGATGGTTTTTGAAGTTGTAGCACAGTGCGGATCGAAACTGAGTATGAAGCCAGAGTTGAACGAACCACCAAGGGCCTCCGATATGGCTGACGGGTTGACTTGCTAAAAGCTTAGCTGATACTTGGTGCAGAAGCTGATAAACTGCTCCAAGGAGAAGATAGCCGAAAGGAACAGCTCCACCACGAGCTAAGGTTTCAGCAATCGGTTGCATGTTGCTGGTGGCTCCAAGTGTGGATCCGCAGAATACGAACCATTCTAGCCACATATTCAGAAAAGCTGCGTGTTCTCAGTCATTAACTGAGCCAGTTTTGCAATGATCGGTGATGTATTTCTTCCATCCCTTGGAGCCTGGGCTGACTAATTTATGATTTAAGTTGCATTGGAGCCTTCTTGGGTTTGTGGCATCGGTGGTGTTGAGGCCAGTTAACATATGGACATCCATTAAAGTTGGAGTCATCGGCACGTGGCCAAATAGATAGGCGTTTAGCGCATCGGACCAAAACAGGGAGGTGGAAGCCAACAAATTTTCATCCTTGGCCATGTCAGCAAGAGACAGAGTGATGCATTGGCTTATATCTTTTTCATCCCAGAAGGTTGACTTGGCAGCACGAACTCTGAGGAGCCAATTTCTCCATCCTGGAATCATGCTTGGTCATGATCGAAAGGAATTGGTCCAATCTGACACTTGTAAGCTTGACCCTTTGAATGGGAGTCTCTCCGATTCCAAATTAGTAAAATCTGTTGGATCGGGATCGCCCATCGAACCTAGGTAATAGGCCGATTGGAGATGAGAGACAGGGATGATGATGTTGTTCTTAAGGTTCTACAAAAAAGAAATAAAACAACAAATAAAGACATGGTGGTTCACATATGATTTTGATGAGAAAATATGAAAAAATAAGATTCTAAAAGTCTCGAAAGGGGTGATGCAAAATCTTACCTTAGGGACGTGAGTGCTGCTAGCTCTGTCATCTGAAGCCGCCATTGATGAGATTGGATCTAAGGTGAACAGTAACCTAGGATGAGAAAGCTCAAGAATCATTGAAAAAATTAAAGTAAAGTCCAGATGAAAGGGATGAATCATGTGCAGGGAAGATCCTTACCAAGACTACGGTGGAAGTTTTGAAAATGGTGATCTGAGTTCACCGCACGAAGGTTTGAGAATGGCGACGGCGGAGGGAGCTCGGGCACGATAGCAGATGAGAACGGGAGGAGGAAGACGACGGTTCGACTATTATTTATAGGGCTTACGAAGGAAGGAACTGCCCAAGGATCGAGGCACCACGCTCGCGTGAGAATCAAGGGTTGCGACAGTGAAGGAACACAGGTTTCTATAAACTGTTCACTACAGGAGTAATCATTGCTTGAAGAATTTTGGAACAAAATAATATTTTATCCCAAAATTGGGGGCATATGTTGACACCAGAGTTTGACTCGGTTGGAATATTATCTTAAGGAACGCCAGGAAGCCGAGGCTAGGGCCGATTCTGATTTCGACTTGAAGGTTTCCGATTCCAATTGGGAGTCGTCCGATGGAGTCTTGGTCGGACACGGGGGTAAGAAGGCCGGAGCGTTTATGATTCTGAAGGATGGGATGCGTCTAGAAGTTTCTTCAAGGCCTGATTTCACAGGAACTATAATACTTTTGGTAGTTTAGATTAGTTTGCTTTAAATAAAATAGAGATAGTGTCGTGTCCAACAAGGATTAGCTTGATTTTCGGGGGATAAATATAAACCATGTGTCATTGTAAAAAATGTTCACACAACCATCAATACAAACACAACTTTCGGCCCTCGTGCCAACCAACCTTTTCGTCGACTTCTTCAGCAAGCAGGGCCGCATCATCTTGACCTCTGGTTTGTCTGTAAGTACGACACTTATTGAATTAATCTAATCTTTAGATTGAGGCATATCGCCCTTCTTCATTTAGTTAATTCACCAATTTATCGAGTTGTTCTAGGCATTAGATTGAGGCGTATCGCCCTTCTTCGTTTAGATCGCTCACCACTTTATCGTATCTTGTTATTTCATCTTATTGGCTTACATCTATAAAGATTTATTCATTTTATTGCACTTCTTGTTTCACAAATAGATCTGTTCATATTGTTTATATAGCTGATTTAGATCTAATTATCAAGTTACAAATAAATCTAGTTTAAACGAGTTCTTCAATATACATTGATCTATTGGAGTAAATAAGCTAAATCAGTGCCCTGCTAGCAACGCTGTCTCGAAATCGATCTGATTGTTAGTGACATGAGATTTAGTTTATTTAATGACTTTGGAGACATGAATAATAAAGTATGAATTTAAGCTAGGTTTATCTCCGATTCGGCTTTCATAGTCAATGGCTTTGTTTTCAATATATTTCATATCATCATGAATCGGACTCAAGGCCGATGGTTCATGCTTGCAATCGGACTTCTCTTCATGACTGATCTGATCGCTGGAACGAATCGGGGCTTTGGCCGATGAGTTCCTTTTGGTTTGCTGATTAAACTCTACCTTGTCGATTTTAGGTCAAATTAAGAGTCAACCCCTGACTTTTTGGATGTCAACAGATACCAAATGAAACTTGAATATTTAAGTGCATAATACCTTGCCCTTACCAATTGAACTAAAATCACTAAATCCCCCTTATTGTGGTCATGGTCGACATAAGGCTCCTCCTTACTCCAAAGCCACTTCTCCCTTTGGACCAAATTCTTTGCAAACTCCCCCAAGCTTGAAATCTTCAATCTCCCCCGTAATTGGAGTTCTTGCCTTGCTTGCTTCCCCTTAAGAGTGGCTCCCCCTTAAGGTATACTTGCTTTGGTTGCTCAAATTCTTCCCCTTTGAAATCAAACACCAAAAAGGAAGACATTAAAAGCACAAGGGAGAGTTTCACAAATCATGATCCTTTGAATGTGGAAGGAAACTTGGATCATAACCTATGAAACTCACATAACATAGACTAAGCTCCCCCTAGGTGTGTGCATAAATATAGTGGATGGCAAAGCATATGCACAACTAGTCAATTAAGACAAACCGCCATCTCCCTTGACCAGTACCTGTAAACCGCCATCTCAACCATGCCATGCTCAAGACGGTGCATCCAACGGTTGGCCGACGTACCCACTTTGGCCGACCTGGGCCCATTGCCAAACTGCCACAGCTGCCTTTGGCTGGTTCCCCACCGCCTATGGATGCTATAAATACCTGCAAAGGGTGACATACTCAAGACACACCAGAAGAAGAGCTCTCCTTTGCTACAAGCTTAGTCTTAGTCTTAGCAGTGATAGTTCTAGTAGTTGAGCTTTCGAAGGGCTTCCGGTGGAGTCTTGGTAAGTTCTAGAGTTCAGCTTTGTATCTCTTTACTTACTTGTAATACTCTGAGCTTAATAGAAGTATCTTCATACTTATGTTGTATGCCTGAAATGCACTTTATTTACTTAGCATATACTACTTATGTCTTGCACCTTGTTCGAGTTGATTATGCTATGACATTGGCTCAATATGCCTTATGATTGCTCTATTTATTAACGTGATAGATAGAGTTGTATTTCATACTGCAAACATGGTGTTTGGAATACGGAATATTTTGATGGTATCGCTACCCCACGGATTAGTAGAGGTAGGCGGCAGGTGGTGAAAGCCCTATCCGTCCTTTGTAATCCTCCACGTTCGGGATATGATATTAGGCCTTTATGACAAGACGTCCTCCTGTCGTCCCTTGATGAGGGAACCATTGGACACCTCGATATGTCCTCTTGCATATGTCCCCTGTATGAGCTTGTATAGGATAATGTTGTATATCCAAGTTCCATTTGTATGATGCTAATGAACCCTTTGTGATCTTTACTAATAGTCTATTACTAACTAAGACATCATTAATGATGAGCAATGAACTTCTATGTGTCACATCACCCCTACACTTCCATATTATTTACCCCTACCTAGACTTTGGTAAATTAATCATGTTGTAAATAAATACATTGGATGACACCTCTCTTTAACTAAACGCTTTCCCTGCAGATAAACAAATAACAATACTCTGAAATACTCTCTGGTGAAATGCTACAACTTACTTCTGTGCGCTTGCAGAATCTCTGTAACGTTTAGATTTACAATAAGGCATCTCTGGTGCCATCACTAATTTAGTGGTGATGCTAAGAAATGCCAACAAGCATTTCTGGCGTCATTGCTGAGGAAAGCAATGGTTAAAGAGTCTTGATCATCCATGTACTTAATGAAGCATGATTAATTGCCAGTAATCTAGCAGGTTTACCCTTTTGCTCTGTTTCTCTGTGACGTGAAACAAGGTAGTGTATGACTAGTTTCCAATTACCATCCAACTACGTCGAGAACCCGAATACCATAGGAAGGACAGTACGTTCTCGTGTTGTAATCCCTCAGGTGTTTTTGTTGGAGACCGAGCCAGTAATCAAAGAATCATCCAACCAAAGAAAACAGCCTGTTCCCATAGCACCCCAACCGGAAGAAGACATGGCCGAGAGGACGACCCGTGACTACTCCGCCCCTTCCACTACCCAGATCCCAACGGGTCCAGAAGTGGCTGTGGGGGATCATGCTTTCGAGCTCAAGGCCCCACTGATTAACATGAAGCAGGCCAGTCCCTTCTGTGGGAAGGCCAATGAAGATGCTAGCGCCTACCTAGAGCACTTCCTGGAGGTGTGCAGCACCATCACCATCTGAGGAGTCGATCAAGAGGCAATCAGGCTCCGCTTGTTCCCGTTTTCACTGTTGGGAAGAACCAAACAATGGTTCTACTCCAACCGTGACGCGGTGAACACGTGGACCAAGTGCTCTAATATATTCTTGGCCAAGTTCTTCCCCATTGGCAAAACCAATGCCCTTAGGGGAAGGATCTCCAATTTCCAGCAAGAGTCCGGAGAGACAGTATCGGAGGCGTGGGATCGTTTCTAGGACTATGTCCTGGCATGCCCACACCATGGTATGCAAGAGTGGCTTCGGCTCCAGAATTTCTACCATGGGCTCTCCCAGACGTCAAGATGACGGCCTGGGGCACTCGTCCCAGTGCCTAGTGCTGCATCCGTAGCAAGCTTGGCCCGCACGGGCTCCTCGCAAGCTCTCTTGTAGCACCACTGCAGCCCGTGAACATATGGACGCTGCTACTGGAGGGGCATTCCTCTCCTTGACAGTGGCTGCCGCCAAGCTTCTCATTGAGAATATGGTGTCAAACCAAGCTCGGAATGACGACCGTCTTCAAGGGCACAAGCGCGGTATGCACACCATGAAGGAGGTGGACATGCTGGCCGCCAAGATGGATCTCATCATGAAATGCCTTGATGACCGCACTAAGGATGGGGCCGACAACAGTGAAGGGCCACTAGATTCACACATGACGTGTGAAGTCTGGAGAAACCGGCCACTTGGGGAACAACTGCCCCGAGACACAAGAGAGGTACAGTTCGTAAATCGGCAATAATGGGTACCGGCCTCAAGGGAACTGAAATCAGCAATGCCCATTCTACCAGGGAGGTAATAATAACAATTCCTTTTCTACCAACCCTCTCTGAAAGATCTGGTCCTTGGTCAGGCCAAGATCAACGAATCTATTTCTAAAAGGCTTGCTGCTAATGATAAGACTTTGGAGGGCAAAAACTCTAAGATAGAAAGTTTGTCCTTCACCTTCCAAAGCCAGCTGAGCTTTAATAAGATGTTAGAAACCCAGTTAGCTCAGCTAGCCGCTGCTGTTCCTTCTGTGACAAGAGATGAATCCTCGGGCAACCGGATTCCTCCTTTGAGAATGTAAAGGCTATTTCTACGAGGAGCGGTAAGGCTACTTGGGATCCAGTCCCACCTAACCATGCAGGGAGGACAGCAGAGCCACGGAAGGAGATTTCAGTAGAGGAAGAAGAGCCTGAAGCCAAGCTAGCACCAGTAGGAAGGACTGCACCCCACGAGTTCTACGACACCAACGTCCTGCCCTTCCCTCAACAACAAAAGAAGCCATCGGCAGACGAACAATTCGCCAGGTTCGTAGAGGTCATTCAAAAGTTAAATATACATGTGCCACTGTTGGATGCTATGCAGTTGCCGACCTACGCCAAATACTTGAAGCACATACTGTACAACAAATGTCCACTCCCAAGTATAGAGGTTGTTAAGTTAACTGAGGAGTGCAGTGCAGCCATTTTGAACAAGGTCCCGGAAAAGAAGAAGGACCCAGGGTGTCCTACCATCACTTGCACTATCGGGACACAGCACTTCCAGCATGCACTCTGTGACTTAGGGGCAAGCGTCAGTGTCATGCCAAAGGTAGTCTTTGACCGCCTTAACTATACTACCTTGTCCCTGACTCCCATGAGATTGCAGTTGGCCGAATCTACGGTCTGCTACACGGAGGGGATAGCCGAGGACATTCCGGTGTGTATCCGGGATTGCTTCGTCCCTGTCAACTTCGTGGTGCTGGACATGGATGTGAGCAACGACTCGTCGCTCATCCTTGGGTGACCCTTATTGAGCACTGCAGACGCTCACATTAATGTGGGTGCTGGAGAGATCCAGCTCCACATTAATGGAAAGAAGGAGAAGTTTGACTTCAGGCCAAAAGTGGAACAATGCTCCATGATTAAAATCAAGTATGGGAGAAATAGCCAGAATGTCAAGGAGGTAGAAGTCATGCCTCCGGAAAAGGACAGCTTGATAAAATTCATGGAGAAGTTCTAGGAGAAAGAATTCCCCATCCAGTACCACGCCAAGAACAAGAAGCCTATAAGAGGTGCGAAAGCACAGGCAAAGAAGACACCAGAACAAGCTGCCGACCGCCAGAAGAAGGTAAAACAGGTATGGCGGGTTAAATCATCTGTATCCTCATCTCCAGGGCCAGATGCTGTGAGCTCTGTGCCACGCAGCAGCTCCTCTCTTCGAGGTGCTCAGTCCGCCCTTATCCTTTTTGGCTTCATTCAACCACGGGAACGCTCTGTGCGATCATGTGAATACTGTTCTTGTCATGACATGTGACGAGCTTATCCTTTGGGCGGCCTGACTGCCTCGAAGTTTGGAGATCCTTCTCTTTTGACCATTAGCCCGACTTTTCTAGTCGGCCCAATGCTCGGGGACTACTCCATATGCCCCATCAGTATGTGTCACTTTCCCCAAGTGGCGCAGCTCCTCAGTGTCCGACTCGGCCACGACTCGGCGCTATGCCACTCGCGGCTCCGCCCCGGGTTTGCCCAGGGTCATCCCCGGATGGCCTGCGGTTTTCTTTTTTGAGCACCGCCCACCCTTGTGTCGGCCTGCCGACCAAGACGCTTCAGCCGACCTGAAAGGCTTCGTTTCTTCATCAACAGTCCGACACGCGCTTGCACGTTGCTCGGGGACTTGTGGGATATGGGTACCCCTGGGCCCACTACCGACCGGATATGTAGTCGACCTGGGCCCACGTCTGACAAGGATCCCCGAGCAAGGCATTCGGCGATTCGTCCAGATCCCGCCCAGAGATCATGGAGATTATATCATAACCGACTTGGATTAGTTTCCTGATTTGAGCCAGACCATAATTAGAGATAACCGACTTGTAAACCCTAGGCCGCTAGCCTATATAAGGCGGCCTAGGTCGATCCCCTTAGAGCATCTGAACTCCTCCTATCCAATCTCACCTCCACGCATTGTAACCAAGAGCACGCCGCTGTTCCCCGGAACTCGCCGAGCAAATCAATACAAGACCCCGAGCACAGGACGTAGGGTATTATACCTCTGGGTAGCCCGAACCTGTATAATCCCTGTGTCCCTGTGTTACCTCGAGCTCCCTAGTCCAGCGATCTCCCTTTGCCTACAAATCAACCATCTGGGTACCCCCGGGTGGACTGCCGGACTAGAACTCCGACACATCTATACATCTGTATAGTCCTTGTATCGGCGTGTTTAGTTCCCCCCATTTTGCATAAAGTTTATACATTAAGAACCGTGTCAGTTCATTTTTTTCTCTCTGTACACGCGGCCCGATGTATAAACTTTTCATCCTTTTCACCCATCTAAGCACCCCTAGCTGTACCGAGCTCATTCAAGGGGTTTGGATTGAAATCGTCAAACGGACCGTTCGTAGTCAGACGATTAGCGTGAGCGAGAAAAACTCCGTTTGAAAATGACTCGCTGTCAAGCTCGAGTACCGCGAGGGGGTTGACGGACGAGGGGGGGAGGCGGGAAGAAGTGGAGCGTGCGAAAGGTGGCGTCGAGCATGTTGCTGTCAGCGTTGAGGATGGAGATCGGGTGGGACGCGCACTGCTGCATTGTGTCGACGGCTCGTAGCTGCTCGAGAGGAAGGAGAAGGTGGTGCTAGTGGATCCCACTTCTTTTAAGGGTAAAATGGTTTTTTTCACATGAGATTTGTCGGTAGTTGGATAAAAAAATAAATAGAATGTCATTTCGAGAACCAAAGTTAAAATCGAGGTGAAACAAGGAACGAAAAATCTTAAGGCTAGTTTTAGTAGTGTCAAACATCTCTAAGGCTCTGTTTAGTTCCCAACTTTTTTCATCGCTACAATAAATTCAAATGTTTGGATACTAATTAGGAGTATTAAATGTGAATAACTGACAAAACCTATTTCATAACCCCCGGTCAAATTGTCAGACGAATCTATTAAGCCTAATTAGATCATGATTATACAATATCGTGCTACAGTAAATAATATCTAATGACAGATTTATTAGGTTTAATAGATTCGTTTCACGATTTTCCGTCCATTCGTGTAATTAGTTTCATGTTTAGTTCTGTTGATCTTCGGTTTAAAATTGTTTCACCGAATTTAAAGAGGCCCTAACTTCACCCGCCCGGCCCGCCGGCTCCACCACCGTCCGGGCCGCCGCCGG
>CM014271.1:50678714-50693983 GCA_004135705.1 Alloteropsis semialata
TTCTTCAGCAAGCAGGGCCGCATCATCTTGACCTCTGGTTTGTCTGTAAGTACGACACTTATTGAATTAATCTAATCTTTAGATTGAGGCATATCGCCCTTCTTCATTTAGTTAATTCACCAATTTATCGAGTTGTTCTAGGCATTAGATTGAGGCGTATCGCCCTTCTTCGTTTAGATCGCTCACCACTTTATCGTATCTTGTTATTTCATCTTATTGGCTTACATCTATAAAGATTTATTCATTTTATTGCACTTCTTGTTTCACAAATAGATCTGTTCATATTGTTTATATAGCTGATTTAGATCTAATTATCAAGTTACAAATAAATCTAGTTTAAACGAGTTCTTCAATATACATTGATCTATTGGAGTAAATAAGCTAAATCAGTGCCCTGCTAGCAACGCTGTCTCGAAATCGATCTGATTGTTAGTGACATGAGATTTAGTTTATTTAATGACTTTGGAGACATGAATAATAAAGTATGAATTTAAGCTAGGTTTATCTCCGATTCGGCTTTCATAGTCAATGGCTTTGTTTTCAATATATTTCATATCATCATGAATCGGACTCAAGGCCGATGGTTCATGCTTGCAATCGGACTTCTCTTCATGACTGATCTGATCGCTGGAACGAATCGGGGCTTTGGCCGATGAGTTCCTTTTGGTTTGCTGATTAAACTCTACCTTGTCGATTTTAGGTCAAATTAAGAGTCAACCCCTGACTTTTTGGATGTCAACAGATACCAAATGAAACTTGAATATTTAAGTGCATAATACCTTGCCCTTACCAATTGAACTAAAATCACTAAATCCCCCTTATTGTGGTCATGGTCGACATAAGGCTCCTCCTTACTCCAAAGCCACTTCTCCCTTTGGACCAAATTCTTTGCAAACTCCCCCAAGCTTGAAATCTTCAATCTCCCCCGTAATTGGAGTTCTTGCCTTGCTTGCTTCCCCTTAAGAGTGGCTCCCCCTTAAGGTATACTTGCTTTGGTTGCTCAAATTCTTCCCCTTTGAAATCAAACACCAAAAAGGAAGACATTAAAAGCACAAGGGAGAGTTTCACAAATCATGATCCTTTGAATGTGGAAGGAAACTTGGATCATAACCTATGAAACTCACATAACATAGACTAAGCTCCCCCTAGGTGTGTGCATAAATATAGTGGATGGCAAAGCATATGCACAACTAGTCAATTAAGACAAACCGCCATCTCCCTTGACCAGTACCTGTAAACCGCCATCTCAACCATGCCATGCTCAAGACGGTGCATCCAACGGTTGGCCGACGTACCCACTTTGGCCGACCTGGGCCCATTGCCAAACTGCCACAGCTGCCTTTGGCTGGTTCCCCACCGCCTATGGATGCTATAAATACCTGCAAAGGGTGACATACTCAAGACACACCAGAAGAAGAGCTCTCCTTTGCTACAAGCTTAGTCTTAGTCTTAGCAGTGATAGTTCTAGTAGTTGAGCTTTCGAAGGGCTTCCGGTGGAGTCTTGGTAAGTTCTAGAGTTCAGCTTTGTATCTCTTTACTTACTTGTAATACTCTGAGCTTAATAGAAGTATCTTCATACTTATGTTGTATGCCTGAAATGCACTTTATTTACTTAGCATATACTACTTATGTCTTGCACCTTGTTCGAGTTGATTATGCTATGACATTGGCTCAATATGCCTTATGATTGCTCTATTTATTAACGTGATAGATAGAGTTGTATTTCATACTGCAAACATGGTGTTTGGAATACGGAATATTTTGATGGTATCGCTACCCCACGGATTAGTAGAGGTAGGCGGCAGGTGGTGAAAGCCCTATCCGTCCTTTGTAATCCTCCACGTTCGGGATATGATATTAGGCCTTTATGACAAGACGTCCTCCTGTCGTCCCTTGATGAGGGAACCATTGGACACCTCGATATGTCCTCTTGCATATGTCCCCTGTATGAGCTTGTATAGGATAATGTTGTATATCCAAGTTCCATTTGTATGATGCTAATGAACCCTTTGTGATCTTTACTAATAGTCTATTACTAACTAAGACATCATTAATGATGAGCAATGAACTTCTATGTGTCACATCACCCCTACACTTCCATATTATTTACCCCTACCTAGACTTTGGTAAATTAATCATGTTGTAAATAAATACATTGGATGACACCTCTCTTTAACTAAACGCTTTCCCTGCAGATAAACAAATAACAATACTCTGAAATACTCTCTGGTGAAATGCTACAACTTACTTCTGTGCGCTTGCAGAATCTCTGTAACGTTTAGATTTACAATAAGGCATCTCTGGTGCCATCACTAATTTAGTGGTGATGCTAAGAAATGCCAACAAGCATTTCTGGCGTCATTGCTGAGGAAAGCAATGGTTAAAGAGTCTTGATCATCCATGTACTTAATGAAGCATGATTAATTGCCAGTAATCTAGCAGGTTTACCCTTTTGCTCTGTTTCTCTGTGACGTGAAACAAGGTAGTGTATGACTAGTTTCCAATTACCATCCAACTACGTCGAGAACCCGAATACCATAGGAAGGACAGTACGTTCTCGTGTTGTAATCCCTCAGGTGTTTTTGTTGGAGACCGAGCCAGTAATCAAAGAATCATCCAACCAAAGAAAACAGCCTGTTCCCATAGCACCCCAACCGGAAGAAGACATGGCCGAGAGGACGACCCGTGACTACTCCGCCCCTTCCACTACCCAGATCCCAACGGGTCCAGAAGTGGCTGTGGGGGATCATGCTTTCGAGCTCAAGGCCCCACTGATTAACATGAAGCAGGCCAGTCCCTTCTGTGGGAAGGCCAATGAAGATGCTAGCGCCTACCTAGAGCACTTCCTGGAGGTGTGCAGCACCATCACCATCTGAGGAGTCGATCAAGAGGCAATCAGGCTCCGCTTGTTCCCGTTTTCACTGTTGGGAAGAACCAAACAATGGTTCTACTCCAACCGTGACGCGGTGAACACGTGGACCAAGTGCTCTAATATATTCTTGGCCAAGTTCTTCCCCATTGGCAAAACCAATGCCCTTAGGGGAAGGATCTCCAATTTCCAGCAAGAGTCCGGAGAGACAGTATCGGAGGCGTGGGATCGTTTCTAGGACTATGTCCTGGCATGCCCACACCATGGTATGCAAGAGTGGCTTCGGCTCCAGAATTTCTACCATGGGCTCTCCCAGACAGCCCGTGAACATATGGACGCTGCTACTGGAGGGGCATTCCTCTCCTTGACAGTGGCTGCCGCCAAGCTTCTCATTGAGAATATGGTGTCAAACCAAGCTCGGAATGACGACCGTCTTCAAGGGCACAAGCGCGGTATGCACACCATGAAGGAGGTGGACATGCTGGCCGCCAAGATGGATCTCATCATGAAATGCCTTGATGACCGCACTAAGGATGGGGCCGACAACAGTGAAGGGCCACTAGATTCACACATGACGTGTGAAGTCTGTGGAGAAATCGGCCACTTGGGGAACAACTGCCCCGAGATACAAGAGGAGGTACAGTTCGTAAATGGCAATAATGGGTACCGGCCTCAAGGGAACTGAAATCAGCAATGCCCATTCTACCAGGGAGGTAATAATAACAATTCCTTTTCTACCAACCCTCTCTGAAAGATCTGGTCCTTGGTCAGGCCAAGATCAACGAATCTATTTCTAAAAGGCTTGCTGCTAATGATAAGACTTTGGAGGGCAAAAACTCTAAGATAGAAAGTTTGTCCTTCACCTTCCAAAGCCAGCTGAGCTTTAATAAGATGTTAGAAACCCAGTTAGCTCAGCTAGCCGCTGCTGTTCCTTCTGTGACAAGAGATGAATCCTCGGGCAACCGGATTCCTCCTTTGAGAATGTAAAGGCTATTTCTACGAGGAGCGGTAAGGCTACTTGGGATCCAGTCCCACCTAACCATGCAGGGAGGACAGCAGAGCCACGGAAGGAGATTTCAGTAGAGGAAGAAGAGCCTGAAGCCAAGCTAGCACCAGTAGGAAGGACTGCACCCCACGAGTTCTACGACACCAACGTCCTGCCCTTCCCTCAACAACAAAAGAAGCCATCGGCAGACGAACAATTCGCCAGGTTCGTAGAGGTCATTCAAAAGTTAAATATACATGTGCCACTGTTGGATGCTATGCAGTTGCCGACCTACGCCAAATACTTGAAGCACATACTGTACAACAAATGTCCACTCCCAAGTATAGAGGTTGTTAAGTTAACTGAGGAGTGCAGTGCAGCCATTTTGAACAAGGTCCCGGAAAAGAAGAAGGACCCAGGGTGTCCTACCATCACTTGCACTATCGGGACACAGCACTTCCAGCATGCACTCTGTGACTTAGGGGCAAGCGTCAGTGTCATGCCAAAGGTAGTCTTTGACCGCCTTAACTATACTACCTTGTCCCTGACTCCCATGAGATTGCAGTTGGCCGAATCTACGGTCTGCTACACGGAGGGGATAGCCGAGGACATTCCGGTGTGTATCCGGGATTGCTTCGTCCCTGTCAACTTCGTGGTGCTGGACATGGATGTGAGCAACGACTCGTCGCTCATCCTTGGGTGACCCTTATTGAGCACTGCAGACGCTCACATTAATGTGGGTGCTGGAGAGATCCAGCTCCACATTAATGGAAAGAAGGAGAAGTTTGACTTCAGGCCAAAAGTGGAACAATGCTCCATGATTAAAATCAAGTATGGGAGAAATAGCCAGAATGTCAAGGAGGTAGAAGTCATGCCTCCGGAAAAGGACAGCTTGATAAAATTCATGGAGAAGTTCTAGGAGAAAGAATTCCCCATCCAGTACCACGCCAAGAACAAGAAGCCTATAAGAGGTGCGAAAGCACAGGCAAAGAAGACACCAGAACAAGC
This sequence comes from Alloteropsis semialata, assembly GCA_004135705.1. Taxonomy (NCBI): domain Eukaryota; kingdom Viridiplantae; phylum Streptophyta; class Magnoliopsida; order Poales; family Poaceae; genus Alloteropsis; species Alloteropsis semialata. Next base: position 50,683,577 of record CM014271.1, read on the forward strand.
TGCCGACCGCCAGAAGAAGGTAAAATAGGTATGGCGGGTTAAATCATCTGTATCCTCATCTCCAGGGCCAGATGCTACTTCTTCAAGCTAATCCAACAAAGGAGACGTTATCACTCGATGATGTAAAACACGAGTCCTGCCGGACAGGTTCATCAGTGTCAACAAAATAGCTTGGGGGAGGACCGCCAATCAGGTAAGTTCAGGTAAGCATTTATGAATAAAGTTTTCTTTCAGAATAAAGTTAGTAATTGAGAGCTATCTAGGTTAGTCCCTTAATGTTATAAGTTTTTGCTTAAGTCTTTATTTTGGATATGATGAATAGTTGCTCTTATTTCTTTCCTGTACCTATGTTTCAACCTGCTATTCTCCTAAGCCTTGAGTTTGCTGGTTGAGCATTATCTTTTCTGTTATCTTGTCTGTCTGTGGGTAGCATATGCAAGCTCTAGTCTAGGTTGTTGTTGGCTATGATATGATAAGACTTGAGTTACCTTAAGTTCGTACTAAACAAGACTTGATGACCGGAGTTTTCTTTTAAAATAAAATAAAGGATTCCTTATGGTGATTCAAATTTCTACCAAAGCTCATATTGTTTAAACCCCTACAAAAGCTACTTGCTGTTGCATTGAGTTTTGTCAAGATCATCGTGATTCTTAGAGACTTACTTCATGCTTTTAAAACCAAGGTCACGCACACGCCACCATATACATGTTACACTTCTACTCTGGGAGTAAGCATGACATTCATCCATCCACCAAATAAAAGCTCCACAGAAAGTATGGTACTCTTCCCTAAAACTTTATTGCAAAAAAGAGACATGGGCTGATGAAAAAAAATGGACACATGAAGGTCCAAGTATGAAAAGAAGTCGAGCACATGAAGGCTCATACTTCAAAAAAATAGCCATGTTTCTAAAAGCAACTCTTATATGGGAAGAGGAACCTGCAAAAAGGGAGCTATCATTTATCATGCCATCCACATACGTGCACATCTTGGTTTGAGAGTATGACTTACTTCTCTTTGAATCCTGGTTTTGACTTTACAATATGTGTACTGCAAGTAAGCCACAAAACTCTCCTAGCACAAACTCCACCTCAATGAGTGAAATGAGAGTTGAGAGAGGATCTTGGTAAGGAAATACACCTTGAGTGACTCGAGAGTACCACCTAAGGAACTCTGCCTTTTTGAAAATCTCCAAAACCTCCGGTTTGATTGTCAAGCAAGGTAGAAGGCAAGGTGCTTGGTCTAAGTCATTCTAGCTATCAACCGCCCAAGACAAGGAGAAGCTACAAGCCCCATAAAAGGCCAAGGTAATAAGGGAAGTTTATTTTACCAGCTTATTCAATTCTTGGTAGAATATCTTGCTGAACCACTGGTACTTTGAGGAGTAGTGAGGAAGCAACTCCTGATCCACTGAGCCTAAAAGTTCTAGTCTTTTCTCGGGACGAGCAAAGGGCTAAGCTTGGGGGAGTTGTTGATGGTCCTTATAACGGAAATCCGACCGTCAATAGGTTCAGAAAACTAATAGGGATCAAGCATAACTTAGACATTTGTATTCAAATAATGTTGTAGCATGTATATATAGAATATATTTGAGTACGGGGACCTTGGCACAAAAGATGCAGGAAAACGGGCACAGGCCCAAGCCGGCCGACCTGGCTTGAACCCCGTTCGAGCCAATCTTCCACGCAGGTCAAGAAGCACACCAAGGGATGATCATAGACGCTAGGTCGGTTGAAGTCAAGGGTGAGGGATGAGCCACGTATCACTCCCATGGATTGAAGGGCCCATACCTCAACTCAGATGCACCCAAAACAAGTGTACCCACCTGGAACCGTCATAAGGACCCACCTGGCAGTCAATCAGAGAAGAGTGGGGCCGAAAGGCAGCGGAGCCAGGTCGGCCGACTTGGCCCTGCGGCCGTTTCGCCTCTCCTTTGACCAGTACCTGTAAACCGCCATCTCGACCTTGCAATGCTCAAGACGTTGCATCCAAGGGTCGGCCGACGTACCCACTTCGGCTGACCTGGGCCCACTGCCAAACTGCTACAGCTACGTTTGGCTGGTTCCCCACCGCCTATGGATGCTATAAATACCTGCAACGGACGACATACTCAAGACACACCAGAAGAAGAGCTCTCCTTTGCTACAAGCTTAGTCTTAGTCTTAGTCGTGATAGTTCTAGTAGTTGAGCTTCCGAAAAGCTTTCGGAGGAGTCTTGGTAAGTTCTAGAGTTCAGCTTTGTATCTTTTTACTTACTTGTAATACTTTGAGCTTAATGCAAGTATCTTCATACTTATGGTGTATGCCTCAAATGTACTTTACTTACTTAGCATATACTACTTATGTCTTGCACCTTGTTTGAGTTGACGTATGCTATGACATTGGCTCAATATGCCTTATGGTTGCTCTATTTATTAACGTGATAGATAGAGTTGTATTTCATACTGCAAACATGGTGTTTGAAATACGAAATACTGGGTATCGCTACCCCACGGATTAGTAGATGTAGGCGGCAGGTGGTGACAACCCTGTCCGTCCTTTGTAATCCTCCACGTTCGGGAGATGACATTGGGCCTTTATGATAAGACGTCCTCCTGTCGTCCTTTGATGAGAGAACCACTGGACACCTCGATATGTCCTCTTGCATATGTCCCTTGTATGAGCTTGTATAGGATAATGTTGTATATCTAAGTTCCATTTGTATGATGCTAGTGAACCCTTTGTGATTTTTCCTAATAGTCTATTACTAACTAAGACATCATTAATGATGAGCAATGGACTTCTGTGTGTCACATCACCCCTACACTTCCGTATTATTTACCCCTGCCTAGACTATGGTAGATTAATGATGTTGTAAATAAATACATTGTTTGACACCTCTCTTTAACTAAATGCTTTCCCTGTAGATAAACAAATAACGATACTCTGGAATACTCTTGGGTGCAATGCTACAACGTACTTTTGTGCGCTTGCAGAATGTCTGTAACGTTTAGATTTATAATAAGACATCTCTGGTGCCATCACTAATTTAGTGGTGACGCTAAGAAATGCCAACAACCGCCAAGGGCCTCTCCTCCCTTGCACAATCATCGGCGGCCTCTCCATAAAGCTTTGTCAGAGGGTCTCGCAAGACTACAAGGGCCTCTCCTCCCTTGCACAATCATCGGCGGCCTCTCCATAAAGCTTTGTCAGAGGGTCTCGCAAGACTACAACGCCCCGGATTTACAACACTTGGTGTGTGCAAGCACTGATAGCAAAGAGGTATGAAAACCTCACTAAACTCTAGACTAAAGCCTAAAGCGAAGCGCTAAATGGCCTAAACTAGCACTAATCAAAGCCTAAGCCTTGTTGCTAATTGCTTAATCTTCTCTTAAGCACTTTGGTGGATACAGCACATGAATTGGTGAACTTCAACACCCACTAGCTTCTCCAAGCTCTAACACCCTTCAAATAGCCGGGTGGAGGGGTATTTATAGCCCCAACCAAAGGAACTAGCCGTTATGTAACCGTTGGTGCTTTTCTGCGTAGGACCGACTATTGCGGTGCCCAAATGGTTCACCACTGCAATAGTTTGTCATTCCAGAGCCGAATCTTCAACTTCTTTAGCACCATCGACTATTGCTGTGTCCCACCGCAACAATCGGTGATCGTAGCACCGCAATAGTCTGTCGTTGCAGTAGGTTTTGGCATTTTTCAGTGAAGGACCGCAACTTGCTCCAATCAGCATTGGTAGGACCGCAACATCCTGTCCTCACTATGTCAGCAGGACAAACTATTGCAGTGCTCATGACTGGGTAGCATAGCAACAGTCTGTGCTCCTATTTTTTTATTTTACTTTGTTTTCTTCACGGTTTCTTCTTTGGGCTTTTCTTGTATGATGTCTTGGTTTTCTTTTAAGGTCTTCTAATGTCTTGATCATGTATTCTTGACCTTGTTTAAGGTGTTTGAGCACCCAAGTCCATCACTTTACATCCATGTGACTATGTCCTTGTATACTAGCAAACTTGTTAGTCCACATGGATTGTGTTGCATGCAATCACCAAAATCACAAATGGCCTATTAGTAGGTCCATTTTCCTAACAATCTCCTTTTCTTTGGTGAGTGATGACAACACAACCAAAACAAGCAAAAATATGATATTTAAATAACAACTATTTGCTTGGAAGCAATGCAAGAGCAAGATCTCATGCTAATTGAAATATGCAAAGATACCAACTGAAAATTGAATATTTAAGTGCATCATACCTTACCCTTACCAATTGAACTAAAATCACTAAATCCCCCCTTATTGTGGTCATGGTGGACATAAGGCTCCCTCTTACTCCAAAGCCACTTCTCCCTTTGGACCAAATTCTTTGCAAACTCCCCCAAGCTTGAAATCTTCAATCTCCCCCATACTTTGAGTTCTTGCCTTGCTTGCTTCCCCTTAAGAGGGGATCCCCCTTAAGGTATACTTGCTTTGGTCACTCAAATTCTCCCCCTTTGGAATCAAACACCGAAAAGGAGGACATTAAAAGCACAAGGGGAGTTTTACAAATAATGATCCTTTGAATGTGGAAGAAAACTTGGATCATAACCTATGAAACTCACATAACATAGACTAAGATCCCCCTAGGTGTGTGCATGCATATGGTGGACGGCAAAGCATATGCACAACTAGTCCTCACTATGTCAGCAGGACCGACTATTGCTGTGCTCATGACTGGGTAGCATAGCAATAGTCTGTGCTCCTGTTTTTTTTTTATTTTACTTTGTTTTATTCGCGGTTTCTTCTTTGGGCTTGTCTTGTATGATGTCTTGGGTTTTTTAGGTCTTCTAATGTCTTGGGTTTTATTCTTAATCTTGTTTAAGGTGTTTGATCACCTAAGTCCATCACCTCACATCCAATTGACTGTCCTTGTATACTAGCAAACTTGTTAGTCCACACGGGTTGTGTTGCATGTAATCGCCAAAATCACAAATGGCCTATTAGTAGATCCATTTTCCTAACAGTAGCAAAGTGCATAAAAAGTTGCAACAGAAATATCAATGGATGACCCATACGATCATTTGTGGGTATATAATATTAGGGCTTATACAAAAAACTGTGCAATATGAAAAAAAAATCAACGTGTCAATGGTAGCACGTTCTGGACTACGCATGCTGACTTGTCTTTCTCCTATTTTTGTTCAGACTACCTTTCTTATATACGCATATAGATGATTACGTCATCTATCGTCCATACATATTTTTGTTGCTACAGCCTGAAAAGGAGCATGTGGCGCGATCTCTGTGAAATCAGATCAGACAGAAGCAGTTGCCGAAATGTTCAAATTAAATGAGTACCAGAAAATATAAATAAGACTAAGGGTGTGTTTGGTTGGTGGGATGGGACGGGACAGGATGAGTCCATCTATTCATGTGTTTGGTTGGAGGGATAGGCCACGTAACAAAAAAACGCAACGGCAGCAGGACGTGCCTGCTTGCTGGTGCTTTGATGAATGTTGCCGTGTAGGAAGAACCCAAACCCGAAATAACCCGAAGCTAATTCAGGTAGTAGTTTATAAAACCCAAAATTATTTAGAGTAATTCGGGTTTAAAACCCCGGTATCCAAATATCAAAAAACCCGAACTTACAAATCTTTGTTTGATTTGTGTGGACTCATTGGATCAAATCTTGGTTCAAGCTATCTTTGTCTCATTGTCTCTGATATTTGTATGCATATCAATTAATTAGATCTACAAATTTGTTTGATTAGCCACCGTATTTTCTTGCTTTCTTAGTTAAGATATGCAATTTCAAGTAATATTAGCAATTTTTTCAAACAGATTTAGGTTCTAATTATAAAAACCTGAACTTCTTAAAACCCAATTATGGAAGCCCGAACTTCCTAAAACCCGACCCAAACTTTTGGGGTAACCGAGATGCCCAATCCTACTGCCGTACGCGGCAGAGCGAGTGGAACGCAACGGCAGGATTCATCAGACTCGTTAAGAAAAACGCAACGGCAGAGCCCGTGGGATATCAACCGGAGTTGCACGTTGCCTCGTACCAGCAGCACAAAACACAGAACAGGCAAAACAATCAGAGCGCCAAACGTGATGAAACATCGCACGGAACATCACAAACCACACCACAATGGTAGGGAAAAATGAAGGGCCCCAGGAAAAGACATCCGGCAGCTCCGGGGTGGGGCATCAACACGCTGGAGAACGTAAATCACTAACAGCGGACACATGGCCTAGGTCGCAACAATGTACACATAGGATCTACCATCTACATATCAGTCTAATCTAAATCCAGAGTTACACTGATCGGGATGGCCGCGCCTGGCTATGCAGGCTAAACAAAGCCACTGTTGCGAATGGACAGCACAGGGCTGAGCTCGATTGAGTCTTGACTAGCGCTTTGTTTTCATGGCCTGAAAAATGAAAGATACCAGCAAAGTTAAGCACAGCACATCAATCAGCCATAATGTCCTATCAAGGTCATCAAAGGAAAATCCCCACAATCATGTTTCAGTTCAAGGGTAGTCCCTCCGTTTCAAAATGTTAGTCATTTTGGTTTTTCTAGATACATAATATTTACAATATATCTCGACAATGTACATAGGTGCATAGGAAGCCAAAACAACTTAAAATTTGGCATGGAGGGTGTACATGATAATAGGGAAGGAAGAAAGGTGATTCGTACCTGCAGCCCTAACTTTTCCAAGCTCGTTCTTGTGCAGCTTGAATGCCCTACATTATGTCATGCAAATAAATGATGAGACTGAAAGTTTGAACAAGTAGTCACAGTGCTAAGAAAACATTTAAATAATGCAATAGACTAGACCTGCTGAATCCTGCTGGGATCAATGGAACCAGCTGCCTGTAATTGAGAGTAATTTAATTCCTGCATACATGTGTTGAGCTCCACAACTTCAGACATCATAAAATTTCTTAATGAGTTTATAAGACATACTGCCACAGTGCCACCAAAATGAAACAGCATAGGCCAAAAATAAATGTTCCAAAAGTGGCAATCTGGCACCTTCAGAGACTCCTAATTTCACTAGAAAGACATCTAAATACATTGAGCTGATAACTCAATTTATATAACTGATACATCCTTATCCTCTGTTGCATCCTGTGTGCTGAACAGAAGATAGCAAAATAAGAGCTTACATGGAGTTGAAAAGCGATCTACTTGAATCTAATAGGCCAAGAGCTAGTGAAGAAGTGCTAAAAAAACAGATTAATTTAGAGAATCCTTGTTTGTCCAAGAGAAAAATGACCTCCTCAAGCATGTTTGCACACAAGCAACACACTGAAATAAAGTGCATGTATCGTATATCCTGGATGAGTGGAAGCAAGCAACTGTGTTTGGTTGGTTGCATGAGCGGATGCAGTGATCTATGTGGACATGTTTGATTGGTCGCATAAGGACTCTGGATGTGAGACTAACAGGTTGGCCCGACGCAGATGCAATGCATCCATTGAGCCTGCATGAGCGGAGACAGCTAAATCGGGCGTAACCACTGGGCCAAGATGAGGGCGTATTTTTGCATCCGCTCATGTGGGCTGCACCCGCTCATGTGGGAAACCAAACGCTCTTCCCTACAGATCCACTGGTGCAAACTGAGCTCATTCGAGCAACCAAACACACCCAAAACTGTAGACCGAGCGAGCTATCTGGAACCCCTAAAAAAATCCCACAAGCCAAAAACTATGACAGAAGGAACTGCGTGTGCACCTGTTGTTTCATCTGCAGTTGTGTTTGGCCTTGTGCCCGGGGAAGTTGTTGAATCGGTTGCATGGATGAAAGCGAATGACCCTGTGGTGGTGACTGCAGTTGCTGTAGAGCAATTTTTTGTTGGTGTTGTTGAAGCAAAAGCAGTTTCTGCTCATACAGCACATACTCTTCAGGTTTCTCCCACTGCAGGACACAATGGCTCGTAAGAATAAACCAAAAGATTTGCCAAAAAAAAAAACATGATGAGCACCATTCTCACCTTACTCTCACGAGTAACGCCATTGTAGTAGTACTTAAAACCTTCAGGGGAGGTATGCTCAGTCCAGTTGCAGGTTAAAGAAACTGCAGGTGAACCAACCTGCTGTGGAATTGCATTAATGTTTGTCGGAATAGTGGCACCTGGAGCACCAGGGGTACTGGATTGCACTGACTGTCCAGACTGAAATGAAGAAATGCACAGAATCTTTGAATACATTTCAACTGTACAATATGTAACAGATCCAAGGAAAACAGAAGTATATATAAACAGTGACAAGTGGAGCATATGCAGTGTGTTTTTATATCATAAGTTGCTGTCTAATCAAGTAGCTATGAGGAAAGTACCTGCTGTTTAGGAACTTGAACTTGCGCAGGGGGTTGCTGACTTAGGTTAGTTTGCTGCTGCATTAGTTGTAGCTGTTGCTGAAGCTGATAAATCGCCTGCTGTGAAGATTGATAACTAGACTGCAAAGCTACCTGCTGTTGAAGCAGCAACTGTGGTGCCTGTGAAGGCATCTGGTGCATCGACTGCTGGAGCATTTGGGGAGCAACACTGGTGGGAAGTTGCTGCTGGCCAGGAACAGCTTGCATGGGATTGGACTGTACAGACGAAGGGGCCTGTAAAGCACCTAGAGAAGCATTCTGTTGCATCGATGGCTGTGATGATGGAGGTTGGGCAGGTAATTGCATAGATGGCATATTCTGGCCAAATGAAACAGGTCCCGTGGATTGTGGGACCTGAAGCTGCCCAACTTGTGGAATAGACCCCTGCAGAGGCTGTCCTTGCTGAGCATTCTGCAATTGTACAGGGAAATTCTGTGGTGGACCAGGTGGCTTTTGCAAGGATGGGATCTGTTGGCCTCCTAGATGATGCCCTTGCACCATGGGAGGGTTCAAGCCCTAAAAAACAGAGTCCCCATCATTTTGATATAACAATTTTAATGAAAGAAAAATCATAAAATGGAAGGAAGACATAATAAGCCAAGTTGTACCATATGGGATGAAGTTGGCACAGCTGTCTGAGTTGATAAGGATCCATTTCCAGGGAACATATGAGGCCGAAAAGCAGCCTGTCATGTTTTGAGGAAAAAGAAGGTTGAGAAATGAGGTAAAGAAAGTAAAACCATAACAAAGGATTGACTATAAACATACAGTATCTGCTGATGTTACAGTGCCACCACTTAGCGTCAAGGGATTGTCAGAAACAAAATTATTGTATTGGTTAGGTGCCATCGATCTTGGACTTGATGGGCGCCAAGTGTCAGGAGGCATATGCCTGCCCCTTGGTTCATCAAGATTGGCTGTTGGCCTGAAAAACAAAAAATGAATAGCAATAAGTAAACTCAGATGAAATTCTAAAACTTCTCAACTAGAAGATATAATTATGATTAGAGTAAAATACATGAGCGGTTCTCGAACTTGTCCTAAGGTGTCATCTAGGTCCCTAAACTCTGAAAGTGCAATTTTTAGGTCCCCAAATTTGTCTAGAGATGTCATTCAGGTCCCTAAACTCTCAAGATATATTTTCAAATCCTCAAACTTGTCACGGGGTGTCATTTGGATCCCTAAACTCTCAAAATGTATTTCAATAATCCATGAAAACACCATTAATAAATTGTATCTGAAATGGACTATTTATTTAGCTATCTTTTCCACGCGATTCATTTAAAAACCATACATTAAAGTTTGTATTATATTAATTCTGAACTTAGCTATATATTAATCATACTCAACATAGATTAATCAAGCCCATCAGATCATTTTAAAAAAAACCAACGGTGCATATCATATTTTTTTTCTCGAATAACATGGCAACATATGTATAGATCTTGAATTTTTTCTGTAAGTAATTATATTTTACATGGGCTCTGTATTATTTTATATTAAGGTAAATTGTCCTAATCTCAATGGAAATAAAAAATACCATTTTTCATTAAATTGTACATTAGCATTTGGGAGTTTAAAGACCTGAATGACACCACAAGACAAGTTTGTGGACCTAAAAATATATTTTGGAAGTTTAGGACCTAGATGACACCTCGGAACAAGTTTAGAGATCCAAAAATGCATTTTGAGGGTTGAAGGACCTAGATGAGACCCCGAGACAAATTTAAAAACCGCCCATGTATTTTTACTCTTATGATTAATTAGTTAAAAGATTATTACACATATTCAATAAGGCAGAAAAAGAGTAAATTGCACCCACCATACAACAGCTTGTTAGATGAGTGCAGATTAGTCCAACAACTTGTAAAATGTTCAATTTAGTGCATCTACTTGGCAGGTGGGTGCTCAATTGGTCCAACAACTTGTAAACTGCTCAACTTAGTGCAAAAGCTTGGCAAATTGGTGCATTTACAGTCCAAACATTACAACAACAATGTATTTGGCTACGCGCGGATCGAATAGAGAGGGTATAGAGCTTGTATTGTGTT
>CM014271.1:50701052-50814009 GCA_004135705.1 Alloteropsis semialata
TAATTACACGAATGGACGGGAAATCACGAGACGAATCTATTAAACCTAATTAATCCGTCATTAGAGATTGTTTACTGTAGCACGACGTTGTCTAATCATGGCCAAATTAGGCTCATTAGATTCGTCTCGCAAAGTTACCGGGGGTTATGGAATAGGTTTTGTCATTAACTCACGTTTAATAATCCATGCATGTAAGATTCGCTTTGATGAATAGTGAAGTTTGATGAATAGTAAAGTTTGAGGTGGGAACTAAACAGGGCCTTGGTTTAGCTAGCTAGTCTATCTCCGACCATGAAATTCAAAATATCTGTTTTTTGGTTTTTTTCAACAATAAAATCTTAAAGAGAACTCTTCCTGTGAGTAGGTTTTCAGAAGAGAGGATACAAAGATTTAGGTTATGATTCTCTTGGCATCCGAAATGGGTCTCCAGTATAGGTATTCTGTACGAGCTGAAATAGTATTGTCGGAGACCAATTTTGGGTTTGTGCCCATATGGGTCACATGTTGGAGACAGTTTTACGATACATTTGGTTCGTGTATGAGTGTAGCCTGGCTCGTATCGCGTGTGCTGGACCATGCTGGCCACGCCAGCTCGATGGAGCGGTTGTTTGTTTGGTTACCTGCACCTAGACAGTTAGGCTAGCTGTAGAACATATAGTAAAAAAATCGGACCGAATCACTCGTTCGACAACAAACCACGAACCAGTGATGCCGCCGGTTCCGTTCGCACAAAAGACGATGCCGCCGGTTCCGTTCGCACAAAAGACGATTTTGCTAAAAAAAGATCTGAAAAGCATATCCCCAGCACTATTGGGCTGCAAGCCTGCCTCTAGCCGGCCTAATTGTTGGCGCTTGTTAAGTCATGTTTATTTTGTGTCGCCAACATGCTTGAAACAAAATAAATTAGCAATGATCTCTAGTATTTGGTTTCAAATAATATAGTTTCACTTGTACATAGAGATTATTTGATTGCAGGAGACGTGAGCTGAAAAGTGAAGAAAAAAGGGGTCAAGCCCAGGTCGTCCAACCCACTCAGGTCGGCCGACCTGGCCTAGTGTCCAACAAGGCCCATTTTTTGCCATCTGGAAGAACCACAAACTTACATCATCAGAAGCGTTGAATCAAGGGCGGTTACATCCAATAGACGAAAAGAGGATAAGATGAGGCACATGGATTGATGGGCCCACAAGGGAATCAAGAGTTACTCCAAGGATTTATACCCATCTTCCCCAGCCATCAGGGTCCACAATCCAGTCACAAAGAGAAGATCAAGGCGAACCGAGCCAGGACCAGGTCGGTCGACACAGTCTTTGTGGCCGTTGTCCCTCTCCCTTCTTCCACGCATCTGCACCGCCTCCAGGAGAACATCTACGCCGTACACATCTTCAGTCAGTTCGTCCAACCGTCGGGCTACGTCAAGGGGTCGGACGACCTTGAGCTGGGCCCACTCGGGCTCAACCGCCTTGCACCGGTCCTGAACCGCCTTCCAGTGCTATAAATAGATGCCGGCGCCTCCTATTCAAGACACACCAAAAAGAAGAGCTCCATTTGCTACAAGATCTAGTCTTAGTTAGTAGTGAATTAGTCTTAGGAGTTGAGCTTCTACGGGCTTCCGAATGAGACTTGGTAAGCCTAGAGCTTAGTTATCTTATATCCTTTGCTTATTTGTAAGACTTTGAGCTTTAATGGAATTACTATCTTGCTTATGTTACTTGGCTTATTGTCTTGTTTGTTCATCATATAAGTTGTATGTCTTACACCTTAGTGTAGCTGATGCATGTTATGGCAATGGCTCAATGAATCGTACGATTGTTCTTTACCTTTCCGTACAATTGGTAAAGACATATTTCGTATTACGAACATGGTGTTTGGGGGTATGAAATTACCATTGGAGATACCCTTACCCCATGTACTCAGAGGTCGCCCCCGGGTGGTGACAGCCCCGGTTAGCCTTTCTAATCCTCGTCGTTCGGGTTTGGACGTTTGTAGGCCTTTGTGATAAACATCATGACAGTACCCTTAGGTGAGGGGATCCCACGACTCCTCGATTTACCCTCTAACATGTGTCCCTTGCTGAGCTTGTATAGTGTATACTTATAATGTATGTAACTCATATGTAAGAAGTATATAGAATCCCTAGTTCTCTCTTAGGATTTTCAAATTAACTAGACTTATATTTTGAGCAACGAAACCTTCTATATGTCAACCTACCCTTTTTATAAATTGTTTATCCCTGATCTAGTCATGGTATATTAATGGTGATATAATTAATACATTGGAGAACACATGTTTTTACCATACGCTTTCCCTGAGGAAATAAATACGATACTCTGAAATACTCCCCAGTGAAATGCTACAACGTACTTTTATGCGCTTGCAGAATCTCTATAACATTTAGATTTACAATAAGGCATCTCTAGTGCCATCGCTAATCTAGTGGTAACGCTAAGAAATGCCAACAAGCATTTCTGGCGCCGTTGCCATGGAAAGCATTGGTCAAAGAATGTTGTTAACCTATGTAATGAATCTATGTCACGATTAAATACCATTGTTAGATAGGTTTACCCTTGTTCTGTTTCTCTTTGAGTGAACAGGAGGAGTATACAGATTTTTCAATTCACCGAAGAATTTCGCTGATAAACAAGAACGAGAGCACCTAGTGCCTCTCTACTTCTATCGGTCGGAATTGAATCACCTTCGCACCAACATGGAAACCGCAACCCTCAAGATCAACCCAACATACATTGTGATAGTGCAAGCCAAAACATTCAGCGGAAAAGGCTACGGAAGATGCACTGGAATATCTCCGACAATTCACAGCAACATGCAATACGCTCAAGCTTGGGGAAATCAAACAAAGGTCCATTCAGCTCAGCTTATTCCCGTTCTCATTAACGGGAAGAGCACTGCAGTGGTATTACAACCACCAGGTAATAATGGATTCTTGGCAGAGATACAGAAATCTATTCCTGGAAAAGAAGTGGAACCCACTCTGGCAAGGAGGAAGCCCAAGCATTACCTCTACCGAGAAAAAGGTGAATGATCTAAATTCTAAATTTAAGACCTTATCAATCACCCTACAAAGCCATCTGCGCCTAAATAAAATTCTAGAAAATCAATCGGCACAGTTGGCTGCTGCCATACAAGAAGCTAGTCGGGAGATTTTGCCCACTAACCTTGCAGGAAAAATAGAGGAATCTAGTCACAAGGAAGACGGACCCGAAATCAAAATCATTTATGGAAGAAGGACGCAAAGACCACCGATTGTTAATAGCAAGCCACTCCTTCCCCTTCCCGTGGAGTTAGCACAAGGTGCTAAGGCCCCGAAAGCGCCAAAACAAACAACACCTTGTGCCAAGAAAACAAAATAGGAATGGCAGTGCAAAGCACCCGCATCATCTCCAAATGTAGGTGCCGTATCGTCAAGCTAAAATGCACCACGGAGACGTCCGCACTCGGCGGACGTAAAACAACAAGTTCTCAACGGTAGGTACATCGGTATGTATCCCATATTTACTTCACAATGCATTATTTATCTTTCATTTTCATGCATAATTGGATTTCCAATCAAATTTTGCTTTAAAACTCAAACTTTGGAGGTATCCACTTGAATTCTCCTTGGATCCCTGGACACCTCCACCCACGCAGCCAGCATTCCTCATCACATAGAACCATGCACCACCCTGCCAAAGTTGAGCCTGGCACAAGACATGGCACAGTCGGCCGACCGAGGCACGTCGACCGACCCCAGGCAGCTACTTTTACAGCGCATTCAAACACCATCAAAGCCTACCCTACACTAGCGTTACGCCTTTCAAAGCACGCCCGGAAAAGCCTCCGTCGACGGTCGGCCAACCAGCTCACGTCGTCCAACATGCTTTTGTCTCCTTTGCAAAGTTTTCAAAGCACAAGCGTTTGCCAGGGTATCCAACGCACGTGTGGTTAAAGCCTAGCTAAAAACGCCCCTGCGAGAGGGTCGGCCGACCGAGGGCTGCCTCTGCCTATAAAAGGTCGGGGCTGGCTGCTTGCTCAGTTCACCCCAACCCGCTGCTTAGTGCCCTCGGTGTTTCTCTCCTCCCTCTTGTTGATCTCAAGTTCTTAGCTCCCTAGTTTAGAAAAAATCAATAAAATTGAAAAACCAAATAAAAAGGCTTTTATTTCTGCATAATCGTGTCGCTGTCATAGTGTCTAACTCTTGAATGTGTTGTGGTGGTTCATAAACCCCGCAAGAACGATTGGTGTGGTGTATCGTTACTGGAAGGACCTTGATGTCACCTAGAGGGGGGTGAATAGGTGTTTCTGCAAATTACAAAAACTTAAATCCACTGTCAGCACTGGAACCGGTCAGACCGGTTCCTGAAACCTGGCAGCAGAGAACCAAAAATGCACAACCCCTTGAAACAATTCTAGCACAAACCACTTTGGACAACCAGCTTCACCAGGTGTTTACGAGTATATTTATGAAGCTTCTGCACACAGCACAAGTATACCAAAACAGATAGATGCGGAATTACAAGTAAATGCTAGAATTGACAAATGTAAGTAAATAGAGACAACACACAAATATTTGTTTACCGAAGTTCAGATTCACTGCCTGCACCAAGCAGTCACGAAGGCACGGTGAATCCTAGTCTCCGTTGAGGTGCTCACGAAGAGCCGGGTTGTCACCTAACCCTTTCCTCACCCAATCCACCACCAAGGTGAATTGAGTTTACTTATTGATTTTCTCACCAAGAGGATGGGTGATACAAACTTCCGGAGCACAACCACACACGGAATGTGTGCTCCACGGTGACGCTTAGCCATCTAGGAGCAAAGCTCCAAGAGTAACAAATGCTTCACGAGTTGCTTGACGCCACCACAAGTGCTCAAGGTTAGATTGCTCACACAAACTCACACACAAGTCTCTCTCAACCCAACTCTAAGAATCTCACAAGGATGCTCAAATCTCACAAAGAGAGGTTGGGTAGAGCTCAGCTGGCCTCAAGAAGATGTTAGAAACGCACAGAACCAGCAGCCCCAAAAAGAGGAGCTCTTGGGTATTGAAAGGACCTAGATGTCGCCTAGAGGGGGGTGAATAGGCGAGATGACCGATTAAAATCACTAATAGCAATTTCAGCCTGCTGCCAGGGGCAACCCGGTCTAACCGGTATTCCAACCCGGTTAAACCGGTCCTAGGCAGTAAGGCTTCAAAAGTGGTGCTCGTCCCCCTCTTGTTCTTCTAGCACCAAATAACCTTAGTGCACTGCTTGTATAGCTGTTTTCCAGCAGATTCACAAAGTCCCTGCACACAGATAGAGCACACCCAAGTAGATCGAAGCGGAAGCAAATATAAAGCTAGAAGTAAACAAATGAGGCAAACCAAAGAGAAGACACAAGGATTTGTTTCCCGAAGTTCAGACCCACTGCATGTCCACCATGACAAGCTCAGTGGTTCCTAATCTCCGTTAAGGAAGCTTATGTGACCACCACCTAGGTCAAGCTATCTCCTCGGCTCCACTAAGTTGATCTTTTCCCACGAAGGAGGCAAGACCAGCCCTTACAAACTTCCAGCCGCTCACCACACAAATGGGAGCTCGCCGGCGACGCCTAGCCGTCTAGGAGGCGAACCTCCAAGAGTAACAAATGCACACAGACTTTCTTGACGCCAACCACAAGTGCTCAAGCTAGCAAATGCTCTCAGATGCTCTCTGATTTCACGATGATTCTCAATGCTCACACACAAAGGCTTCTCTCAACCCAACTCAAGGATTTTCACTCAAATCAAGCAAACTCACAAAGAGGTGTTGGGGAGAGCTTCCGTGCTGTTAGAAATGTGTCTAGCAGGCTTATAATTCACTGAGAACCAGCAGCCCTCAAAGGAGAGGGCTAAGGGGTATAAATACCCCGGCCATCACAAACTAGCCGTTAGAACCCAGCCAAAGGCGGTTAGACCGCTATCCATACCGATTAGACCGGTATTTCAAACCTACTAGCCGTTACCCTTGTCAGAGGGTCAATAGAGGTTAAACCGGTCCTTAGACCCGGTTAAACCGCTATTGCCCTGTTAGCACTTTTCACTCATCTCAAGGGTTAACTCTCAAGGCTTTCTCACATAGGTCAACTATTTGAGCACTTTACTGGTGTTTTGTCATTTAGCCAATGTAACATCCCTCTTGATAGTACGGCATACCTATACTCAAGAATAAATATAAAATCAATTCATCCACTTGAGCTTGTATGTCTTCAAATATGCCATACATGATTGCTTCTTTCACTTGAGGAATGTCCACATGGTTCTTGCTGAGCAAAACCAACTTGAGCTAGTGACTTGAACCTTTGTCTTGGAATGAAATCCACTTCTAGTTCAATTCACCCTTTCATAATGTTATTCTTGAAAGATTGATACTTGTCAATATGAACACCATATGTAACCAAGATTCTTCAAGTTGAAATCCAAAGAAAGTTTCGTCACCCTAGCAAAGATACATGACTCAAATCCACCACTTGATCACACATTGCTTAGTACCTTGAAACACTATCCCGAATTCCATCTCTTCATCCTTGCATCACATATAGCTCCATATAGGTTTGTATCACATTTAGATTCAACAATGAAAACCAATTCTTGATATACACTATATCCATTTTACTTTGACCGTTCACTTCCTTCAAAGTCATCATATCTTCTATGCAAGCCATTATTCAAATATAGACAAAGAATCAGCTATATCACAATATCTCTTGTCCATTAAACCAAGCTTGCAATATTCAATATTTTTATCCACTATGACCTTAGATACCCCATATATATGTTCAACAAGCTTTCATCAAGTTAGAGATCAATATATCACACATGTCAATATGTCTCTTTCTTTGTTTCACCATAGCTTGCCATTCATCACATTCATGCATAATGGGACCACACACTTGTTCATTTGTGTCACTATGAGCCATACACATTGCATTCAAACCATGAATAATAGTGTATCATAAAATATAATTTTTAATCCCTGCTCATAATCTGTAACAAACACATTAGTCTTTTAATCGTTTTGTCATTCAATTCACTAAAACCCACCTAGGGGCCTAGATGCACTTTCAGGTATAAATACCCAAGCCCAACAAAACTAGCCGTTTTTCTGTCAGACAAAACCGGTTAGACCAGTTTTCAAACCCAACTAGCCGTTAGACTCTCAGAGGCCAGGAACCGGTCAGACCTGTTCCCAAAACCGGTCAGACCAGTTTTGGTCAGACAACCCCACTAAGTTAGATTTCTTTCGGTTTGACTCTCATGGGTTTGACTTTGAGCACTTTTTGTGAATGTCTGTCAACCAATGTTGCATCTCTCTTGATAGTACACCATACCTAAACTCAAGACATATAAATAAACATATTTCAACCACTTGAGCTTGTACGTTGAGAATTATGCCAAAACTTTAATATTCTTCACTTGAGGGCTTTCAACATTGTGCATCATCTAAGCGGATCGACCTTGAGCTAGTGACTTAGGATTTTCCATAACTTATGTTTGAATTCACTTTTAATCCTTAGGCCACTTTTTTTATCAACCATAACATATAAATATGCATTTCAATGCCTTCCTTGACAAGACTTGGATATGATGCTTCGAAACCCCCGGATACTAGATACTTCACCTTAGCATTACGCACATGGTCATAAGTCATCACTTAGCCAAAACTTGCTTAGTCCCTCGCCCTAGTCATCTCGATTTGTTTCTTCACAACTTACTCTTGCATCATCAAGTTTAGCTTTGCTTTGCCATTGAGTGAATTCCATTTGAAAGACTCTTCAAATGCTTGTTCTTGATTGATAAAGAATATCCGACATAATGCAAGCTTCCAATTGAAGACCGATATATAACACATATGCTCATGTCCTTTTGTTATACATACATGAAGTCTTGCAATATCATTTTCCTTTGTCAAATAAGTCATCTCATAATCTTGGAGACCCACATAGCATATCCCCAAGTCATTGCTTCATCATTGCCTGTTTTGACTTGACACCTGGGTCACCCGGGTTGGACCTAGCTGAGCCAGGTCAGCCTCTCTGTCCTGAATTTAATTTCACCTGGCTGACCTGTGTGCCACCTGGCTAAGCCGGTTTAGCTTCACTTTATCTTTTGCAATGAGCATTACTTCTTCACACACTTGCTTGCTTGTATCAATGAATAACCATATATTTTGATAAGCACATTAAGTATAATGAATTATAAGAATAATCCCCTGCTCATCATCTCAAGCAAACAAGTTAGACCTTTAATCTTTTTGTCATTAAACTCACCAAAACCCACCTGGGGCCTAGATGCACTTTCAATCTCCCCCTTTTTGGTGATTGATGACAACCCGATTAAAGCTTATAGATATAGCAATAAAATCATTTTGAATTCTCAGATATATGATGAGCTCCCCCTAAATATGTGCTTGGATTTGAAATTTTCAAATTTGGCCTCACATGCCAAAAGCACATATAAAAAGATTAAACCATGGGAGCTCCCCCTATATCTCAGAATCCGTGGGGTGCAACAAGTGTGTGTAACATCTATCAAAAAAATAACGTGATGCGTATGACAGGATTTTCACATCAATAAACAAAGTGTATATGTGCTGCCTGGGGTCAGACCGATCCAAGAACCGGTCAGATCGGTTCCCCCAGTCAGTACATATACAAAAACAGTCATCACATCAAAATATGCATATCAAACTAACACAAAGTCAGTTAATAAGCATTTAAAGAGTACATCACACATAGTAGCACACATTACAAGTTCTCAAGCCCACAAATAGATAAGGTTCGACAAATATTATAAGTCCATCTTTCCAACACAGATAAAGACAACAGAAACCGGTCTGACCGGTTCCAGAAACCGGTCAGACCGGTTTCTCCTGGAAAGCACACTAAAGATAAGCTTTTAATCCGTCTCTTCTCCCCTTTTGTCATCGATCATCCAAAAAGCATGGAGAAGAGTCTTGTTGTTGCTGTCATCTACTGTCCAGGCCAAGGAGCCCAGCCGGAGGGGAGAGTGGGATCACTGAAGATAACCGTAATGAACCTCTCAAATGGTTCATTCTGAGCTGGTGGAGGATCTGCAGGTGCAACATAGGGAATGCCAAAGTCACCCTGAACAGGAGCTCCATACTGAGATGGTGGAGGTGGTGGAACATAAGACGAAGAAGCTCCAAAAGTGGGATCCAAGATATGCGCAAAATCTTCATAGCAAGCCCCGAGCTGTACTGACCCACCATTTCTTCCACAGATGGAATCTCTTCTTCAACAGGCACTGGAGAGATTGGTGATCTTGGCGGCTGCAAGTTCATAGCGGTGTGCATCAATTTTATTGAGTTTCTATCTTTCTTGCTATCCCGTCTTACCCTCTGCTGCTCAACCATAATGTCCCTCTGACTTTTACACATGCCAGTGAGAA
Source organism: Alloteropsis semialata (assembly GCA_004135705.1). Lineage (NCBI taxonomy): Eukaryota > Viridiplantae > Streptophyta > Magnoliopsida > Poales > Poaceae > Alloteropsis > Alloteropsis semialata. The sequence continues at coordinate 50,710,480 of CM014271.1, forward strand.
AACTTAAGAATTTCTTCATGGGAGAGGATGGCTTCCCACTTGACCGAGATGAAGGACCTCGCTGCTGCTGCCCAGGCCCAAACCGGTCAGACCGGTCTGGGGAACCGGTCAGACCCGTTGGCCCCAGGCCAGCAGCCTCATGCTGAACATGCTGCTCCTGCTGCCCCCTCTCATCTTTTTCAACCTGAATTTCTTCCTCTTCCTCTTCTTCTTCATCTGAGATGGGGATGGGGTGCTTGGGCACTTTAACAATGAGAGGCAAGTGCACACCATCCATAGGCCAAGTCCTTCCTGCCACCTTTTCAATCATCCTCATTATGTAAGGTGCATAGCCACATCATTTCTGAGTGCTTTCAGAGACGGCCTTGTTTTCTTCCCAAATGAAATCAGCAGCACAAAAGTTTTGTCCATTTGGCCTCATTCCAGCAAGGAGATTTCTACCAAACAAGGATATGGGATTTCCCTCTCTAGGGCAGATAGTCTTCCTAAACATTCTGTTTAGGATGGAGTAGTAGGTGTACAAACCCTTTACCTTGCCATAGTTGTGCCGCTCTGTCCTGGTATACATAAATTTTGTGTCTTCAGGTGGCATCATGATCTCAAAGTGAATCTTGCCACGCTTTGCATCATTCTTCCTGAACCCAAGGCACTCCGCAAACTGAGTGTATGTGATACTATAAGCAACTCCTTTAGTCCTCCAATGTATCACTCTATCTCCCTGAATAGTCCCAAAATATAAAGTGGCATAGAATTGGGCTATTATCTCGGTGTTCCAATCATGTGAGTACCCCATGATACTCCTAATCTTTCTATCCTCACACATCTTGATGATTTGGTTCAGCAATGGATTGTTCTTCCTCTCCAAAGCACTCCAATCTATCCACTGTGCCTTTGAAACTACCTTAGCTTTTCTAAGAATGACGGTCTGGTAGTAGTCTTGCTGAAAAGAGGTATGGAATTTGAAATCTGAAGTAGACCTAGGTACATTGAGAGGATTTTCCTTTTTCATCCTTTTTATCACCTCTGTGCTCCCAGTCCCATAATAATCAATAATGATTCTGTTAGATGGACCTGTGGGAGTCATCACAATGGGCATAGCAGCAGAAGAGCTACTGCCCTGATCAACTGTAGGCCCTCTGCCTCTAGGGACCTGAGCCTCCTCCTCCTCTTTCTCATCATCATCATCATCATCACTGCTGCTGCCCTCTCTTGCTTTTCCTTTCCCACGACGTGGCTGCAGGACATAGGATTCATCTTCAATATCCCCATAATCACTGCTCATACTTGATTCTGTCTCATCATTGTCATTCACCTCCCTTGACGCTACCCTTTTCTGCCCTCTAGGCCTTAGATCAGGCCTAGTAACCACCGGGACCTGACTGGATCCCCCGACAGTCTCATCATCAATACCTTGCCCTCTCTTATATGTTTTTGCCACTCTCTTTTGTGGAGCCATCTGCACTGATTCCTGGACAAATGGAGTATATAATCACTGGGATCAGGTCACAGGAACATATGGAAATTTTAAGAGAGTGAAAAGAGTTGAATTGATGATCTGGACAGGACTGTTCTGGGTACAACCGGTCAGACCGGTCCAAGGACCGGTCAGACCAGTTCTACACAGAGCCAGTCAAAGAATCATGACTCGGGCTAGATAGATATTGAAGAAAACCTAGGGTTTAAAATGTGTGACCATTGTAAATAGTCCTAGATATCATTTGAGAAGTCATGGATCCATAAGATAGTGAGCTTAGGGTTTCACAGCAATAAGCGGTCAGACTGGTCCCTGGAACCGGTCAGATCGGTTTCTGCAGTGGAACCCTAGATCATTGTAACTCAAAATGTAGCCCACCAAACTGAATGAAACTTTAGGGAAGTCTTCCTGGGCATACTAGTAGGTGATTGCTAGAAGGAATCCTAAAGATACTCACTGAGCACATATATCGGGCGTGAGGAACATATGAATATCTTGAGAGGGAAGAACTTGAGGATTTGAATCCAAAGACCGGTGTTGAATCCGGTCAGACCGATGAGAATCACATCGATCCTCAGAAACTCCAAGAGGCCGAGCTCTTCCTTAAGTTGAACCTTCAAAAATCAATGGGTTGAGGAGCTTGGGCAAGAGGGCGCGTGCGAGAGAGAGGCACGGGCTTGGTCTGGGTGAGAGAAGTAAATGAGAAAGGATGGGGTAACTTCTAGAGGTGAAGGGGTAAAAAGATAGGTGGCCCCGGGGCAAACCGGTCAGACTGGTTCCTGGAACCGGTCAGACCGGTTTCCCTAGGAAACCAACCACATTCCAGTAGCAATCCTTCATCTCATGAAATGATCCAAAAATGAGATAGCCTTGTGCTCGATAGATTTTGGTACAGGATCTTGATCAAGAACAGGAATTTTCAATTTTATTCAAACTTCTTGATACTTCCAAGAGAGTTGGGAAAGATAGATAATTTATGGACTTGAGAGAAATTTCACCATTTGTGACTAGCCATCAGTCAAGCAAGGTTAACTATAGTCACAAACAGATCCATTGGGTCACAAAGACCAAGAACCAAATATTTTCAAAAACACACAAGTCCTAACATACTAGTTGGATTTTTCAAAATCTATCTTATGTCACACAAGCATGCAACTAATTAAGCCAAGAACCTTATTAGAATGTTTAGCATATTCCTTACACTGTTTTAATGGAACATTTGACACCAAGTCAATTTTCAAGAAGGAATTTACTAAACATCTAATAGGTGCAAAGAGAAGGACTTGATAATATTGCATGCAAGAATGCACACACTAGCATGGATATGAGGTCTAGATGCTCAATGTAAAAACATGGGTTAGAGAAACATACCTTGGCCTCTAGCTAATCTCTCTTCACATTGGTGAAGATTCATTTCTCAAGTCTTGTGCATTATCAATATAATCCAAATGCCTCTTCTCATTTATGATTTTCCCTTATATACATCATAGAAAAGAAATGCATTAAGTAGCACAAGAAGGAGTTTTATCATTTTGTGATCTTTGGATTGGAAAGGCACAATGGGTCACTAAAAGATGAAGCCTCACAATATAGGTTAAATTCCTTTTTCTTGATGCACATATGTATGTGGGTGGAAGGCAAGCTCACATGCATCAATCTTATCACAAAGCCAAGCAAAGGAATTTAATCTATATTATGGCAAGCAGCTGTTTAATAAAAAAGATCAATGTTCAAATATGACATAGATACAATTTTACCCATTTTGAACAAAAGGCATAGCTTGCTTCAAAGAGAGACAAACTCTCAGAAATGAGACTACAAGATCACTAAAAGAAATGTTAGTCTCCAGGACACAAATTGTAAGATGATCTCCTCCTTGATAGGTGCACCATGTATTTGAATTCCATGTCACCAGCACTTAATCTATTCAATGAGATTTGGGGAGTTTATCTCACAATTTGGTCCCGGCACATAAATAAATTGCATTTATTGAAATGGTGCCAAGAATACTTACTACCACAAAGATAGAATATAAATTGTATGCCATGAAAGTGCTGAAAGGATTTCTTGTAATGTTCCAATTTAGATGAAGCCTGACAAATAAACCCCTATCGGAACTTCTGGTATGATTGGCCGGAACTTCTGACACAAGCCAGAGGCTGCCGGACTTTCAGGTCAGAAGATCTGGAGCCGGCCGGAACTTAATATTTGCTAACTGGGCCAGAACCGGTCAGACCGGTTTGGGAAACCGGTCAGACCGGTTATCCCTGTCTGCTCCATATAGGTGGATTTCTCTTCTTTGCTCACTTCAAGAAATTCTTTCTTTATTGATTCCACATTTTCCTGCACTTCAAAATAGTATGCTCTACTAGAGAGCTATTAGAAGCATCACATGGCATAAGGGGAATAAATAGTGAAGATAAGTGACTTAGACACATCCAAGTATCCACAACAAAATATGAAACACTTGTATCCACAAAGGACAGAATATGAGTAAGTCAACCCACTATAACATGTTACCGAGATGTCATTGGAAATGATGTGTAGTTCTAGTAATGCTTTGGCAAGCTGATGGAGTTCACAAAATTTTGATATGTTTGCCAAAACCCCAATGCATCTCTGTTCCCCTGCAGGTCTAGCAAGTGCTTTTAGGTACCCAAGCCATGTTGGGTCCTTTAAGGTTAGTCACAAGAAACTTGGGAACCCAAATGGCCCTTATGCTAGTTTAAGGTGAACTAATCACTCTAGTAGCACAAGTACCAGCTTTGTCATTCCCAAGCCTAGCAAAATCATAATGGACAAGATCAGATTTGGGAGCATTACCATTTGGACAATCTTTACCTAGGTGTTCCTTTGACTGACAAGTGTAGCAAATGCAATTCTTGATATTTCTTGGTGATTTGCTCTTCTTGTTGATCACTTGTCCCTTGCTAGCCTTGTTGTTTGAAGATGTAGCTTGATCACACTTCTTGGGAGGTTGGACTGCTGCCTTAGCCAGAACCGGTCGGACCGGTTGCCCAAACCGGTCAGACCGGTTTGGTACAGGCAGTGCCTCCAACTTCAGTGGATAGTCATTAATTAAGTGTCCAAATTCCTTGCATTTATAGCATAGCCTTTTCTTGGATTTTCTTTGCTTCTTTGCCTTGCTTTTATGCCTGAGAGAGCACATGGATGCATAATGTCCCATGTTTAAACATTTGAAGCATTGTATGTGATCAAGCTCCTTTTTCTTCTTTTCTTGAGTCTTGTTCACCATGTTCTCATGGTTATCTTGAGAAGGTTGCACTTGGCCCTTTCCCTTGAGCTTAACCAAGTCATCCTTGATCTTTTCATCCTCTTGCTTAGTATCTTCTATTTCTTCAGCAAAAAGGTCATCACAAGACTCTACAACAACATGCTCAACATAAGTTTGGGTTGCTTGGGAGCAACACGGTTTTTCACATAATAATATAGAATTCATGTGAGAGCATGTGCAAGTGTGGGTATGAGGTTCAAGAAATTTTACCGATGTAACCATGACCTCATGAGCTGTTTCTAGTAGAGCATATGATTCTACAATCTTTTTATTAAAACATTCAAGTTCCTTGTAGTGAGATTGCAAAGTCATATGCTCACAAGTGAGCTTCTCAAGTTGAGCACGAAGCACTTGTTTTTCCTATTCTAAGGATGCTACACAAGTAGATAGATCAGTAGCACAAGCATAATCCTTTGACTAGACTTCATACTTACTGACCAAACAGGCATGTGAAAACTTGAGTTTTTCAAGTTCTTGAGTTAGAGCCTTGATGGTTCCAACTCTATGGAATTCATCTCTCTTGGTCTTCTTCTTATTTCTGCATGCCATCAGACACTTGGGTCCCTCATCATTGGATAATGAAGAACCAGAAATGGATGGGGTGACACTTGCAGGTTGAGTGTCTTGAGCACATATGGAAGCAGCTTCCTGGGCAGAACCGGTTAGACCGGTTCCTGAAACCGGTCGGACCTGTTCCTCCAGACAAGCCGCACTTTCCTCCTTTTGCTCTTCTAGCTCCTCGACAAGAACCACCTGAGGCTCAATGAATATTGCTGATGCAGTTGAGCATTTCTCAGGTGATTCCATGACTTCTTGCTCTTCATCATCACTTTCAAGATTTTCAAATATATCTGTGATGAGAGTCCAAATAAGATGTGCATCTCTTCGGATTCCTTCCTTGCTAGAGATGATATCCCATAAATCTTCACAAACAGATCTTCGCAAGAAGTCAGTAACACAAGCATTGAGTTGCGTGCAAGCTAACTCCTTTTGAGTGAGTTTTGACAAAATAATGTTGTCAATATCAAACTTAGGGGGTAGAATGCTAGCAACTAAAACATGTTCAATTACAGGATCTACATTTCTAAGAGCATTATGAACATTACCAAACCAAGAAGCATAGTTTGAGCCGTCAAGCTCGAGTGGCTCAAATTGTACCTCAATCGACATCTTTTCTTCACGGCGATTAAGCTTAGATGTGAAGCCTTGCTCTGATACCAATTGAAAGGACCTTGATGTCGCCTAGAGGGGGGTGAATAGGCATTTCTGCAAATTACAAAAACTTAAACCCACTGTCAGCACTGGAACCGGTCAGACCAGTTCCTGAAACCGGTCAGACCGGTTTTACCTAGCAGCAGGGAACCAAAAATGCACAACCCCTTGAAACAATTCTAGCACAAACCACTTTGGACAACAAGCTTAACCAAGTGTTTACGAGTATATTTATGAAGCTTCTGCACACAGCACAAGTATACCAAAATAAATAGATGCAGAATTACAAGTAAATGCTAGAATTGACAAATATAAGTAAATGGAGACAACACATAAAGATTTGTTTACCAAAGTTCAGATTCACCGCCTGCACCAAGCAGCCACGAAGGCATGGTGAATCCTAGTCTCCGTTGAGATGCTCACGAAGAGCCGGGTTGTCACCTAACCCTTTCCTCACCCAATCCACCACCAAGGCAAATTGAGTTTACTTACTGATTTCCTCACCAAGAGGATGGGTGATACAAACTTCCGGGGCATAACCACACACGGAATGTGTGCTCCACGGCGACGCCTAGCTGTCTAGGAGCAAATCTCCAAGAGTAACAAATGCTTCACGAGTTGCTTGACGCCACCACAACTGCTCAAGTTCAGATTGCTCACACAAGCTCACACACAAGTCTCTCTCTCAACCCAACTCTAAGAATCTCACAAGGATGCTCAAATCTCACAAAGAGAGGTTGGGGGAGCTCAGCTGGCCTCAAGAAGATGTTAGAAACGCACAGAACCAGCAGCCCCTCAAAGACGAGCTCTTGGGTATAAATACCCAAGACCAACAAAACTAGCCGTTTTTTGTCAGACAAAACCGGTTAGACCGGTTTACCAAACCGGTCAGACCGGTTTTTAAGCCCAACTAGCCGTTAGACTCTCAGAGGCCAGGAACTGGTCAGACTTGTTTCCAAAACCGGTCAGACCGGTTTTGGCCAGACAACCCCACTAAGTTAGATTTCCCTCGGTTTGACTCTTATGGGTTTGACTTTGAGCACTTTCAGTGAATGTTTATCAACCAATATTGCATCCCTCTTGATAGTATGGCATACCTAAACTCAAGACATATAGATAAACATATTTCAACCACTTGAGCTTGTACGTTGAGAATTATGCCAAAACTTGAATATTCTTCACTTGAGGGCTTTCAACATTGTCCATCATCTGAGCGGATCGACCTTGAGCTAGTGACTTAGGATTTTCCATAACTTATGTTTGAATTCACTTTTAGTCCTTAGGCCACTTCCTTTATCAACCATAACATATAAATATGCATTTCAATGCCTTCCTTGACAAGACTTGGATATGATGCTTCGAAACCCCCCGGATACTAGATACTTCACCTTAGCATTACGCACATGGTCATAAGTAGTCACTTAGCCAAAACTTGCTTAGTCCCTCACCCTAGTCATCTCGATTTGTTTCTTCACAACTTACCCTTGCATCATCAAGTTTAGCTTTGCTTTGCCATTGAGTGAATTTCATTTGAAAGACTCTTCAAATGCTTGTTCTTGATTGATAAATAATATCCCACATAATGCAAGCTTCCAATTGAAGACCAATATGTAACACATATGCTCATGTCCTTTTGTTATACATACATGAAGTCTTGCAATATCATTTTCATCTGTCAAATAAGTCATCTCATAATCTTGGAGACCCACATAGCATATCCCCAAGTCATTGCTTCATCATTGCCTGTTTTGACTTGACACCTGGGTCACCCAGTTGGACCTGGCTGAGCTGGGTCAACCTCTTTGTCCTGAATTTAAGTTCACCTGGCTGACCTGGGTGCCACCTGGCTGAGCCGGCTTAGCTTCACTTTATCTTTTGCAATGAGCATTATTTCTTCACACACTTACTTGTTTGTATCAATGAATAACCATATATTTTGATAAGCACATTAAGTATAATGAATCATAAGAATAATCCCCTGCTCATCATCTCAAGCAAACAAGTTAGACCTTTAATCATTTTGTCATTAAACTCACCAAAACCAACATGGGGCCCAGATGCACTTTCAGTTACCCACAAGGATGATTGTTGTGGAAGCAACCACGCCCCGCAAGAACGACTAACTCTTGGACGACTAACTCGCTAACGATAACCCCTTATCTTCCAAGTGTTGTTCTTGTTGCTTTCTCTATGCAAGAATCATGAACATTGTCCGAGGAGTCGTGAAGAAGGCAAAGAAATAGAAGGGGTCAAGCTCAAGGCATATCCAACAGTCCGGGAGCGCCGAACTGATCTCCTCCAGCACGGAGATCCTCAGTTCGGGTGGAGGCACTGCAGAAATGCATAGCCAACACTCCATGGATATTTTCGAAGATAAATACTACTACACCGGGGGCTGGCGCCACATCCGCGGGTGGCGGTGCTAACGGCGACAACGGAGGTGGAAACGGGGACAGCTCCAGCAGCAACAACAACGAAGACGACCCCCGTCCGGTGTTCATCTCCGATGACCAACTCGAAATTGAAGAAGGCTTCGAACAAGAAGCGTATCACATTCTCTTGGGTCGCACTTTTAATCACACACGTGTGTTCACAAGTGAACTCATGGAGAAGTCAGGTATGCCCACTGATTTTGAAACCGTTTGGAATGCCGTGGGTTGGTCGGATTTTGCCCATATTCAGGAATACGGGTGTCGCTTGTTGACAATTCAATTTCTTGCCACTTTAAGAAAATCAGAGGAGGGGATTACTTTTTGTTTTCTTAGGGAAGATGAGGCAGCTCAGTCTCCATTTGGGTTTTCATAGGCGATGCAGTTTGGAGTTTGATAAAAGTTTGAAACATTTTGTTAAAGACTCATTTTGGAGAGACATCTCCAGTTCCTCGGAATGTACTGCCCCAAGAACAAGCCGCCTTCATAACCCTACTCTTCGCTTTATGCATCATTGGATAGCTATGACTCTTTTTCCTCAAAACGATCTTCGAACCGTTCACATTGATGAATTGAAATTATTATATGTGATGGTCAAGAAGATAAAAATTTCACCGGTGGTGTTCATGATCGATCAATGGATGGGTGTTTTTAGGCGGCACGGTTCCATTGAGTGCACTTCTTTGGTCACTCGTATTTTTGATGCAATGGGCCTTTTGGATCATTACCGAGTTGAGTATCTTCCGCAGCCTCGGCCACCGAGTTGAGTATCTTCTGCAGCCTCGGCCAACTTTGGATGAGTCACATTTTGTGCAAAGTCACCTTATTACTCATGCTATAGACCAGAAGCTTGTCATGGTGTATCATAATAGTACAACCACGATTCCGTTGTACAGGTGTCACTCACTTTTGTTGGAGTTATAGCAGGAAGCCAGGTGGAGCATTGTCCAGAAGAGAAAAAGCCGCTGGACCACAGTTCACGACAGCATGGGAACCTCCAACACCACCCTTTGTACCAGTAGGATCTAGTTGGGAACCTTTGCAACCTCCTCTGGCATATATGGCAGGCGGCTCGGGATGGCACGAGGCCCCTCATGCGCAGTGGCAACCTCAGGACCCGTTCTATACTCAGTCATCCAGTTCAAGCGGCCGTCCTCCTTTCGATGCACTACGTTCATTTTCAGCAAGGGATTTGCGAGGCAGCATTGATGGGTTATCCAACCGCATGGGAACATTGGAGGTAACTACTCATCACATTGATGATACGTTAACCCAACATGTGCAGCAGTCGTAGGCATGGTGGGACCAGTCACTGCAGAACTACAACACTCTCCAGAACAGCATCCAACAAGGCAATCAGAACCTGAACGCTTATCTCCGGTTCCAAGGGTTTGGCCCGAATGACCCAAGGTACCGCCAACAGTAAAGAGAAGCAGCTTGGGGGAGGACCTCCCGCACAGGTAAGTTCATCTCAACCGTGTCATTTGTTTTCTTATTTTATTTATTAAAAAATAAAAAAATAAAAAATAAAAATAGTCTCTTGCTCTTTTATGGAAATGATGATTTATTGCTATGACCTTTCCCTTTTATTCAAATCTCAAAATCTCAATAAGGTAGTCTTTTGTGTCTTGGATTTGTTGGCCTAGTTTAATGACTTCCTTAGAAACTTAAAACTTGTGGGTAGCAAATGCTAAAATCTGATTCTAGATTGTTGGGAGCTAAGATATGATAAATTTAGAGTTGGTTTATCTTTATCCATGTGAAACTTGATCCCAGAGTTTTTATTTCGAAAAGAATAAAATTCTAAGCTCCTCAGTGAGAGTAAAAAAATCCTACCAGAGCCTCATATTCCAACCACTTACAAAAAAAAACACATGTGCATTTGTTTTGAGTTTTGTCAAATTCATTGTGATCTTTGTGAGACTTACTTCATGCTCTTAAAATCGAGGTCACGCACACACCACCATATATGCCATACTTCTACTCTAGAAGTAAGAACAGCATGCCTGTCATTTCCTTATCAAAACAAAACACTCCAAGTTATATATTTTTTCTCTCCAAAAGCATTCTAAGAAAATAAGGCCCAGGCTCCCCAAAAAAGAAGAGAAAGAAAAAATGGACACGTGTGTAGTCCATGAAAAAAAAGAAAAAGAAAGAGAAAAAAGAAAAGGAGGGGAGCCATGCCATTCTTACAATAATTTCTTTAAGGAGAGAAATTTTCTGAAAAGGAGTTCATCTCATTCCATTGCCACATATCCCACACTTGCACACTTTGATTTGAGGGTATGACTTAATTCTTCATGGATCCTGGATTTGACTTAACAACATATGCAATGCATGTGTGAAGCAAAAGTTTTTTGTTTATAAACCCCACTTGTTTATTCTATCGAGGGAATTGTGAGAGGAGTGATGGCAAGGTTGTATACACCAATGAGCGACTTGAGAGAATCACTTGAGGAGCTTTGTTTTTCTTTGCAAAAGTTCTTTAAAAATCTCCGGTGTGATGGTAGAACAAGGATTTGGGTGCAGCGCTCTCCCTAAATCATTCTAGCTCTCAACCGCTCATGATGAGGATAGGCTAAAAGCCCCAAAAGTGCTAAGGTAAAAAGGATGAATTAATCTTTGCCAACTTATTCAAGTCATGGAATGCTCTCTTGTTGAAAACATCTCTTTGGGAAGTAAGCAATTCTGATCCAAGGTTTCTATCCCTCCAAAGCTTTGCTCGGGACAAGCAAAGGTCTTAGCTTGGGGGAGTTTGTTGGCGCTTGTTAAGTCAAGATTATTTTGTGTCGCCAACATGCTTGAAACAAAATAAATTAGTAATGAACTGTAGTATTTGGTTTCAAATAATGTAGTTCCAATTGTACATAGAGATTATTTGATTGCAGGAGACGTGAGCCGAAAAGTGAAGGAAAAAGGGGCTAAGCCCAGGTCGCCCAACCCACTCAGGTCGGCCGACCTGGCTTGTGTTGACGATCCTTAAGTACCACTTTGGCCATCAATTCCTGCAGAAAATACATCAAATATAAACACCTAACCTAGTAGTAGGGTTTATTACTAACGAATTCCACAAGTATTGGTGATTTTCCTTGTCCGCAGGAAAATGACAGTAATGACAAAAATGGGAGCTAAAAATATCAATGTCACAAAAGATCTCAGATGACCAATTGGATGTCACCATTGCGTAGTGCTTATAGAGGCGATTCAGATGAATATATTATTTGCAATATTTGGAAGCTCGGATAAAAAAAATCTAAAGAGTACAATAGTTTATTAGGTGCTGTACCCACTGCTGTATCGGGCCTTCCAGGCCAGGCCTCATCTCGGGCGGAACTAGCAGCTAGAAGCATCGCAGCACAGCATGCGGGTGCCAGAGCAGGTCAACGCCACGAGCTGACCCGGCCCCGAGGCACTTCGGTGCTCCGCTCAGATGGAGCAGGCGAGAGCTGGCCCACGCAGGGCTCAGCAGCCGTCCCAGTGGCTGGTGCGGCCGTAGGCCAGGCCGGGGCAGGCATGCCAGTGGGCCCTCAGCGGTGCAAGCACGCGGGCATCACGCGTTGGAAAGGATAGACACACGCGCGTGGGGGTGTAATACTGCCCTGCCCAAGATGCGTGGCAGGCGCGGGTTCGCCTCCCGACGCTGGCGCGGAGCACCCTTGCCGGCGAATTTGAGGAAAAAAGGCCAACAGGCCACGTGGCAGCTTCTAGTTCGCTAGATAGGTTATCACACGGATCAAGGAGAAAAGAACGCACGAGATTCACCGAAGGAAACACAGATGCATGCGTGGCACTGTTTCCTGGTGCCAAACTGACCTGCTCATGGTGGTTCGACGGACACATGGCGCCAAAGGAGAGATTGGAGGAGAATATTCTCCTAGAATCTATGGAGCATCTCCACATCCCCAAGTCACTTTCTCCACTATAAATAGAGACCTCAACTCCCTCATTCAACACAAGAAGTGAAGCAAAGCTCCAATGCCAGATTCAATGTAGTGTTAGAATAGGTGAGAGGTGAGGCGAGAGTCCGGGAGAAGCCGGGGATGTCGGCTCCTCTCCTCTTCTTGTACCTCGGCGGATGCGGCTCAGATCCGAGTATCATCCGGGTATTTTCTTCGTCTTTCTGGATTGATATTTAATTAAGTTCAAGCTTTACTTAATTTACTTGTGGGCTCCTCGCTGTGATAGGTGTCTTAGTACTTGCAAAGCTAACATAGAATTCAATAGAATAGATAGATGTCTAATCATGTTGAATACCTTGGAGTGCACCAAGTGCCACAGATTTGTTGTGGTAGCCCAGGTGGTGACAGCCCTGATGGTCTACGTAGTCCACCATGTGAGAAGCACTAGAGAGTAGTAAGACCATTGCTTGGCTTGCCTTGCCCCCCTTCTCATTCCTTTCTGGGCTTGGACGGTTGGGCGTCCCGAAGCAAGTAATACAGTAAACAACTTGAGCTATCCTTTGATTATACAGAATTACCTAGAAATAACCCTCTCTACCTTCTACACATTTATCACTTCTGTTGCCCTTGGTCGTTCTTAACTCGTCACTAGTACACACACGTTCCCTGTGGATTCGATACCCTGGAATACTCTCGGGTGAAAGCTACATCGGTATCCGTACGCTTGCGGATTTATCTGTGATCGTTAAAAATACCAACAAGCTTTCTGGCGCCGTTGCCGGGGAACGGTTGCTGTACTAGTGTCAAACCGAGTTCACCCATGTATCCCCATTCCATACCATCACATCACTTCGTTTATATTTACCATTCATTTTCATCACTACCCATCCATCCTTCACATTAAAAAAAAATCAGCAAGTGCATGTTCTTCGGTTAAGTTTTCCCTCGGGTATTTTTGGTCGCTAACCATTACAGGTTGACAATGAAAAGAACGACGGATCTACGATGCTTAAGAACATGAGAGCTACATCATTTACAACACCTTGGTAAATTTTGGTGATGGAACAAATTCAAAGGAGGCCAACACACACTTGATTTTGTTGTCCAACGACACAAAAATCTAAGTGTGGGGGAGGTTTGCACGTATTCCAGGACAGGTTCCTTTATTACCAAATTTCTATCATTGGTTTATAGATGATGCTAGTTCATGTATCTTTTCTTGCTATTAAAAAAATAATTAAAAAAATCCAAAAGCCTGCCTGGAGGTAACCGGGCGTTATCCCTTGCAATTCGAAGCATTCATGTTGCACATCATATTTGTTTCAAAGCATTCATGTTGCACATCATTTGCAAGCAAACTCTTGTGCCTTCTTTTTGAATGGGTGGCTCCTCGGCTTTGAACTGTATTCGGGCATTGTGCCTAGTCTAGGTGGGTGGCAAAATCTTTCATCACCTATCTATTCGGGTTCCTAGTCCAACTCCAGGTCAGTTAATTGTCAGAACATGGTTGGTAGACCGATCAATAGTGTTAAATGGAACTGGCTCCCACCACGTCATTTAGATCCAAGGGTTGATCAGTTCGCGCTTTGAGAAACGCCAGCCCTCGAGTTTCTTACAAATTGCATATCATGTTTTGAATTTCCCTCATTTGGATTTTCCAAACACCCAACATATTTGTTTTGTTCATGCATTTTCAATTAGTTGGCATATTTGTTTCCCAACCATGATTGCATTTGAAAAGAAAAATAAAAAAATATTTAGCTGGCAAGGCTCAGTGGGATTAAGACATCTGGGTGTGCAAGCCACAGAGCCGTTGCACCTCGGTAGTCCCCATTTGCCTTCTGGCTCCACCTAGCCTTGCATCCTTGGTTCGTGTGCATGCTTTCATGAGAAAAGGTGTTTGTTGCATATTCATGTTTCACATTTGTGTCAACTGCTTGTTGGGAGCATTCCCAACATCCAGCGAGCACATGGCATCCACGCGCGACCACGTCACCATTAATGATGTCATCGAGATCCAAGGAGCTACCACGATGAAAATTCTAAACTCATCATCTAATGCCAATGGTAAGTATGCTAAGGTAAGTGTCATGTCTTGCTTTTGACTTTAAACAAAGCCCTTCTGGGAGGTAACCCGAGGTTCACCATTCATATACTCCTGTTATCTCCATTTGAAAAAATATATATCTTAACCATGTTCTCATGCTTCTTTTATCTATTCTTGTGTGCTCTGGTTTGAATGTGTCTTCGAAGTACATTCATAGACCTTTTAAATTAAGCGTGGTGCTTAGGTTAAAATGGTCTTCTTTAATCAAATTAGACATGGTGTCGAGTTTTGATTAATGAACCTTGTAGTAATGCTTTCATAGATACGAGATGTACATATGGACTAACCCCTGTAGGAAAATTTTCAAATGTGAACGGGTAAGTTGTCAAGCTTGATTCAAATTGGAGACAAACCAAGGCATTGGATGCACTGCAACAATGTTGCACAACATACAAGGTGGTAAAGAACACCTCTCGAAGGTTCACTGTGAGTATATTGCAAAACCCCCCTTGTGATCATGTTGATGCAACGCGGCCTTGTTTGAGTTATGCTTTAAGAACAATGGTGAAAATAGAATTTCAAAAAAATAAATATTTGAAAAGAAATACTAAAATTATGGCAAACAGGATTTACGCTTAACGATGTCAAGGACCAATTTGTTTTTAAGCGTGGACGTGAACAACCAACCGGATGGCAATATTGATATCTTCTCAAATTGTCCTTCGGGTATTTGTTGTCACTAACTTTTTGCAGGGATGAAGTGAAGACTAAAGGACGGCAGACATAACTCCAACATCAAAAACCCTCAGTCACATGGAAGAAATTTGCATGATGAAGCAAGATGTACACTGAACAAATCCTTTGGCACTCTCAAGCTCAAAATTTTGCATCCATTTGCAAAATCAAAGCATGGGGGAATTTCACCAAGGAAGTGTCCAAAACTTGTGCATTTATTCTCCCTTAATCTCCCTGCTAAGTTACCCTGAAAGAATTGTTTGCCATGAAAAAATCAATAAAAATTTGCATAACCTAAAAAACACCAAAAATATTTGAATTCAAATAAAGATCAGGCTCCCTAGTTTGTAAGGCCAGTAGAGCCATTGTTTTGTTTCCACCGTGTTTTGAATAAACGCAGGTACGAGATCAAGTGTGGTGGTCTTTCGTGCTTCTCCATGTTCACACATTCGAGAACACCCACAGCTACGCCTCACAACATCGCATGGATCAACATCAAAAAGATCACGACGGTCGGGAACAAGAGGGGCTCAAACGAATTCTTCGTCAATGAAAGGTCCTCTAGCACACCACGTCTCCCGTTTCCTCCAATGCGATGGTTTGCATGTCAATCTCTCATCCTCTCTCATTCATGAGTTTAATGTAATCTTGAGAAAATCATCAAAATTAAACTCAAATGAATTTGTTGCTCCTTTGGTTTATATGCTCATCCTTGATTGGCTTGCATATTCTTTATTCCTTGCACATTTACCTGTTGCTTGTGAACATATATCATTAGAAAAGCATACTATCTAAATGGTTGACAAATGAGATGTGGTATGATAAGATGAATCTTGCTCTTTCTGTATAAAGTACTTGGGTATCCTTACAAAGCTCCTCAAGTGATGCCTCATTCCTACCAAAGCCATATGTCATTCACATTGAAAACCTTATACATATGCTGCTTGTTTTTGCATGAGCTTTGTCAAATTGTTGCGACCCTTGCAAGATGCTCTTCATGCTTTCTTGATCAAGATCACATACACTCCACATACACATGCTGAACTTCTACACTGGAAGTTAGCAATATACATTCATCCACCAAATAAATGCTCCATACGTTTTATGAATGTTTCTCCAAATATCCTTCACAAAAGAGACATGGGCTATAGAAAAAACATTTTGGACACATGAAGGTCCAAGAAAAAAAGAAGAAAGAAAAAAAATACATGCTCATAAAAGCATTGAGCATAAAAAAAAGAGAGAAAAAAAGAGAGATAGCCATGTTCTCAAAATGAATTCAAAGGAGAGAGATCATACAAAAAGGAGTTCTCATACAACTTCCATTTTTCCCACACGCGTACACATCTTGATCAGATTGTATGAATAGTTTTCTTTGTGGATCCACTCTTTGATTTTGCAATATATGTGATGCAAGTATGCTTTATCTTTACCCCTACCATGAGCTCCACATAAGCCTTTTTAGAAGTAGGGTGAAAGGTAGCAAGTTAATGCCTTGGTAAGGAATCATACACATTGAGCAATCTGAGAGAATCCATTGAGGAGCTAGGTAAGGTTTTGTTTTTGAAAATCTATCAAAAACCCAAGTTACTTAACAGAGGAGTGGAGAAGACATGATACACACTTCACAAGTACAGGTATGTCTTGGAATAACTTATATGCTAGGTAACACTTGTGGTCATCTGAGCTAGGTAAGTGTGTATCAACCATCCAAGATGACATGATACACACTTCAAAATTCACAAGTACAGGTATGTCTTGGAATAACTTATATGCTTGCATCATATTCAAATGAAGTATGTTGTTCCACCTTAGTCTTTAAACTTTACTCGAGGATGATTAAAGGCTAAGTGTGGGGGAACTTGTTGACGGTCCTTAAGTACCACTTTTGGCCATCAATTCCTGTAGAAAATACATCAAACATAAACACCCTAGTGGTAGGGTTTATTACTAACGAATCCCACAAGTGTTGGTGATTTTCCTTGTCCGTAGGAAAATGACAGAAATGGGAGCTAAAAATATCAATGTCACAAAAGATCTCAGATGACCAATTGGAGGTCACCATTGCGTAGTGCTTATAGAGGCAATTCAGATGAATATATTATTTGCAATATTTGGAAGCTCGGATAAAAAAATCTAAAGAGTACAATAATTTATTAGGTGTTGTACCCACTACCGTATCGGGCCTACCATGCCAGGCCACATCGCGGGCGGACCTAGCAGCTAGAAGCATCGCAGCACAGCATGCGGGTGCCAACGCAGGTCAACGCCACAAGCTGACCCGGCCCCGAGGCACTTCGGTGCTCCGCTCGGATGGAGCAGGCGAGAGCTGGCCCACGTGGGACCCAGCAGCCGGCCCAGTAGCTGGTGCAGCCATAGGCCAGGCCGGGGCAGGTGTGCCAGCGGGCCCTCAGCGGTGCAAGCACGCGGGCATCACGCGCTGGAGAGGCCAGACACGCACGCGTGGGGGTGTAATACCGCCCTGTCCAGGACGCATGGCAGGCACGGGTTCGCCTCCCGATGCTGCCGCAGAGCACCCTTGCCGGCGCATTTGAGGAAAAAAGGCCAACAGGCCACGTGGCGGCTTCTAGTTCGCTGGCCAGGTTATCACACGGATCAAGGAGAAAAGAACGCATGAGATTCGCCGGAGGAAACATAGATGCATGCGCGGCACTATTTCCTAATGCCAAACCGACCTGCTCATGGCGGTTCAACGGACACATGGCGCCAAAGGAGAGATTGGAGGAGAATATTCTCCTAGAATCCATGGAGCATCTCCACATCCCCAAGTCACTTCCTCCACTATAAATAGAGACCTCCACTCCCTCATTCAACACAAGAAGTGAAGCAAAGCTCCAATGCCAGATTCAATGTAGTGTTTGAATAGGTGAGAGGTGAGGCGAGAGTCCGGGAGAAGCCGAGGATGTTGGCTCCTCTCCTCTTCTTGTACCTCGGCGGATGCGGCTCAGATTCGACTATCATCTGGGTAGTTTCTTTGTATTTTTGGATTAATATTTAATTAAGTTCAAGCTTTACTTAATTTAATTATGGGCTCCACGCTGTGATAGGTGTCTTAGTACTTGCAAAGCTAAGATAGTATTCAATAGAATAGATGGATGTCTAATCATGTTGAATACCTTGGAGTGCGCCTAGTGCCACGGATTTGTAGTGGTAGCCCCAGGTGGTGACAGCCCTGATGGCCTACGTAGTCCACCACGTGAGAAGCACTAGAGCGTAGTAGGACCATTGCTTGGCTTGTCTTGCCCCTTTCTCATCCCTTTTCGGGCTTGGACGGTTGGGCGTCCCGAAGCAAGTAATACAGTAAACAACTTGAGCTATCCTTTGATTATCCAGAATTACCTAGAAATAACCCCTCTACCTTCTACACATTTATCACTTCTGTTGTCCTTGGTCGTTCTTAACTCGTCACTAGTACACACACGTTCCTGTGGATTCGATACCCTGGAATACTCTCGGGTGAAAGCTACTTCGGTATCCGTACGCTTGCGGGTTTATCTGTGATCGTTAAAAATACCAACAGCCTGGTGTCCAACAAGGCCCATTTCTGGCCATCTGGAAGAAACACAAACTCACATCATCAGAAGCGTTGAATCAAGGATGGTTACATCCAATGGATGAAAAGAGGATAAGATGAGGCACATGGATTGATGGGCCCACAAGGGAATCAAGAGTTACTCTGAGAATTCATACCCATCTTCCCCAGCCATCAGGGTCCACAATCCAGTCACACAAGAGAAGATCAAGGCGAACCGAGCCAGGACCAGGTCGGCCGACTTGACCAGGTTGGTCGACCCAGTCTTGTGGCCATTGTGCCTCTCCCTTCTCCCACACATCTACACCGCCTTCAGGAGAACATCTACACCGCACACATCTTCAGTCGGTTCATCCAACCTTCGGGCGACGTCAAGGGGTCGGCCAAACTGGAGCTGGGCGCACTCGGCCTCAACCGCCTTGCACCGGCCCTGAACCGCCTTCCAGTCTATAAATAGATGCCAGCGCCTCCTGTTCAAGACACACCAGAAGGAAGAGCTCCATTTGCTACAAGTTCTAGTCTTAGTTAGTAGTGAAGTAGTCTTAGGAGTTGAGCTTCTACGGGCTTTCGAAGGAGTCTAGGTAAGCCTAGAGCTTAGTTATCTTGTATCCTTTGCTCATTTGTAAGACTTTGAGCTTTAATGGAACTACTATATTGCTTATGTTACTTGGCTTATTGTCTTGTTTGTTCATCATATAAGTTGTATGTCTTACACCTTAGTGTAGCTGATGCATGTTATGGCAATGGCTCAATGAATCGTATGATTGTTCTTTACCTTTCCATACAATTGGTAAAGACGTATTTTGTATTACGAACATGGTGTGTTGGGGTATGAAATACCATTGGGGATACCCTTACCCCACGTATTCAGAGGTAGCCCCCGGGTGGTGACAGCCCCGGTTGGCCTTTGTAATCCTCATCATTCGGGTTTGGGCATTTGCAGGCCTTTGTGATAAATATCGTGACAGTACCCTTAGGTGAGGGGATCCCACGACTCCTCGATTTGCCCTCTAACATGTGTCCCTTGCTGAGCTTGTATAGTGTACACTTATAATGTATGTAACTCATATGTAAGAAGTATATAGAATCCCTAGTTCTCTCTTAGGATCTTCATATTAACTAGACTTATATTTTGAGCAACAAAACCTTCTATGTGTCAACCTACCCTTTTTATAAATTGTTTATCCCTGATCTAGTCATGGTATATTAATGGTGGTATAATTAATACATTGGGGAACATATATCTTTGCCATACGCTTTCCCTGAGAAAATAAATACGATACTCTGGAATACTCTCGGGTGAAATGCTACAACGTACTTCTGTGCGCTTGCAGAATCTCTGTAACGTTTAGATTTACAATAAGGCATCTCTAGTGCCATCGCTAATCTAGTGGTGATGCTAAGAAATGCCAGTACTAATCCATCAGGCCTAATATGTAAAACCAAGCAAAAATTGAGAAGAAAAGGGTTCGAACCCTACTCTGTGCACTGAG
The DNA here is from genome assembly GCA_004135705.1 of Alloteropsis semialata. Lineage (NCBI taxonomy): Eukaryota > Viridiplantae > Streptophyta > Magnoliopsida > Poales > Poaceae > Alloteropsis > Alloteropsis semialata. The sequence goes on from CM014271.1 coordinate 50,730,617, forward strand.
TTCGCACTCCTCTAGCCATGAAGTGACATTTTCTCTTGTTATCGAATAGAATTTACATCAAATTTGAACTGCGGTCGAACCGGTTGACCCACTGCTCCAACCATCGAACCAGTGAACAATCAGTCTCACCAGTTCAATGATCGGTCTGACTTTTCATTCTACTTCAGAAACACCACATTTAATCTTCAGTTAGCCCCTTTTTCTTGCTGCGCATTGGGCCCCATGGTTTTGCCTGCACCGAGTGAGCCTGGCTCGCCAGAAACACTGGATTTTCTTGCATCTATTGTTGACGGTCCTTAGATGTGCCAATTGTGAACCGCAAGCGCACAGATCATCGTAGCTTTTCCCTTAGAGTATTCATCCAAGGTTATCAATCCGTGGATCGACAATGAACTTACTAGGGTTTCCAATCTAATCTAATGGATCTATCCTAACATGAAGCGTTGATTGCATATAAAGGGTAAACCTATAAGATGTGAGTGGGCAACGTATCAGGTGCAAACCAATCTCTCCGTGCAAACTATGCAAACCTCAATCTGGACCACATGATCTTGATCCAAGGGGGCACGTAGAGAGAGGTGGGAGGGGGGATTTGCAAAATCACCGTCCACCCTTAATCACAGCAAGATCACTTTTGCAAATCCCCCCTCCCACCTCTCTCTACGCGTCCCCTTGGATCAAGATCATGTGGTCCAGATTGAGGTTTGCATAGTTTGCACGGGGAGGTTGGTTTGCACCTGATACGTTGCCGATGTGAGTGGAGTGTATATGTTGATCACACCCATGAACATAGGCAAAGATTAGGCGCAACCAAAGGGGTAAACGAGCCTATTGCCTTCTAGTTGTAGTTCCAGCCAATAAGAGCAAGCTCATCATGCATCTCATTCAAAGCCATTTTTAACTACTACCCTCCGGTCAAACTCCCAAAAGCCCCACCTTACAGATCACACCCTGTCACGGTGCTCCCTATCGGCGTGAGTAACTTAAGGGCACATTCACGAAGAAAGTGTCGAACCACTTGGTAGATTCGGTATGAACTCCTAGCCACCATGGCTATAAGAACACCCCGAGCAATCTATCTCAAAAATAGATTGAGAAAGAAATAAAACCAAGAAAGAACGAAATCATAGAAGGAGGAATTGAGTCGCTAAAAGATCGGATGACATGATAGATGATTCACTACTGGCTCCTGAACTCCGCCATGGCACAACCATGCAGGGAGGCCATGGTAGCTAGGGTTGGCCTAAGCCATCTCCTAGACAACTTCGAGGACTTGCAACAGCCATTGTCTCCCTTTGGTGTATGCCCTAGGTTTCGCTGAGTTCTGGTGGATTGATCGTCGTGCCTTTGGGTATCGGGGCTATAAATAGTCTGAAGAAACCCTAGCTCGAAGGGGAGGTCGAGGTGGTGCAGAAAAGGGTTGGGCCGGCCGGCCTAGGCTCTTTTTGGCCGCCTTGGCTCCATCTTTTGCGTGCAAGCTTTTTGATCGGGTCTTGATAACTTTCCAAATGTCTGATTGATTCGCCTTTATCCCGAAGTCGTCCGACCTTGTCTTTAAGTCTTTGCCCTTGCACATTGATGAGCATGAACGAGATCCGAGTTATGTTAGGTTCTAGCCTTCATATTCCTCCATGTTACGCACGATCTTGGTCTTCGTCCAAAAGTGCTCATTTATAGCTTAAAAAACTGCGTAAACCAAAATCCTCCAAAAATACATGCATACACAAAAACGGGGTTATTTCAGGTGCCAAGTGGTGGGTTAGTATATGATTAGTCCAAAACCAATGCCAAATCGGCCCAAAAAGTGTACCATTAACGACCGCCAACAATCCCCCCATGCTTAAACCTTGCTCGTCCTCGAGCAATTCCAGGATCTTTGCTTAAAGGGAAATCAGCAATACCTTTCAATGCCTTCCTTGCACATAGTTATACATAACAAGACACATTGCTCTCAAATGTTTAGCATTTAAAGTTCAAGTTGTGACCGGCTACTTTACATTATGGAAGATAGTCTAGCAATAAAGAACATGCCACAATTAAAATAAACGCAATGCTCTTGAACTTAAGCGAACTTCAAACCTTTACCTTGTTCCATCATGAAGATTTTTCAAAAAGATGCATATCCAACATAACGGAGATTCTCTTGCAAAAGCTCATGGAAACACTCATCTCCTCAAGTCGCTCAAGCCTATACTAGATTATTTTCATCCTATTCTACTCATATATGAAAGTGGAAGGCTTATCTGGAGCTTGGTAGGTAAAAACAATCCTAGCAAAACATTATATCTGAATATTGTCAAACTAAGAGAGAGATCTATTGGAATCACCGAGACTAGTCAAAAGGGCCATGAAAATAAATGTTGGAAAGAGAGAGGGATGAGGGATGAAACACACATATTTAGATAGGTGGATATGTGAAAATGGCAAATGGATGATCCCGAGGCACAAATGAAGTCTTCGTTATCGAATTGCACATGGTTGGAAGATTGAGTATGGAATTGTCTTCAAAGCACCTGGAATTTGATGAAGCTAAAAGAGCCAAGGAGCATTTTTTTCTTTCTTTCCAATATTTTTTTTCACAACTTCTTTTCTTATCATCATTTTTTTTTCTTTTCTTTCTTTTGCTCCTTAGAACCTTTAGAAACATAGTACTTACTCAGCATCGTCCCCCCATGCTTAAATGATTGCTCGTCCTCGAGCATAGAAGTGAGGGTCGATAATTGCTGAAGTAAGTACACAAAATCCTTCTGCTTTTCCTGCTACGTACTCTTTGATGCCTCCCAAATTTATGTTTGCTGAGTTAAGCTCTTGATTCTTCTGAATTTTCCTCGAGATCATGACACATACTCAATTGTAGGTTGTGGTCAAGAGGTATTCAAAAAAAGATATTATTTGGGTTTAGGGTGGATATCCAGCGAAGTTTGCAATGTTTCCAATATAGAAACTCACAATGCATGGATAGAAAGGTTAGCAAAAGAAGGTACACAAAAATAGAATGGCCAGCTTCTTAGTCTCATACCACAGAAATCAATCTTAATCCAACTCATTAAAATATAAGTTTGCAATTCTAAAGGTTTCATCATGATAGATCATGTATATGTAAAGACTTTGGTAGGTAGAACTTTGCAAGAGGTTCACGAATGTAGATAGCATAAGAATCAAGTTTTAAATAAAACATTCAAGTTAAAAGGTCCTTGGTAAACTTAAATCAAAGAGCAACATAAAGTATGTGGGTCCAGAATTTAGTTATTTCACCTCCACAAATAAAAGAGCTGGTATTTAATCGATTTAAGATCATAGCAAATGGTCAAGTCATATACAACATGGTGTAGGTAGAACAAAGCGGCAACCTTCATCATTTTTCCATAAGCAAAAGCATTCAAAAGATGTCATCGTGGTGAGCACAAAGTGATGGTGATCATTATTTATTGAAAACAAAAAACAAAACTAGGTTGTCCCCCTAGTAGCCATGTTATTAGCGAGAGATATACACAAAAGTTTCTATGGTTGAAGGCATACAAATATACAAGCATTTAGAAGGAGATGAACAAAGAGAAGGTCGAGGAAGAATTACCGTCCTTTTCGATGCTTGCAATGAAGTGTAGCGCGGCTTTCCTCATGCTTAAGCATTGTGCTTAGCATGGAATAAGAATTATGAGCATCTTGTGGTGAACATGATCATTGTACTCCATATGACCTTTTCCTTTTCGTCCAACAAGTCCTCCCCATGCTTAGCATGTTGCTAAACGTGGAAGAAGATGGTGAACCATCATGTGATTCTTAAAGTGCTCTCACCATGTGTTTGGAGATTATCTTTATGCTTCTTCACCTTTGTTGCCTTAATTTTCTTCAACCCCTTCTTGTCGGAGTTATTGTCCGTAGTCCACCCAGGGGTACCCAAGTGGTTGATTTGTAGGCAAAGGGCAATCGTGAGACTAGGGAGCTCGAGGTAACACAGGAGACGCAGGGTTTATACAGGTTCGGGCTACCCAGAGGTATAATACTCTACGTCCTGTGCTCGGTGGTGTTGTATTGCTCTGCTCGACGAAGTTCCAGAGAACAATGGCGAGTTTGTGGTTACAATAGGCGAATGGGATTAGATGATCTAAGGGGTTCGACCTAGGCTACCTTATATAGGCTGATGGCCTAGGGTTTTCAAGTTGGTTATCTCTAATTGTACCTGGCAACACAATCTCCATGATCCCAGGTGGGTTCCGAGAATCCCGCTCCACATCTTGCGGGCCAAGTCTTCATTAATCTTGTCTGTCAAGTCGGGAGATCCTTGTGGGTCGGCCCTAGGTCGGCCCACATCGCTGTCAGACGTGGGCCCAGGCTGACTGTCTACCCTATCGGTAGTGGGCCCATGGGTACCTATATCCCACAAGTCCCCGAGCAACATACAGGCACGTGTCGGAGTGCTGATGAAGAAACAAAGCCTCTATAGTTGGCTGAAGCGTCTTGGTCGGCAGGACGACACAAAGGTGGACGGTGCTCAAAAAAGAAAACCGCAGGCCATCAAGGATGACCCTGGGCAGGCCCGGGGGTGAAACCCCTAGTGATGTAGTGCCGAGTTGTGGCCAACTCGGACACCGAGGGGCTGTGCCACTTTGAGGGAGCTGACACATCCTGATGGGGCATATGGAGCAGTCCCCGAGCATTGGGCCGATTAGAATAATCGGACGAATGGTCAGAAGAGAAGAATCGCCAAGCTTCGGGGCAGTCGGGCCGCCCAAAGAATAAGATCACCACGGGTATCTGGACATACCATGACAAAAATAGTGTCCACGTGAATGCACAGAGCGCACCTGTGGTTGAATGGTTGTCGGAGACATTAAAGGCGGACTGAGTGCTTCGAAGCGAGGTGCTGCGCGGCGCAGAGCTCACGCACCGAATAGTGTGACTGAGGTCACATGTGTATAGTTAGCGCTAGGCTATAAATACATGCACAGATCAGGGACCTTTCCAACATTGGTAGAAATTTGTGGACACCATTCAGGAAATATGTTGAGGACTTGGCATTGGGTTCATCCACCGGGGAGGAATCTTGGGGACTTTGAGAGTATCTAGCTAGAAGAGTGCTTGCGAGGGTTGAGGGTTATTGATGAGCATCTGGATGCTCTTCCGTTCTCTCCTGGCATTGCCTTGGGCTGAGGGCCATTGAGGATGAAATGCCTATAAAGCCGGGGGAATCCTGAAGGCCATCTCACGCAACCTGGAAGTTCAGGCAGTTCGCCGCTGGTTGCCATGGCGCTAGAAGAGAGCTTGTGATGAGCTCATGTGGACCAAGCTTGCTACGGATGCAACAAGTCGGGCAACGACGACTGCTCATGGCCGTTATCTTGATGGTTAATACCTTTATTCTTGTAAATGGCCCATGTCTGACATCTCTTTGTAATTGTAAATCTACTTCATAATGAAGGATCTTCATTTGCTGTTTAGCCATAGTTGTATCTTTTGGTTCCCACCCATAGGGGCTGGCCGTGTTGTGGAGGTCTATTGACCGGGGTCATAGCACCAACTACTTCGATCGTCGGGATTGGCCGAGTCATGGAGACCCACTGACCGGAGCCATGGTACCGAGTGTCGGGGCTCGTCGAGTCACGGAGACCCATCGACCGGAGTCATAGTGCCGAGTCCCCGAGCGTCGAGACTGGCCGAGTCACGGAGACCCGTCGATCGGAGTCATAGTGCCGAGTCCCCGAGCGTCGGGGCTGGCCGAGTCACGGAGACCGGTCGACCGGAGTCGTAGTGCCAAGTCCTCGAGCGTCGGGGCTGGCTGAGTCATGGAAACCCGTCGACCGGAGTCGTAGTGCCGAGTCCCCGAGCGTCGGGGCTGGCAGAGTCACGGAGACCCGTCGACCGGAGTCATAGTGCCGAGTCCCCGATCGTCGGTGCTGGCCGAGTCACGGAGACCCATCGACCGGAGTCGTAGTGCCGAGTCTCCAAACGTCGGGGCTGGACGAGTCACGGAGACCTGTCGACCAGAGTCGTAGTGCCGACTCTCCAAGCGTTGGGGCTGGCTGAGTCACGGAGACCTATCGACTGGAGTCGTAGTGCCGAGTACTTAAGCCTCGGGGCTGGCCGAGTCACGGAGACCCATCGACCGGAGTCGTAGTGCCGAGTCCCCAAGCGTCGGGACTCGCGGAGTCACGAGGACATAGCCGTTGGCGCAAAGAGAGCTGTTGGCCTGCGGTTAACGGGCGCGCCGCAGATTCCGTTCGCCAATCATGGCGCCGTTAGAGTGAATTGAACCGTTGCACGCGGGAGGAGGGGGAGGGGGGAGGGATAAAACAGGTTGAACCACCGGGTTAGGGTTTTACCGCCGTCATTTCTAGATCCAAAGCCGTTGTTCCCCGCCGTTAGCCACGCCACTGCCGCACTGCTTGAGCACCGCTGCCACACCTCCGCCACTGCTCCACCCGCCGCCGGCACTGAGTGACGCGCCATCGTCCCAGGTTGGATGCGAGTGACGAGGCGGGTGCTATTCCGGCTGTCTAGCGATCTTCGCTCGTCCGCAGCCATGGCGAGGACATCGACAGCGAGGGAGTCACCGGCACGTGAGGACGAAGCACAATCGCCGGAGAGGGGTGATAATGCAAAAGTGCCTGCTGGTGGTGGTGCGCTGTGGGGGCGGGGGAGGAGGTCCCGCAGCAGGAACCTTCCTAGGGGTGCTCCAACGTGACGGAAGAGTGGCTCCAAGCCATGGTGGAGCGCAACCTCTTGGGTCCGAAGGGGCAGCTGCTCTGGAGGGCCCCCGGCGAGCACAGCCGCCCCTGGGACGAGACCGGGGAGACCGTCGTGTATGCCTCGTTCTTCGAGCGGGGCTTTGGAGTGCCCACCGAGGATTTTTTCAATGGGTTACTCCACTACTATGGAATTGAGGTGACACATTTGAATCCTACCTCAATTCTATGTATTTTTGTCTTCATCCATATTCGTGAGGCGTTCCTTGGGATCCCACCACACTTCAACTTTATGGCAGCGATTGTATCGGTTGATGGTGATTGGGGAAGATGCTGGGAAGGGGCCACACTTCAACTTTATGGCAGCGATTGTATCGGTTGATGGTGATTGGGGAAGATGCTGGGAAGGGGCCTTTCCGGGTCACTGGTGGAGCAGGGTTTGCCCTAAGGCCCAGTATGTCCATGGTGTACTTTGTCTTGGACATGAATGACTCCAACAAGGAGTAGAGGCGTGAGTGGTTCCATATCGGGAACCACCCACCAGTACTGCCACCGCGCACATGGGCATCGGCCGAAGAAGATTGCTAAGTGGGAGCTGCTCCTTGAGGGTGAAGATTTGCGGGAGGCCAATGAACTAATAGACTTGATCACAGAGGCAAAGTGGAATGGCCTGACAGCTGCGGCCATCATGATTTCCTTTGTTCATCATCTGACTCGGCCGATCAAGGACAGAGTGCATCCTGGGTACGAGTTTAGTGGCACCCGGGATCCGACCAGGGAGCAGGTTCGAACTGTGTCAGTTACCAAGACCATTGAGAGGCTTTCGGGCTTTATGAGGGGCGCCGTCTTCAATGAGGGTGCTCCCATCACTTTTTCATTGCACAATCCGCCCCTAGTAAGATCCTCAGCCTTTCTTCGTTTACTGTGCCATTACCTAGTTTAGCGCAAGGTCTGTCTTTGATAGTTCGATTTTATGCCTTCGCAGGAACGCACTGTGAAGTACTTCTGCCTAGCCCCTCTTCCCGAGGGCGACGTCTGGGTAGAAAAATAGATGACAGCGGACGAGGTGGCGAGGATGCCCCGTGTGGTAGATGAGGAGCCTGCCAAGTGGGAGGCAGGCGACGTTATCCCTGCTCCCTAAGAGGAGGATATGGAGAGGCAGTTGGGGGCGGCTTCTGATGGTGGCGTTGGGAAAAAGAGGCGTGTGGCCATGCGCAAAGCGCCCGGCCTCAGGGGCGAGGAGATCAGCCACCCAAGGGGCGGTGTCGAAGGGTCTGCCCAAGGGAGGGCAGGATGAGCGGGCCAAGTCCCGTGCGAAGAAGAGGAGAAGACTGGTCGTCGTGGCCAATGATGCAGAGGACGAGGCCAGCGGTTCCCCCTCTAGTCCGGGGCTAGGGGAGTCACCGATCACAGATATCGGTGGCCAGGGGACGCCGTTCGTTGAGGCCAGGTCGCCAGCGACTTCGCCGGCTAAGCTGGACCCTCCACCGCCCTCCGTCTTGCGGGGCGTGCTCTTTAAGCGTCCACGGATGACCGAGTAAGTTGCTTTTGTGCGTCCTGCCGTACCGTCATGGATGGATGTAAATTGATGTTTTGTTTGTCGCTTCTGGTTGCAGGCCTGCGGTTCAGGAGCCGGTCAATGACCCTGTGCCACCTTCGACGAAGGAGGGTGAGGCGCTGACTTCTGAGCCGACCGTGATAGTCACGATGGTCACAACAGATGTTGTGATGAGCCCTCCCAGGCTGGTGGGGGACGAGCAGCCGACCGGTGCACCGAACCCGACACCGAGTGCCGCTGATGCTGATGAGAGTTTCCCAGCCGCCGATGAGGGGGGAGGGATGCGGTGAAGGCCACTGAGTCGGGCGCCAGTAGCGGTGCTAGCGAGAAGGACTCGGCGGCCGACGAGCAGGCCGTATCCGGTGCGCCACCTCCCCTGGAGGATGATGATGATGTCCTGCTAGGGGAGAAAGTGTCCGCCGAGGTTGAAATGATGACGGTGCCTGAGGTCAACGCCGCCACATCTGGGCCAGGGGCCTCTGTGGGGATGCTAGTGTTGACTCCGGAGCAGGCGCTGGAGCTGGATATTGCCGATCACCATGCTGAGCTCCAAAAACTGCAGAACATGAGTGGAGTCCTCGACCGCATCATGAAGGTATGAGGCTTGGTGGTGGCACAGGCGCCGAGTTCATCTAGGGCTGCGACAGCTAACCACCGAGTGTTGTATTGCAGGGTTTCGTTGCTTGGGCCACGAAGGATATTGCCTTCAAGCGGCAAGCCCTTGTGGACCGTTGCACCCTGGCAGATGTGGAGAGCCGGCTTCAAACGGCTGCCAGCGACTCGCGGAGAGCACTGATGGAGAACAAGAAGGAGATGGCCTAGGTCATCAAGCTCAATGAGGATCTCATGGGCGACATGAATGCCGTCATTGACGGTATGCTTCTGCACGCCTTGAGTTGAGCCTGACATTAGAGTTGTGATGCTAATTTTTGGTTTCTCGTAGATGCGGAGAAAAAAGAGAAGAAGCTCCAGGGGAAGGTGGAGAAGCTGTCTGGTATCAAGCGGGCTCTTGAGGAGGAGGTTGGCGCGATGAAGGAGGCCAACCAGCGCCTCAAGATCGAGTCTTATCACCTGCAGGAGGCCAACCGACGCCTGAAGGATGACCACGATGATGCCATGCGAGGTAGGCACCTCTCGGTTGAGCTTGGTCATTCGGTTGGATGCCGGTTCTTGTCTGCTCGCTCACTGTCTTTATCTTGTAGGTGTGCAAGACGAGTTGCGAGAGCTTCGTCGTGCGACAGAGTACGTCGCCGGTAGCTTCGTCCCTGCCGAGGCCACAGTGGCCGGTTCGGCACCGAAGACTTTGCCAGAGCGACTCAGGGCTGCCCTAACCCAGGCGACGCAGGTGATTAAAGAGGCGGCGGTTGGCTATGGAGGCTGAATTCTGGCATTGATCCGGGCACACTTCCCTATTCTGGCTGTGGACCAGATTAAGGACGACGTGCCCTCGGAAGTTTTCGATGTTGAGTTCGACACCCTCGTAGATAGCTGTACTCCCCTGGTAGAGACTGTGGCCAGAGAATTGGGCCTGTAAAGCAACATTTATATAGATTATATCTTTAATGTCATATTGAGAAACATGACTAGCCACATAAATATTGTAAATCATGTGTTGTGGTTAATATCATAAGTGGGGTCCCTTCTTCCTGCCGACTTGAACTCTACATGACCCTAGCCGACTGCTGCCTTGTACCGTTTAAGCACCCTTGTATCCCGCTGACCACTGCTCACGGAGAGGACGGCTTACCACTCTGCAATGCTTAGCTAGAAGGCTTACTCACTGGAGGCGCGCGGGTTGAGCACGGAGCACAAGGTTTCACGGTTCGGGACTCGGGTCGGCCAGGTTAGCTCGGCTGTTGTCGGGGGAAGCATGGGGTTGGGCATGGACTCTGGGGAGTCAGAGTCAGCTAGGACTCTCCCTTATGCCTTTGAGTGTGGTGAATTTAACACGAACTGGGTCGGGCCCAGTCCCCGAGCATCGGCTTGGATGTCGGGTAAGATGGGAAACGGTCGAGCCGTGTGACCCCGGGTCATTGGTAGAAGAGGGGAATGCTTTTATTAACATGAAGAATAGAGTACATAGCTTTAGAAACATCTACATGTAGAACTTCACGAGGTGTTGAATATTCCACACGTTCGGGACGGGGTCGCCATTGGCCCACTGGAGGCGGTAGGTTCTTGGCGAGATGACTTCTTTGATGATGAGAGGCCCTTCCCATGGGGCAGATAGCTTGTGCTGATCCTTGCTGGACATGACCCGACATAGGGCCAGGTTGCTGACGTTTAGAGAACGTTCCAGAACGTTCTTGTCATGATAGCGCCATATTTGCTGCTCATGGTGGGCATGCTGAATTAGGACAGCGAGTTGGTGCTCTTCCACGTTGTCGATGTCGAACCGCTGACTTGTTTCGGCCTCGTCTTCCTCATAATGCTGGATGCGTGGAGCACCATAAGTGAGGTCAGCGGGAAGAACGACTTCGGAGCCGTAGACCAGGAAGAAGGGAGTTTAGCCGGTTGCTCGACTTTTCTGGGTGCGTAGGCCCCACACGACGTGGGGTACCTTCATGGCCCAGTGGCCGTCGTGCTTGCTAAGGTCGTCGTACATGGCCTTCTTGAGCGAGTCTTGGACATGCTGTTGGCCCATTGCACCTGACCATTGCACCTCGGGTGTGCAGAAGAGGAGTAGTAGACGTCGATGCAGTTTTCCTGGCAGAAGTCCCAGAACTCATGGCCTATGAACTTTGAGCCAAGAGCTGTGACAATTTGATTCGGGATGCCGAACCAGTGGGTGAGTTCCTCGATGAATTTAGCAGCTGTGGCGGATTTGGTGTCGGCGACCACCTTGTACTCGATCCACTTGGTGAACTTGTCGACTGCGACCAGGAGGTGCTTGAATCCGCCTGGGGCGGTTTAGAATGGCCCCACGTTGTCGAGTCCCCATACGGCAAAAGGCCATGATGGGGGAATTGTGCGGAGCGCTTGAGCCGGCAGGTGCTTTTGCTTCTGGAAGAACTAGCACACGGTACAATGGCGCACCAGGTTTTTGGCGTCAATGAGGGCCGTGGGCTAGTAGAATCCTACACGGTAGGCTTTGCCGACTAAGATTCCCGCCGCTACGTGGTTACTGCACGTGCCCGAGTGGATTTCGTGCAACAAGCTAATGCCCTCGTCTTGGAGAACACACTTCATGAGTATGCCTGTGGAAGCTGCCTTCCTGTACAAGGCATCACTGATGACGACGTAATTCGCTAAGCACCGGGCTAGCTTTTCGATTTCTTCCTTGTTCCCTGGTGACCAGCTCTCCGTGAGAAAAGCGATGAAGGGGGCGCGCCAATCTGCTTCTATCACAAGAACTTCGTTGGTCGCCAAGTCATCCGGAACCATTTTCGGGTCGGGCATAGGACTGTCGTCCTCAAGCATCTTGATGGACGGGGTGCGGAGCTCTTGGATGAAGACGCCGACAGGTAATTGGGCCCTGGTGGAGCCAAGTTTGGACAGGATGTCGGCGGTGACATTGTCTTCCCTTAAGACGTGGTGGAACTCGAGCCCATAGAAGTGAGCTTCGAGTTTGCGGACCTCAGCGCAGTACGCGCTCATGGTCTCTTTCATCGTGTCCCAATTTTTGTTGACCTGCTCTATGACCAGCTTGGAATCGCCATAGCACATTAGCCGCTTGATGCCGAGGGATACCGCGATCTGAAGACCGTGGATGAGGGCTTCATACTCGGCCCCGTTTATGGTGGCCTTGTAGTGTATCTGTAACACGTACTTTAGGCGCTGCCCCTCCGGAGAGATGAACAGTACACCCGCGTCGGCTTCCTCGAGGTTAAGGGCGCCGTCAAAGTATATCTTCCAGTGTTTTGGCCATTCTGCTGGGGTCGGCGCTTGTACTTCTGTCCACTCGGCTATGAAGTCGGCCAATATCTGCGACTTGATGGCCTCGCGTGGCTCGAAGTTGATGGTGTGCTCGCCAAGCTCTACGGACCATTTTACTATTCATCCGTTGGCATCTCGGTTGTGCAGGATGGCACCGAGCGGGAAATTTGAGATGACTCGAATGACATGGGCCTGAAAGTAGTGTTGTAGCTTCCGGGCTGTGATCAGGAGCGCATAGAGCAGCTTCTAGGGGTGAGTGTACTGGACTTTTGAGTCGCTGAGCACTTCGCTGATGAACTACACAGGGCGTTGAACCTTTTACGGATGGTCGTCTTCTTGTCGCTCGACGACCAGGGCCGTGATGACCACATGTGTGGTGGCAGTGATGTATAGTAACAATTCCTCGCCAGGGGCCAGCCCCGTGAGAACTAGAGGAGTGGTCAGGAAATCCTTGAGGTTGGTTAGGGCCTTGCTAGCCTCGGGAGTCCACTCGAACTTGTCCGCCTTCTTTATGATTTTGAAGAACGAGAGTCCCTTTTTACCAAGGTTGCTGATGAATCGGCTCAGGGCTGCCATCATACCTGTGAGCTTCATGATATCTTTCTTGCACTTGGGTTCCTCGAGATTGCGTATGGCATCCAATCTGACCAGATTCGCCTTGATGCCGCGCTGGCTGACCAGGAAACCCAGGAGCTTTCTTGATGGTACCCCAAATACGCATTTCATTAGGTTTAACTTCCACCGAAAGCGCTGCAGGTTGTTGAATTTTTCCTGGAGGTCGGCAATCAGGGAGTCGGCATTGTATGTCTTGACCACGACGTCATCAATGTAGGCTTCAACGTTGCGGCCGATTTGACTTTGCAGGCAACCTTGGATGGCTTTCTGGTACGTGGCGCCGACATTCTTCAGCCCGAAGATCATCGTCTAGTAGCAGTAGATGCCGTGTGGGGTGATAAATGCGGTCTTGTCTTGATCTAATGACTTGAGGGCAATCTGGTGATAGCCTGAGTAGCAGTTGAGAAAATAGAGGAGTACACAGCCGGACGTAGAGTCCACGACTTGATCGATTCGCCGGAGAGGAATGTGGTCTTTAGGGCAGTAGCGGTTGAGATCTGTACAGTCGATGCATATTCTCCATTCACTGGATTGCTTCTTTACAAGTACAGGATTTGCAAGCCACTCGGGGTGTTTGCATTCTCTATGGAAACCGATAGCTAAGAGCTTATTCAATTCTACCCTAATACCCTCCTTTCGATCTTAGGCAAACCGATGCAGCTTCTGCTTGACAGGGTTGGCGTTCTTGCTTAAGTCCAAGGAGTGCTCAGCCTTCTCCCTCGGGACACCAGGCATGTCGGACGGCTTCCATGCGAAAATGTCCCAGTTGTCCCGGAGGAAGGAGGTGAGCACGCTTTCCTATTTGGGGCTAAGCCCTAGCCCTATGAGGGCCGTCTTGGTGGGGTCGTCGAGTCCCAGGCTGATCGCCTTGGGGGCTTCTGCTGGTGTCAGCGCCGTGGGCTGCTGCCTTTGCTCCGGTAGTACTGGTACGCCGGGCGTCGCCTTCGGGGCTATTTCCACTAGCAATTGCCAAGTTGCTAGGACAGCTCGGCGATCTTGATGGCCTCCCCGTCGCACTCCAACGAGGTCTTGATGTCTCCACGGATGGAGAGGACTCCATGGGGCACTGGCATCTTCAGGATGAAGTATGTGTGGTTTGGTATAGCCATAAACTGAGCTAACATAGGCCTGCCGAAGATGGCATGGTATGAGCTCTGGAAGTCAGACACCTCGAAGTACAGGAACTCTGTGCGGTAATTGTGTGCTGCGCCGAATGTAACCGACAGGTCGACTCTTCCTATCAGGTAGGAAGCTTTTCCTGGCACAATGCCAAAGAATGGATCTTCGGTGCTCAGGAATCGGCCGTAGTCGAACCCCATGCTGTTGACGGTGCTGGTGAAGATGATGTTCAGGGCGCTACCACCATTGACCAGGACCTTGGAAAGGGGGACCCATTCGACAACGAGGCCACTACAAGGGGGTAGGACCATGGCTCGGGGAGGTAGACCCAGTGGTCGACGCGGCTGAACGTGATGGGCATCTCCGACCACTAGAGGTACTCCACGGGCTTGGTGGAGACCAACTTCACCTCGCGCTTGTGTAGCTTCCCCTTGCGTCTATCCGGGAATGCGCTGGCACCCCCGATGATGACGTTGACATGGCGGTCGACTTGCTGGAATTTGCCGTTTGCCCCATGGCTAGGAGCTTCCTCCGGCTCAACAGGTCGGCGCTCATCGCCTTGATGGCGTGCAGCCTCCCGGCGAGCAGGGGCCTCGCGGTGGCGATCGTTACCGCGGCGGTAGTCATCACGACGGTTGCGGTTCTCCTTGTGGCGGTAGTCGTCACGGCGATCACGGTCATCGTAAACATCACGGTGGTAGTTGTTGTAGTGGCCACCATTGTTGTTGTAGCGCTGTTTCTTGGTCGGTGGCATGGCATCGAGCTCCTTGAGCAACACATGGCAGTCGTGGAGGGTGTGCTTTGCCTCCTTATGAAAGGGGCACTGGTTGTTTGGGGTGTCGTGGAACTCTACCGAGAGGAACCTGGGTTCCGCCAGATCTTCTCCTTCTGCTAGGGCCACAAGAGGCTTAGGGCCTGTCTTGCGGCCATGTAGTGGCTCGTGGCGTTTTGAGCTCTCGATCTGGTCATCGTCTTCTGGTCGCTTTTGCTTGTTCTTGAATTAGGCCTGTTCGGCCTCATCAGCTCGGACCTTAAGGTTGACCACGTCCATCAGCTGGCCGACCGTCTTCGGGTTGACATTGAAGAGCGTACAGAAGAGTGGGTTGTCGATGAATTCACGTCTGAATGCGTCAATGACATCACGGTCTTCGACGTCGGTAAGCTTGTTCCGGTTGTCGAAGAAGCGGTTGGTATAGTCGTGGAGACTTCCCCCATTCCATTGCTTTATGTTGTCCAGGTCGAACCTGGATCCTGGACGGGCATAGCTGGCTTGATAGTTCTTGGTGAAAGCCTAGCAGAGGTTTGCCCAGCTGTCGATGGTGTCTCGGGGGAGGCCTTCGAGCCACAGTCGCACTTCCTTGCCTAACATCACGGGGAAGTAGGCGGTGGCTTTGTCGTTGGACCCGTGGGCGGCCTTGACCTTGGTGTGGTATGTCTTCAGCCATAGCTTTGGGTCGGAGCGACCGTCAAACTTCTCGACTTGTGCTGGCTTGAAGGAGTCGGGCCATTGGACGGCTCTGAGCCGTGCGGAGAAAGCGGTGAAGCCGTCAAAGGGATCGTCGCCATCGTCGTGGTTGTCCTGTTCGCGCTCAGCTCAGTGCCGGGCATCCTCACGCCTCTGGGTAGGGGGCGTGGTCGCCTGTCATCCCGCGGGGTGCCATACTGTAGGTCGTAGCGTTCATGTTCCATGAGCTCATGAACCGCACGCCGTTCTTCTTCTTCTGCTGCGTTGTCATCGTCTTCTGGTACGGGCTGGCAATCTGGTCGGCCATAGTCCCAGTCGTAGTGTTCGAGGCGTTCGAGCTCTGCCGCGTCCCGCTCACGGTGGTGAGCGTTGAGGTCGGTGCGGACGTCGCGGATGTTCTCTCTGACGCGGTCCCAGAGGTTGCCATCTTGTCGGTCGTCGGCGCGGTGAGCCCGCCTGTCATCGTGCTCATGGCGTCTAGCCTGGAGATACCTGCATTGCGTGGGTTATGTCTTTCTTCGTCGTCCTCTTCGTGATGGTTCTGCGCCACCTCTTCGTCGATGACAGGAAGCGGGAGGTTTCTTTGCCGAGAGTGACCTCGGTCCGATCTGCTATGAGCAGAGTGTGGCTTGCGGAGGGAGCCGAGTTAGTCCGACCAGATCTAGATCTTGACTGGTATGATCGCTCGACTTGTTCTTAAGCGGCTTCCAGGCGAGCTCTAGCGCGTCGCACCTCGGGGGTGTCGGCTATGTGTTCCAACTTAGTAAATGCAGCCGCGATATTGGCCTGCGGCGTGTGAAAGGCCACGTGGGCCCCTGCAAATGCTCCATCGAGATTGAGTGGGTTCACGCCATAGGGTCTTGTTGGTGCCCCAGGGGCAACTCCTCGGGGGCCTTGGCTGCGGCTGTTGCATCTCCAACTGCTGCTAGGGGCAGCTGGGCTTCTTCATTGAGTTGGCGGGCTCGGTCAGCATTGCGCTCCTGATGGTGCTCTCTGTCTAAGTTAGTTTCTCCGTCCTGAGTAGCCTGATCCTCAGAGACGAAGACTTCGCGCCCCGGAGGCATGACGTAGCTTGTGTTGCTACTCGAGTCGGCCGGGGCCGGCAGGAGTACGCTTGTAGCAACTTGAAATTCCCAGTAGCACAGAGATAGGATGGGTTTGGACGGGATCTCAGATTGGATCTGAGACATGTCCTTCTGTAGCTGCGCCGAGTAGGTCATCGATGCGTTACGAAGTCCAAGCAGGAGCCGGTTGCGAGGTCGGCGCAGCGCCTCCTCCGACATGGCGATGGACTTGGAGATGGTGTCCTGAATGCGGTCCAACCCTGTGAGGAGTTCATCGGGGGCTGGGAGCCTACTTCTGGTGATCAAGGCCGGGGCCCGATCATGGAGCGTCATTGCGCCGAGCCACTGCTGGAGCGGGGCAACGGCCGACGATGGGATCTCTAGAGTAAGCGGTAGTGCTACTTTTCCACAAGAAACATGTGAAATATAAACACCAAACATAGTGATAGGGTTTAATACTAAAAATTTCCACAAGTTCTGGTGTTTTACATTGCAATGCAGGAAATGACACTATAAGCTTGAAATGAGATCCAAATATATCATCATAATAAACTATCTCAATTGCCTATTTGGAATGCGCCATTACAAAGAGCTTGTCAAGGTGATTTAGATGGATATAATATTCATCTATTTCAAAGCTCGGATAAATAAGCGGAAGAATTACTGCGCAGCGCTGACATAATCGCCGATGTCAGCACTGCTGACGTCACCATGGGGCAGCTGGGGTCCAGCGGGCCCGGCGCCACGCACATGCGCGCTCCACCGCATGAACATGGGGAGCAGTGCGTGGCCAGCACCGGCAGGACACAGTCCCGAGGTAGCCACGTTGGGGCGCCTGTACGCGTGCCCGCGAGAGGCAGCTCAAGCCGGGCCACCCGCTTTCCTGCTCATGCAGTCAAAGGCCGAAGACATAGGTAGCAGGGCCGTTCAGCCACTCTAGCGGGGTCCAATCCAGCCAGCAGGCCGGCCCACCGCAGCGCGAGGAGACACGCCGGCCGCGCCAACGCGGGGGCGCGGGGGTTGACCGAGCGCGCCCGCACCGGGGAGGGGGGTGGGGGGATGCGGTCCGCCGACCCACGTGGCAGCAGGTCACAGGCCGTACGCCCGGAAGGCAGGGCCAGGCACCGGTTTTGCGGGCAGGAGGCACAGTTCATTGGCCGAACCGGCCGGTTTTGCTATGGTTTTATCTACCGACATACACAACAGAGAGCAGGGCGCGGTCTACGGCCAGTTTTGCCCCGGTTCTTGCACGTGGAATCCGGTTTTGCTTCGGATCTTCGCCACCACTGCCTCTGGATGCTGCATGCGCGAGTCTTCTGGGCTACCGACTGGGCTACCGATGTTCCTCGGATGGTTTTAGATGCTAGGTGGCACAAGGGGGGATATTCCCTAGAATCAAGTGAAGCATCTCTACTCCCCCAAGTTATCTCCTCCACTATAAATAGAAGGCTCCACTCCCTCATTCAACCCACAAGGAAGTGAAGCAAAGCTCAAGGCAAATATCCAATGTAGTGTTAGAATAGATGAGAGGTGAGGTGAGAGTCCGGGAGAAGCCGAGGATGTCGGCTCCTCTCCTCTTCTTGTACCTCGGTGGATGCGGCTCAGGTTCGAGTATCATCAGGGTATTTTCTCTGTATTTCTGGATTAATATTTAATTAAGTTTAAGCTTTACTTTATTTACTTGTGGGCTCCTCGCTGTGATAAGTGTCTTAGTACTTGCAAAGCTAAGATAGTATTTAATTGAGTAGATGGATGTCTAGTCTGTTGAATACCTTGGAGTGCGCCTAGAGCCACGGATTTGTAGTGGTAGCCCCAGGTGGTGACAGCCCAGACGGCCTAGTAGTCCACCACGTGAGAAGCACTAGAGAGTAATAGGACCATTGCTTGTCTTGCCTAGTCCCCTTCTCATCCCTTTCTGAGTCTAGGACAGTTGGGCGTCCCGAAGCAAGTAATACAGTAAACAACTTGAGCTCGTCCTTAGTTATCCAGAATACATAGAAATAACCCTCTCTAACTTCTACACATTTATCACTTCTGTTGTCCTTGGTCGTTCTTAACTCGTCACAAGTACACACACGTTCCCTGTAGATTCGATACCCTGGAATATTCTCGGGTGAAAGCTACATCAGTATCCGTACGCTTGCGGATTTATCTATGATCGTTTAAAATACCCCCAAGCTTTCTGGCGCCGTTGCCGGGGAACGGTTGCTGTACTAGTGTCAAACCGAGTTCGCCCATGTATCCCCATTCCATACCATCACACCATTCCTTTTATCTTTATCGATCCATATTCATCATCACTACCCATCCGCTTCATAAAAAAAACTAGCAAGAGTATGTTCTTCGGTTAAGTTCTCCCTCGGGTATTTTTCGTCGCTAACCATTATAGGTTGAAACTAAAAAGAACGATGGGTGTACGATGCTTAAGAACATGAGAGCTACATCATCTGCAACACCATGATGATGCTAGTTCATGTATCCTTTCTTGCTATTAAAAAAATTGAAAAAAATCCCAAATGCCTGCCTGGAGGTAACCAAGCATTATTCCTTGCATTTCGAAACATTCATGTTGCACATCATATTTGTTTTGAAGCATTCATGTTGCACATCATTTGCAAGCAAACTCTTGTGCCTTCTTTTTGAATGGGTGGCTCCTCGGCTTTGAACTGTATTCGGGTGTTGTGCCTAGTCTAGATGGGCGGTGAAGTCTTTCATCACCTACCTATTCGGGTTCCTTGTCCAACTCATTGTAGCCCCTACAGGGTCGGTTAATTGCCAAACGTGGTTGCTAGACCGATCAATAGGGTTAAATGGAATTGACTTCCACCACGTCATTTAGATCAAAAGGTTGATCAGTTTGCGCTTCGAGAAACGCCAGGCCTTGAGTTTCTTACAAATTGCATATCATGTTTGGTTTTTACCCTCATTTGGATTTCCAACCTCATAACATATTTGTCTTGTTCATGTGTTTTTAAATTAGTTGGTATATTTATTTCCCAACCATGATTGCATTTTAAAAAAACAAAAAAAAATTAGTCGGCGAGTCTCAATGGGATTAAGACATCCGGGGGTACATGTCATTGTGGCGTTGCACCTCGGTAGTCCCCATATGGCTCCTGGCTCCACCTTGCCTTGCATTCTTGGTTCTTGTGCACGCTTTTCATGAAAAATGGTGTTTGTTGCATGCCCGTGTTTTGCCTCTTTGCCAACTACTTGTTGGGAGCATCCCAATATTTAGTGCACACTTGCAATCCACGTGCAACAACGTCACCGTCAATGATGTCACCAAGAGCCAAGAAACTACCGTATTGACAATTCTAAACTTGTCATCATCTAAACCGCTAGCAGTAAGTATATTAAGGTGAGTATTATGTCCTTCTTTTGACTTTAAACAAAGCCCTTCCGGGAGGTAACCCGAAATTCACCATTCACATTCTCATGTTCATCTCCATGTGAAAAAAATGCTTGGTCATATGCTTCCTTTATCCTTTCCTGTATGCTCTGGTTTGAATGTATTCTGCATATTGCATTCATAGGCTTTTTAAATTAAGCATGGTGCTTAGGTTAAAATAGTCTTCTTTAATCAAATCAGATATGGTGTCAAGTTTGACTAATGAACCTTTGAGTAAATGCATGTATAGATATGGGTTGTATGTATGGACTAACCCCTGCAGGAAAGATTTCAAATTCGAGCAGGTAAGTCGTCAAGCCTGATTCAAAATTGGAGACATGGGATGCACTGTAACAATGTTGCACAACATACAAGGAGGTACATCACCTTTTGAAGGTTCACTATGAGTAAATTCCAAAACCTCCTTATGATCATGTTGATGCATTTCAGCCTTGTTTGAGTTGTGCTTAAAAGAAAGTGGTGAAAATAAAGTTTGAAAAAAAAGAGTGCTCGAAAAGAAATATTATAATAATGGCAATCAGGATCTATGCTTAACATGTGAAGGACTAATCTTGTTTTGAAGCGTGGATGTGAACAACTGACCAGATGTCAACAATATTATATTATCAATATAGTCTTTTAGGTATTTGTTGTCCACTAACTTCTTGCAGGGATGGAGTGATGACTAAAGGATGGCGAGCATAACTCCAACATTGAACACTTTTAGTCACATGGAAGAAATTTGCACGCTGAAGCAAGATGAAGAATGGAGAAATCTTCTGGCACTCTTAAGCTCAAATCTCGCATTCACCTGCGAGATTTCAGTTTGGGGAAGATTCGCCAGGGAAGTATCCAAAATACTCTGTGCATCTATTTTCCCTTAATCTCCCTGCTAAGTTACCTTGCAATATTTGTTTGCCATAAAAAATAGAAAAAATCAATAAAAATTTGCATAACATAAAAACACAAAAAAATTGAATTTCAATAAAGGTCAGACTCCCTGGTTTGTAAGGCCAGTAGAGTCATTGTTTGGTTTCCACCGTGTTTCGAATAAATATAGGTACAAGATCAAGTGTGGGGGTCTCTCAAGCTTCTTCACATTCACACATTCGAGACCACCCACAACTATGCCGCACAACATCGCATAGACCGACAAGAAAAAGATCACGACGGTCGGGCACCATAGGGGTTCGAATGAATTCCTTCAACCCAAGGCCCTCTGGCATACCTCGTCTTCCACTTCGTCCAAAGCGATGGTTTGCATGACAATCCCTCACTCCCCCTTATTCATGAGTTTAATATAATCATGAGATGATCATCAAAATTAAATTCAAGTGAAACTTGATGCTCCTTTGGCCTATATGTTCATCCTTGATTGGCTTGCATATTCTTTATTCCTTGCACATTTACCTATTGCTTATGAAAATATATCTTTAGGAAGGCATGCTATCTAAATGGTTGACAAATGAGATATGGTATGATAAGATGAATCTTGCTCTTTCTATATAAAGTACTTGGGATGTTTCTCTTGCAAAAATTCAAAGCTCCTCAATGATATTCCTTTCCTACCAAAGCCATATGTTGCTCACATTGAAAACCTTATACATATACTGCTTGTTATTGCATTGAGCTTTTTCAAAATGTTGTGACCCTTGTAAGATTCTCTTCATGCTTTCTTGATCAAGATCACGTAAACTCCACATACACATGCTAAACTTCCAAACTAAAAGTTAGCAATACCCGTTTATCCACCAAATAAATGCTCCATTTGTTTTATGAATCTCTCTCCAAATATCTTTTGAAAAAGAGACATGGGCTATAGAAAAACATTTTGGACACATGAAGGTCCAAGAAAAAAGAAAAGAAAAAATATATACATGCTCATAAAAACATTGGGCATGAAGAAAAAAAGGGAAGAAAAGAGAGAAAAAAGAGATAGCCATGTTCTCAAATAAATTCAAAGTAGAGAGATCATAAAAAAAAGTTCTCACACGTCTTCCCTTTCACCACACACATGCACATCTTGATCAGATTGTATGACTTGTTTTCTTCTTGGATCCGATTTTTGACTTTGCAATATATGTGATACAAGTATGCTTTATATTTACTCCTACCTTGAGCTCCATATAAGCCTTTTTAGAAGGAGGGTGAAAGGTGGCAAATTAATGCCTTGGTGAGGAATCATACACATTGAGCGAGTCGAGAGAATCAATTGAGGAGCTGGGTAAGGTTTTGTTTTTGAAAATTTATCAAAACCCAAGTTATTTACCAGAAGAGTGGAGATTAATAGAATCAAGGCCGTTCCATTTCTCAACCATCCAAGATGACATAATAGACATACAGGTATGTCTTGGAATAACTTATATGCTCGCATCATATCAAGCAGTTATGTTGTTCCACCTTAGTCTTTGAACTTTACTCAAGGATGAGTAAATGCTAAGTGTGGGGGAGCTTGTTGACGGTCCTTAAGTGCTACTTTTGACAGTCAAATCCTCCAAGAAACATGTGAAATATAAACACCAAACATAGTGATAGGGTTTAATACTAACAATTTCCACAAGTTCCGGTGTTTTACGTTGCTATGCAGGAAATGACACTATAAGTTTGAAATGGGATCCAAATATATCATCATCATAAACTATCTCAATTGCCTATTTGGAATGCGCCATTACAAAGAGCTTGTCGAGACGATTCAGATGGATATAATATTCATCTATTTCAAAGCTCGGATAAATAAGCGGAAGAATTACTGCGCAGTGCTGACGTCATCGCCGATGTCAGCGCTGCTGATGTCACCATGGGGCAGCTGGGGTCCAGCGGGCCCGGCGCCACGCACATGCGCGCTCCACCGCGTGAACGCGGGTGCAGTGCGGGGCCGGGACCAGCAGGACACAATCCCGAGGCAGCCATGTTCGGGCGCCTGTACGCATGCCCGCGAGAGGCAGCCCAGGCCGGGCCACCCTCTTTCCCGCTCATGCAGTCAAAGGCCGAAGACATATGCAGCAGGGCCATTCAGCCACTCTAGCAGGGCCCACTCTAGCCAGTCAACAGCCCAGGCCAGCAGGCCAGCCCACCGCAGCGTGAGGAGACACGCCGGCCACGCCAACGCGTGGGGCGCGGGGGTTGACCGAGCGCGCCCGCGTGGGGTTGGGGATGGGGGGAGGGACACGGTCCGCTGGCCCACGTGGCAGTAGGTCACAGGTTGCGCGGCCAGGAGACAGGGCCAGGCGCCGGTTTTATGGGCAGGTGGCGCGGTTCACTGGCCGAACTGGCTGGTTTTGCTATGGTTTTATCTACCGACGTACACAGCAGAGGGCAAGGCGCGGTCTATGGCCGGTTTTGCCCCGGTTCTTGCTTGTGGAATCCAGTTTTGCTTCGGTTCTTCACCACCACCGCCTCTGGATGCCGCGTGCACGAGTCTTCTGGGCTACCGACGTTCCTAGGACGGTTTCAGATGCTAGGTGGCACATAGGGAGGACTTGAAGGGAAATATTCCCTAGAATCAAGTGAAGCATCTCTACTCCCCCAAGTCATCTCCTCCACTATAAATAGAGGGCTCCACTCCCTCATTCAACACACAAGGAAGTGAAGCAAAGCTCAAGGCAAATATCTAATGTAGTGTTAGAATAGGTGAGAGGTGAGGCGAGAGTCTGGGAGAAGCCGGGGATGTCGGCTCCTCTCCTCTTCTTGTACCTCGGCGGATGCGGCTCAGGTTCGAGTATCATCCAGGTATTTTCTCTGTATTTCTGGATTAATATTTAATTAAGTTCAAGCTTTACTTTATTTACTTGTGGGCTCCTCGCTGTGATAAGTGTCTTAGTGCTTGCAAAGCTAAGATAGTATTTAATTGAGTAGATGGATGTCTAGTCTATTGAATACCTTGGAGTGCACCTAGTGCCACGGATTTGTAGTGGTAGCCCCAGGTGGTGACAGCCCTGACAGCCTACGTAGTCCACCACGTGAGAAGCACTAGAGAGTAGTAGGACCTTTGCTTGGCTTGCCTAGTCCCCTTCTCATCCCTTTCTAAGGCTAGGACGGTTGGGCGTCTCGAAGCAAGTAATACAGTAAACAACTTGAGCCCATCCTTAGTTATCTAGAATACACAGAAATAACCCTCTCTACCTTCTACACATTTATCACTTCTATTGTCCTTGGTCATTCTTAACTCATCACTAGTACACACACGTTCCCTGTGGATTCAATACCCTGGAATACTCTTGGGTGAAGGCTACATCGGTATTGCGGATTTATCTGTGATCGTTAAAAACACCAACAGGCGGCGCGGAGCCGGTCGGCGTCATGGCGTTGGGCGATGCGCTAGAGTCAGAGGTGGTAGAGTTGATCTCGGCGAACAAGCTTATGCCCTCGAGGTGCTCGGGGCAATCCTTGAGGCATTTTGTAAATGTGTCGATGCCGACGAACAGAAATCTATACCCCCGACGGCCCTTGGAAAAGGCCCGAGGATATATATTCCCCATGTGGCGAAGGGCCATGACAGAGGAATAGTATTTAAAGCTTGCGCATGTTTAGTTTGTTTTCGTGCGAAGAATTGACATGCCTTGCACTTCTTAACTAACTCGCTTGTGTCTTGAAGAGCTGTAGGCCAGTAGAAGCTCTGTCGGAATGCTTTCCCTGCTAGATATCTAGGAGAAACGTGAGATCCAAGGATTCCTCTATGAATATCGTGGAGCAAACTAAGGCCCGCGTTATGCATTTGAGAAGCATTCCATTGCGGGTTAGCTTATATTACCGCCTGTCAACCAATTGATAGTTCTTGGCTTTACGATGGATTTTCTCCAATGTCGCATCATCGTCGGGTATAGCTTGGTGTGTGAGGTACGCCCGGATTGGATCCATCCAGTTCTCCTCGTTTCCAACTAGAGCGGCAGCTCGAGCCGTATCGACCAACATAGACTCCTTAGCGGATTCGTTGGTTGTAGAAACTGTTCCCTTGGCAGGCACAGTTTTTTGGTTCGGTAGTGAAACCGACACAGATGGTTTAGTAAGAACTTCAAGTAACACGTTACCTGGGAGCCGTGTGCGCTCGGCGGCTGCCTTTGCTAGCTTATCTGCGTCACTGTTGAATTCCCTTTTGACGTGTCGTACTTCAAGCCCATCAAATTTGCTCTCCATCCTCCTATATGCTTCCAAGTATTTGGCCATGACATTGCTCCGCGCACTGTACTCTTTCATGACCTGCTTTACAGCTAACTCGGAATCCCCTTTCACGCGCAGCCTCTTAACGCCTAGAGATGCAGCCATGCGGAGTCCTGTTAAAAGCCCCTCATACTCGGCAACATTGTTAGTAGGGGTTGGATCAACAAAATTGATTTGTAGCGCGTACCTGATGATGTCATTATGTGGAGAGATCAGGACCACCTAGCCCCCGCGCCTGCTCTGCAAAACGCTCCGACATAGAACATGGTCCAGTGTTTGGGATTTGGGGCAGTCTCTTCGGGTTTGGGATTAGTCCACTCTGCGATGAAATCTGCCAGAGCCTGCGACTTGATGGCAGTCCTGGTATGAATTCAACGTCGTAAGCCCCCAGTTCCACAGACCATTGTGCAATCCTACCCATGGCATCTCGATTGTGTAAAATGGTGCCTAGCGGATAAGTTGACACAACCTTGATCTTGTGGCTCAGAAAATAATGCTTGAGTTTCCTGGAAGTCATTAGCACAGCACACGGTAATTTCTGAATCTAAGGGTACCTTGTTTATGCGTCATGTAGCACCTCGCTCACGAAGTAAACGGGGTGTTGTGTTGTTGACTTTTCTGTTGGTCTCTCGACCACCAGAACAGTACTGACAACAGTTGGTGTTGCTGCTACGTATAACAACATCTCTTCTTTTGGCTGCGGCGGGACCAGTACGGGCATTTTCCGTAGGTATTGTTTGAACGCCTGGAACGGCTCTTCTACTTCTGCCGACCATTCAAAGCGATCAGTTTTACGCAACAGTTTATAAAATGGCATACCTCGTTTGTCTGACTTGGAAACGAATCAACTCAGGGACGCCATCATTCCTGCCAACTTCTAGACCTCGTGGCGGCTGCGTGGAGACTTCATGTCGTCGAGAGCCTTGATCTTGTGTGGATTTGCCTCTATACCTCGCTGGGAAACAAGGTATCTGAGGAGCTTACCCGATGATACACCAAAGGTGCATTTGGCGGGATTGAGCATCATCTTGTTCTTACGCAAGTTGTCGAATGTTTCGGTTAAATCAGTGATCAGGTCGCCTTTTAACCTACTTTTGACAACGATATCATCTATGTATGCTTCCACATCACGGCTGATCTGGCCTTCGAGAACAATGTGAACACATTTTTGATAAGTGCAACCTGTGTTTTTCAGACTAAAAGGCATCTTTATATAACAGTAAACACCAAAGGCAGTTACAAATGCAGTTTTCACCTCATCATAAATGCACATGCTGATTTGGTGATACCCCGAATAGGCATCTAGAAAACAAAGCAGCTCACATCCAGAGGTTGAATCTACAATTTGATCTATCCTAGGTAATGGATACTCGTCCTTCAGGCACGTTTTATTCAGATCGGTGTAGTCCACGCACATCCTCCACGTTCCATTGGGCTTCTTCACCATGACTGGGTTTGCCAGCCACTCCGGGAAAGGGACCTCTCGAACGAAGCCGGCTTTAAGTAGTCAGTTGATTTCTTCATTAATGGCGTCTCGCTTTTTCGGGGTATATCTCCTTTGCTTTTGCTTGACTGGTCGGACGCCAGTTCATATGCCAAGCTTGTGCTTGATTACCTCCTAGGAGATCCTGGGCATATCAGACGGTTCCCAAGCGAACACATCTGCGTTTGCCTGGAGGAAAGCAATGAGCTCGAGTTCCTATTTGTCACCCAGACCAGAGCCCACCTGGGTGGTCTTGGTCAGGTCCGCCTCGTCAAGGGCCACCGACTTCGTGCCCGACTCAGAGCGTTTTGCCGCTGGCAGGCTTGGTGAGGCGGTACCTAGTGACTCGCCTGCTTCCTGTGATGGTGTCCCCTTGAGCAGGGTCTGGTCCACCACGGTCTGCTTCTCGACGATGCTGTCATCTGTCTTTTTGTCCCCCGCGGGCACCGGTATGGGCACTTCTTTTCCCTTGGCCTTTGATCGGGCCTCCACTACTCGGGAGGTTTTCGCAACTGCCGCCTTCGCGGCAGTGGTCGGCAGGTTCTTGGGTCTTTTTCTTGGCAGGTTCGGCAGCCTTGGCTGGTTCCTGCTCTTCTCCCTTGATCATGTCCAGGGTCTTCATGTCGCACTGGACTGCGCCCTTGTGATCTCCACAGACGGTGATCGGGCCCAGTGGACCCGGGATTTTGATCATGGAGTAAGCAAAGTGGGCGGCCGCCATGAATTTCTTCATGAACGGCCTACCTAAGATGCAGTTGTAGGCTAATGTTATATCAGCCACCTCAAAGGTGAGGAACTCTGATCGGATGTTTTTCCCCTCCATGAGGGTCACCTGCAGATCGATCCTCCCTAAGGGAAAGGCTTGGATGCCTGGTATGACCCCGTAGAAAGGCTTCTCCACTGGGGACAAAGACCTCCTCGGGATTCCAAGTTCGTCGAAAGCATTGACGAACAGTAAGTTGAGGGCGCTTCCACTGTCGATCAGGGTTCACCCGATCTTGCGGGACTCGATCCAGGGTTTGATGCATAGGGGAAGCATTGGCCCATCGTACATCGTTTTGGGGTGATCCCTTTGATCAAACATGATCGGGACTTCAGACCACCTCAATGGCTGTGTGCAGGGTTCGGTGCTTGCTATCTGCCTCTCAACCAGCTTCAGCTGGGATTTGGAGGTTTGGGTCGAATGGCCACCGAAAATTGTGGCGATCTCCAGATCTTCGGGAAGTTCTGGCTCATCATCACAATCCATGTAATTTGTCTGCCGAGGGTTATGAGCGGCATGGTCACGTGGAGCCCCCTGCTGCTGGCTCTCCTCCTCCTGCTTCTGCTTTTTGTACACTGTGCAGTCCACAAAGTAATGCTTCATTGACTGGTGAATGGGGCAGTACATCGGGAGATCGGTAGGTTTGCCTTGGCGCCTGTACGAGGCTTTGTTGTTCACGGCCATGATTTCTTCTCCCTCGGACTTGCGCTTCTTGTTCTTATGCTTATTCTTCTTCTTGCCCTCCCCGGACGGCTGGCTTTGTTTGGGCTTTCCTTGGACCCGGGCTTGGGCGTCCGCCATCTTGGCGGTATCTTCCAAGATCCTGTAGAGTTCGGACACCGTCTTCGGGTTCTTATTGGCAAGCTCTTCCATCGTCCGCTCGTCCTTGCAGCCAGATTAAAGGCCACAATCACCCAATCATCCACCATATTCGGGATGGTGTTGCGGGTGTCACTGAATCGGCGGATGTAATCCCGAAGGGATTCTCCAGGCTTCTGCACACAGTTGAGCAGATCTCCTTCGTGTCCGGGGCATTTGTAGGTGCCTTGGAAATTGGTTTCAAACGTCTCCAGGAGATGGCCCCATGACTTGATACTAGCCTCGAGCAGGTTTGTGAGCCACGTTTGGGCTGACCCCTGCAGGGCTGTTGGCAAGTAGTTGGCCTTGACGAAGTCGTCTCCCCCGGTGGCATCGATGATCATGGAATAGATCTGAATCCACTCGCGAGGGTTGGTTGTTCCATCATACTTCTCGATGTTAGTAGGACGGAACTTTTCTGGCCACCTGACCTTGCGCAGGCCTGGAGAGTACACGAGGCACCCCCCAGTGCCTGTTCGGTAGTCTCGTGGTGGTGAATCCAGATGGGACCGATAGTAGCCCTCACATGCTTGGTAATCTCGATTGTAGTTGAGAGTTTCCTGAGCGTCGCGATTGCGACGGTTGCGTTTGAGCTGCGGCCTCATGTCACGCCCCTCATGTGGGCGGTAGCGGGATTGTCCGTTAACAGATCGGGAGCAAACCGGTTGGGGTTCAACAGGCCTGTTTGACGGAGCTTGTGGTGCGGCAGCGGCGGCCTCGAGTCACTCCTTTGCATTGTCTGCTGCTTCCCGAGCCTTATTGGCGATGGTGGCCATCGGGGTTCCCTCGGCCATCGCCTCCATTGTCTCCAAGAGGGTTCGGATCTGCAGGTTGTCCTGTTCGACTGCCCAGAAGTCATTGTTGAGATTCCAGGGAGCCGGCGAGGATGGAGCCTGCTGTGTACTGGTTTTAGCCATCTGAAGAGTTGGTGCGTTACTGAGACGTGGAGGAGGCACGGGTCAGCACAAGCTGGATGACTCGGCGGTGGCCTCTGTCCTGTTTGCAGTAAGCACGTGGATGCGGCGGTCTTCGGGTTGTTCTGACCCATTGCTAGATCCACTATAATCGAGATCCAACTGAGCAGTGCAATCAGCAATGTCCTCGGGAGTCGGATCCGCGAAGGTGGCAAAAACTTCCTGACCAGCGCATGTGAGATCGGGATCATGGATCCCTGTCAGCTTGAGCTCGTAATCGCTTTGGTGCTCGAACACGAGATCCCCGAAACGGATCTCCCATGCAGGCACTAGATGGCTTGGAGCGTAAAGATCGGAAGCGGAGGCAGAACTCCCGATGACTTCCAACTTGACGGAACTGGGCATGTAGGGCATCGATGAACTCGACGCGTCGGTGAACCAGACTCCATTGATGATCGGCATGATCTTTCTTCACGCAAGGGCCCCTACCTGCCGCGCCTCTGTCGAGGTTGTACTCGACAGATATTTGTCCGGCAAGCACCCTGCTTCGTGTGAAGATTGATCATGGTGAACGAACAGAGAGACTCAGGATTTTATACTGGTTCGGGCCCTCGAGATCAAGTAATAACCCTACGTCTAGTTGCAGCTTGTATTATCTCGGCGAGTACAGATTACAATGATGTAACAAATACTCTCACATGGATTGGCTAAGATTCAGGATACCTCTACGTGCAGGATCCCCACTATTTATATCCAGGGAGATGTGACTTACAAGACAAAACAGACCTAAACCTATTAGGACTCTAACTATTCTCAGGCCTTCCTTCTGTGATCTGGTCGTCGTGTCTTGTTCGGAGTCTTCTTCGGTCGGAGTCGGTAGTCGGTAATCCTCGCGATCGGGTACCCATTTATTATGGCCTCAACAAGAAGCTTCTTGAGCATCCTACTGGAGAAGATTGGTAGTATCATGGTGCTTCTAATCTTGTTGCGTCCAGTCTACATCAAATCACCTTATTTTGTGCTCCAGGACTTCCAATCATCCCTTGACATCATCATCACCTTCTCTATTGTTTGCCGCCACCTCTTCTCTGTTCAATTCCTCTTCGTCCAGTGCAGAATGTGTACCAAACTTCTACTGTATTTCAACGCGTATCAAATTTCCTTTCCAATGAGTGCTCATTCACTTGAAATGGACTCCGGATGAAAGAGTTATGCTTGTTTTACTCCGGCACTACGTTCTGTCCCGAGCTGATTTCAGAACGCGTAGTATTGAAAGATTTTACCATAACTCCTTGCTCTGATCTCCAAAATTAGTGATTCTTGATGGGTTGCAAAGAAGACTTGATCTTCATATTTTATAATTTTCCTCCATGGTACCTCTCTGGTCATGCGCAAAAAACTGGTCATAACAGCAACCTTCCAAAGATGTTGATGATCGGATCTCACTACTTCTTTGGGGCATGATTCATCACCTATGGCTTGGATAAACAAATCTCCAAGAGGTATTAGTCTTTAAAAATCAATTGACATGGGACATGCCTTGTTCATCTTCACTTGTTTTGGGTGTGGGCTCGATAGCGGATGATGGGCCACTAACAAAAGTTAGCACCTACCACTAAAGAGTGGATCTTCACGTAGCCATCAACTTGTTTGTGCAAGATTGGACTTGCCGAAGTCCGGATGTTGACAACTTCTCGATCGCTTTGTGTCTAGGGTTTTACATGTATTCAAGGACACAAACAAGAAACACAGGATATATGCAATAATAAAATTAGGGTAAGTCCAAAAAGTTAGATAGATCGCCCTAGGTTTTGAGTTGCCGATCCCCGGCAACGGCACCATAAAAGCTTGTTGACGGTCCTCAGACGCGCCATTTGTGAACCGCAAGCGCACAAATCATCATAGCTTTTCCCTTAGAGTATTCATCTAAGGTTATCAATGTGTGGATCAACAATGAACTTACTGGGGTTTCCCATCTAATCTAATGGATCTATCCTAACATGAAGTGCTGATTGCATATAAAGGGTAAACCTATAAGATGTGAGTGGAGTGTATAGGTTGATCACACCCATGAACATTGGCAAAGATTAAGCGCAACCAAAGGTGTAAACAAGCCTGTCGCCTTCTAGTTGTAGTTCTAGCCAATAAGAGCAAGCTCATCATGCATCTCATCCAAAGCCATCTTTAAACTACTACCCTCTGATCAAACTCCCAAAAGCCCCACCTTACACAGGATCACACCCTGCCACAGTGCTCTCTATCGGCGTGGGTAACTTAAGGGCACGTTCACGAAGAACATGTCGAACCACTTGGTAGATCCGGTATGAACCCCTAGCTACCATGCCTATAAGAACACCCCTAGCAATCTATCTCGAAAATAGATTGAAGAAGAAGCAAAACCAAGAAAGAACGAAATCATAGGAGGAATCGAGTCGCTAAAAGATCGGATGACATGAAAAACATTACTCACATAATAGATGTATTAGATCATCACCTCCGAGTACATACCATAGATGATCCACTACTGGATCCTGAACTTCGCCATGGCACAACCACATAGGGAGGCCATGGTGGCTAGGGTTGGCCTAAGCCATCTCCTAGACAACTTCGAGGACTTGCGGCGGCCGTCGTCTCCCTTTGGTGTATGCCCTAGGTTTCGCTGAGTTCTGGTGGATTGACCGTCATGCCTTCGGGTATCGGGGCTATAAATAGTCTAAGGAAACCCTAGCTTGAAGGGGAGGTCAAGGCGGTGCAAAAAAAGGCTGGGCTCCCAACTGCCTTTTGCACGAGCTAAGCCAGGCTTCATAGAAGATACAACCAACCAAACAATAACATACTGCATGCCAAAAGCCTAGTTGGAGCATATACACCCAACCAAACAGTCCCTTAGAGAGCATCTCCACACTGTTGGATGTTTGTACCGGGCATTCCACATAGAGCAGCCTACGTGGTTGATTTTTCAAGGAACGGATCATGGATCTAAAGTCGATGCTCACACAAGACGCAAGGAATTAGACAAGTTCGGGCCATCGAGGTGATGTAATATCCTACGTCCTGTATGGGGTGTCGTGTATTGAATTGGATGGTCGAGGTATCCAAGTTGGTTCTAGGTTTTGGAGGGGGTCCAAGGCCGCCTTATATAGTCTCGCTACCTTGTGTTACAAGTCAGTTGGGGATCGTATCCTACCCAGATTTCAAGGATTTGATTCCATAACAACTACAGAGAGCTTTCCCTAAATATTTGACAAGTTTATCCTGATCAGTGAGCTTCGTGCGGATCACACTATCTTGTTTTGTGCTCCACGTGCCAAACCTTCAGGCCGGGCCACCTGACCGATGGCAGCCTGAAAGTACTCGGGGGCCGGGCCGCCTCCTGCTGGATGGGCCGAGCGTCAGGGCCAGTCGAGCCACACGCGCTACGTCAGCGCTCCAGCCCCCGAGTTCGAAAGGCAAGTAGAGCCACTCGAGGTGCAACGAGTAGTACTTTAAACGGAGGGAATAACGGTTCATCTGACAAAAACAGAGAAAATAAAAGATTTCAGAGAAATTACCGGAGTGGGGTTTTTTTTACCATTGGCAACGACTCTTTTGACCATTCTCCATACAATGGGCAAAATTCAAGCCGTTAGCCACGGTCAATCCTGTTGAAGGCACGTGAAACTCTGGGGATCAGATCGTTATAAATTGGAGCGCTGCATGGGGAGAAGGGTTCACTTTCCTCTTAAACTTTCAATCCAGTCTTCCTTTTTCCTCCTCCACCACTCTCTTGCTCTCCCTGTCTTCGAGTGATCCGTGCCGGTTGCTGGAGAGTCCATCACGGGGAAGCCTCAATCGCGTATGCGCGGGAAGACCCCGGTGCCTGAGGAGATGGCGCCAAAGAAGAAGATCACCGGCGTGCCAAAGACCGACCGGATCCCGAGTCCGGTGGTTGCCTGGCGGTGATGTAAGCTGTCAGAGGAGGAGCTGGAGGACATGGTGCGCCACAACATCCTCCCCGAGAAGGTCGTTTTTGCGGAGTGGCAGAGCTGCAAGGGTCAGGCATTCCCCACAGAAGGGATCTCGCAGTTAGTGCTGTTCAAGCCCTTCTTCGAGGCGGGCCTCGGTTTGCCGACCAGGGCTTTCTTCCGCGGTGTGCTACACTTCTACGGGATTGAGGTAGTCTATCTCAATCCTAACTCCATCATGGCGATCTCCATTTTCATCCACCTATGTGAGGCATACCTCGGTATTGCTGCACACTTCAACTTGTGGCGGTACCTCTACTAGCTGAAGCCACATAAGACCGACGGTATGGTGCCGAGGGTGGGGGCATCAGATTCATATCCGCCAAGGTTGCAAGGCGGAGTACTTCGACTTCAATCTGAATACGTCCAAAAAGGGCTAGCATTCAGAGTGGTTCCTTAAGGGGAATCACCAGCCCTCCATCCTGGCGCACACCGAAGCTCGTCCTGAGGTGCAAGACTGCTGGAGCAACCTGCCAAGCGAGGCAGAAATGGGACGAGTGAGGGAGCTGCTAAATCTCCTTGCCAGTCAGAAGGAGGCAGGCTTGTCCGCCATGGGAGTCACTTACAACTTTAGCAGGCATCTCGTTCAGTCGATTAAGGAAGAGAGCCACCCGGGCTTCGAGTACTCAGGGCGCAATGATAGCCCCCGAGAAGCGAAGCAGGTGGTCGAGAAGTCAAAGATCAAGGAACGAATTGGGGCTTTCTTCCTCGGGAAGATCTCGGAGAGGGGGGCAGGTGAAGCTCTTCTCATTGAAGAACCCTGCACCCCCGGCGAGTCTTCTGCTTGTTTGTCTGAGATGGTGTTTTCTGTAAATTTCAAGCATGAACTAATTGGGTCATCCATTGGTCGTTCATTTCTTATGTGTCTTGCAGGGAAGGGTGCTTCTCTACGTTTCCTCGGTGCCGCTGCCTGATAGCAGTGCGGTGGTGGCATGGAAGATCGTTAAAGGGGTCTTGACTGAGGACCCGAGTGGTGAGGAGGCATCGGCTGCCCCAATGACATGGTCGGCCCACGACATGGAGGGCTGCCTAAGCCCTTCGGAGGAGGATGTTGAGGATCCGACGCCAAAGTCCCAGCGCCAAGTTGTTGGGAAGTGAGGGAGACAAGTCTCCGTAGTGGAGCCATGGTGATCATTGGCAACGAAGATCAAGTTTCCAATGATGAGCCATCTGTGGCAAACAAGACCACAGATGATCAAGACAAGTGCAGGCAATGTAATGCCGCTCACGCAGATCGACGTCGCCGAGCCAACCGTAGACTACCTCTGCAAAACCTTGAAGAGAAATTCATGCAAGTTGCTGGCCAGAACGTCTACACCAACGCCGCAGCCAACATCCAAGCTGTTGCACAAGGAATAGAACCTCTGGATCAGACCCCAGAAGTCCAACACATGAAGACGATGCTCAAAATAGCAGCAATTTAGCACAGTGCAATGCACCCTGCTCGATCAATCACCAAGACCAAAACTGCAAGTCGACAGGGTAGCAGTCGCAACCCTGACGGAGGCAATCGCGGCAATCCATCTCACCATCCAAACAGAGACAGCCGAGAACACGACAACGCGGGCGGCATGGTAGTTGGCGCTGGAGGTAGAAACCACGGACCGGACCTAGCCACCACATTGCCGAACAAAACCACAATCGCGGGCATGGCGGCAACAGGGATAGAGACGGACATCGTGACTACCGCGACGATGATAGGGATCTGCGACACCAGCTGCAGAGCAAAGACGCACGCACTGTCATCTCCACACGCACTCGCGATCGCGAAGAGGAAGAACGCAGGCGGCGTCAGGAGTACGACCAGATATACGGGCCTCCAGGCCAAGGCCACCATAACCTTGGCAAGTACGAAGGATTCCTGGTTTTTTCAAACCACATCCAAGCTACTGCATGGCCCTATAAGTTTAAACCGTCCGGCATCGAGAGATACGACGAAAAACACGATCCCAAGCAGTGGCTCCGCATCTACTACTCGGCGATCAAGGCGGCAAAGGACGATACCGATGCCATGTGCACCTACTTCCAGGTGGTCCTCGATCAAGCTCCTCTGACTTGGTTGGAAGGGCTAAAGCCTGGCTCCATCGACTCCTGGGATGAACTCTATAGGGTCTTCATCAACAACTTCCAGGGTTCGTGGAGAAGCCGGGTACTCTCTTTGACCTCGCCCAGTGCAAACAAGGCCAAAACGAGTACCTCCGAAGCTACATTCGCCGATTTTGGGAAAAGCGTGCAACATGTGTGGGGCTCACTGACCAAGACATCATCGACTACTTTCACAGTGGTCTCACCGATCCCATGCGCGACCTCGTCAACCGATGGGCTGACGCTGAAGACATGCAAAGTGAAAGGTTCAACCGAAACAAGTCAGGAGGTGATCGCAGCAACAACAACGACAAGAACAAGGGCAAGCAAGTTGAGGGTAGCAGCAAACACGACGACAACGACAACAAGAAGCGCAAGCCCGAGGACTCTGTCAACATTGCTGAGTGAGGACCCTCCCGCAAGAAGTTCGAGAAGTGACGGACCAAGATCCATTGGAGTCGGCCGCCTACTCTGAAAGATACAAGGAAGCGACTGCAGATTAAGGAAACTAGTCGACTATTAGGAAACAACCCGGCCTACTCATATTAGGACTCTATGTGTAGTATCCGACTAGGAATCTGTATTATTGGCCTTGTAGACCTTGTCTCCCGAGTATATAAGGTGAGGCAGGGAACCCTTGTAAAAACACAAAAAAATCAATACGAAGCGATCCACCATATAGGACGTAGGGTATTGCGCTCTCTCTCGAGGCGGCCTGAACCTGTCTAAATTGTCTTGTGTTCACCGTCGTGCTTCTGGTTCCGGCGAGGCCCTTGCGAACAACTTGACTACTCAGGGACCCCCTATAGTAGGCCAGCCGGTATAAAAAACTGACACCTAGCGCGCCAGGTAGGGGCTCTCGTCAAGAATCATCAAGCAAGCTTGATGGCACCAGTCATCATCGCCTGCGACGGCGATATGGTGTTCGAGAAGGGCGCCACCTTTGTCTTCGTGTCCTGGGTGTGCACGACAGACGGCGCGGGCAACTTCGAATGCGTCCTCAAGCCGGCAACCTCGGAGCAACTCGCCGACAAGCTTGACGAAATCGCGCTCCTGGGTCCGATGCCAACTCGGTCTCGAGAAACTCCAAAACCCAGTTGGAATTCAACTTGGACAGGGAACTCTTCGAAGAGGACTAGACAGTCCGAGTCAGTTTCTAAACCATCGGATTTGTCGAAACCTAAAATCTAGAAGAAGGGCTCTGCCACTGCTAAGCGTGAAGCCAATACCCCGAGCCGAATTCCCTTTGGCCTCGCGGGAACCGCCTCCATTTACCAGGCGGCATCTTCAAAGCAACTCCGCTCTCTGGTCGAATTCGACAAACTCCCTCTCGATGGGAAACAAGTTGTACTCGGCATCACCGCAACTCTAGAAGGGAGATTCGTCCACTGGCCGGGACGCAAGCCAAAGCTCGGCGAAACTCCCCAAGAGGAACTAGACATGTCTTGCATCATTGCGTGCATTGATCCTTTGCCTTTTCAACATGGCGAGACACTGGACTCTTCAGATGAACACGGCTCCATCGTCCTTGCGTCTTCAAGTACGAGAAGCTTCTCATCAGGGCGACAGGCCATGGTGATCATCGGCAAAGAAGAACAAGTCTCCAACGATGAGCCAACTGTGGAGTATGAAGCCGCAGACGACCGAGAAAGACGTAGGCAATGTAACATCGCTTGCGTAGAGCGTCGCTGTCGACTCAACCGCAGAACCTTCATGAGCGATTCGTGCAAGTCACCGGCCAGGACGTCTACCCCAACACCGCAGCCAACATCATGGCCATCACACAAGGACTCGATGCCCTGGAGCAGATTCCAGAGCTCCAACGCATGAAGACAATGCTCAAAACAGCAGCCATCCAGCACGACGCGATGCATCCTGCTCGATCAATCACCAAAACTGCAAGTCGTCAGGGTAGCAGTAGCCAGCCTGCTAGAAGCCATCGCGGCAACCCATCGCGTCATCCAAGCAGAGATCGCCAAGAACACGGCAACGAGGGTGGCATGGTAGTCGGTGCTGGAGATGCAAATCACGGTGCCGGACCTAGCCATCGCGTGGCACAAAGCCACAATCGTGGCCATGGTGGCAACAGGGATAGAGACGGATGACACGACTACCGCGACGACGACAGGGATCTACGACATCTGCTGCAAAACAGAGACGCACGCACTGTCATCTCTGCACGCGCCCGCGATTGCGAAGAAGAAGAGCGCCGGCGGCGCCAGGAGTACGATCAGATCTATGGGCCTCCGGGACAAGGCCATCACAACCTTGGCAAGTACGAAGGGTTCCTGATTTTCTCAAACCGCTTCTGAGCTACCGCCTGGCCCGAGAAGTTCAAACCAGCCGGTATCGAAAGATACGATGGGAAACACGATCCCGAGCAGTGGCTCCGCATCTACTACTCGGCCTCGGCGATCAAGGCGGCGAAGGGTGACATCGATGCCACGTGCACCTATCTTCCAGTAGTCCTTGACCAAGCTCTGCTAACTTGGTTGGAAGGATTAAAATCGGGCTCCATCAACCCCTGGGATGAACTCTGCAAGGTCTTCATCAACAATTTCTAGGGCTCATGGCAAAAGTCGGGTACTCACTTCGACCTCGCCCAGTTCAAACAAGGCCAGAACGAGTATCTCCAAAGCTACGTCCGCCGTTTCTGGGAAAAGCGAGCAGAAACCTGCGTTGAACTCACCGGCCAGGACATCATTGACTGCTTCTACAACGGTCTCACTGACCATACGCTCCGCCTAGACTTCGGAAGGAACAGGCCCAGGATAGTGGAAGCCATGTGCGACCTTGTCAGCCGATGGGCCAACGCTGAAGACATGCAACACGAATGGCTCAATCGAAACAAGTTGGGAGGCGACCGCAACAACAACAACGATCGCAACAAGGCAAGCACTGAAAACAGTGGCAAGCGTGACTTCAATGACAAGAAACACAAGCCCGATATATTCAGTCAACATTGCCGAGTAAGGCCCCTCTCGCAAAAAGTTCGAGAAACTACTTGACAAACAGTGCCCTCTTCATCCAAAGGACAAACACTCCAGCAGGGAATGCTACAAGGCTTTCGCTGCGGGGGGTGCCCCCAAACCCAATGGACCTGACAACAATGGGAAGGATAAGGATGACAAAGACACCGGCTACCAACAAGCCGACAAGGTAGTCAACGTCATCTTCAGAGGAATAGCGCAGACAGACTCGAAGTGCAAGTAAAAGCTAATTATCGTGAGATTGGATGCATCAAGCCAGCTATCCCCACCTTCTTGAAGTGGTCGGAGGTCCAGATCAGCTTCTCTCATGACGACCAATAGACCAACATTAAGAACCCGGGAAGGTACCCTCTCGTACTAGACCTGGTAGTAGCAGGCGCATGACTCACAAGGACGCTGATCGATGGCGGAAGTGGACTCAATATCCTGTTCACCAAGATACTGAAGAAGATGGGCTTGGACGTCACCAATTTGCTCGTGCCCACTTATTCACCCTTCTACGGCATCGTTCCAGGCAATGCCGTCGTGCCGCTAGGCCAGGTATCACTTTCAGTTACATTTGGTACCGAGGCTAACTACAGGACCGAGTACATCTCATTCGAGTTCGCCGACTGCGAATCATCGTACCACGCGATCCTGGGGAGACCTGCTCTGGTGAAATTCATGGCGATACGACACTACATCTACCTCGTCTTGAAGATGCCAGGCTCTAAAGGGATTCTATCTCTAAAGGGCGACCTGAAGACCTCCTATAATTGCGACACCGAGGCCGTGACGATTGCTGCAAGTTTGCAGCAACCGAGCCAGTCAGCAATTGTAGTAGCATTAGCGAAACAACTCGGCGAGGTAGAGTTGGACATCCCAATGAAAAAGCCAGCCACGTCAACCATGAAGCCCTCCCAGGAAGTTCCTATCAAGGCGATCGCCCTAGAGATGGATGACCCCACCAAGATGGCACTGACCTATCCATCAAATAGGAAAGCGCGCTCACCAGCTTCTTACGGGACAACCGCGACATCTTCGCATGGAAGCCTTCTGACATGCCGAGGGTCCCACAGGAGCTGGCTGAGCACAAACTTAATGTTGATCCAGCCACCAAACCAAAGAAACAACATCAACGACGCTTCGCCCAGGACAAGAAAGAAGCCATCCGCACCGAGCTGGCAAAATTACTTGCAGCCAGGTTCATCAAGGAGGTGTTCCACCCTGACTAGCTAGCTAATCCTGTCTTGGTACGAAAGAAGAATAACAACAAGTAGAGAATGTGTGTCGACTACATAGACCTAAACAAGCACTGCCCAAAGGATCCTTTCGGGCTACCTCGCATTGATCAAGTGGTGGACTCAACAGCCGGATGCTCATTACTCTGTTTCCTCGACTGCTACTCAGGCTATCATCGGATTAGCCTACAAGAAGAAGATGCTATCATCAAATTAGCCAGCAAGAAGAAGACCAGATGAAGACAACGTTCATCACTCCGTTCGGCACCTACTGCTATACACCTAGAATGCAGGGGCAACATATCATCGTGCAATTCAGAGTTGTTTGAAGGCTCAGATTGGGCGCAATGTTGAAGCCTACGTTGATGACGTCGTAGTCAAGACAAAGAACCCGGACAGCCTCATTGATAACTTGTCCCAGACTTTCTCACACCTCAGGGAGTTCCAATGGATGCTCAACCCAACCAAGTGTGTGTTTGGCGTGTCAGCAGGCAAACTGCTGGGCTTCATAGTCAGCCACCGTGAGATTGAGGCCAATCTCGAGAAGATCACTGCCATCACATCTATGAAGCCTCCCAATGCTCTCAAGGACATCCAGAAGCTCACAGGGTGTATGGCGGCCCTCAACAGATTCATCTCAAGACTTGGTGATAGAGGATTGCCTTTCTTCAAGCTCCTCAAGAAGCAGGACAAGTTCATATGGACTGCGGAAGCTGATGCGGCGTTTGAAGACCTCAAGACTTTCCTCCAAACACCACCAGTTCTTACTGCACCAGCTGATCAGGAACCACTGCTCCTTTACATTGTAGCCACAACCCATGTGGTGAGCACTGCAATTGTAGTCGAGCGGGAGGAACCCGGCCATGTATTTAAAGTACAGCGGCCTGTCTACTTCATCAGCGAGGTGCTCACGGAATCAAAAATACGCTACCCCCAGGTCGAGAAGCTGCTCTATGTTGTCTTGATCACATCTCGCAAGCTGCACCACTACTTCAACGTTCACCGAGTTGTGGTAGTTACGTCTTTTCCAATTGGTGATATCCTCCACAATCGGACGCGATCGGGCAAATTTCCAAATGGGCGGTCAAGCTGGGTTCTCATATCGTCGACTTCGTCCCATGCGCCGTGATCAAGTCTCAGGCTCTGGTTGATTTTGTCATCGAATGGACTAAGATACAACAAGCAACACCCGAAGAACCTCCAGAACACTAGATCACGTATTTCGAAGGGTCAATGAAGCTTGAAGGAGCTGGCGCAGGAGTCCTCTTCATATCTCCTAAGGGAGATCAACTCAAGTCCATGCTCCAGATCCTCTAGAAAGCCACAAATAATAAAGCCGAGTATGAAGCTCTACTGTGCAGGCTGTGCCTGGCTACTTCTCTGGGCATCAAGCACATGGTGGTCTATGGTGATTCCTTGGTGGTCATCAACTAGGTCAACAAAGATTGGGACAGCACCATGGAGAACATGGATGCCTACTACATGGAGGTCCGTAAGCTTGAGAAACACTTCCATGGGCTAGAGTTCCATCACATCCTCAGAGACAACAACATGGCTGCTGATGCACTTTCCAATCTTGGTTCGCACCAAGCTCAAGTACCGGGTGGCGCTTTCGTCCATGAGCTGTTACAACCATCCATCAGGGAGTAGGAAGTACAGCCGACTACAATACCCACTCACTAGCAAGTCATGGTGATTACACCTGAGTGGACGAAGCTCTTCATCGAGTACATCCTACATCAGAAAGAGCCTAAAGATAAGGTGGAAGCAGAGCAAGTCATCAGACGATGCAAGAACTATACAGTAGTCGGCTCCACCCTATTCCGACGTGGCGCATCCTCTAGCGTCTTGATGAACTGTGTCCCTCCAGAAGTAGGACGGGAGATCCTTGAAGAAATCCACGTGGAATCTACAGCAATCATGCTGCCCACTGCACGATCGTCAGCAAGACCTTCCGATCTGGGTACTACTGGCCGTCCGCAGTGGCGGACACAGAAGAAGTCATGCGGACTTGTCAGGGCTGCCAGTTCTTCGCCCGACAAGCCCACGTTCCTGCAACAGTCCTCAACACCATACCACCCTCTTGGTCCTTCGCATGCTAGGGGCTGGATATGGTTGGACCGCTCAAGAAAGCGCCAGGGGGATTCAGATATCTCTATGTGGCAATCGACAAGTTTACAAAGTGGATTGAAGTCAAGCCGCTGGTCAAAGCTACAACACCAAAGGTGGCCAATTTCATCCAAGACATTGCTCATCGCTTTGGTGTCCCAAATCGCATTATCACTGATCTTGGTTCCCAATTCACAGGGGATGAGTTCTTTGACTATTGCGACAGTCTGGGAATAGAAGTTCACTACGCATTGGTGGCACATCCCCATGCCAATGGAGAGCTTACGGCCTCATACTCCAAGGACTGAAGCGAAGGCTCTACGAACCACTCAAGAAGTACGGCGGCAAGTGGGTGCAAGAGCTGCCAGCTGTGGTCTGGGGGCTAAGAACTCAGCCTAGTCAAGCAATAGAGCAATCGCCCTTCTTTATGGTCTACGGCTCTGAGGCAGTACTCTCGGTGGACATCGAGTACAATGCTCCAAGAATTCAAAACTACTCGGAGGAGGCAGCAGAGTAGAGCAGAGCAGAAGACGTTGACATGCTAGAAGAAGCAAGGGTAGCCACATTGATCAGAACAACAAAGTACCAGCAAGATCTTAGGAGGTATCATGACCAAAACGTCCAGTCTAACATCG
This sequence comes from Alloteropsis semialata, assembly GCA_004135705.1. Classification (NCBI taxonomy): domain Eukaryota; kingdom Viridiplantae; phylum Streptophyta; class Magnoliopsida; order Poales; family Poaceae; genus Alloteropsis; species Alloteropsis semialata. Next base: position 50,772,606 of record CM014271.1, read on the forward strand.
GTGATCTGGTCCTCCGAAAAATTCAGAGTACAAAAGATCAACACAAGCTGTCTTCACCTTGGGAAGGCCTGTTCATAGTATCAAAGGTTATCGGCCCGGTTACTTATCAACTACAACGGGAAGATGGAACAGATGTGCCTAATGCTTGGAATATCGAGCACTTGCGGCGTTTTTATCCTTAAAAGATTTTTAGGAGTCTTAAGAGTCAATAAAAGTCAGTCCATTCAATGTACCGATGTCGGCTTTATGCCAAATGATAATAAAGTGTCTATATTCCATTGTCATCAAGCTTGGAATTCAGATACATGTTTCGTGCTACGCTTGGTCTCTAAGCTACGCATATAATAAGTTTATGGATCATGCCGAGTTGTTAAAAGCAACTTAAATAGGCTAACATTCATAAACTAATGCCATCAACTTTCTATTTTCACACTGGGAGATCGGGCGCCACAAATACGGATAACAAGTACTGATTGTCGCCAAGACATAAGTATTTACATCTAATTCAGAGTTCATTACACAAGTTTCATTTATAACAAAAGAACCTAGAACTTAAGGCGAGAAACGATCTTCTCCGCCGTGTCCTTTTCCTCCTCCAAATAAGCGTTAAACATGTCTCGAGTACAGGCCAGGTTGACCTTACCCTCTATAATGCTCAACCTCTGGGCAGGCCACCAGGATCAGACTATGCCGAGTACTTGCTTAGTGCAAGACTGGGCTATCCTCTAGCAATGGGCACGAACCTGCCCAGGAGCAGCTTGGAGATGGTCGACAAGTGGAGGAGTAGGACCACTTGCAGGCACGCGCGCGACCAAGTTGACTAGCGGAGCAGCAGCTTCCTTCAGGGCTTCAAGTTCCGCTCTAAGATTGTTGATCTCGTCTGCTTGGCTGCGGATCTTGGCCATGTCCCGGATAAGCTGAGCATCGGCGTCCTTGCGCTTGCTCTTTTCTTCAGCAAGTTCCGCCATGTAGTCTTGTTCTCATTGCTCCGCTTGGTTTGCTAGCTCCTGCTCCCAATAGAAGTGGTTTTTCATGTCGGTGGCCTTGGCTCCATGTTCCTCAATTTTCTTCTCCTTCTCTGCATATGGAAGTCATATCATTATATTGTATGATTTATGCTAACTTGAAGCGAAGAAGTTGGCCACATACCTGTGAGGGACTGCTTTAGCGACTTCGTCTTCTCGACAATGTCATCGCGCTGATTCTGGTATAAATTCATCTTCTAGTACGCCACATACAGATCTAGGCGCAACTTGGCGCGTTCTTCTTCCCACGAAGACCGACCCTATGCCAAGTCTTTCTCCACCTTCTCTGCCCGAGTGAAGCAGGCATTCACTCGGTGGAGCATTTCTGATTTTTGATAAGAGCGGCAGAGTATGCTCTGTTTTCAAAAGAAAACAAGTCGGAGCATTGTTAAAGGACCAACATATGGAGATAAGTATAGTTACAGTATTGATTTACTATGTACTAACCTCTGTAAGTATAGACAGCTGTCCTTGCAGCGTAGCAGCTTTCTCCAGATCTTCCTGGTCGACTTGAGAGTCGAACAGGAAGGCATCTTCGTCTTCCGCTCCCGTGCTAGGCATCCCCGTGTAGATTTGGAAGGGTTCTAGTGTGGGTGCTCGGGGCTGCTTCTCCTGGAAAATCTCCTCGATTCTGGTGGCCTTAACAAGACCTGCAACCGCTTCAACTTCTTCAGCCTGAAGACTAGCCATCCGGGTTCTTTCTGTAGCTTTTGGCCATGCGCCTTGCGCAGAAGTACCCGAAGCGGCTTTCTCTGGCTCCTTTGATGATGATGTGGCTTGAGGCCTTGCTTCCTGGGGTTGTGCGTAATCTGGGGGCTTGGCTGCTCTACCTCCACTCCTTTGGTTTGTGTGTCCTTTGGCAGGCGCTGCTCGGGGATCACGGGCACTTGGAAAGGCTGGGGCGAAGGCGGCTGACTACACAGACAATGTGCAGTATTAACGAAATTTGATATAGAAGAAGAAAGAAGACTACAACTTCATCAATTTCGTCAAAGGGCCAAGGCTTACCGGCGTCAGTTCGCCAGAAGGACATGGATTTGTCCAGGGAGCCTTGATTGACCAGCTGCTGCACCATTTGGTCAGTTGCCTTGGATGGCTTCCTGACCAGAGTGGGGGCGGGCGCGGTCTCGAATACGGGCATTCCCGTGATGGAAATCCTGGGCTTTTTTTTTGCTTAAAGCGCCTTTCTTCACTATTTTGCCAGCTAGGGTTTTCTTGCATGAGCGCAGATTACCAAGCGAGGCTCGAGCGGATTGGAGGGCGCATGCGAGCGTGAAAGATTCGGATTTGTAGAATGGCGGCTGAAGTTGTTTTCCAACAAACTTAGCATCAACCGAGTTGTTTGCTCGCCCTATTGCACCTTCATTGAATACCTTCAGTAGTGAACATGATGTGCTCTTTGCCGACTTCTTTTGCAATCAGCCCCTGAGCTTTGATTTTTAAAACAAAGATGATGCAAAAACTTCCCCATTTAGTATAATGGTGTCCAGCTTTGAAAAGATGGACCAATTATGGGTTAGCGCTCGAGCCTAGAAATGTTTTCAAGGATTAAAAACAATTCTAGAGTCTATAATGAAAAAAGCTTTCCAAAAGAAATATATTATTTCCCCCTCAGCTCCCAAGCTTAAAGCTGATAACAATAAGCTTAAAGACTTTTAGGAAATAAATATTCTTTGATTCGAAAATAATTATCCCAATGAGCGTGAGCCCCCGAGTGTGGCAGAGCCTCCACATAGAAACTAACTCATTTTTGGACTTAATCACACAATTACGCATCTGGTATGCCTTTGTACTTGTGAATAGAATATGCCTAGGATTAACCTTTCGTTAATAAAAACAAGAGGAACCGCTTCGTATTCACATCTACTCCAGTTCACCATTCTCTGAAATCCAAACTCCACACCTGCGCGCGCCCTCGAATCCACTCTAGCCACACTTGGTGATCTGTGCTTGCGCGAGAAGATGCCCAATCAGCAAGATGGTGAAGAAAGGCTCCTCGAGCAAGAAGGAGCCCAAGATTCCCATCACTAGGATGCCTGTATTCAAGACTGCACCCGCCGTCGCTCTGGTCTGGAAGCCGTCCAAGGCAACTGGAGATATGGTGTAGCAATTAGTCAATTAGGGCTATCTCTTGGACAAATCTATCTCATTTTGGGGGACTGATGCCGGTAAGCCCTGGCCCTTTGATGAAATTGATGAAGTTGCTATCTTTGCCCCTTTCTATGAGCGCGGATTTGCCGTTCCCATTCATGATTTCCTCTGCGGCTTGCTTTCCTTCTATGGGTTAGAGCTAGTGCATCTCAAATCCAACTCCATCCTCCAAGTCTCTATCTTCATCCACCTCTGCAAAACCTTCCTAGGAATTGACCCCCACTTCAATCTCTTTCGCTTCCTATACCAGGTAAAGTCGAACCAAGGTGAAGTGATTGGTGGCGCGGGGATTCAGTTGCGCCAAGGAATGAAGAAAGAGTACTTCGACTTTGAGCTGAATGATTCCATCAAAGACTGGAACGACAAATGGTTTTATGTAGAGAACCAGCCCCCCAAACTGAAGAAACATTTAGGCCACCTACCCCGCCCGCAAGACAACTGGAACGAAGCCTTGGGGAGAACGAGTTGAATGGCATTGCCGAGTTGCTGAAGCTAATTGCCGATCTGAAGAAAAGAGGCCTGACTGGTGTAGGCATCACCAGGTCGTTTATCCGCCGCGGCATGCAGCCCTGCCAGAAGCGGGCTCACGCTGGCTACGAGTACACCAGGCCCACCTATCCAATTGGCATGACTGCCAAGGAGTTGTCTATTGATGAGGTTGCGCTCCACGTCCAAGCCCTATTTATGGACGCAAATGAGCTTCTAGTCCGAGTACCCAAGTACTCGGCTGAACGTCCACCACCGGCTGTATGTTTTTCACCTTGTTCTGGATACTTTTGCTGTAATCCGACTTCTTTCATAATACTTTGCTAACAGCTCTGTTCTCATCTATCTTAGGATTAGCGCATGAGGTACGCCTCCACCCCTCCTCCCATAGTGGAGACGGAGACCGGATCACCGCAGCCACCCCTTTCCTCACCTCCCAAGCAACCCGCTGGTGGCTCTGAGAGGGGGAAAGGCCCTGCTGACTCAGATGGAGAAGAAGAAATGGAATATTCGTCGACAGATGATGATCTTCCACCGCGTCGGTCTGGCGACGCCGGGCCGGGTGGATTAGGCCTAAAAAGGCTGAGCACGGAGGAAGCTCAGAGCCCCCAAGTCGTGAAGAAGAGGCGGACGGTGAGGAAAAGGACCAAGTCTCAATCTCAGAAACCCGCCGACTCCTCCTTACCAGAAGCTCACGAGCTTGATAATGATGTTGAAAAGGAGACAAACATACCTATGGGTATCCCACTTAACACATCTCCCTAAAAGGTATGTTTGAACTCAGTTTGACAACTCTGACATTGATTGAATTTGGTATCTTGACGAGATTATGTTCTTGTTGTGTAGTAGACTCAAGAGAAAACCCTGGAACCAGAAGAACAGACCCCTATGCATGAAGAACATCCATCTGGGGGAGTTTCCTTTGGTTTTGCAGAACTGGAATTCGAAATGGAATTCTCCAGGTAAGCAATCCAACTTGTTTGTCATGGAGTTCTTCCCTTGTTGTGGTGATTTTCTTTAAATTGTTCACTTTGTCATTGTAGTCGGCCACCGTCGCCCCAGCCTGCTGAAGTGCCCATGATCCCTGAGCAGAACCCGCCTGAGGACACACTGTTGACGGCTGTTAAGCACCAACAATAGCCATCAATATACTCGAATAAAGTGAAGGATTGCTAATACTCACACGCATATTTCCCTTCAAATAATATAGTTCCACATGTCCTTGGAGAATATTTGGTTGTAGGTGATTTGCTACAGAAATAAAGGAGAATCCACCCTCATGAATCCAAGTGACAACATCCCGACGAATCAGAAGCCGCCACGCATACATCACGTGGATTGAAGAGCCCACAATAGAGCCAAACCGCCTCAATCCACCGTGGACACATGCAACCACCCTTTGGGACCCATATGACAACGAACCTGAAGAAGCACACAGCGAGGAGAGCCAGCCAAGGGTCGGCCGAACCATTGGTTCGGCCGAACCGACCTTGGCTCGGTCCATCCTGGCCTTCCACGTTGTGCTCTCTCGTGCTCTCCTGAAGGTCGGTTCGAGGTGGATGCTAGAATATTCCCTCAGAGATGCTGCCTCTTGAGGCCTATAAATATGAGTGGAGGGGCTCCAAATGAGACACACACATATTTGGGCAATCACTCTCTTCCTTTAGGCTTTAGGCTTAGTGGAGTTAGGCTAGAGTAGCTCTATTCAGGTTCCAGGTCTCCTTGGAGCTAAGGGTATGGCTCTTGTATCTTCTAGTTCTAGGATAACTTTATTCTACTTCAGAGATATATCTTCTTCATATATTATTTGTCTTTGTCATGATATGGATGAGTTGTGCTTGTGTTCTTGCTATCATAAGTTGCTAGGCCTATATGCTCATGAGTTAGCCATATACCCTTGCTTCGGTAGTATAGACTTGAGTGCTTCCATACATGTTAGACATTGCTCTAGTTCAACTAGAGTATGGTTTCTTATGCATAACAATCTCCATGATCTATGCTATGGCATTGGTCCATCAGCCATTCTTATGGTGGCGTTGATCATAGTCTTATTAGTCCGGAATGGTCAACGTGTTGTGAACAATGCGAGCATGGAGCTCGGGTTGGAATCATCGATTGGATATGAGTGTGCCCCATGGTTTGGCCGGGGTAGGCCGCAGGTGGTGACAACCCTGTTGGACCCTCTAAAATCCCCCACGTTCGGGTATTGCCGTAGGAGTTCATAAATGAGTAGTCACTTCACCATGTGTAAGTGGCACGGGAGGTTATCTCCCCATGTGCTTGGGTGCATAGGCTTAGACTGTATATGTGTATTAATGCTTTGCTTTACCTTGATCAGTGCAGTATATAGGAAGTACATTAGAACCTAGATGCTATCTCTTAGTCCTTTCGTCACCAGTTTTTACAGCATCCTGGAACGAGCCCGCTTTGTGCAATTAATGCTCCATTTTATGTGTCCAAAATGCATGTTGAGTTTTTTGCACCGGATGTTTCTACTCCACCCTGTTAGATCAAAAACCATGTCTATTTGAGTTCTGGACCATTTTGTCCCTAGGTTTTACAACATCCCGAAACGGGCCCGCATAGTGCAATTAATACACCAGTTTGTGCGCCCGAAATGGATGTTGAGTTTATCGCACCGGATGTTACCACTCCACACCATTAGACCAAGAACAATGTCTGTTTGAGTTCTGGACCATTTTGACACCAGCTTTTATAGCATCCCGAAATGAGCCTGCTTAGTGCAATTAATGCACTATTTTTTTCGATCGAAATGATGTTGAGTTTTTCGCAACGGATGTTTCCACTCCACTCCATTAGATCAAAACCCATGTTTGTTTGTGTTTCGAACCATTTCATCACCAGGTTTGACAACATCCCGAAATGGGCCTGCTTAAAGAAATTAATGCACCATTTTGTTCGTCCGAAATGCATGTTGAGTTTTTCACAACGGATGTTTCCAGCCCACCCCCTTATACCAAAAACCATGTCTGTTTGAGTTCTGGACCGTTTTGTCTCCAGTTTTTACAGCATCGCGGAACAGGCCCGCTCAGTGCAATTAATGCACCATTTTGTGCGTCCGAAATGGATGTTGAGTTTTTCGCACAGGATACCACTCCACTCCGTTTGACCAAAAAACATGTCTGTTTGAGTTTTTCGTATCGAATGTTTCCACTCCACTCCGTTAGACCAAAAACCATGTCTATTTGAGTTTTGGACCATTTCGTCAACAGTTTTTACAGCATCCCAAAACGAGCCCGCTTAATGCAATTAATGCACTATTTTGTGCGCCCGAAATGCATGGTGAGTTTTCCACACCGAATATTTTCACTCCGCTATGTTAGACCAAAAACCACGTCTGTTTGAGTTTCGAACCATTTCTTCACCATTTTTTACAACATCCTGAAACGGACCCGCTTAATGCAATTAATGCACCATTTTGTGCGTTAAAAATGAAAGTTGAGTTTTTCGCACCGAATGTTTCCACTCCATTCTGTTAGACCAAAAACCATGTCTGTTTGAGTTTCGGACCATTTCGTCATCAGTTTTTACAGTGTCCCGAAACGAGCCCGCTTTGTGCAATTAATGCTCCATTTTGTGTTTCCGAAATGCATGTTGAGTTTTTCGCAACAGATGTTCCCACTCCACTCCGTTAGACCAAAAACCATGTCTGTTTGAGTTATGGTCCATTTCATCCCCTATTTTTACAACATCGCGAAACAGGCCTGCTTAGTGCTATAAATGCACCATTTTGTACGTCTGAAATGCATGTTGAGTTTTTCGCACAGAATGTTACCACTCCGCTCTGTTAGACCAAAAACCATGTTTGTTTGAGTTCGAACCATTTCATCACTAGTTTTTACAGCATCCCGAAAGTAGCCCGCCTAGTGCAATTAATGCACCATTTTGTGCGTCCGAGATGCATGTTGAGTTTTTCGCACCAGATGTTTCTACTCCACTCCGTTAGACCAAAAACCACGTCTTTTTTAGTTTCGGACCATTTTGTCACCAGTTTTCACAACATCACAAAACGGGCCTGCTTTGTGCAATTAATGCACCATTTTGTGTGTCCAAACTGCATGTTATGTTTTTTGCACCGGATGTTTCTACACCACACCGTTAGACCAAAAAATATGTCTATTTGAGTTTTTCACATTGGATGTTTCCACTCCACTCCATTACACCAAAAACCATGTCTGTTTGAGTTTCGGAACATTTCGTCAACAGTTTTTACAGCATCCCGAAATGAGCCCGCTTTATGCAATTAATGCACCATTTTGTGCGTTTGAAATGCATGTTGAGTTTTTCGTACCGAATGTTTACACTCCACTCCGTTAGACCAAAAACCATGTCTATTTGAGATCCGGATCATTTCATCATGAGTGTATACAACATCCCAAAACGGGCCCGCTTAGTGCAATTAATGCATCATTTTGTGCGTCCGAAATGCATGTTGTGTTTTTCGCACCGAATGTTTACACTCCACTCCGTTAGACCAAAACCATGTCTATTTGAGTTCCGGATCATTTTGTCACGAGTTTTTACAACATCCCGAAAAGGGCCCGCTTAGTGCAATTAATGCACCATTTTGTGCGTCCGAAATGCATGTTGAGTTTTTCGCACCGAATGTTTCCACTCTACTGTTAGACCAAAAACCATGTCTGTTTGAGTTTCGGACCATTTCATCACCATTTTTTATAATATCCCAAAATGGACCTGCTTAGTGCAATTAATGCACCATTTTGTGCGTTTGAAATGCATGTTGAGTTTTTCGCACCGAATGTTTCCACTCCACTCTGTTAGACCAAAAACCATGTCTGTTTGAGTTTCGGACCATTTCGTCACCTGTTTTTACAGCATCCCGGAACGAGCCCGCTTTGTGCAATTAATGCTCCATTTTATGTGTCCAAAATGCATGTTGAGTTTTTTGCACTGGATGTTTCTACTCCACCCCGTTAGACCAAAAACCATGTCTGTTTGAGTTCTGGACCATTTCGTCCCCAGTTTTTACAACATCCCGAAACGGGCCCGCATAGTGCAATTAATACACCAGTTTGTGCGCCCGAAATGGATGTTGAGTCTATCGCACCGGATGTTACCTCTCCACACCGTTAGACCAAGAACAATGTCTGTTTGAGTTCTGGACCATTTCGACACCAGCTTTTACCGCATCTCGAAATGAGCCTGCTTAGTGCAATTAATGCACCATTTTGTTTGTCCGAAATGATGTTGAGTTTTTCACAACGGATGTTTCCACTCCACTCCATTAGACCAAAAATCATGTCTGTTTGTGTTTCGGACCATTTCGTCACCAGGTTTGACAACATCCCCAAATGGGCCCGCTTAAAGCAATTAATGCACCATTTGTTCGTCCGAAATGCATGTTGAGTTTTTCACAACGGATGTTTCCAGCCCACCCCCTTATACCAAAAACCATGTCTGTTTGAGTTCTGGACCGTTTTGTCCCCAGTTTTTATAGCATCGCGGAACGGCCCGCTCAGTGCAATTAATGCACCATTTTGTGCGTCCGAAATAGATGTTGAGTTTTTCGCACAGGATACCACTCCACTCCGTTAGACCAGAAAACATGTCTGTTTGAGTTTTTCGTATCGGATATTTCCACTCCACTCCGTTAGACCAAAAACCATGTCTATTTGAGTTTTGGACCATTTCGTCAACAGTTTTTACAGCATCCCGAAACGAGCCCGCTTAATGCAATTAATGCACCATTTTGTGCGCCCGAAATGCATGGTGAGCTTTTCACACCGAATGTTTCCACTCCACTATGTTAGACCAAAAACCACGTCTGTTTGAGTTTCGGACCATTTCGTCACCATTTTTTACAACATCCTGAAACGGACCAGCTTAATGCAATTAATGCGCCATTTTGTGCGTTAAAAATGCAAGTTGAGTTTTTCGCACCGAATGTTTCCACTCCACTCTGTTAGACCAAAAACCATGTCTGTTTGAGTTTCGGACCATTTCGTCATCAGTTTTTACAGTGTCCCGAAACGAGCCCGCTTTGTGCAATTAATGCTCCATTTTGTGTGTCCGAAATGCATGTTGAGTTTTTCGCAACAGATGTTCCCACTCCACTCCGTTAGACCAAAAACCAAGTCTGTTTGAGTTACGGTCCATTTCGTCACATATTTTTACAACATCACGAAACAGGCCTGCTTAGTGCAATAAATGCACCATTTTGTGCGTTTGAAATGCATGTTGAGTTTTTCGCACAGAATGTTACCACTCCGCTCTGCTAGACCAAAAACTATGTTTGTTTGAGTTCGAACCATTTCGTCACTGGTTTTTAAGCATCCCGAAACTAGCCCGCCTAGTGCAATTAATGCACCATTTTGTGTGACTGAGATGCATGTTGAGTTTTTCGCACCGGATGTTTCTACTCCACTCCGTTAGACCAAAAACCATGTCTTTTTTAGTTTCAGACCATTTTGTCACCAGTTTCCACAACATCACAAAACGGGCCTGCTTTGTGCAATTAACGCACCATTTTGTGCATCCAAACTGCATGTTAAGTTTTTTGCACCGGATGTTTCTACTCCACTCCGTTAGACCAAAAAACATGTCTATTTGAGTTTTTCACATTGGATGTTTCCACTCCACTCCAGTACACCAAAAACCATGTCTGTTTGAGTTTCGGACCATTTCGTCAACAGTTTTTACAGCATCCCGAAATGAGCCCGCTTTATGCAATTAATGCACCATTTTGTGCGTTCGAAATGCATGTTGAGTTTTTCGCACCGAATGTTTATACTCCACTCCGTTAGACCAAAAACCATGTCTATTTGAGTTCCAGATCATTTCATCATGAGTGTATACAACATCCCAAAACGGGCCCGCTTAGTGCAATTAATGCACCATTTTGTGCGTCCGAAATGCATGTTGTGTTTTTCGCACCGAATGTTTACACTCCACTCCGTTAGACCAAAACCATGTCTATTTGAGTTCCGGATCATTTTATCACGAGTTTTTACAACATCCCAAAATGGGCCCGCTTAGTAGAATTAATGCACCATTTTGTGCGTCCAAAATGCATGTCGTGTTTTTCGTACCGAATGTTTCCACTCCACTGTTAGACCAAAAACCATGTCTGTTTGAGTTTCGGACCATTTCATCACCATTTTTTACAATATCCCGAAATGGACCTGCTTAGTGCAATTAATGCACCATTTTGTGCGTTTGAAATGCATGTTGAGTTTTTCGCACCGAATGTTTCCACTCCACTCTGTTAGACCAAAAACCATGTCTGTTTGAGTTTTGGACCATTTCGTCACCAGTTTTTATAGCGTCCCGAAACAAGCCCGCTTTGCGCAATTAATGCTCCATTTTGTGTGTTAGACCAAAAACCATGTTTGTTTGAGTTCGAACCATTTCGTAACTAGTTTTTACAGCATCCCAAACGAATCCGCTTGGTGCAATTAATGCACCATTTTGTGCGTCCGAAATACATGTTGAGTTTTTCGCACCGGATGTTTCTACTCCACTCTGTTAGACCAAAAAACATGTCTCTTTTAGTTTCGGACCATTTTGTTACCAGTTTTCACAACATCACGAAACGGGCCCGCTTTGTGCAATTAATGCACCATTTTTTGTTTCCAAACTGCATGTTGAGTTTTTCGCACCGGATGTTTCTACTTCACTCCGTTAGACCAAAAAACAAGTCTATTTGAGCTTTTCGCATTAGATGTTTCCATTCCACTCCGTTAGACCAAAAACCATGTCTGTTTGAGTTTCAGACCATTTCGTCAACTGTTTTTACAGCATCCCGAAACGAGCCCGCTTTATGCAATTAATGCACCATTTTGTGCGTTCGAAATGCATGTTGAGTTTTTCGCACCGAATGTTTACACTCCACTCCGTTAGACCAAAAACCATGTCTATTTGAGTTTCGGATCATTTCGTCACAAGTTTTTACAACATCCCGAAACGGGTCCGCTTAGTACAATTAATGCACCATTTTGTGCGTCCGAAATGCATGTTGAGTTTTTCGCACCGGATGTTTCTACTCCACTCCATTATTGGGGGATTGGCCAGTCCAAGAAACGCCTTCACCCGTGACTTTGTGTTTGAGCTCTTGGAGTTTGCCTTCGCTCGCTTTATTTGAAAGTCTATTACCTTTGCCACATATGAATACCATGCCTGAGTTCGGTTTCTTTCTCCTTCGCTAAGAGATTGGGCATCGAGGGGCGATCCGTTGCTCCCGGTGTTAATGGATGTCTGATACAGATGCGAAGGCGTCGTGAAGTGATTTATTGCCTTCGCTACCCTGATCCATTTTGTGAGGATGCGAAGGCAATTCCCAGATATTACTTGTGAATACTTGGTTCATCTTGTTATACAGGCTCAAGACAGGCTTGGATGATGGCGCGGCGGTCCTTTCTTCTCTAAGCAGGAGAAGGCCTCGCTCCGCTATGAAGGAGCTCTGGGTGGTGAAGGCAACAAAGGTCATAGGAGGCACGGTGAAGGCAGCGTGGACCAAGTCCAAACCGAGTCAAAGACGGAGTTACTGGTCTACGCATTCACATTGAGACGTGTAAATGTGCCCTTATGCCCCTGGGAACCGAAGGTTGTATAGTCTAGAGGATGATGCCTGATTTTCAGGGGTATAAGGGGAATGTAAAATGTGCCTCTTGACCTCCCTATAAAAGGGGACCTCCCACCAACGTGTAAAGGGCTGATTCCCGAGAACACTGTTGATAGGTAATTTACTGTTGCTTGTCCTTATTCTCTGTCTTGGCTATTGATTGGGTTTATTGGCTTCGGCTAGTAACCCAACAACTGGCGCCCACCGTTTGTGCTGTGCGCGAAAACAACCCACGAACACCGCCATGCCACTAGCGAAAAGAGTTACCAGAAACCCCAGAAATGCCACCGAAGACACAACCACCACCGGCTAAGCCAATGCTCAAGCCTTAATTCCACCAGCCACACTTCCACCCATAACCGAAGCCATCACTAAGGAAACGGAAGTCGATGAAGACGCTCTCACCACCGAAGAAAGGTTGCGCAGGGTGGAGGACAGGCTCCGCCTTCGCCGTCTGGAGCAGCAAAGAGAGCTCAAAGCTGCTCAGCTTGAGCTGCAACAACAAATGCAGGAAGAAGAAGAACAACAACAACACCAACTGCTGTAGGTCAGGAAGCAGTTGGAGGAGCTGAGGCAAGCGAAGCAAAGAAGACTGAACACCGCAAATCCCAGAGCTGCGAAGCTCCGAGAAGAACTTGAAAGAGCCAAGAAACAAGTTGCTGAACTTCAAGCAGAACTCAACGATCCAATTGCCTTTGCCGATACGGGACCAAATCGTATGTCCACATCTGAAACTGGATTCCAAGTGCTGCACACTCGTCCCATCGACCACAATTGCCCTCTCTCAGAAAATCTACAATTGGCAAGATGGCCGCCTTCGTACAAGCCCATCTCTCTACCAAGGTACAATGGCCTCACCGACCCCAAGCAATTTCTCATGAGCTACGAAGCTGCAATAGCTTCAGCAGGTGGAGATGGCGTGGTGCTAGCAAAGTCCTTCATCATCGTCTGCGATGGCACCGCAATGAATTGGTACACCAAGCTTCCAGGCTTATCCGTCACCAGCTGGTATGATCTGAAAAGAGAGTTGATCAAGAACTTCAGCATTATGGGAGATCAGGCACTCTCATATGCAGAGCTAACTCTACATCAACAGCCGAAGGAATCTCTGGAGGACTACTTTCGCAGGTTTGTGGGACTGCGATCTCAGGCTCCTCATATTCCTGACAAAGCCGCCAAATTTGCAGCAATCCAGGGGCTTCGGCCAGGTCCCTTTGCGTAGCACATTGCAAGGGAAACACCAGCAACCCTTGGAGATCTATATGAGGAGTTCGAGAAATATTGTCGATCCAACAATGATAACCGAATGCGAATTACTAGAGAAGCTATTTTGAGAAGCCAGTATGACTCCCAAAACAAGCAGCACCACTGCAACCAAAACAACTACCAAAACTACCCATCCCAAACCATCATGAGTGTGGAGAGCCCACCTTCGCTCCCACAAAACAAACCCATCTACCCAAAAAACCAATACCAGAGCCAAAGAAATGAGCCTACCTAAAGGGGTGGAAGAACCGGCAGAGGCCGAGGAAGAGGAAGGGGTCCACCTTCGAGACCAGAGCTGTTTTGCCAATATCATGGCAAAAATCACACCCATAGCACAGAGCAGTGCCGAGACATCAAGAGAACCATCGACAAGTTGAAGGTAGACAAAATCCAAGCTACCCAAACGAAGCCATCCTCGGCTTCGCACCCCAACACCCAAATACAAACACAAACCCAAGCTATCCAACCATACTGCCCAGCATATCCCTTCCTAACCTCAAACTTTTCCATCCTACAACGGCGATGGCGACTCAATTTTCGCCTTCGCCGCAAACTTTCCAGCATTATTACCCACAAATCCTGTACCCACAATTCTACCCTCAAACCAGCCAGCCTATCCCAAACAAAGACATCAAGGTAGAGAAATTGCCACCTCCACTTCCACCACCACAAAAACAACAAGACCAAACCACAGCAAATCCCTTGCCCAGTTATGGCCTCATTATGCCTATAACTGGAGGATCCTCACTTGCCTTCGAGACGAAGAAGCAGAGAAAGAGTTACTTCAGCCAAGTCAACAACATCTCAGTTGACTGTCCTTACAAGAAAGCGGAATGGTCTCACATGCCAATTACCTTCACTGAAGAAGATCTCAAACTCCACAACTTCCCACACAAAGACGCAATATCAATAGAAGCCAACATTGCTGGCTGGAGAATTGGAAAAGTGCTTGTGGACACAGGCAGCTCTGCGGATATCATCTTGGCAAAAACTCTCAGATCAATGACCAACATCAACCCAGACAATCTAGAGCCATCAGATACACCTTTGGTTGGCTTCGGGGGAAAGCGCACTGCAACATTGGGGAAAATTACATTGCCAGTATCTTTTGGCGACACATCAAATGCAAGAACTGAGTTCATCACCTTCGATGTCGTCGACATATTCTTCGACTACAACGTTATCTTCGGCAGAGGAGTCATAAATACCTTCGATATCATCATAAGGCAAGCTTTCTTGTGCATGAAAATGCCAGCTCTCAAAGGTGTCATCACCGTCTTCGGTGATCAAACAGAGGCAAGAAGAATCGAATATGCCAACACCCCAGGCTAGAGAAAAGTACATGTACTAGAAGAAAGAGAACCTACCTACCCTGAGGAGAAGCCGATCACTGAGAAAGACAGCAAAGCTATGCAAGGTGCAACAGAAACGAAGGAAGTATAGTTGCAGCCTGATGTCTTCAACAGAAAAGTCATCATCGGTTCAGATCTCGAACCGGACGAAGAGGAAAGACTGATAGAGTTCTTGAGAAACAACAAAGATGTCTTCGCTTGGTCAAGCAAAGATTTACCAGGTGTTGACAGGAGCACAATTGAGCATAAACTTGCAATTAGCCCTGAGATAAGGCCGAAGAAGCAGAAACTAAGGAAAATGTCCGAAGAAAAAGTGAATGCAGTTAAAGCCGAGGTGCAGAGGTTGCTGGACGCAAATGTTATATGTGAAGTTGAATATCCCAAGTGGTTAGCGAACACTGTGCCGGCAAGTGGAGAATATGCATTGACTTCACCGATCTCAACAAAGCATGTCCAAAAGATGACTTCCCACTCCCAAGAATTGACAAAATCATTGATCAAGCTGCTACAAATGAGATTATGTCTCTCCTAGGTTGCTTCTCTGGTTACCATCAGATATGGATGAAGAAGGAAGATGAAGAAAAAACCAGCTTCATCACCCCTGTTGGCACATTTTGCTTCATCAGAATGCCCGAGGGGCTTCGCAATGCTGGTACCACTTTCTGCTGCATGTCCAGCATCGTATTCAAAGAAGAACTCTTCAAAACAATACTTGCATACGTCGATGACATTATGGCCAAAAGTGTGAAAAGGCAAGATCACATCAGATCTGGCAGTTGCCTTCGCTCGAATGAGACAAGCTGGTCTCAAGCTCAACCCGGAGAAATGTGTCTTCGGAGTAACCAAGGGTAAATGAAATCAAAACCAATCCAGACAAGATCAATGCAATCCTCAAAATGGAAGAGCCCAAATGCATTAGAGATGTGCAGAAACTCTCTGGCAGAATTGCAGCACTTAACAGATTTATTGCAAAGGCAGCTGAGCGCAGTTTACCCTTCTTCGCAACTCTAAGAAATGCAACAAAATTTGAATGGGGAGAAGAGCAATCGAAGGCATTTCACGAGTTATGGCAATATCTGATGCAGCTCACAAAGCTGACAATTCCTGACCCGAAGGCACCCCTATTGATGTACATCGCAGCTTCGCAATCAGCTGTCAGTGCCGCACTTATTGCAGAAAAGCTAATTGAGGGCAGAAAGATACAACAGCCAGTATATTATGTCTCTGAGGCATTGAATGAGTCGAAGCTATTCTACACTGAGATTGAGAAAATGATCTATGCTGTGGTGATGGCATCCAAAAAACTAAGGCATTATTTCAAGGAGCACAACATCAAAGTGCTCACAGATCAACCACTAAAAGAGCTGCTGAGTAACAAAGAAGTTTCGGTAAGAATACGCAAATGGGCCGCAGAGCTGTCTAAATATGTGGTCGATTTCGAGCGAAGAACAGCAGTGAAATCACAGGTCTTGGCTGATTTCATAGCCGAGAGGACATCGCCTTCGGCAGAAAGTCTGATCAGAGAAGAAAACTGGCTAATACATTGTGATGGTGCTTGGGGGGACAAAGGAGCTGGCATCACGGCGATTGTACAATCGCCTTCGGGCGTCAAAATGAGATATGCAGCGAATCTTGAATTCTGCAAAACCAGCAACAGAAGTACAAACAATGTCGCTGAATACAAAGCTGTGCTATTGGGGCTCAGAAAAGCGAAGGCGCTGGGGGCTCAGCGCTTCATTGTGAAAACTGATTCGAAGGTGGTAGCAGATCATATCGAAAAAGAAAGTGTTGCGAAACAACCAGAGCTGATCAAGTATCTGACTACAGTTCGAGCAATGGAGAAAAAATTCAAGGGCTTTACAGTAGAATACATCCCGAGGGCCAAAAATGAAGAAGCTGATGCATTGGCCAAAGCAGCAGCAAAGGGGGACAAACTGCCACCCGATGTCTTCTTCCAGACATTGACAACACATTCGATCAAAGATCTTGATGAGCAACCAAAATTGATCAATGCAATAAACTCAGAGGACAGGCGATCATCCATAATGGCATACCTCAGAGGATACTATGAACCAATTGATGAAGACGACCTCAAAACCATGCAGCAGAGAGCAAGGTCATATCAAATCATTGACAACATTCTATACAAGAAAGGAGTTGTGGCTCCTTGGCTTCGCTGTGTGTCAATAAGCGAAGGCAGAGAGCTGATACAAGAGATACATAGTGGCTTATGCGGAACTCACATTGGAGCGAGGGCAATTGTGGGGAAGGCAATGAGACAAGGGTTCTATTGGCCTTCGATCATCAATGACGCAACCAACACAGTCAAGACTTGCGACGAATGTCAAAAGTGCGCAGCAACCAGAAAATCACCTTCGGAGCTATCACAGCTTATAATTCCAACCTGGCCGCTCCAGAGATGGGGCATCGATCTGGTAGGTCCTCTTCCAACAGCTCAAGGAAACCTGAAATATGCAATAGTTGCAGTGGAGTATTTCACCAAGTGGATTGAGGCAAGGCCATTAGCGAACATCACAGCGAAGACAATCATCAAATTCTTCTAGCAGCAAATCACAGTGGATAATGGGAAGCAGTTTGACTGCGATGAATTCAGGCAGTATTGCATGTCCATAGGGACGAAGGCAAGATTCGCATCAGTATACCACCCCCAGTCCAATGGCGCTGTTGAAAGGGCAAATGGCATCATATTCACCGCCATCAGAAAATGCCTGGCAAACTGTAAGAAAAAAGGCAAATGGGTGGAGGAAATGCCGAAGGTAATCTGGGCTCATAACACATCCACTTCAAGAGCAACCCAATTCACACCTTTCAAGCTGTTATATGGCGAAGAGGCAGTATGTCTGGAGGAGATCCTTCACAAGGGGCTTCGCACTCAACAGGAAGCGCCCAAAGATAGCGAAGCTATAGACAAAGATCTCACAGAAATTTACAGGCTGCAAGCAGCCAAGAACATCTCCAAGTATCAAGAAGAAACAAGAAAATGGTGTGACAAGAAAGTGGTAAGAAAGGACATAAAGATAGGTGACTGGGTGCTAAGGAAGAACCCAAATATGCCTTCGGGGAAGCTGCAAAACAAATGGGAAGGCCCATTCCTAGTCATCAAGAGCAATAGACTAGAATCATTTCACCTAGGTGATGGCGAAGGCAATGAGCTGCCGCATTCATGGAATGCGGATAGCTTGCGAAGGTACTACCTATGAACACCATGTAACAATTGGCTTTCGTAATCTATAAACGAAGTCAATTGATAGAATAGATTTTCATTTTTCCCTTCAAAAGCCCGTACTCTTTTCCTCACAGGGGAACCCTTACCAAGGGGTGAGGTTTTTAACGAGNTACCCATTATGCTGCTAGTCTCACTCCTTCTCGACACGCTAGAGCTTCCACCTCCTCAGCTGAAGCACAGAGATGGAAGACACGCCATGTTGAGAGGATCACCTCCCCAGGTCTTTAATAATTCCACCCATGTTTGCCTCCACTGATTCTTGAAAAGCACTATCCACATTTAGTTTGACCCAGCCTTCAGGTGGAGACCGCCATGCTTCCTTTGGCCTTTCTTCATGCCGCACCTTCCTTGTTCTCTTGTGTTGTGACCAGCTATGAATGATTGGTCGTTTACCTTTTGTATCTTGCACAATTCCATGCTCGATGTTCACTAATGAGTTCAAGTAGCTTATGAGGTATCTAGCTGATCCGACCAATGATGCAGTACCATTCTCATGAACAACATCATTACACAAATGCCATGACCTTTAGAAGAGATGTATAATCTGTGTTCTTTGATCCACATTGATTTTCTCCAATAGGAGGAGCCAATCGGGTCCTGAGTTAATAATCATATTCACCGCCATCAGAAAATGCCTGGCAAACTGTAAGAAAAAAGGCAAATGGGTGGAGGAAATGCCGAAGGTAATCTGGGCTCATAACACATCCACTTCAAGAGCAACCCAATTCACACCTTTCAAGCTGTTATATGGCGAAGAGGCAGTATGTCTGGAGGAGATCCTTCACAAGGGGCTTCGCACTCAACAGGAAGCGCCCAAAGATAGCGAAGCTATAGACAAAGATCTCACAGAAATTTACAGGCTGCAAGCAGCCAAGAACATCTCCAAGTATCAAGAAGAAACAAGAAAATGGTGTGACAAGAAAGTGGTAAGAAAGGACATAAAGATAGGTGACTGGGTGCTAAGGAAGAACCCAAATATGCCTTCGGGGAAGCTGCAAAACAAATGGGAAGGCCCATTCCTAGTCATCAAGAGCAATAGACTAGAATCATTTCACCTAGGTGATGGCGAAGGCAATGAGCTGCCGCATTCATGGAATGCGGATAGCTTGCGAAGATACTACCTATGAACACCATGTAACAATTGGCTTCGTAATCTATAAACGAAGTCAATTGATAGAGTAGATTTTCATTTTTCCTTCAAAAAGCCCGTACTCTTTTCCTCACAGGGGAACCCTTACCAAGGGGTGAGGTTTTTAACGAGGCGGTGCTAATTGTAACTCGTGCGAAATATATGAACAAGCTATTCCCCAAAAGAAGTTGCATCGAAAGCGATTGGCTTCGACCAAATCACTGGTATTCAATAAACCAAAAAGAACTAAATTGACCCTACCAAAGGTAAGGCCAATTTAGATCTAAAATGCTCTCTAAGGAGTAAAAACGGCTTCGGCTCAGATTGCCTTTTATACATACAAAATGCTTACTCTAAGGAGTAAAAGGGGCTTCGGCTCAAGTTGTCTTTTATACATATAAAACGCTTATTGGGGAATAAGAGTGGCTTCGGTCCATTCTGAACTCCCACGTGCAAAACGCTCTCTAGCTGAAAATTTGAACGTTAAGCCTAAACTCGCTTTGGGGGAGGAGGCGTTTCTCTCAAAGGAAAAGGCAAAACGAGTTCAATCTTTTTCGCTTAAACATGTTGCATACTGTACGATAAGATTAGCAAAGCACACAATGATATTTTGTCTTCGCATGAATAAATATAAACTTGCTTTGGGGGGAGGAGGCGTTTCTCTCAAAAGCAAAGACAAATCGAGTTCATATTCATTCATACAAAAGATGTTATTACAGCACTTCCTTACAATCAAGTATTTCTCAAAACATTTCAAACACATAACCATAAAACTGTTCGCCAGACCTCCTAAAGCGAGGGGCATTGTAAACGCATGCAAAATCTTCGACATCAGGACTAACTTCCAATGGCTCTGCCTTAGGAATGCCCAGAGAAACAGCTTCAGCATTCCTCTGCGCAGCAAGCTCGACTCGATCCGAGCCATGAGCAATAAATGAAGTGAAAAAAATCAAAAACGCCAAATTCAGTGCGACGATAAAACTCGTGACAATACTCTAAAAAGTCACCATGACTAGAGTGCGGATAAAGTGGTCGAAACTCCTTCAATGCGAAGCCAGAAATACAAAGAGGCCCATCACGCATGGCCAACGGCGTAAGTTCAAGCATCTCATCACCCTGAATATACACAAATGTACAAGTTCAAAAGAACTGCCTGCTCCATAAAGCCCTACCTCTAATTACAATTTAAAATGTCCTTAGACCTGTGGATCGACTCGGGGGGCCCCTTGGCCACTTTGTCCTTGCGAAGAAGAAGAACCACTGATGCGAACCCGCTAGGGTTTGCTCCCAATCTTTCGATGAGAGGGAGAAGGGGATAACTCAATTGGAGGAGATGACGTTCACGGCCCGACTACAACCATCCAAGGATGTGCCTTAGCAACCGATACACCACCTCCTATGGCTGCCGCGATCTTGTGGAGCGCATCACCCGGCCACTAGGGCACCCGTTCCTGCAAGCAATCGAAGAACTAGCTAGAACAAGTATACAAGTACTAAATTGCTAGATGCAGATGAAGGTTTCAAACTCAATCACAATCTCAATAAGGTGGGGTTCCGAAGACAGGAAGACGGGCGGCTGATCCAACACGCGCGCTTCAAGCAAGTAGCAATGGCTAAACTTGATCTAAACAAAACCCAATCTCTTTGTGGCGGCTATGGAGGTATATTAGATGGTAGGGGACGACCAAGATGTGGTGGAGGTCGTCCCACAACCCTAGGATGCGCCCCTATGCCACATGATACACGGGCCATCGGGCCAAAATCAGGCGACGCAGCACCCTGGATAGAAAAACCTCGCGGTGGTAATTTGATGACTCCGGGTGACTCGGAGCAGATATGGATATGAAGCTAGATCCATTGGAAAGTAGACTTCATCACCTTTCCATAGAGTACTTGAACTTCCAAAATGGAGCACGGATGAAGTCGTGGCGGCCGTCATAAGTTGGCCCAATGCTGCAGTCCGAATCCAACTCCAAAACATGTTGGATTTGATCTCTTTCTTTCCTTGGGCCAAAAGTGACGTGATGGCCTGGTAGAGGACGTGGGGAATACTTGGACTTGGTCCCCAATCAACATATTTGGTCCTCCATGCCTTCTATGTGTGTTTAACACCCTTTTTGATCCACGAATGTATTTCTGAAAATGACAATGAACATACATCATGGCGCAGCATCAATTCATCAAATGTATCAAATATAATCATGATACAGCAGTGATTCACCTTTTGTTTACAAGCCATTATTATGGTCATATCTGAGCTGGTGATGTCGTCATCATTCTCCTCTTCTTGGCTGCAAGTCGTCCTCGACTTGCTCCAGTGGCATTCAATGGTTATTGGTTTGATGTTGGAATGTGGAGCGATGGCCATGTTGCACAGCCACAACCAGCAATGCTCCCCTTCTTCGGGCTGATCCTGTTGTATAAGAGAAACACTAGGGAAACTTTGCAAGACATTATTACTGTTAGTGCAGCCCCCTATTTGATCATGGTATTGCAGGCCAAAAGGAGAATTCAGATTAGAGCAAATATAAACTTTATGCATCAAATATTCTCTTTTGTTATCATATTTTCCAATTGCATGAAGTGAAAAATGATTAACACATAGCAAACCAGATTTGTCATATAATTCATTCTCCAAAGTATTCAGGTCACAAAGAAAATCAAGTTCGATATAACCTAAACAATTTAAAGAATATACAATTTTCAACTCCTCCTTCTCACTAGCAATGCAATGAACATGCCTTGTTTCAGCATGTGTATCATCAAGAATAGAAACATCATGTCCATGCATTAGTCGTGTTGTAGTTATGAGTGAAGCATGATCATACTCACATGGACTGATTTCAGCATTGAATGTGTTGCTTTGCTCACTCACCTCTGACATGGTAGGTGCTGCACAATCTTTCTTTTGACACTTTAGCAGCAGGTGTAGTTGCTCAAATTGCTCAATGCACTCAATGGTATTGTTCTCATCCTCCTGCAAAATGTTATGGACAGCAAGGGGAAAAAGAGAGTGCTCTAACTCTAGTTGTGGTGCTGCAACCTGAGAAGAAGTATCACACAACTCTTCGCTCGCATCGCTTCGTTCAGCATAAACAAACATACCTTCACTCCCTTCCTTTGATGGGTGTGCAAATAATTCCTTTGTATTCTGTCCAAAGTTAGTCACAGTAGAGCACATAACAATTTTCGCACCACTGATTTTTTTTATTTCACAAGTAGGTAGCAATTCAGCCAATTTCTTTGCACTCAAATCATTTGCAAGTTGAATCTCAATTCTTGAAGCAAGGTCAATCAAACAAGAGATAGAATCATACGTTTCATGCAATAGTCTAGCTTGAATTTCAATGTTAAGCCCCTTTAAAAATCTAATTTCAGTAGCTTGTTCACATTCTTCCAAACCACAATGCAGCATATGAAATTTCAGATCATGATAGTATACATCAACTGAGTTTTTACCTTGTTTTAAATTATTTAATTTATCAAGCATTTGATTAGCATAATATTTAGGAACATGATTTTCTCTAAAAATTCTTTTCATATCCTTCCATGTTTTAAGAACTTTATCATGTCTCAACAAGTGCTTCCACGAAGTCAAAGCATAATCAGTTAAAATAGAAGAAGCAGCTATAACTTTTTGCTCTTCAGACAAATCATATTTTCTGAATTCTTTATCTACTTTTACCTCCCAATCAATGGATGCTTCAGGATCATACATACCAGCATATGAAGGCAAGAAATAAATGACGTCTTCAATCTGAAGGTATAGTTTTGTTGGCTCAAAAATCTCTGTATCACCTGCCATGATTAGTAGAAAACAAGAAACACAAAAACAATTCGTATCCTCCTGTCAACTACTAGGATGTGGCTGTTGTAAATCTCTCAATCTCAAGCTATTGAAACAAGCTCTTACAAGTTCTTACCAAGCAAAACAGGAGGTGATGGCAACCAACAAGTCAGCACCTGTGGAAGGAAGTGTATCGGTGCCGCAGCAACAAGACCTATCAAGCTGTAGTCGAAATATGTGGAGCTATAGGTGGGCTGAAGCAAGGAAGTACTAGCACCACGTAAGTCACAAAAGCAAGTTGAATAAACGTTTAACGGCGGTACTGTGCTGGTCCTAGGCTAGAACGTGCTAGAGACGCGAGCCTGGACACAAACGAAGTCACCGAACTGCAACAAGGAAGGATCATAAGGAGCGGAATAGCAGCAAAAGAAACCCCTTTTTTTCTTTCTCTATCTTTTCTTGCTTTCTTTCTTTCTATTCTTTCTTTCTTTCTTTACTTTCTTTCTTTACTTTCTTTCTTTTTTTTTCAAGTAGCACAAATGCAGCAGCAAGATCAAACAACTAGCTGGCTGTTTTTACAAACCCAGCAGATACGCAAATCTCCAAGATGATTGCGAAGCGCTCAGAAAGAATTTTGGACCAAGGTCAGATCCATTGGAACAAGCACAAGTCAAGGTTTCCAGATTGTATTTAAACACCCAATTCGGAGTTTAGACAAAGGAAATATGGCGTTTTTCTTTTCAGGCTGAAACTGGACTCCGAATCGAATTCTGTTTTGAACTTGTGTGGTTTCTATTTGTAGATGGAAGGATGGACGTGGATGGAACTTCAAAGGACGTGGTTAGGGCTATGATGGCAAGTGAAACAATGGATTATCGAAATCAATTCTGATTTGTGGGGAAATATGATTTGTAAAAACCCGCTAGGGTTTGTGCCCAATCTTTCGATGAGAGATAGATAACTTCGATTTGGACTAGAGAGATGTTCACGGCCCGACTACAACCATCCAAGGATGTTGCGCCTTAGCAACCGATACACCTACTCCAGCGGTCGCCGCGATCTTGTGGAGCACCATCAACCAAACCACGAGGGTAATTCCTGCAAGCAATCGAAGAACAAACAAGAACAAATAGAACAAGCAACTCAATTGCAAATATGGAGATTATAATCAATCTAATATCACAAAGGTGGGGTTCTGAATCGAGTAGAACAGATGGTCTCGCCGACACATGCGTCTACAAGGAAGTAGCAATGGCTAAACTTACATCTAAACAAAACCCGTGTTCCTGGTGGCGGCTAAGGGGTATATGACGTGGGAAGGATGACCACAAGGGTGTTGTGGTCGTTCTCTAACCCTAAGACGCGTCCCTAATGGACCCAACTTGATACATAGCCCATTGGGCCAAAATCAGGTGACGCAGCACCATGGGCTGAAAAGTACTTTGTAGTAAAACGACAATAGCGGCCGACTCCGAATAGATATGACCATGAGGCTGGATCTGTTAGAAAGTAGACTTTATCAGCTTTCCGTGAAGTACTTGAACACCCAAAATGGAGTCCAGATGAAGTTGTGGCATCCATCACAAGTTGGTGCTGTCCTGCAGCCCGAATCCTGCCTGCGCGAATCCTCTCCCCTTTTGGTCCTCTCCATCGTTCCTAAGCAAAAGAAGAGTGCATGCATTTCCATGTTCTAAATAATCTAAATATGAACTCAAGAATGAACTCACTTGATTGTTGAGTTGGCGAGCACGAGCACGAGTAATAGGACCAGAAACTGGTACTGGCGTAGGCGGCGTGGATGACGTAGACGGCATGGACGTATCGGTGGTATTGATGTCCTCATCAACCACCGGCTTCGTCGGCAGCAGAATCGGTAGCAGCAGAACTTGTTCCAGCACTGGCTTCGGCAGCTTCCTTGATAGCCGCTTTCCTAGCAGCGGCTTCGGCTTCAGCTTTTTGTTTCTTCAGCTCCTTTGACTAAGAATACATAAGCTATCAAATAAAACAATACAAAATTAAAAATAAAAAAAAATCAAGGTTGATCATGATGGTAACTAACAAAGTACCTTCGCAAGTCGGTCGCGGATAATATTCTGAGCCGCTTGACGCCCATTGGCAACCCAGAAATGCTTCAGGAAAAGCGCCTTCGCAAGCAACACTTGTTTTGGAAAATAATCAGCGTCGGCAGGATCCCTAGGCGCCGGATAAGGATAGCCTTTCCGAACTAAGGCATTATAATGATCACAGACATTGTCTGACAGAATCTTCATTAAATTGCAAGAACACAGGTTGACAGCGAAGTCACTGACCGACTCAATGACTGTGGGAAGCGAAGCAAATTCATGGTCAATTTAGCCAAAAAGCTTGTCCAAGCTATACTCCTTAGTGGGGAAGGGAATAGGCTCCGCTCCAAATTGTCGCAAGGCCTCCTTATACAAGCAATATAGCTTCAGGCCGCGTTCCCATGCAACATTGATCCCATCTTCTTTTTCCTTGTGAAGGGAAAGGTTTGAAGTCTGCAGCGACAAGGCCTCACGCTCAAAATCCTCGCTGCGAGACCGATATGACTCGGCATCGCACGAAAGCTTTTCCTTCACCGCAATGAGAGTGTTAACCTCGCTCTTCAAATCAGAAATAATGTCAGTATCCTCGACAACTTTCTTGCGAAGGCCTTCCAGGACATCATCCTTGTCCACAATCTGCGCCTCTAAGGCAACAACCTTATCTTTCAGTGCATTGGCTTCACCAGCTCGACTCTCAAGAGCAACAACCTTATCTTTCAAAGTCTGGTTCTCTCTTGCAAGGGACTCGTGATCCTGGCGAAGAAGAGTTTTCTCATTCTCTAGATCTTGCTTAATCCTATCAACAGTTGCTTGGATCTGGAGAAGCTCAGTTTTTTCCCTTCGCAACCTCACTAGCCCCTCGCGCTCAGCAGCAATCAAGTTGAGGTTCAGAACCTGAGCGTGCAATTCATTGATAGCTACAACAACCTGTGAGAGAAAACAATCTCCTCGATCAGTATTACGAGATCGGCAACTCGAAGCCAGGTCAGTAATAAAATAGAAAGCAAAGGCATGGAATTCACACCTTTAATCCCGAAGCCAGAATGTTAGAACTGATACTCTCAGGATCCAAGGTTCGCACAAGACGTTGATATTCTACAAAAAATAATGTCAACATTATTACCTTCGCAAAAAATAGCTATAACCCTGATCAAATAAAACACCGTCAAAGTCTCGGAGAGGCCCACCTTCGCGCATGCGAGCCGGCCCCTCTTCTTCGCCACCTACTAGACAAATCTCTTTTGCATTAGCACCAAACAGCAGACTAACTAATGTCGCTAAAGGGAAAAATCAGAGGCAATATAACAAGTACCTTCGGGAAAAGGAGGAATGCTCGCCCCCGCATCAACATCCATGTCCGCGCGAGAAGCAGTAGCCCTCTCAGCGGCCTCAGAAGTCTCAGCTTCGGCAACCTCCTTTCCCTTAGCTTGAGCATCCACTTCAACGGTTTCGGCAACATGGGCCAAAACTTCCAAAGAATCTGTGGCAAGGGGGGGAGAAGTCAAAGCAGATGATCGAGGACTAACTGGCCTAGTATCCATAGGGGCTTCGGCGATGGGCTCCTCAGCTTCATCTTCAACATTAACCTCTTCGAGCACATTTTCTGTAATGGGAACATCCCGAACGGGGGTATCCTCAAACTGGCTAATATCAATACCGTCATCGAAAGGATCAGGCACTCGGGCACTCCCAGATGTCTCAGGAACTCTTTCACAAGCAATGTCAATATCAACAAATGGATTCTGCGCTAGGTAGCTTCCTAGCAAAGGAAGACTCGTGCCCTGAAAGTAATTCCCAAAGAGAGCAATCTCACCTAAGAAGATATCATCTCTACTTCGGGGAGCTGAGCTTATAAAACCAGTCACAGGCGAAGCCGGCAACGGTGCTGGAGCCGGAGCCGCCGGTGGCGCCCGAGGAGGTAGAGGCAGCCGACCACCACGCGAAGTAGAGGAAACAGCTACAACTGTCGGACAAACACCATGCGAAACTGAAGAAACGGCCATAGCAGCTGGAGCTGCAACTGCCAATGGAACAGCAGCAATGGGCGGCTCTTGGTGATGTCTCTTCTCAGCAGCCTCATGAGAGCTGCTGCAGCCCCACTTCGCTGGGGTAGTGGAAGAGGTCGCCTTCGCAACAGTTTTTTCGCCACGACCTTGGCCACGACCCCTGCCTCTTCCAGTCCGACCACCTCCATGAGGAGCGCGCAAAGGTGCAGATACATCCTCATCCTGCTCCTTCGCCTTCGCCTTCCCTTTCTTTCGTTTCTTTTCCTTCTTCTTCTCCTTAGTGGGGACGGGAACCTCACGAGCCCCATAAGCAACTTTTAACTCTTCAAAAACTCTGTTCAATCTTACATGAACATAGTTGTCTTCGTTGATACGATGCTTCTTTGAGGTGTATGGACCAAGAATATCTATGGCCCGCTGTTCCACTATGGCAACAAATTCCGCCGCTGACATGCCTTCGGGTAACTTCGCCCCAAAATAAGGAAAAGCAACCTTAGTATGATCACCAAAAGCTTTCCACTCAACCTTGTAAGGCTTTCAGTCGGCAGACAAAAAATAAACCACAGCAGCAAGATCAGTTGCAACACATTCTTCGACAAGGTCTCGGCTGCAGAACGTCTGCGAAGCCGTTCGAAAGGCCTTCCAGCACTCAGTGAAGCCAGGGCTCTCCACGTTAAAAATAGGGCAGGAAACAAACTTAAGCCAATCAATTTGGCTGTGGAGAGGACAAGAGACAGATTTTGTACCATCCTCCAGAATAGTTCCCTCCGAAGGTACCCTCACGTAGAACCAGTATTTCTGCCAGTCCTTGGTCCACTTGTTCCTCTGAGCGAATGAAGTTTCCACCTTCGCAAAATGAGAACCTCGGCGGCGCCCAGTAAAAGTCACACAACCAAAATCTGGAGTGAACAATTCGCTTTCGACTTCAGACAACTTGCTTTGATTATGGCCCTCGTACAGTCAAAGGAACCCATAAACCATAACAGCAGAATTATGACTTCACAGCCCAGAAAAATCGAAGGAGATGGTTGATAGCATTTGGCGTCAGATGATGCAGTTGAAGGCCATAAGGTGCGATCATCTTCGCGATGATGTTGTCAATGGGCATCTTCAGGCCCGCAATGAAAAAATCCAAGAAGACTACAGCTTCGTCTTCGCGAGGGTTAGGGGTAGTATCATTGTCGGGAGCACGGCCCCAACCCTCAGGAAAGTACCCCTTCTCTTCATAAAATTTGATATCATTTTGGCCGACCTTAGACTTGCCAAACACAAGTGTCTTCGCCCTCTTATTGAGATCCACTAGATCCTCCACGTTGGCTTCGACATCTTCCAGATCTTCGTCCTCACCAGCTTCGTCGTCTTCGGCGTGATCATCGCCAGACGTCTCCTCCACAGTCGGAGTTTCATCTTCCAACTGTTGAGCAAACTGCTCGGCCTCATTATCATCCATCCCAGGACGGGGAGAGCGACCCGCTCGTTGTGCCTCGAGGCTGCCTTCGCCAACCATGTCAATAAGCACAACAGTCTGCCTGGTGCGTGCCGCTGCAGGAATGACAATAACTGTTAATTCCCTAGCGAAGGAAATCAGTGAAAACAAAGTATCGAAATACAGACAGAGAACCTTACTTGTAAAAAAGTATGTATCACAAGGCAAAAGCCGACACAATAGCGAAAGCAGATGTCAAGCGAAGAAGCTTACGCAAGCAGAAAACGATTGACAGCGAAAGCAAATAAAGGTAAATTGGGGGGACCCCTTCGGTTCTATTTATAGGGCGGTAAAAATACGACCGTTACCGCGGCTTGAAAATCGAAATGGCCCCGAGAATTCCAAAAAAATAATACAAATAAAAAAATAAAGTGGAAAATGAAAATAAAAATGCAAAATGCGAAGCCAAACTTGGAGCGGAAGTAATTGACTCAGGACTTACTCCAACAGGAGGAGGCGTTTCTCTAGAGCAGGCGAAGGCAATCCGGAATATTTCGAGGACATCGGCCTGTTGGAGAAAGCCATCGTCCGCGAGGGGCTACTGTTGGGGGATAGGCCAGTCCAAGAAACGCCTTCACCAGTGACTGTGTTTGAGCTCTTGGAGTTTGCCTTCGCTTGCTTTATTTGAAAGTCTATTACCTTCACCACATATGAATACCACGCCTGAGTTCGGTTTCTTTCTCCTTCGCTAAGAGATTGGGCATCGAGGGGCGATCCGTTGCTCCCGGTGTTAACGGATGTCTGATACAGATGCGAAGGCATCGTGATTTATTGCCTTCGCTACCCTGATCCATTTTGTGAGGATGCGAAGGCAATTCCCAGATATTACTTGTGAATACTTGGTTCATCTTGTTATACAGGCTCAAGACAGGCTTGGATGATGGCGCGGCGGTCCTTTTTTCTCTAAGCGGGAGAAGGAGTCGCACCGCTATGAAGGAGCTCTGGGTGGTGAAGACAACAAGGGTCATAGGAGGCACGGTGAAGGCAGCGTGGACCAAGTCCAAACCGAGTCAAAGACGGAGTTACTGGTCTACGCATTCACATTGAGACGTGTAAATGTACCCTTATGCCCCTGGGAACCAAAGGTTGTATAGTCTAGAGGATGATGCCTGATTTTCAGGGGTATAAGGGGAATGTAAAATGTGCCTCTTGACCTTCCTATAAAAGGGGACCTCCCACCAATGTGTAAAGGGCTGATTCCCGAGAACACTGTTGATAAGTAATTTACTGTTGCTTGTCCCTGTTCTCTGTCTTGGCTATTGATTAGGTTTATTGGCTTCGGCTAGTAACCCAACATCCATTAGACCAAAAACCAGGTCTCTTTTAGTTTTGGACCATTTCGTCACCATTTTTTACAACATCACGAAACGGGCCCACTTTGTGCAATTAATGCACCATTTTGTGCGTCCAAACAACATGTCGAGTTTTTTGCACCGTATGTTTCTACTCCACTCCGTAAGACCAAAAAACATGTCTGTTTGAGTTTTTCGCATTGGATGTTTCCACTCCACTCCGTTAGACCAAAAATCATATTTGTTTGAGTTTCGGACCATTTCGTCAACAGTTTTTACAGCATCCCAAAACGAGCCTGCTTTATGCAATTGATGCACCATTTTGTGCGTTCGAAATGCATGTTGAGTTTTTCGCACCGAATGTTTACACTCCACTCCGTTAGACCAAAAACCATGTCTATTTGAGTTTCAGATCATTTCATCACGAGTTTTTACAACATTCCGAAACGGGCCCGCTTAGTGCAATTAATGCACCATTTTGTGCGTCCAAAATGCATGTTGAGTTTTTTCGCACTATGTTAGACCAAAAACCATGTCTGTTTGAGTTTCAGACCATTTCGTCACCATTTTTTGCAACATCCTGAAACGGACCAGCTTAGTGCAATTAATGCACCATTTTGTGCGTTTGAAATGCATGTTGAGTTTTTCGCACCGAATGTTTACACTCCACTCCGTTAGACCAAAAACCATGTCTATTTGAGTTCCGGATCATTTCGTCACGAGTTTTTACAACATCTCGAAACGGGCCCACTTAGTGCAATTAATGCACTATTTTGTGCGTCCGAAATACATGCTGAGTTTTTCACACCGGATGTTTCTACTCCACTCCATTAGACCAAAAACCAGATCTCATTTACTTTTGGACCATTTCGTCACCAGTTTTCACAACATCACGAAACGGGCCCGCTTTGTGCAATTAATGCACCATTTTGTGCGTCCAAACAGCATGTTGTGTTTTTCGCACCAGATGTTTCTACTCCACTCCGTAAGACCAAAAAACAAGTCTGTTTGAATGTTTCGCATTGGATGTTTCCACTCCACTCCGTTAGACCAAAAACCATATCTGTTTGAGTTTCGGACCATTTCGTAAACAGTTTTTACAGCATCCAAAAACGAGCCCGCTTTATTCAATTGATGCACCATTTTGTGCGTTCGAAATGCATGTTGAGTTTTTCGCACCGAATTTTTACACTCTACTCCGTTAGACCAAAAACCATGTCTATTTGAGTTCTGGATCATTTCGTCACGAGTTTTTACAACATCCCGAAACGGGCCCGCTTAGTGCAATTAATGCACCATTTTGTGCGTCTGAAATGCATTTTGAGTTTTTTGCACCGAATGTTTCCACTCCACTATGTTAGACCAAAAACCATGTCTGTTTGAGTTTCGAACCATTTTGTCACCATTTTTTACAACATCCTGAAATGGACCCGCTTATTGCAATTAATGCACCATTTTGTGCGTTCGAAATGCATGTTGAGTTTTTCACACCGAATGTTTCCACTCCAATCAGTTAGACCAAAACCCATGTCTGTTTGAGTTTCGGACCATTTCATCACCAGTTTTTACAGCATCCCGAAACGAGCCCGCTTTGTGCAATTAATGCTCCATTTTGTGCGTCCGAATTGCTTGTTGAGTTTTTCACAACGGAGATTCCCTCTCCACTCCATTAGACCAAAAACCATGTCGGTTTGAGTTATGGTCCATTTCATCCCCTATTTTTACAACAACGCGAAATAGGCCCGCTTAGTGCAATAAATGAACCATTTTGTGCGTCTGAAATGCATGTTGAGTTTTTTGCACAGAATGGTACCACTCCACTCTGTTAGACCAAAAACCAAGTTTGTTTGAGTTCGAACCATTTCGTCACTAGTGCAATTAATGCACCATTTTGTGCGTCCGAAATGCATGTTGAGTTTTTCGCACTAGATATTTCTACTCCACTCCGTTGGACCAAAAACCATGTCTCTTTTAGTTTTGGACCATTTTGTCACCAGTTTTCACAAAATCACGAAATGGTCCTGCTTTGTGCAATCAATGCACCATTTTGTGCGTCCAAACAACATGTTGAGTTTTTCGCACCAGATGTTACTACTCCACTCCGTTAGACCAAAAAACATGTCTGTTTGAGTTTTTTGCATTGGATGTTTCCACTGCACTGCGTTAGACCAAAAACCATGTCTGTTTAAGTTTCGGACCATTTCGTCAACAGTTTTTACAGCATCCCAAAAGGAGCCCGCTTTATGCAATTAATGCACCATTTTGTGTGTTTGAAATGCATGTTGAGTTTTTCGCACCGAATGTTTACGCTCCACTCTGTTAGACCAAAAACCATGTCTATTTGAGTTTTGGATCATTTCATCACGAGTTTTTACAATATCCCGAAACGGGCCCGCTTAGTGCACCATTTTGTGCGTCCGAAATGCATGTTGAGTTTTTCGCACCGAATGTTTCCAGTCCACTATGTTAGACCAAAAACCATGTCTGTTTGAGTTCCGGACCATTTCATCACCATTTTTTACAACATCCCGAAACGGACCCGCTTAGTACACTTAATGCACCATTTTGTGCGTTCGAAATGCATGTTGAGTTTTTCGCACCAAATGTTTCCTCTCCACTCTGTTAGACCAAAAACCATGTCTGTTTGAGTTTTGGACCATTTCGTCACCAATTTTTACAGCGTCCCGAAACGAGCCCGCTTTGTATAATTAATGCTCCATTTGTGTGTCCGAAATGCATGTTGAGTTTTTCACAACGGATGTTCCCACTCCACTCCGTTAGACCAAAAACCAAGTCTGTTTGAGTTATGGTCCATTTCGTCCCCTATTTTTACAACATCGCGAAACCGGCCCGCTTAGTGCAATAAATGCACCATTTTGTGCGTCTGAAATGCATGTTGAGTTTTCGCACAGAATGTTACCACTCCACTCCGTTAGACCAAAAACCATGTTTGTTTGAGTTCGAACCATTTCGTCACTAGTTTTTATAGCATCCCGAAAGGAGTTCGCTTAGTGCAATTAATGCACCATTTTGTGCGTCCGAAATGCATGTTGAGTTTTTCGCACCGAATGTTTCTACTCCGCTCCGTTAGACCAAAAACCATGTCTCTTTTAGTTTCGAACCATTTCGTCACCAGTTTTCACAACATCACGAAACGGACCCGCTTTGTGCAATTAATGCACCATTTTGTGCGTCCAAACTGCATGTTGAGTTTTTCGCACCGTATGTTTCTACTGCACTCCGTTAGACCAAAAACCATGTCTCTTTTAGTTTCGGACCATTTCGTCACCAGTTTTCACAACATCACGAAACGGGCCCGCTTTGTGCAATTAATGCACCATTTTGTGAGTCCAAACAGCATGTTTAGTTTTTCGTACCGGATGTTTCTACTCCACTCCGTTAGACCAAAAATCATGTTTGTTTGAGTTTTTCGCATTGGATGTTTCCACTCCTCTCAGTTGGACCAAAAATGATACATCCAGCCTAGGCGGGGGTTGGCCGAGGCCCAATAAATTAAGGTTGCCTGGACCCCAACAGTTCTTAGGTCCACCCACTCGGAAAAAGGCCCAATCTCCCTGAAAGACTAGTCCAACAGGGGAAGGGTGGCTCTCCCTTTTGAGGTGGCTTCCTCCTCCCAAGCTAAGCAATGTGGGATTATTCAGATGCTCACACGGTCGCCGCCCGACTACAACTAGGCCACTTGGCCCATTTTGTTGCGTCTTTGCCAGCGGGTAATAGTGGAAGAAGATGTCCTCATCAAAAAACCACTTTATTTAAGTTTGGACCATTTTGTCAACAGTTTTTACAGCATCCCAAAACGAGCCTCCTTTATGCAATTAATGCACCATTTTGTGCGTTCGAAATGCATGTTGAATTTTTCGCACCGAATGTTTACACTCCACTCCGTTAGACCAAATATCATGTCTATTTGAGTTCCCGATCATTACGTCACGAGTTTTTACAATATCCCGAAATGGGCCCACTTAGTGCAATTAATGCACCATTTTGTGCGTCCGAAATGCACGTTGAGTTTTTTGCACCGAATGTTTCCACTCCACTATGTTAGCCCGAAAACCATGTCTGTTTGAGTTTCGGACCATTTCGTCACCATTTTTTACAACATCCCGAAACGGACACGCTTAGTGCAATTTATGCACCATTTTATGCATTCGAAATGCATGTTGAGTTTTTCGCACCGAATATTTCCACTCCACTCTGTTAGACCAAAAACCATGTTTGTTTGATTTTTGGATCATTTCGTCACCGGTTTTTACAGCGTCCCGAAACGAGCCCGCTTTGTGCAATTAATGCTCCATTTTGTGTGTCCGAAATGCATGTTGAGTTTTTCGCAACGGATGTTCCCACTCCTCTCCGTTAGACCTAAAACCATGTCTGTTTGAGTTATGGTCCATTTCGTCCCCCTATTTTTACAATATCGCGAAATAGGCCCGCTTAGTGCAATAAATGCACCATTTCGTGCGTCTGAAATGCATATTGAGTTTTTCGCACAAAATGTTACCACTCCACTTCGTTAGACCAAAAACCATTTTTGTTTGAGTTCGAACCATTTCTTCAGTAGTTTTTACAGCATCCCGAAATGAGCCCGCTTAGTGCAATTAATGTACCATTTTGTGCGTCCAAAATGCGTGTTGAGTTTTTCGCACCGGATGTTTCTACTCGACTCCGTTAGACAAAAAACCATGTCCCTTTTAGTTTCGAACCATTTCATCACCAGTTTTCACAACATCATGAAACGGGCCCGCTTTGTGCATTTAACGCACCATTTTGTGCGTCCAAACTGCATGTTGAGTTTTTCGCACCGGATGTTTCTACACCACTCCGTTAGACCAAAAAACTTGTCTATTTGAGTTTTTCGCATTGGATGTTTCCACTCCACTCCGTTAGGCCAAAAACATGTCTGTTTGAGTTTCGGACCATTTCATCAACAATTTTTACAGAATTCCGAAACGAGCTCGCTTTATGCAATTAATGCACCATTTTGTGCATTCGAAATGCATGTTGAGTTTTTCGCACAGAATGTTTACACTCCACTCCGTTAGACCAAAAACTATGTCTATTTGAGTTTCGGACCATTTCGTCACGAGTTCTTACAACATCCCGAAACGGGCACGCTTAGTGCAATTAATGCACCATTTTGTGCGTCCAAATTGCATGTTGAGTTTTTCGCACTGGATGTTTATACACCACTCCATTAGACCAAAAACAATGTGTCTTTTAGTTTTGGACCATTTCATCACCAGTTTTCACAACATCATGAAACGGGCGTGCTTTGTACAATTAATGCACCATTTTGTGCGTCCAAACAACATATTGAGTTTTTCGCACCTGATGTTTGTATTCCACTCCGTTAGACCAAAAAACAAGTCTCTTTGAGTTTTTCGCATTGGATGTTTTCACTCCACTCCGTTAGACCAAAAAACCATGTCTGTTTGAGTTTTGGACCATTTTGTCAATAGTTTTTATAGCATCCCAAAACGAGCCCGCTTTATGCAATTAATGCACCATTTTTTGCGTTCGCAATGCATGTTGAGTTTTTCGCTCCGAATGTTTATACTCCACTCCGTTAGACCAAAAACCATGTCTATTTGAGTTCCGGATCATTTCGTCACGAGTTTTTAAAACATCCCGAAATGGGCCCGCTTAGTGCAATTAATGCACCATTTTGTGCGTCTGAAATGCATGTTGAGTTTTTCGCACCGAATGTTTCCACTCCACTATGTTAGACCAAAAACCATCTCTGTTTGAGTTTGGGACCATTTCGTCACCATTTTTTACAACATCCCGAAACGGACTCGCTTAGTGCAATTAATGCACCATTTTGTGCGTTCGAAAAGCATGTTGAGTTTTTCGCACCGATTGTTTCCACTCCACTCTGTTAGACCAAAAACCATGTTTGTTTGAGTTTCGGACCATTTCGTCACCGATTTTTACAGCATCCCGAAACGAGCCCGCTTTGTGCAATTAATGCTCCATTTTGTGTGTCCAAAATGCATGTTGAGTTTTTCACAACGGATGTTTCCACTCCACTTTATTAGACCAAAAACCATGTCTGTTTGAGTAATGGTCCATTTGGTTCCCTATTTTTACAACATCACGAAACAAGCCCGCTTAGTGCAATAAATGCACCATTTCGTGCGTCTGGAATGCATGTTGAGTTTTTCGCACGGAATGTTACCACTCCACTCCGTTAGACCAAAAACCATGTTTGCTTGAGTTTCGAACCATTTTGTCACCAGTTTTTACAGCATCCCGAAACGAGCCCGCTTAGTGCAATTAATGCACTATTTTGTGCGTCCGAAATGCACGTTGAGTTTTTCGCACCAGATGTTTCTACTTCACTCCGTTAGACCAAAAACCATGTCTCTTTTAGTTTCGGACCATTTCGTCACTAGTTTTCACAACATCACGAAATGGGCCCGCTCTGTGCAATTAATGCATCATTTTGTGCATCCAAACTGCATGTAGAGTTTTTCGTACAGGATGTTTCTACTCCACTCCATTAGACCAAAAAACCTGTCTATTTGAGTTCTAGACCATTTCGTCTCCAGTTTTTACAACATCGCGAAACGGGCCCGCTTAGTGCAATTAATGCACCATTTTGTGCGTCCGAAATGGATGTTGAGTTTTTCGCATAGGATGTTACCAGTCCACTCCGTTAGACCAAAAAACTTGTGTGTTTGAGTTTTTCGCATCGGATGTTTCCACTCCACTCCGTTAGACCAAAATCCATGTCTGTTTGAGTTTCGGACCATCTCGTCACCAGTTTTTACAACATCCTAAAACGGGCCCGCTTAGGGCAATTAATGCACCATTTTGTGCGTCCGAAATACATGTTGAGTTTTTTGCACCAGATGTTTCTACTCCACTCTGTTAGACCAAAGCCATGTCTGTTTGACTTTTAGACCATTTCGTCACCACTTTTTACAACATCACGAAACGAACCGACTTAGTGCAATTAATGCACCATTTTGTGCGTCCGAAATGCAAGTTGAGATTTTTGCACCGGATGTTTCCACTCTACTCTGTTAGACCAAAATGATGTCTGTCTGACTTTCGAACCATTTCATCATCAGTTAATACAACATCACGAAACGGACCCGTTTGGTGCAATTAATACGCCAATTTGTGCGTCCGAAATGCATATTAAGTTTTTCTTATCGGATGTTTCCACTCCACTCTGTTAGACCAAGAACAACGTCTGTTTGTGTTTCGAACCATTTCGTCACCATTTTTCACAACATCACAAAACGGGCCCGCTTAGTGCAATTATGCAACATTTTGTGCGTCCGAAATGCAGGTTGAATTTTTCGCACCGGATGTTTCTACTCCACTCCTTTAGACCAAAAACCATGTCTGTTTGAGTTCTGGACCATTTCGTCCCCAGTTTTTATAACATCGCGAAACGGGCCCGCTTAGTGCAATTAATGCACCATTTTGTGCGTCCAAAATGGATGTTGAGTTTTTCACATATGATGTAACCACTCCACTCTATTAGACCAAAAAACATGTATGTTTGAGTTTTTCGCATTGGATGTTTCCACTCCACTCCGCTACATCAAAAACCATGTCTGTTTGAGTTTTGGACCATTTCGTCACCAGTTTTCACAACATCCTAAAACGGGTCCGCTTAGAGCAATTAATGCACCATTTTTTGTGTCCGAAATGCATGTTGAGTTTTTCGCACCGGATGTTTCTACTCCACTCCGTTAGACCAAAAACCATGTCTCTTTTAGTTTCGGACCATTTTGTTACCAGTTTTCACAACATCACGAAATGGGCCCGCTTTGTGCAATTAATGCACCATTTTGGGCGTCCAAACAGCATGTTGAGTTTTTCGCACCGGATGTTTCTACTCCACTCCGTTAGACCAAAAAACATGTCTGTTTGAGTTTGTCGCATTGGATGTTTCCACTCCAATCCATTAGACCAAAAACCATATCTGTTTGAGTTTCGGACCATTTCGTCACCATTTTTTACAACATCCCGAAACGGACCCACTTAGTGCAATTAATGCACCATTTTGTGTGTTCGAAATACATGTTGTGTTTTTCACACCGAATGTTTCCACTCCACTCTGTTAGACAAAAAACCATGTCTGTTTGAGTTTCACACCATTTCATCACCAATTTTTACAGCATCCCGAAACGAGCCCGCTTTGTGCAATTAACGCTCCATTTTGTGTGTCCGAAATGCATGTTGAGTTTTTCGCAACGGATGTTTCCAGTCCACTCTGTTAGACCAAAAACCATGTCTGTTTGAGTTATGGTCCATTTTGTCCCCTATTTTTACAACATCCCGAAACGGGCCCCCTTAGTGCAATTAATGCACCATTTTGTGCGTCCAAGAAATGCATGTTGAGTTTTTCGCAACGGATGTTTCCAGTCCACTCTGTTAGACCAAAAACCATGTCTGTTTGAGTTATGGTCCATTTTGTCCCCTATTTTTACAACATCCCGAAACGGGCCCCCTTAGTGCAATTAATGCACCATTTTGTGCGTCCAAAATGGATGCTGAGTTTTTCGCACAGGATGTTACCACTCCACTCCGTTAGACCGAAAACCATGTATGTTTGAGTTTTTCGCATCGGATGTTTCCACTCCACTCCATTAGACCAAAACCATGTCTGTTTGAGTTTCAGACCTTTTCGTCACCAGTTTTTACAATATCCCGAAACGGGCCCGCTTAGTGCAATTAAAGCACCATTTTGGGCGTCCGAAATGCATGTTGAGTTTTTCACCCTGGATGTTTCCAATCCACTATGTTAGACCAAAACCAAGTCTGTTTGACTTTTAAACCATTTCGTCACCACTTTTTACAACATCACCACTTTACGCATCAGATGTTTCCACTCCTGATGAGAACCCGTGGGGGATTTCCCGATCTTTCGGTGAGGACGAACTGGATAACTCGATTTGAGGGAGGGAGAAGGCGTTGGCGGTCCGACTTCAGCAATCCAGAGACGCTGCGCCTTAGCAACCGATACACCTCTTCCCTGGTCGCCGGGCCCTTGTGATGCGCGACACCGGCCACGAGGGCACCCGTCCTGCAAGCAAATCGAAGAACTCGCAAGAACAAGTAAACAAGCACTGAAATCGCAAGGGGAAATCAAGAACTCAGTCTGGATTGATCGAATGTGGGGTTTCGATTACAAGAAGACGGGCGGCTGGATTAGCACACGCGCTCCAGGAGAAGTAGCGATAGCTAGTTCATGAAAACAAAACCCAACCCTCCCATGGCGGCTGCTGGGGGGATAAGTACTGGGAGGACGACCTCCAACCCTAGGACGCGCCCAAAGTGGGCTCAACTGGATACACGGCCCATTGGGCCAAAATAGAGTGGCGCAGCACCATGGGCTGAAAACCCTTCTGTAAAGACATGACGACTGCGCCCCACTCAGAACAGATATCATCATGAGGCCAGATCCGTTTGAAAGAGGACTTCATAAGCTTTCCGTGAAGTACTTGAACGTCCCAATCGGAGTCCGAATGAAGTCTTGACCGTTGTCACAAGTTGGTGCTGTCCTGCTGTCCGAAACCAGCCCACGCGAATCCGCTCCCCTTCTTATCCTCTCCATCATTCCTAAGTAAAATAAGAGTACACGTGTTTCCATTGATGAAATATAATGGACAAGAGCTTAAGAATGAACTTACTTGATGATTGAGTTGACGGGCACGAGCGCGAGTAATAGGACCAGATGGTGGAGATGTCGCAGTTGCCGGTGTCGGTGGTGGTGTGGATGTATCGTTGGTGTTGATGTCCTCATCATCCTCCCCTTCTTGCATTTGAGTCGTCCTCGACTCAATCTCATCTTCTTCTCCCAAATATGGCGCCAAATCTGCAACGTTAAAAGTGGGACTAACCCCAAAATCTGCAGGTAGATCAAGCTTATATGCATTCTCATTAACTCGTTGCAGTACTTTAAAAGGTCCATCAGCTCTAGGCATCAATTTTGATTTTCTTAATTCAGGAAACCTATCCTTCCTCAAATGCAACCAAAACAAATCTCCAGGTTCAAAAATCAGTTGTCTCCTACCTTTATCACCAGCCAACTTATACTTAGCATTCGTGCGCTCTATGTGTTCTTTAGTTGTTTCATGCAGTTTTAGAATCATTTCAGCACGCTGTGCAGCATCGAAATTCAATTTTTCAGAAGTTGGCAAAGGTAGTAAATCAATAGGAGCACGTGGTAACAGGCCATAAACAATCTCAAAAGGGCATTTCTTAGTGGTAGAATGTTGTGACCGATTATAAGCAAACTCAACATGAGGCAAACATTCTTCCCACATTTTTATGTTCTTTTTCAAAACAGCCCTAAGCATGGTTGAAGAGTTCTATTTACAACTTCAGTTTGTCCATCGGTTTGGGGATGACATGTAGTGGAAAATAAAAGCTTAGTCCCTAGCTTGGCCCACAAAGTTCTCCAAAAGTGACTAAGAAACTTTGCATCACGATCAGAAACTATGGTGTTTGGCACACCATGCAATCGAACAATCTCACGAAAGAACAAATCAGCAACATGTGT
The DNA here is from genome assembly GCA_004135705.1 of Alloteropsis semialata. NCBI lineage: Eukaryota > Viridiplantae > Streptophyta > Magnoliopsida > Poales > Poaceae > Alloteropsis > Alloteropsis semialata. The sequence goes on from CM014271.1 coordinate 50,813,041, forward strand.
AGCATCATCACTCTTATGACATGGTATGAAATGGGCCATTTTAGAAAATCTATCCACAACGACGAACACACTATCCCTCCCCTTCTTTGTTCTAGGCAGTCCTAAAACAAAGTCCATAGATATATCTTCCCAAGGTGCACTTGGAACAGGAAGAGGCATGTATAAACCGTGAGGATTAAGGCGTGACTTAGCTTTTTGGCATGTGGTGCAGCGAGCAACAAACCTCTCCACGTCTCTCCGCATCCTAGGCCAAAAGAAATGACCAGCAAGGATGTCCTCAGTCTTCTTCACTCCAAAGTGTCCCATTAGTCCTCCTCCATGTGCTTCCTGCAGCAATAACAAACGCACGGAGCTAGCTGGAATGCATAGCTTGTTAACTCTAAAAACAAACCCATCATTGAGGATGAATTTGTTCCATGTTTTACCCTCCTTGCAATTCAGCAACACATCTTTAAAATCAGCATCATGTACATATTGCTCTTTTATTGTTTCCAACCCAGAAATTTTGAAATCAAGTTGTGAGAGCATGGTATAACGCCTAGACAAAGCATCAGCAATGACATTTTCCTTCCCTTTCTTGTGTTTGATGACATAAGGAAAAGATTCAATGAATTCAACCCATTTAGCATGTCTACGGTTTAGTTTCGCTTGGCTTCGAATATGTTTCAAAGACTCATGATCAGAATGGATAACAAATTCTTTGGGCCATAAGTAGTGCTGCCATGTTTCCAAAGTTCTAACAAGAGCAAGTAATTCTTTATCATAGGTGGAATAATTCAGACTAGGCCCACTCAATTTTTCGCTAAAATACGCTACAGGTTTGCCCTCTTGCAGCAGCACACCTCCCAGACCAATTCCACTAGCATCACATTTAAGTTCAAAGGTTTTGCTGAAATCTGAAAGTTGAAGTAAGGGTGCATGTGTTAACTTATCTTTCAGCATGTCGAAAGCACTTTGGTGTGGTGCAGC
>CM014271.1:50817552-50840311 GCA_004135705.1 Alloteropsis semialata
ACTCAACAAGCCCTAACTAAGCAGTACTAGTAAAGGCTCAAAGGGTTTATAGGATTGCGGGAAAACTGATCTACTATTTTTTTTTGGCTTTTCTGGACTATAGGAAATTAAAACTGCAAAGGATAGGAAGTCTCTCACCGAACAACCTTGCTCTGATTACCAATTGATGAGAACCCGTGCGGGATTTCCCGATCTTTCAGTGAGGACGAACTGGATAACTCGATTTGAGGGAGGGAGAAGGCGTTGGCGGTTCGACTTCAGCAATCCAGAGACGCTGCGCCTTAGCAACCGATACACCTCTTCCCTGGTCGCCGCGCCCTTGTGATGCGCGACACCGGCCACGAGGGCACCCGTCCTGCAAGCAAATCAAAGAACTTGCAAGAACAAGTAAACAAGCACTGAAATCGCAAGGGGAAATCAAGAACTCAGTCTGGATTGATCAAATGTGGGGTTTCGATTACAAGAAGACGGGCGGCTGGATTAGCACACGCGCTCCAGGAGAAGTAGCGATAGCTAGTTCATGAAAACAAAACCCAACCCTCCCATGGCGGCTGCTGGGGGGATAAGTACTGGGAGGACGACCTCCAACCCTAGGACGCGCCCAAAGTGGGCTCAACTGGATACACGGCCCATTGGGACAAAATAGAGTGGCGCAGCACCATGGGCTGAAAACCCTTCTGTAAAGACATGACGACTGCGCCCCACTCAGAACAGGTATCATCATGAGGCCAGATCCGTTTGAAAGAGGACTTCATAAGCTTTCCGTGAAGTACTTGAACGTCCCAATCGGAGTCCGAATGAAGTCTTGACCGTTGTCACAAGTTGGTGCTGTCCTGCTGTCCGAAACCAGCCCACGCGAATCCGCTCCCCTTCTTATCCTCTCCATCATTCCTAAGTAAAACAAGAGTACACGTGTTTCCATTGATGAAATATAATGGACAAGAGCTTAAGAATGAACTTACTTGATGATTGAGTTGACGGGCACGAGCGTGAGTAATAGGACCAGATGGTGGAGATGTCGCAGTTGCCGGTGTCGGTGGTGGTGTGGATGTATCGTTGGTGTTGATGTCCTCATCAACTCCACTCCGTTAGACCAAGAACAATGTCTGTTTGTGTTTCGGACCATTTCGTCATCAGTTTTCACAACATCACAAAACGGGCCCGCTTAGTGCAATTAATGCACCATTTTGGGTGTTCGAAATGCATTGAGTTTTTCGCACCGGATGTTTCCACACCACTCCGATAGACCAAGAACAATGTCTGTTTGTGTTTCAGACCATTTCGTCAAGAGTTTTCACAACATCACAAAACGGGCCAAAACCATGTATGTTTGAGTTTTTCACATCGGATGTTTCCACTCCACTCCATTAGACCAAAACCATGTCTGTTTGAGTTTCAGACCTTTTCGTTCACCAGTTTTTACAACATCCCGAAACGGGCCCGCTTAGTGCAATTAAAGCACCATTTTGGGAGTCCGAAATGCATGTTGAGTTTTTCGCACCGGATGTTTCCAATCCACTATGTTAGACCAAAACCATGTCTGTTTGACTTTCAGACCATTTCGTCACCACTTTTTACAACATCACGAAACGGACCGAAATGCATGTTGAGTTTTTCGCATCAGATGTTTTCACTCCACTCCGTTAGACCAAGAACAAAGTCTGTTTGTGTTTCGGACCATTTCGTCATCAGTTTTCACAACATCACAAAACGGGCCTGCTTAGTGCAATTAATGCACCATTTTGTGCGTCCAAAATGCATTAAGTTTTTCGCACCGGATGTTTTCACACCACTCCGTTAGACCAAGAACAATGTCTGATTGTGTTTCAGACCATTTCGTCACCAGTTTTAACAACATCATAAAACGGGCCCGCTTAGTGAAATTAATGCACCATTTTTGTGCATCTGAAATGCATGTTGAGTTTTTCGCAATGGATGTTTTCACTCCACTCCGTTAGACCAAGAACAATGTCGGTTTGAGTTTCGGACCATTTCAACACCAGCTTTTACTGCATCCCGAAATGAGCCTGCTTAGTGCAATTAACGCACCATTTTGTTCGTCCGAAATGATGTTGAGTTTTCACAACGGATGTTTCCACTCCACTCCATTAGACCAAAAACCATGTCTGTTTGAGTTTCGGACCATTTCGTCACCAAGTTTGAAAACATCCCAAAACGGGCCCGCTTAGTGCAATTAATGCACCATTTTGTGCGTCCGAAATGCACATTGAGTTTTTCGCACCAGATGTTTCTACTCCACTCCGTTGGACCAAAAACCATGTCTCTTTTAGTTTAGTACCATTTCGTCACCAATTTTCACAACATCATGAAACAGGCCCGCTCTGTGCAATTAATGCACCATTTTGTGCGTCCAAACTGCATGTAGAGTTTTTCGCACCGGATGTTTCTACTCCACTCCGTTAGACCAAAAAACATGTCTATTTGAGTTCTGGACCATTTCGTCCCCAGTTTTTACAACATCGCGAAACGGGCCCGCTTAGTGCAATTAATGCACCATTTTGTGCGTCCTAAATTCATGTTGAGTTTTTCGCATAGGATGTTAACAGTCCACTTCGTTAGACCAAAAAACATGTATGTTTGAGTTTTTTGCATCGGATGTTTCCACTCCACTCCATTATACCAAAAACCATGTCTGTTTGAGTTTTGGACCATTTCGTCACCAGTTTGTACAACATCCCGAAATGGGCCCGCTTAGTGCAATTAATGCACTATTTTGTGCGTCCGAAATGCATGTTGAGTTTTTCGCACCGGATATTTCCACTCCACTCTGTTAGACCAAAGCCATGTCTGTTTGACTTTCGGACCATTTCGTCACCACTTTTTACAACATCACGAAACGGACCCACTTAGTGCAATTAATGCACCATTTTGTGCGTCTGAAATGCAAGTTGAGATTTTCGCACCGGATGTTTCCGTCCACTCTACTAGACCAAAATGATGTCTGTCTGACTTTCAGACCATTTCATCATCAGTTTATACAACATCACGAAACGGACCCGTTTGGTGCAATTAATGCCCCAATTTGTGCGTCCGAAATGCATATTAAGTTTTTCGCATCGGATTTTTCCACTCCACTCTGTTAGACCAAGAACAATATCTGTTTATATTTTAGACCATTTCGTCACCAGTTTTCACAACATCACAAAACGGGCCCGCTTAGTGCAATTAATGCACCATTTTGTGCGTCCGAAATGCATGTTGAGTTTTTCACACCGGATGTTTCTACACCACTCCGTTAGACCAAAAACCATATCTGTTTGAGTTCTGGACCATTTCGTCCCCAGTTTTTACAACATCGCGAAACGGGCCCGCTTAGTGCAACTAATGCACCATTTTGTGCGTCCGAAATGGATGTGGAGTTTTTCGCATAGGATGTAACCACTCCACTCCGTTAGACCAAAAAACATGTATGTTTGAGTTTTTCGCATTGGATGTTTCCACTCCACTCCGTTACACCAAAAACCATGTCTGTTTGAGTTTTGGACCATTTCGTCACCAGTTTTTACGACATCCCGAAATGGGTCCGCTTAGAGCAATTAATGCACCATTTTCTGCGTCTGAAATGCATGTTGAGTTTTTTGCACCGGATGTTTCTACTCCACTCCGTTAGACCAAAAACCATGTCTCTTTTAGTTTCAGACCATTTTGTCACCAGTTTTCACAACATCACGAAACAGGCCCACTTTGTGCAATTAATGCACCAGTTTGGGCGTCCAAACAGCATGTTGAGTTTTTCGCACCGGATGTTTCTACTCCACTCCGTTAGACCAAAAAACATGTCTGTTTGAGTTTTTCGCATCGAATGTTTCCACTCCAATCCATTAGACCAAAAACCATGTCTGTTTGAGTTTCGGACCATTTCGTTACCAATTTTTACAACATCCCGAAACGGACCCGCTCAGTGCAATTAATGCACCATTTTGTGTGTTCGAAATGCATGTTGAGTTTTTCGCACCGAATGTATTAACTCCAGTCTGTTAGACCAAAAACCATGTCTGTTTGAGTTTCAGACCGTTTCATCACCAATTTTTACTGCATCCCGAAACGAGCACGCTTTATGCAATTAACGCTCCATTTTGTGTGTTCGAAATGCATGTTGAGTTTTTCGCAACGGATGTTTCCACTCCACTCTGTTAGACAAAAAACCATGTCTGTTTGAGTAATGGTCCATTTCGTCCCCTATTTTTACAACATGCCAAAACGGGCCCCCTTAGTGCAATTAATGCACCATTTTGTGCATCCAAAATGGATGCTGAGTTTTTCGCACTGGATGTTACCACTCCACTCCGTTAGACCAAAAACCATATATGTTTGAGTTTTTCGCATCGGATGTTTCCACTCTACTCCATTAGACCAAAACCATGTCTGTTTGAGTTTCAGACCATTTCATCACCAGTTTTTATAACATCCCGAAACGGGCCCGCTTAGTGCAATTAAAGCACCATTTTGGGCGTCCGAAATGCATGTTGAGTTTTTCGCACCGGATGTTTCCAATCCACTATGTTAGACCAAAACCATGTCTGTTTGACTTTCAGACCATTTCGTCACCACATTTTACAACATTACAAAACGTACCGAAATGCGTGTTGAGTTTTTCGCATCAGATGTTTCCACTCCACTCCGTTGGACCAAGAACAATGTTTATTTGTGTTTCGGACCATTTCGTTATCAGTTTTCACAACATCACAAAACGGGCCCGCTTAGTGCAATTAATGCACCATTTTGTGCATCCGAAATGCATTGAGTTTTTCGCACCGGATGTTTCCACACCACTCCGTTAGACCAAGAACAATGTCTGTTTATGTTTTAGACTATTTCGTTACCAGTTTTCACAACATCACAAAACGGGCCCGCTTAGTGAAATTAATGCACCATTTTGTGCATCTGAAATGCATGTTGAGTTTTTTGCAACGGATGTTTCCACTCCACTCCGTTAGACCAAGAACAATGTCTGTTTGAGTTTCGGACCATTTCAACACCAGCTTTTACAGCATCCCGAAATGAGCCTGCTTAGTGCAATTAATGGACCATTTTGTTTGTCCGAAATGATGTTGAGTTTTTCGCAACGGATGTTTTCACTCCACTCCATTAGACCAAAAACCATGTCTATTTGAGTTTCGGACCATTTCGTCACCAGGTCTGAAAACATCCCAAAACGGGCCCGCTTAGTGCAATTAATGCACCATTTTGTGCGTCCGAAATGCATGTTGAGTTTTTCGCAAGATGTTTCCACTCCACTCCCTTATACCAAAAACCATGTCTGTTTGTGTTCTGGACCATTTCGTACCCAGTTTTTACAACATCATGAAATGGGCCCGCTTAGTGCAATTAATGCACCATTTTGTGCGTCCGAAATGCATGTTGAGTTTTTCGCAAAGGATGTTTCCACTCCACTCCCTTATACCAAAAACCATGTCTGTTTGAGTTCTGGAACATTTCGTCCCCTGTTTTTACAACATCAGGAAACGGGCCCGCTTAGTGCAATTAATGCACCATTTTGTGCGTCCGAAATGGATGTTGAGTTTTTCGCACAGGTTGTTACCACTCCACTCCGTTAGACCAAGAAACATGTATGTTTGAGTATTTTGCATTGGAGCGTTTCCACTCTACTCCGTTAGGCCAAACACCATGTCTGTTTGAGTTTCGGACCATTTCGTCACCAGTTTTTACAACATCCCGAAACGGGCCCACTTAGTGCAATTAATGCACCATTTTGTGCGTCCGAAATGCATGTTGAGTTTGTCGCACTGGATGTTTCTACTCCACTCCGTTAGACAAAAAACCATGTATCTTTTAGTTTCGGACCTTTTCATCATCAGTTTTCACAACATCACGAAACGGGTCCGCTTTGTGCAATCAATGCACCATTTTGTGCGTCCAAATAATATGTTGAGTTTTTTGCACCGGATGTTTCTACTCCACTCCGTTAGACCTAAAAACATGTCGGTTTGAGTTTTTTACAATGGATGTTTCCACTCCACTCCGTTAGACCAAAAACCATATCTGTTTGAGTTTCGGACCCTTTCATCAACAGTTTTAACAACGTCCCAAAACGAGCCCACTTTATGCAATTAATGCACCATTTTGTGCATTCGAAATACATGTCGAGTTTTTTGCAATGAATGTTTGCACTACACTCCATTAGACCAAAAACCATGTCTATTTGAGTTCCGGATCATTTCTTCCCGAGTTTTACAACTTCCTAAAACGGGCCCGCTTAGTGCAATTAATGCACCATTTTGTGCGTCCGAAATGCATGTTGAGTTTTTCACACCGAATGTTTCCACTCCAGTATGTTAGACCAAAAACCATGTCTGTTTGAGTGTTGGACCATTTCGTCACCATTTTTTACAACATCCCAAAACGGACCCGCTTATGCAATTTATGCACCATTTTATGCGTTCGAAATGCATGTTGAGTTTTTCGCACCGAATGTTTCCACTTCACTCTGTTAGACCAAAAACAATGTCTGTTTCCACTTCACGCCGGATGTTTCCACTCCACTCTGTTAGACCAAAACGATGTCTGTTTGACTTTCGGACCATTTTGTCATCAGTTTATACAACATCACGAAACGGACCAGCTTAGTGCAATTTATGCACCATTTTTGCGTCCGAAATGCATGTTGAGTTTTCGCATCAGATATTTTCACTCTACTCCGTTAGGCCAAAAACCATGTCTGTTTGAGTTTCGGACCATTTCATCACCAAATTTTTACAACATCCCGAAACGGGCCGCTTAGTGCAGTTAATGCACCATTTTGTGCGTCCAAAACGCATGTTGAGTTTTTCGTAGCGGATGTTTCCACTCCACTCCGTTAGACCAAAAACCATGTCTCTTTTAGTTTTGGACCATTTCGTCACCAGTTTTCACAACATCACAAAATGGGCCCGCTTAGTGCAATTAATGCACCATTTTGTGCGTCCAAAATGCATGTTAAATTTTTCGCACCGGATATTTCTACTCCACTCCGTTAGACCAAAAACAATGTCTGTTCGAGTTTCAGATAATTTCGTCACCAGGTTTTACAACATCCCGAAACAGGCTCGCTTTGTGCAATTGATGCACCATTTTGTGCGTCCTAAATGCATGTTGAGTTTTTCGCAACGGATGTTTCCACTCCACTCCCTGAGACCAAAAACCATGTCTGTTTGAGTTTCGAACAATTTCGTCACCAGGTTCGACAACATCCCGAAACGGGCCCGCTTAATGCAATTAATGCCCCATTATGTGCGTCTGAAATACATGTTGAGTTTTTAGCATAGGATGTTTCCATTTCACTTCATTAGACCAAAAAACCATGTTTGTTTTACTTTTGGCCCATTTCGTCACCAGTGTTTACAGCATCCCAAAATGAGCTCGCGTAGTGCAATTAATGCTCCCTTTTATACGTCCGAAATGCATATTTAGTTTTTCGCAACGAACGTTTCCACTTTACTCCGTTAGAGCAAAATCCATATCTGTTTGAGTTTTGGACCAATTTCGTCCCCAGTTTTTACAACATCGCGAAATGGGCCACTTAGTGCAATTAATGCACCATTTTGTGCGTCCGAAACGGATGCTGAGTTTTTTCACACAGGATGTTACCACTGCACTCCGTTAGACCAAAAACCAAGTATGTTTGAGTTTCGGAACATTTCGCCACCAGTTTTTATAGCATCCTTGAACAAGCCCGATTAGCTCAATTAGTGCACCATTTTGTGCGTCCGCACCGGATGTTTCCACTCCACTCTGTTAGACCAAAACCATGTCTTTGACTTTTGGACCATTTCGTCACCACTTTTTACAACATCACGAAATGGACCCACTTAGTGCAATTAATGCACCATTTTTTGCGACCGAAATGCAAGTTGAGATTTTCGCACTGGATGTTTCCACTCCACTCTGTTGGACCAAAACGATGTCTGTTTGACTTTCGGACCATTTCGTCATCAGTTTATACAACATCACGAAACGGACCCGCTTATTGCAATTTATGCACCATTTTGTGCGTTCGAAACGCAAGTTGAGTTTTCGCATCGGATGTTTCCACTCCACTCCGTTAGGCCAAATACCATGTCTGTTTGAGTTTCGGACCATTTCGTCACCAATTTTTACAACATCCCGAAACAGGCCGTTTAGTGCAGTTAATGCACCATTTTGTGCGTCCGGAATGCATGTTGAGTTTTTTCGCATCGGATGTTTCCACTCCACACCGTTAGACCAAAAACCATGTCTCTTTTAGTTTCGGACCATTTCGTGACCAGTTTTTACAATATCACAAAAGAGGCCCGCTTAGTGCAATTAATGCAACATTTTGTGCGTCCGAAATGCATGTTGAGTTTTTCGCACCGGAAATTTCTACTCCACTCCATTAGACCAAAAACCATGTCTATTTGAGTTCTGGACCATTTCGTCACCAAGTTTTACAACATCCGGAAACGCACCCGCTTAGTGCATTTAATGCACCATTTTGTGCGTCCTAAATGCATGTTGAGTTTTTCGCAACAGATGTTTCCACTCCACTCCGTTAGACCAAAAACAATGTCTGTTTGAGTTTTGGACAATTTCATCACCAGGTTTTACAACATCCCAAAACGGGCACGCTTAGTGCAATTAATGCACCATTTTGTGCGTCCTAAATGCATGTTGAGTTTTTCACAACGGATGTTTCCACTCCACTCACTTGGACCAAAAACATGTCTGTTTGTGTTTCGGACCATTTCGTCACCAGGTTTTACAACATCCCGAAACGGGTCCGCTTAGTGCAATTAATGCACCAATTTGTGCATCCGAAATGCATGTTGAGTTTTCCGCACTAGATGTTTCCACTCCACTCTGTTAGACCAAAAACCATGTCTGTTTGAGTTTCGGACCAATTCATCACCAGTTTCTCCTACATCCCGAAATGGGCCCTCTTAGTGCAATTAATGCACCATTTGGTGCGTCCGAAATGCATGTTGAGTTTTTCGCACCGGATGCTTCCACTCCACTCTGTTAGACCAAAACCATGTCTTTGACTTTTGGACCATTTCATCACCACTTTTTAGAACATCACGAAACAAACCCACTTAGTGCAATTAATGCACCATTTTGTGCGAACGAAATGCATGTTGTGATTTTCGCACCAGATGTTTCCACTCCACCATGTTAGACCAAAACGATGTCTGTTTGACTTTCAGACCGTTTCGTCATCAGTTTATACAACATCACGAAATGGACACGCTTAGTGCAATTAATGCACCATTTTGTGCGTCCGAAATGCATGTTGAGTTTTTCGCATTGGATGTTTCCACTCCACTCCATTAGGGCAAAAAACATGTCTGTTTGAGTTTCGGACCATTTCGTCACCAATTTTTACAACATACCGAAACGGGCCGCTTAGTGCAGTTAGTGCTCCATTTTGTGTGTTCGAAATGCATGTTGAGTTTTTTGCACCGGAAACCATGTCTCTTTCAGTTTCGGACCATTTCGTCACCAGTTTTCACAACATCACAAGACGGGCCCGCTTAGTACAATTAATGCACCATTTTGTGCGTCTGAAATGCATGTTGAGTTTTTAGCACCGGATGTCTCTACTCCACTTTGTTAGACCAAGAACCATGACTGTTTGAGTTCTGGACCATTTCGTCACCTGGTTTTACAACATCACGAAACGGGCCCGCTTAGTGCAATTAATGAACCATTTTGTGCGTCCTAAATGCATGTTGAGTTTTTCACAACAGATGTTTCCACTCCACTCCGTTAGACCAAAAACAATGTCTCTTTGAGTTTCGGACAATTTCGTCACCAGGTTTTACAATATCCCGAAACGGGCCCGCTTAGTACAATTAATGCACCATTTCGTGCGTCCTAAATGCATGTTGAGTTTTTCGCACCAGATGTTTCCACTCCACTCCGTTAGACCAAAAACCATGTCTGTTTGAGTTCCGGATCATTTCGTCACCTATTTTTAGAACATCCCGAAATGGGCCCGCTTAGTGCAATTAATCCACCATTTTGTGCTTCCGAAATGCATGTTGAGTTTTTCGCACCGGATGTTTCAACTCCACTCTGTTAGACAAAAATCATGTCTGCTTGAGTTTCGGACTATTTCATCATCACTTTTTACAACATCACGAAACGGGCCTGCTTAGTGCAATTAATGCACCATCTTGTGCATCCGAAATGCATGTTGAGTTTTTAGCACCGGATGTTTCCACTCCACTCTGTTAGACCAAAACGATGTCTGTTTGACTTTCGGACCATTTCGTCATCAGTTTATACAACATCACGAAACGGACCCGCTTAGTGCAACTAATACACCATTTTGTGCGCCCGAAATGCATGTTGAGTTTTTCGCAACGTATGATTCACTCCACTCCGTTAGGCCAAAAACCATGTCTGTTTGAGTTACGGATCATTTCGTCACCAATTTTCACAACATCCCGAAACGGTCCGCTTAGTGCAGTTAATGCACCATTTTGTGCGTCCGAAATGCATGTTGAGTTTTTCGCACCAGATGTTTCCACTCCACTCCGTTAGACCAAAAACCTTGTCTCTTTTAGTTTCGTACCATTTCCTCACCAGTTTTCACAACATCACAAAACGGGCCCGCTTAGTGCAATTAATGCACCATTTTGTGCGTCCTAAATGCATGTTGAGTTTTTCGCAACTGATGTTTCCACTCCACTCCGTTAGACAAAAAACAATGTATGTTTGAGTTTTGGACAATTTCGTCACCAGGTTTTACAGCATCCCGAAACGGCCCCTCCTTGTGCAATTAATGCACCATTTTATGCGTCCTAAATGCATGTTGAGTTTTTCGCACCGGATGTTCTGGACCATTTCGTCACCTGGTTTTACAACATCACGAAACGGACCCACTTAGTGCAATTAGTGATCCATTTTGTGCGTCCTAAATGCATGGCCTTTCGCAACAGATGTTTCCACTCCACTCCGTTAGATCAAAAATAATGTCTGTTTGAGTTCTGGACAATTTCGTCACCTGGTTTTACAACATCCCGATACAGCCCCGCTTGGTGCAATTAATGCACCATTTTGTGCGTCCTAAATGCATGTTGAGTTTTTCGCAACGGATGTTTCCACTCCACTCCCTTAGACCAAAAACCATGTCTGTTTGAGTTTCGGACCATTTCATCACCGGGTTTTACAACATCCTGAAACGGGCCCCTTTGTGCAATTAATGCACTATTTTGTGCGTCCGAAATGCATGTTGAGTTTTTCACCCAAGATGTTTTCACTCTACTCCGTTAGACCAAAAGCATGTTTGTTTGAGTTTCGGACCATTTCGTCACCAGTTTTTACAACATCCCGAAACGGGCCTGCTTAGTGCAATTAATCCACCATTTTGTGCGTCCGAAATGCATGTTGAGTTTTTCACGCCGGATGTTTCCACTTCACGCCGTTGGACTAAAACCATGTCTGTTTGAGTTCCGGACCATTTCGTTACCACTTTTTATAACATCGCGAAACGGGCCCGCTTAGTGCAATTAATGCACTATTTTGTGCATCCTAAATGCATGTGGAGTTTTTCGCAACAATTGTTTCCACTCCACTGTGTTAGACCAAAAACAATGTCTGTTTGAGTTTCAGACAATTTCGTCACCTGGTTTTACAACATCCCGAAACGGGCCCGCTTAATGCAATTAATGGACTATTTTGTGCGTCCTAAATGCATGTTGAGTTTTTCGCAATGGATGTTTCCACTCCACTCTCTTAGATCAAAAACCATGTCTGTTTGAGTTTCGGACCATTTCATCACCAGGTTTTACAACATCCCGAAATGGGCCCGCTTAGTGCAATTAATGCACCATTTTGTGCGTCTAAAATGCATGTTGAGTTTTTTGCACCAGATGTTTCCACTCTACTCCGTTTGACCAAAAACATGTCTGTTTGAGTTCCAGACCATTTCGTCACCAGTTTTCATAACATCTCGAAACGGGCCCGCTTAGTGCAATTAGTGCACCATTTTGTGCGTCTGAAATGCATGTTGCGTTTTTCGCATCAGATGTTTCCACTCCGCTCCGTTGGACCAAAACCATGTCTGTTTGAATTTTGGACCATTTTGTCACCACTTGTTACAACATCACGAAACGGGCCCGCTTAGTGCAATTAATGTACCATTTTGTGCGTCCGAAATCCATGTTGAGTTTTTCACACCGGACGGTTCCACTCCACTTCGTTAGACCAAAACCATGTCTGTTTGACTTACGGACCGTTTCGTCACCACTTTTTACAACATCACGAAACAGACCCACTTAGTGCACTTAATGCACCATTGTGTGTGTCCGAAATGCATGTTGAGTCTTTCGCATCGGATGTTTCCACTCCACTCCGTTAGGCCAAAATGCATGTCTGTTTGAGTTTCGGACCATTTCGTCATCAATTTTGACAACATCCCAAAATGGGCCGCTTAGTGCAGTTAATGCACCATTTTGTGCGTCCGAAATGCATGTTGAGTTTTTCGCACCGGATGTTTCCACTCCACTCCGTTAGACCAAAAACCTTGTCTCTTTTAGTTTCGTAGCATTTCGTCACCAGTTTTCACAACATCCAAAACGGGCCCGCTTAGTGCAATTAATGCACCATTTTGTGCGTCCTAAATGCATGTTGAGTTTTTCGCAACTGATGTTTCCACTCCATTCCGTTAGACCAAAAACAATGTATGTTTGAGTTTTGGACAATTTCGTCACCAGGTTTTACAACATCCCGAAACGGCCCCTCCTAGTGCAATTAATGCACCATTTTATGCGTCCTAAATGCATGTTGAGTTTTTCGCACCGGATGTTTCCACTCCACTCCGTTAGACCAAAAACAATGTCTGTTTGAGTTCTGGACCATTTCGTCACCTGGTTTTGCAACATCCCGAAATGGACCCACTTAGTGCAATGATCCATTTTGTGCGTCCTAAACGCATGTTGAGTTTTTCGCAACAGATGTTTCCACTCCACTCCGTTAGACCAAAAACAATGTCTGTTTGAGTTTTGGACAATTTCGTCACCAGGTTTTACGACATCCCGAAACGGCCCCGCTTAGTGCAATTAATGCACCATTTTGTGCGTCCTAAATGCATGTTGAGTTTTTCGCAACGGATGTTTCCACTCCACTCCCTTAGACCAAAAACCATGTCTGTTTGAATTTCGGACCATTTCATCACCGGGTTTTACAACATCCCGAAACGGGCCCGCTTAGTGCAATTAATGCACCATTTTGTTCGTCCGAAATGCATGTTGAGTTTTTCGCCCCAGATGTTTTCACTCTACGCCGTTAGACCAAAAGCATGTTTGTTTGAGTTTCGGACCATTTCGTCACCAGTTTTTACAACATCCCGAAACGGGCCTGCTTAGTGCAATTAATCCACCATTTTGTGCGTCCGAAATGCATGTTGAGTTTTTCGCACCGGATGTTTCCACTTCACGCCGTTGGACAAAAACCATGTCTATTTGAGTTCCGGACCATTTCGTCACCACTTTTTACAACATCGCGAAATGGGCCCGCTTAGTGCAATTAATGCACTATTTTGTGCATCCTAAATGCATGTGGAGTTTTTCGCAACAATTGTTTCCACTCCACTGTGTTAGACCAAAAACAATGTCTGTTTGAGTTTCAGACAATTTCATCACCTGGTTTTACAACATCCCGAAACGGGCCCGCTTAGTGCAATTAATGGACTATTTTGTGCGTCCTAAATGCATGTTGAGTTTTTCGCAATGGATGTTTCCACTCCACTCTCTTAGATCAAAAACCATGTCTGTTTGAGTTTCGGACCATTTCATCACCAGGTTTTACAACATCCTGAAATGGGCCCGCTTAGTGCAATTAATGCACCATTTTGTGCGTCTGAAATGCATGTTGAGTTTTTCGCACCGGATGTTTCCACTCTACTCCGTTTGACCAAAAACATGTCTGTTTGAGTTCTAGACCATTTCGTCACCAGTTTTCATAACATCTCAAAACGGGCCCGCTTGGTGCAATTAGTGCACCATTTTGTGCGTCTGAAATGCATGTTGAGTTTTTCGCATCAGATGTTTCCACTCCACTCCGTTGGACCAAAACCATGTCTGTTTGAAATCCGGACCATTTTGTCACCACTTGTTACAACATCACGAAACGGGCCCGCTTAGTGCAATTAATGTACCATTTTGTGCGTCTGAAATCCATGTTGAGTTTTTCGCACCGGACGTTTCCACTCCACTTCGTTAGACCAAAACCATGTCTGTTTGACTTACGGACCGTTTCGTCACCACTTTTTACAACATCACGAAACAGACCCACTTAGTGCAATTAATGCACCATTGTGTGTGTCCGAAATGCATGTTGAGTCTTTCGCATCGGATGTTTCCACTCCACTCCGTTAGGCCAAAAAGCATGTTTGTTTGAGTTTCGGACCATTTCGTCATCAATTTTTAGAACATCCCAAAATGGGCCGCTTAGTGCAGTTAATGCACCATTTTGTGCGTCCGAAATGCATGTTGAGTTTTTCGCACCGGATGTTTCACTCCACTCCGTTAGACCAAAAACTTTGTCTCTTTTAGTTTCGTACCATTTCGTCACCAGTTTTCACAACATCACAAAACGGGCCCGCTTAGTGCAATTAATGCACCATTTTGTGCGTCCTAAATGCAAGTTGAGTTTTTCGCAACAGATGTTTCCACTCCACTCCCTTAGACCAAAAACCATGTCAGTTTGCATCCCGAAATGGGCCCGCTTAATGCAATTAGTGCACCATTTTGTGCGTCCGATATGCATGTTGAGTTTTTTGCATAGGATGTTTCCACTCCACTCCGTTGGACCAAAAACCATGTCTGTTCTAGTTTCAGCCCACTTCGTCAACAGTGTTTACAGAATCCAAAATGAGCCTGCTTTGTGCAATTAATGCACCATTTTATGCGTCCAAAATGCATGTTGAGTTTTTCGCAATGAACGTTTCCACTTTACTCCGTTAGAGAAAAATCCATTTCTGTTAGAGTTCTGGACCATTTGGTCTCCACATTTTACAACATCGCGAAACGGGCCTGCTTAGTGCAATTAATGCACCATTTTGTGCGTCCGAAACAGATGTTGAGTTTTTTCGCATAGGATGTTACCACTTATGTTTGAGTTTCAGAACATTTCGTCACCAGTTTTTACAGCATCCCTAAACAAGCCTGCATAGTGCAATTAGTGCACCATTTTGTGTGTCCGAAATGCATGTTGAGTTTTGCGCAACGGATGTTTTCCACTCCACTCCGTTAGACCAAAAACCATGTCTGTTTGAGTTTTGGACCATTTCGTCACTTGGTTTTACAACATCCCGAAACAGGCCCGCTTAGTACAATTAATGCACCATTTTGTGCGTCCGAAATGCAAGTTGAGTTTTTCGCACCGGATGTTTCCACTCCACCCTGTTAAACCAAAAACCATGTCTGTTTGAGTTCTGGACCATTTCGTCACCAGTTTTTACAAATCCCGAAACGGGCCCGCTTAGTGCAATTAATGCACCATTTTGTGCGTCTGAATTGCATTTTGAGTTTTTCGCACCGGATGTTTTCACTCCACTCTGTTAGACCAAACCATGTCTTTGACTTTTGGACCATTTCGTCACCACTTTTTACAATATCATGAAACAGACCCACTTAGAGCAATTAATGCACCATTTTTTGCGACCGAAAAGCATGTTGAGATTTTTGCACCGGATGTTTCCACTCCACTCTGTTAGACCAAAATGATGTCTGTTTGACTTTCGGACCATTTCGTCATCAGTTTATACAACCTCACGAAACGGACCCGCTTAGTGCAATTTATGCACCTTTTTTGCGTCCGAAATGCATGTTGAGTTTTCGCATCGGATGTTTCCACTCCACTCCATTAGGCCGCCATGTCTGCTTGAGTTTCGGACCATTTCGTGACCAATTTTTACAACATCCCGAATCGGGCCGCTTAGTGCAGTTAATGCACCATTTTATGCGTCTGAAACACATGTTGAGTTTTTCGCACCGGATGTTTCCACTCCACTCCGTTAGACCAAAAACCATGTCTCTTTTAGTTTCGGACCATTTCGTCACCAGTTTTCACAACATCACAAAACGGGCCCGCTTAGTGCAATTAATGCACCATTTGGTGCGTCTAAAATGCATGTTGAATTTTTCGCACTGGATATTTCTACTCCACTCTGTTAGACCAAAAACCACGTCTTTATGAGTTCTGGACCATTTCATCAACTGGTTTTACAAAATCCCGAAACGGGCCGCTAAATGCAATTAATACACCATTTTGTGCGTCCTAAATGCATGTTGAGTTTTTCACAACATATGTTTCTACTCCACTCCGTTAGACCAAAAACAATGTCTGTTTGAGTTTCGGACAATTTCGTCACCAGGTTTTATAACATCCCAAAACAGGCCAGCTTAGTGCAATTAATCCACCATTTTGTGTGTCCTGAATGCATGTTGAGTTTTTCGAAACGGATGTTTCCACTCCACTCCCTTAGACCAAAAACCATGTCTGTTTGCGTTTCAGACCATTTCGTCACTAGGTTTGACAACATCCCGAAACGGGTCTGCTTAATGCAATTAATGCACTATTTTGTGCGTCCGAAATGCATGTTGAGTTTTAGCATAGGATATTTCCACTCCACTCCGTTAGACCAAAAACCATGTCTGTTTTAGTTTCGGCCCATTTCGTCACCAATGTTTACGCATCCCAAAATGAGCCCGCTTAGTGCAATTAATGCTCCATTTTATGCGTCCGAAATGCATGTTGAGTTTTTCGCAACGAACGTTTCCACTTTACTCGGTTAGAGCAAAATCCATGTCTGTTTGAGTTTTGGACCATTTCGTCCCCAGTTTTTACAACATCGCGACATGGGCCCGGTTAGTGCAATTAATGCACCATTTTGTGCGTCCAAAATGGATGTTGAG
This sequence comes from Alloteropsis semialata, assembly GCA_004135705.1. Taxonomy (NCBI): domain Eukaryota; kingdom Viridiplantae; phylum Streptophyta; class Magnoliopsida; order Poales; family Poaceae; genus Alloteropsis; species Alloteropsis semialata. The sequence continues at coordinate 50,834,454 of CM014271.1, forward strand.
TTTTTTCACACAGGATGTTACCACTGCACTCCATTAGACCAAAAACCATGTTTGTTTGAGTTTCGGAACATTTCGCCACCAGTTTTTGTAGCATCCCTGAACAAGCCCGCTTGGTGCAATTAGTGCACCATTTGTGCGTACGAAATGCATGTTGTGTTTTTCGCAACGGATATTTTCCACTCCACTCCGTTAGACCAGAACCCATGTCTGTTTGAGTTTCGGACCATTTCGTCACCAAGTTTTACAACGTCCCGAAATGGGCCCGCTTAGTGCAATTAATGAACCATTTTGTGTGTCCGAAATGCATGTTGAGTTTTTCACACTGGATGGTTCCACTCCACCCCGTTAGACCAAAAACCATGTCTCTTTTAGTATTGGACCATTTCTCACCAATTTTCACAACATCACAAAACAGGCCCACTTAGTGCAATTAATGCACCATTTTGTGTGTCCGAAATGCATGTTTAGTTTTTCGCACCGGATGTTTCCACTCCACTCCGTTAGACAAAAACCATTTCTGTTTGAGTTCCAAACCATTTCGTCACCAGTTTTTACAACATCCCGAAATGGGCCCGCTTAGTGCAGTTAATGCACCATTTTGTGCTTCCGTAATGCATTTTGAGTTTTTCGCACCGGATATTTCCACTCCACTCTGTTAGACCAAAACCATGTCTTTGACTTTTGGACCATTTTGTCACCACTTTTTACAACGTCACGAAATAGACCCACTTAGTGCAATTAATGCAACATTTTTTTGCGACCGAAATGCAAGTTGAGATTTTTGCACCGGATGTTTCCACTCCACTCTGTTAGACCAAAATGATGTCTGTTTGACTTTCGGACCATTTCGTCATCAGTTTATGCAACATCACGAAACAGACCCGCTTAGTGCAATTTATGCACCATTTTGTGCGTCCGAAACGCTTGTTGAGTTTTCGCATCGGATGTTTCCACTCCACTCCGTTAGGCCAAAAACCATGTCTGTTTGAGTTTCGAACCATTTCGTCACCAATTTTTACAACGTCTCGAAACGCGCCATTTTGTGCGTCCGAAATGCGCCATTTTGTGTGTCCGAAATGCATGTTGAGTTTTTCGCATCGGATGTTTCCACTCCACTCCGTTGGACCAAAAACCATGTCTCTTTTAGTTTCGAACCATTTCGTGACGATTAATGCAATTAATGCAACATTTTGTGCGTCCGAAATGCATGTTGAGTTTTTCGTAACGGATGTTTCCACTCCACTCCCTTAGACCAAAAACCATGTCTGTTTGAGTTCCGGACTATTTAGTCACAGGTTTTACAACATCCCGAAACGGGCCCGCTTAGTGCAATTAATGCACCATTTTGTGCGTCCTAAATGTATGTTGAGTTTTTCGCAACAGATGTTTCCACTCCACTCAGTTAGACCAAAAACAATGTCTGTTTGAGTTTCGAACAATTTCGTCACCAGGTTTTACAACATCCCGAAACGGGACCGCTTAGTGCAATTAATGCACCATTTTGTGCGTCCTAAACGCATGTTGAGTTTTTCGTAACAGATGTTTCCACTCCACTCCCTTAGACCAAAAACCATGTCTGTTTGAGTTTTGGACTATTTCGTCACAGGTTTTACAACATCCCAAAACGGGCCCACTTAGTGCAATTAATGCACCATTTTGTGCGTCCGAAATGCATGTTGAGTTTTTCGCACCGGATGTTTCCAACCCACTCCGTTAGACCAAAAACCATGTCCGTTTGAGTTCCGGACCATTTCGTCACCAGTTTTTACAACATCCCGAAACGGGCCCACTTAGTGCAATTAATGCACCATTTTGTGCGTCTGAAATGCAAGATGAAATTTTTGCACCGGATGTTTCCACTCCACTATATTAGACCAAAATGATGTCTATTTGACTTTTGGACCATTTCGTCATCAGTTTATACAACATTACGAAACGGACCCGCTTAGTGTAATTAATGCGCCATTTTCTGCATCCGAAATGCATGTTGAGTTTTTCGCACAGGATGTTTCCACTCCACTCCGTTAAACCAAAAACCATGTCTCTTTTAGTTTCAGATCATTTCGTCACCAATTTTCACAACATCACAAAACGGGACCGCTTAGTGCAATTAATGCACCATTTTGTGCGTCCGAAATGCATGTTGAGTTTTTCGCACTGGATGTTTCTACTCCACTTCGTTAGACAAAAAACCATGTCTGTTTGAGTTCTGGACCATTTTGTCCACAGTTTTTACAGCATCCTGAAACTGGCTCGCTTAGTGCAATTGATGCACCATTTTGTGTGTCCGAAATGCATTTTGAGTTTTTCGCATCGAATGTTTCCACTCCACTCCGTTAGACCAAGAACAATGTCTGTTTGAGTTCCGGACCATTTCGACACCAGCTTTTACGGAATCCCGAAACGAGCCTGCTTAGTGCAATTAATGCACCATTTTGTGCGTCCGAAATGATGTTGAGTTTTTTGCACTCGATGTTTCCACTCCACTCCATTAGACCAAAAACCATGTCTGTTTGAGTTTCGGACCATTTGTCAACATTTTTTACAACATCCCAAAACGGACCTGTTTAGTGCAATTAATGCATCATTTTGTGCGTTCAAAATCCATGTTGAGTCTTTCACACTCAATGTTTCCACTCCACTCTGTTAGACCAAAAACCATATCTGTTTGAGTTCTGTACCATTTCGTCCCCAGTATTTACAACATCTCAAAACGGGCCCACATAGTGCACTTAATGCACCATTTTGTGCGTCCGAAATGCATGTTGAGTTTTTCGCAACGGATGCTTCAACTCCACTCTGTTAGACCAAAAACAATGTATGTTTGAGTTTCGGACCATTTCGTCATCTGGTTTTACAACATCCCAAAACAGGCCCGCTGTTGGCGGCTCTGAATGATAAATTCTCATCACCAACATAGATACAAAAGAATAATAAAAAGAATAGACATAGGGTTATTCACTAATGAATTCCACTAGTTTTGGTGCATATATGCTTGCAGGGACAAAGTGGTAAAAGAAGAGCAAAGTTGGACCCAAGGCCAGGTCGCCCGACCCCACCAGGTCGTCCGACCTGGGCCTAGGCCCAACTGAGCTCATCCTACTTCCATGCAAAGAAGCACATCTGGGGAAGATCTCAACCGTTGAATCAATGTCGGTTTGCACCAAGGCCCATAGATGAACTACCCATGGATTGGAGGGCCCACATCTACACATATATTCACACAAATGAGGCGTGCCCACCTGGAACCGACCTCATGGCCCACAAAGCAGTCACTCAGAAAAGGATGGGCCCCAGAGGCGACAACTCCTGGTCGGCCAACCCCCTAGGTCGGCCGACCCTTGACCCACTACTGCAAACTGCCTCCAGGAGAAGATCTACGCCATGCAAGACTTAGGACGGTGGATCCTTGGGTTGGCCGACGCCACCGGATCGGCCGTCCTGGGCCCACCTCCAAACCGTCTCAACCTCTTCGTACCGACTCACAACCGCCTCTCCTAGCTATAAATACATGAGCTCGGGGCAGGGCTAAGCATCATCGAGCTAGAGTGAAGATTGAAGGTGAAGCCCTCCTCTTATCTAGAGTAGAAATAGGGAGAGAGTGAGGGAGAGTTTGGAGGAGTCCCGGCGTGTTGGTGACCCTCCACCTGTACCTCGATGGATGCAAGCTGCTTAGTAAGTATCCGAGATTTCAGCTAAGTATTTAAGTCTGAGTTATAGAAAGTTGAGTTCTTTATTGTGCTTGAGGGTTCGTTGCTTTATTCATAAAGTATCTTTATCTTTGATCAAGGTTAGGATAGCCGGTATTATCTCAAGCGTGGTGCTTAGGTGTATATCTGCCCTTGTTTGCCTCATAACCCCACGGATTAGTAGAGGTAGGCGACAGGTGGTGACAGCCTTATCCGTCCTTTGTAATCCTCCATGTACGGGTACGGCGTAAAGCTGTATGCCGGCAATTTTCTAGAGGTCTAGGATACCGCAGTGCCCAAAGCAAGCATAGGAGAGCTCCCTTTGCTATATTCCCAGCCTTAGTGCTAAGTTATCCTCTCTACCAAGCCTTTATATAAACTCGATCGATCTGGTAGTAATTAGACAATGCCCCGTGGATTCGATACCTGGTTTACTCATGGGTGAAAACTACTGCGACAACCGTGCCCTTGCGGACCTTTTGTTTGCCACCGCTGGTGTCAACAAACTTTCTGGCGCCATTGCTGGGGAACGGTAGCTGTTGTCTAAGAACTACGGTTGCTCGTTTATCTTTTATTTTATATTTCTTTTATTTTTGTTTTCAAACATGGACTCCACACAAATACATGAGTTCTCTGCTCCAAAGGGTGAATTATTGGAGCCACACCCCTCATCAAATCCTATATTAACAGATAGCTATGAACTTCGTCCTGCCTTCATAGCTATGGTCCAAGACAAATCCTTCTCAGGAAGTGATGGTGAAAACCCATACCATCACTTGCATGAATTTGAGTTGCTCTGTTCGTGTCTGGTCATATCAGGCATGAAACAGGCAATGATTAGATGGAAGGTCTTCCCGTTCTCTCTCAAAGAGAGGGCAAGGAAGTGGTATGACCATACCGTTGGGCTAAAGAACGGTGAATGGGAAAAGTTATGGGACAAGTTTTGTCTAGAGTACTTCCCCGTTCACCGAATCTGTGCACTTCGGAAGGAGATCATTAACTTCCAACAAAGAGAGAAGAAAATGATTGTGAAAGCGTGGGATCGGTTCCAGGACTTGTGTCTAACCGGAACGGATGTAGGCTTCCCAGACTGCATGCTTATGCAGCATTTTCGGTCTGGGTTGAATAGTGGGTACATAGACATAGCCGCCGGAGGATCATTCCTACACATAATCGCGGCTAGAGCAAAAGACGTCCTGGCATCAATCTGGGAAAATGCTCCTGCTGACGTGGATGAAACTGAGCAAGAAGATCCCCATGTAGAACCTACTTTACCCATAGACTTTCCCAGTCCAAACCCAGTTCCTGAGACCCCATCCGTTGAGGAAGAGGAAACTCAACCTCTCGGATTACATTTTGATTTTGAGGAAGACTTCTTTGAAGATTTTGGGAATACCTCGAACTACACAGTGCAGAAAAGACCTATGGTCGAGACCCCCTCCATTCAGTTGGAGACTGAATTCCTTAACAAAACCGTGCGAGAGCTCATTTCTATCCTAAACACAGAATGGTCAAATGAAGTGGAGTCTTCTTTCAAAGTCATTCAGATTAACTCACCTTCGTAAACCATTCGAGGTTTCGTAAGCAAGGTTGTTGTAGAGATCCTTTACAACCCAACTGTTGGGGCCAATATCATGTCTAGTTCTTTCACACACATCCTTGGACGCCGTAGTTAACTGGCCTCAACACCCAAGCTTCTTAGAACACCCTCAGGTCACATTCTCGAGATTCTCGGTCTAGCACGAGACTTTCTCCTCAAACACAATGGGATACAGATGGCTCTGGACTTTTACGTCTTTGAGACATCAGATTTGGACCTAATCATAGGACACCCTATCGAGGGCCTACTTCAGGATGTAACCTCAGAAGGAAATCTCCTAGCCAAAGTAGGAAGAAATCTCTTCACTGTTCCTCTAGCTAGGGTCAAAAACTCCATAGTTCAGCCACAAGTAGAGCTTGACCCAGCTGAGGCAGTGAAATCCCTTCAAGTGACCCGTTTGAGTCATTCCTAGAAAAACATGTCTATGACTTTATCGAAGAAGAGGATGACATTTCGGAGCCACTTGAAGATGAGGAGCCACCAAAGCCACATATAGAGCTAAAACCCTTGCCCGCTGGCCTCTACTATCGCCGACTCAACAAGGCGACGAAGAAGGACCACTTCTCCCC
>CM014271.1:50840810-50851921 GCA_004135705.1 Alloteropsis semialata
GTTCTATCGGTGTTTCATTAAAGACTTTTCTCAGATAGCCAAGCCTCTTACTAGCCTTTTAGCTAAGAATGTGCTCTTTGATTTCGATGATGAGTGTTTACATGCTTTTACAATCTTAAAGAATGCTCTCATCTCAGCACCAGTCATTCAACCCCCTGACTGGATGCTACCTTTTGAGATAATATGTGATGCCAGTGATTATGCTGTTGGTGCTATCTTAGGACAAACCAAGAATGAGAGTCATCATGCTATCTCTTATGCTAGCAAGACTTTGACAGGAGCTCAACTAAATTCTGCTACCACTGAAAAAGAGCTCCTGGCTGTGGTCTTTGCTATAGACAAGTTTAGATCTTACTTGGTAGGAGCTAAGGAAATTGTTTACACTGACCATGCTGCCTTAAAATACCTACTCACCAAGAAGTCTTATCCGCTAGATCCTCCTACTCCAAGAATTTGACTTGGAAATTAAAGATAAGAAAGGAGTAGAGAATTTAGTAGCAGATCATTTGTCGCGTATGCAGTTCACTGACATGCAGGACTTACCGATAAATGATTTCCTGCGCGACGACACCCTCCTCAAGGTGACAGCCTCCGACCCCTGGTATGCAAATATTGTGAATTTCATGGTTGCAGGATATGTGCCGCCAGGGGAAAACAAGAGAAGGCTTATCTACGAGAGTAGGCTCCACCTATGGGATGAACCATACCTGTACAGGGTATGTTCAGATGGCATGCTGAGGCGATGTGTACCAACAAATGAAGCAAGAAAGATCATTAAGCAGTGCCATGCAGCCCCATATGGATGTCACTATGGGGCATTCAGAACTAGGTCAAAGATCCAGCAGAGTGGATTCTACTGGCCCACAATATATGAGGATACAAAAGAATTCATTCGACGATGCCAACAATGCCAGAAGCACGGAGGGATTACATCAAGGGATGCAATGCCACTCACAAACAACTTACAAGTTGAGTTGTTTGATGTGTGGGGTATTGACTTCATGGGACCCTTTGTCAAATCATATGACAGTGAGTACATCCTGGTGGCGGTTGATTATGTCTCGAAATGGGTTGAAGCAATGCCATGTCAAGCCGCTGATTCCAAACACGCACGAAAGATGTTCCATGAAATCATCTTTCCACGTTTTGGAACACCCAGGATGGTAATCAGTGATGGAGGGTCGCATTTCATTGACAAGACCTTCTGGAAGTTTCTGGCAGAACTGGGGGCAAAGCACAACATCGCTACACCATACCATCCCCAGACAAGCGGTCAAGCAGAGACATCAAACAAGCAGATCAAGAACATTCTGCAGAAGACCGTGGCGGAAATGGGAAAAAGATGGAAGAGCAAGCTACCAGATGCTTTATGGACATACCGAACAGCATACAAAACACCAATCGAGATGTCCCCATATCAACTGGTTTATGGCAAAACCTGCCACTTACCAGTGGAGTTAGAGCATCGGGTGTACTGGGCCATAAGAAAATGGAATATGGATCTTCCAGCAGCCCAGCAGATGAGGAAAATGCAGTTATCATAGTTAGAAGAATGGAGAGACAAGGCATACCATAGTGCCAGAATCTATAAAGAAAGAACCAAGAGATGGCACGACAAGAGAATCAAGGTGAAGGAGTTCCACCCCGGGGATAAGGTACTACTCTTTAATTCCAAGGTGAAGCTATTTGGGCATGGAAAACTTCAAAGCAAATGGGAAGGACCATTCGTTGTTGTGGAGACTTCATCACACGGGGCCATCACATTCCAAGATGATGAAGGTAACATCTTCAAGGTAAATGGTCAACGTTTAAAAGTTTTCCTTGAACCGAATAATAAAATAGAAGAGAAATTTTATGTAATCAATTTGGTCATGGATAATTCCCTTCTATAATACCCTTCACAATAATGTCCTTAACCCCTAGAACTCTATTGCACACCCTTTAGGGCATTTTTGGACCTGTCACGTAGTATGCACAAAACCTGAAGGTGATCGGGCTTAGGCTCAGGTCGGCCGACCTGGCTAGGTCGGCCGACGACCTCCCGAGCCCGATCAAGCCTATCTTTTGCACACGGCGCTTTCCAACGTCTCTGAGGCCGTTCTGCGGTGGATGAACGTTTCAATCTCTATTTGACCTGAGAAGAGGGCTGTTCTTTCTTTAAATTTTCACCCATCCTCTTCTCCTTTCTCATCTAAGTTCTCCCTCACCCACATTCTGAAACTTTCAAGCCAAAACCTCCCAAATCCACAAGAATGGCCGGAAAGAGCCACCCTACCTCTCGATCGACCTTCGATCTTGAGGGTGAACCCACTCCGGTGAACCAGCTAGTGCCATTAAACTTAGAGTCAGCCATGGCTGTGGTGGTACCTCCGATAGCAAGTCTCCCGCCGGAGGATGACGCGAGAGGGCGTAGCAGGGGGTCGGCCGACGGCCCCTTGGCGCCCCATTTAGCGGCACGATCCCACTCCACAAGGAGGCCCCAGAGGCATGAGGCACGGGCGTCAAACCCGTACAGAAGGCCGACAACGGGGCAACTCACACCAAAGAAGGCAAGGTGGTCACCCCCACCAAGGGGGATGGGCTCCCGACTCTCCAACCTAGGGAGAAGCTGAAGGAGGTTGTGAAGAACAGGTGGGATGACGTCGTGGTATATCATTATACGTCCGATATCTCCATCTATTCTCCCGCTAGCACTCCCGGGCAGCAATTCCAGGGTTTCAGGGAGCGAAAACCTGGAGGCGGCTATTGGAAGGGGCTGTTCCCTCCCGTCACACCAGAGGAGAGGAAGGAGTTGGAGGAGTCATCACCCGCTAGCAAGATCAAGAGGCATATTCTTCCTCCTCCAATTCAGAGGACAGGGGGTCAGTATGAGAGCGATGAAGAGGAGAAAAAGACCCCCAAGGCCCCCTCCAATGCAGAGTTGCTAGAGCTGATCACTCGGCTCGGATGCGACAATGCTAAACTGGAGAAGAAGTTCGCTGAAGTGCGACTTGCACGTTTGAGCTTGCAGGACGACTTTGATATGTTGTGCAAGGCAACAGTAGTCAAGCTCAAGCGTTTCGCTAAAGCCCTAGGAGATGAGAGCCTCTATAATGCACCTTGAGCACCTAGGCTTTAGATTAGAATAGGCACATTAGTTTTAATTCATTTATTTATTTCTTCATTTGATTATTCTGTAATGTGCCTCTGTTATCTTGAATAAAATAAACATTTTTAGTATACTAGGGTTGTGTTTTCTTTGTTTCCACTTGGTTTTGAATACAGGTACAAGTGTGGGGGAGCCCATCATCAGAAGATCGATGGCAAATAGAACTATGCACCGTGAAACAGTACAGAGAAGAATGAAACAGAACAGCACGCAAAACAGCAAGACCAGAAGGGTCACCCCCAGGTCGCCCGACTCCACCAGGTCGCCCGACCTGGCTTGGGCTCCTTTCGGCCTCCGCTTCTTCCTGCACGCTGGTTTCACCCACCTATACACTGTTTCTATTGAATTGTTACAAAAACGGATCTTGGAATTCAGAACTTAACCCTTCATATCTCCCCATCACATGAAAAATGTTATTAACTTACATATATTTTATTCCCTATACCTTTTGGCTTGTGGATATTCTCACATTTTTAGGAACCCATGTCATCTAAGTTATTGCATTTTAAGATATGGCTTTTTCATGAAAGGTTCTCTTGCTTAGTTAAGTACTTGGAATTTATGAAAAGTTTTAAAAACTTTCAAACCTTGGCATGCTCCTCATGAGTTTGAGTGACAACCCATTATAATATTAATCAAGCATTTCCTTTGAGCTTTGAGTTATTACAAGTTTTGTGACTCTTGTTAAGAGATACTTCATGTTTTTAAAGTCAACATCACGTACACTCCACCATAAAATGCTAAACCGTTACACTAAGGGTAAAGCAAAACATGCCTTTGTTTCGTACTCATGAAATAAATACTCCTAAAAGTGGCTTTCTTCCCGAAACAAAGACAAAAAGAAGATATGGGCTATATGCATAGAAAAAAAATATAAAAGAGAGGAGAAAAAACTCGTGCTAAAAAGCATAGAGCTGAAAAAAGAAAAAAAGAAAGAGAAAATGCAATAGCCCATATCCAAAAGAAAAGAAAAAGGGAAGAAAGTCAAGATAAAGGAGTACCATTAAATTTCCACTTCTTATCATACACTTGCACATCTTGACTTGATTATATGACTTGTCTCTGATTTGGATCCAACCCTTAGAATGACAACATAAGTGAAATAAGGTATGTATCCCAAGAGCTCCACATACAAAGTTTTATTTTGGAGAGGATGAGAGTTGTCCAACCACTAGTGAATATCCTGAGAGAAACTCTTTGAGGAGCAAGGCAATGGTTTTTCTTTGCAAAATTCTGAAAACCAAGTACTTGAAAGTGAGATATATCATGTCATAAAAGAGGCTGTTCCTTTTTGCAATAACCCAAGAAGATATGTTAGCCATCCAGTATTAATCCACTGAGAATGAATGTTTGGGAATAATCTATAACGGGCCCTCTTAGCGCAATTAATGCACCATTTTGTGCGTCCGAAATGCATGTTGAGTTTTTCGCACCGAATATTTCTACTCCACTATGTTAGACCAAAAACCATGTCTGTTTGAGTTTCGGACCATTTCGTCACCATTTTTACAATATCCCGAAACGGACCCGCTTAGTGCAATTAATGCACCATTTTGTGCGTTCGAAATGCATGTTGAGTTTTTCGCACCGGAAGTTTCCACTCCACTCCGTTAGACAAAAAATCATGTCTGTTTGAGTTTCGGACCATTTCGTCACCAGTTTTTAAAGCATTTCTTTGTGCAATTAATGCACCATTTTGTGCGTCCGAAATGCATGTAGAGTTTTTGACATCAGATGTTTCTACTCCACTCCATTAGACGAAAAACCATGTCTGTTTGAGTTCTGGACCATTTCGTCCCCAGTTTGTACAACATCCCAAAACAGGCCCGCATAGTGCAATTATTGCACCATTTTGTGTGTCCGAAATGGATGTTGAGTTTTTCGCACCGGATGTTACCACACCACACCGTTAGACCAAGAACAATGTCTATTTGAGTTCCGGACCATTTCAACACCAGCTTTCATAGCATCTCGAAACGAGCCTGCTTAGTGCAATTAATGCACATTTTGTTCGTTTGAAATGATGTTGAGTTTTTCGCAACGGATGTTTCCAGTCCACTCCATTAGACCAAAAACTATGTCTGTTTGTGTTTCGGACCATTTCGTCACTAGGTTTGACAACATCCCGGAACGGGCCCGCTTAGTGCAATTAATGCACCATTTTGTGTGTCCGAAATGCATGTTGAGTTTTTCGCATCGGATGTTTCCACTCCACTCCCTTAGAACAAAAACCATGTCTGTTTGAGTTTCGGACCATTTCATCACCAGTTTCTACAGCATCCCGAAACGAGCCTGGTCTGTAAAATTAATGCACCATTTTGTGCGTCCGAAATGCATGTTGAGTTTTTCGCACCGAATATTTCCACTCCACTCAGTTAGACCAAAAACCATGTCTGTTTGAGTTCCAGATCATTTCGTCAGTAGGTTTGACAACATCCCGAAACAGGCCCGCTTAGTGCAATTAATGCACCATTTTGTGCGTCCGAAATGCATGTTGAGTTTTTCGCATCTGATGTTTCCACTCCACTCCGTTAAACCAAAAACCATGTCTGTTTGAGTTTCGGACCATTTTGTCACGAGTTCTTACAGCATCCCGAAAATGAGCCCCCTCTGTAAAATTAATGCACCATTTTGTGCGTCCGAAATGCATGTTGAGTTTTTTGTACCGAATGTTTCCACTCCACTCAGTTAGACCAAAAACCATGTCTGTTTGTGTTCTGGATCATTTCATCCCCAGTTTTTACAACGTCCCGAAACAGGCCCGCATTGTGCAATTAATGCACCATATTGTGCGTCCGAAATGGATGTTGAGTTTCTCGCACCGAATGTTTCCACTCCACTCTGTTTGACCAAGAACCATGTCTGTTTGAGTTTCGGACCATTTCGTCACCATTTTTTACAACATCCCGAAACAGACCCGCTTAGTGCAATTAATGCACCATTTGGTGCGTCCAAAATGATGTTGAATTTTTCGCAACGGATGTTTCCACTCCACTCCATTAGACCAAAAACCATGTCTGTTTGAGTTTCAGACCATTTCGTCACCAGGTTTGACAAATTCACGAAACGGGTCCGCTTAGTGCAATTAATGCACCATTTTGTGCGTCCAAAATGCATGTCGAGTTTTTCGCATCGGATATTTTCACTCCACTCCGTTAGACCAAAAACCATGTCTGTTTGAGTTTCGGACCATTTCGTCCCTTATTTTTACAACATCGTGAAACGGGCCCGCTTAGTGCAATAAATGCACCATTTTGTGCGTCCGAAATGTATGTTGAGTTTTTCACACAGGATGTTACCACTCCACTCCGTTTGACCAAAAACCAAGTTTGTTTGAGTTCCGAACCATTTCGTCACCAGTTTTTACTGCATCCCGAAATGAGCCCGCTTAGTGCAATTAATGCACCATTTTGTGTGTCTGAAATGCATGGTCTTTCGCAACAGATGTTTCCACTCCACTACGTTAGACCAAAAATCATGTCTGTTTGAGTTTCGGACCATTTCGTCACAAGGTTTGACACATCCCGAAACGGGCCCGATAGTGCAATTACTGCACCATTTTGTGCGTCCCAAATGTATGCTAAGTTTTTTTGCATTGGATGTTTCCACTCCACTCCATTAGACCAAAAACCATGTCTGTTTGAGTTTCGGACCATTTCGTCACTAGGTTTGATAACATCCCGAAACGGGCCCGCTTAGTGCAATTAATGCACCATTTTGTGGGTCCGAAATGCATGTTGAGTTTTTCGCATCGGATCTTTCCACTCCACTCCCTTAGACCGAAAACCATGTCTATTTGAGTTTCGGACCATTTCGTCACCAGTTTTTACAGCATCCCGAAACGAGCCCGGTCTGTAAAATTAATGCACCAATTTGTGCGTCCGAAATGCATGTTGAGTTTTTCGCACCGAATATTTCCACTCCACTCAGTTAGACCAAAAACCATGTCTGTTTCAGTTCCGGATCATTTCGTCAGTAGGTTTGTCAACATCCCGAAATCGGCCCACTTTGTGCAATTAATGCACCATTTTGTGCGTCCGAAATGCATATTGAGTTTTTCGCATCGGATGTTTTCACTCCACTCCCTTAGACCAAAAACCATGTCTGTTTGAGTTTCGGACCATTTCGTCACCAGTATTTACAGCATCCCGAAACGAGCCCGGCCTGTAAAATTAATGCACCGTTTTGTGCGTCCGAAATGCATGTTGAGTTTTTCGCACCGAATGTTTCCGCTCCACTCATTGAGACAAAAACCATGTCTGTTTGAGTTCCGGATCATTTCATCATCAGTGTTTACAACATCCCGAAACGGGCCCGCTTAGTGCAATTAATGCAACATTTTGTGCGTCCGAAATGGATGTTGTGTTTTTCGAACCGAATGTTTCCACACCACTCTGTTAGACCAAGAACCATGTCTGTTTGAGTTTCGGTCCGAAATGATATTGAGTTTTTCGCAATGGATGTTTCCACTCCACTCCATTAGACCAAAAACCATGTATGTTTGAGTTTCGGACCATTTCGTCGCCAGGTTTGACAAAATCCCAAAATGGCCCGCTTTGTGCAATTAATGCACCATTTTGTGCGTCCAAAATGCATGTTGAGTTTTTCGCATAGGATGTTTCCACTCCACTCCATTAGACCAAAAACCATATCTGTTTGAGTTTCAGACCATTTCGTCACCAGTTGTTACAGCATTCCGAAACGAGCCCGCTTTGTGCAATTAATGCACCATTTTGTGCGTCCGAATTGCATGTTGAGTTTTTCGCATCGGATGTTTCCACTCCACTCCATTAGACCAAAAACTATGTCTGTTTGAGTTTCGGACGATTTCCTCCCATATTTTTACAACATCGCGAAACAGGCTCGCTTAGTGCAATAAATGCACCATTTTGTGCGTCCGAAATGTATGTTGAGTTTTTCGCACAGGATGTTACCACTCCACTCCGTTTGACCAAAAACCAAGTTTGTTTGAGTTCCAAACCATTTCGTCACCAGTTTTTACTGCATCCCGAAACGAGCCCGCTTAGTACAATTAATGCACCGGATGTTTCCACTCCACTCCGTTAGACCAAAAACCATGTCTGTTTGAGTTTCCGACCATTTTGTCACCAGTTTTTACAGCATCCCGAAACGAGCCCCCTCTGTAAAATTAATGCACCATTTTGTGCGTCTGAAATGCAATTTGAGTTTTTTGCACCGAATGTTTCCACTCCACTCAGTTAGAGCAAAAACCATGTCTGTTTGAGTTCCGGATCATTTCATCCCCAGTTTTTACAACATCCCAAAACAGGCCTGCTTAGTGCAATTAATGCACCATTTTGTGTGTCCGAAATGCATGTTGAGTTTTTCGCATCGGATGTTTCCACTCCACTCCCTTAGAACAAAAACCATGTCTGTTTGAGTTTCGGACCATTTCATCACCAGTTTCTACAGCATCCCGAAACGAGCCTGGTCTGTAAAATTAATGCACCATTTTGTGCGTCCGAAATGCATGTTGAGTTTTTCGCACCGAATATTTCCACTCCACTCAGTTAGACCAAAAACCATGTCTGTTTGAGTTCCAGATCATTTCGTCAGTAGGTTTGACAATATCCTGAAACAGGCCCGCTTAGTGCAATTAATGCACCATTTTGTGCGTCCGAAATGCATGTTGAGTTTTTCGCATCTGATGTTTCCACTCCACTCCGTTAAACCAAAAACCATGTCGGTTTGAGTTTCGGACCATTTTGTCACGAGTTCTTACAGCATCCCGAAATGAGCCCCCTCTGTAAAATTAATGCACCATTTTGTGCGTCCGAAATGCATGTTGAGTTTTTTGTACCGAATGTTTCCACTCCACTCAGTTAGACCAAAAACCATGTCTGTTTGTGTTCTGGATCATTTCATCCCCAGTTTTTACAACGTCCCGAAACAGGCCCGCATTGTGCAATTAATGCACCATATTGTGCGTCCGAAATGGATGTTGAGTTCCTCGCACCGAATGTTTCCACTCCACTCTGTTAGACCAAGAACCATGTCTGTTTGAGTTTCGGACCATTTCGTCACCATTTTTTACAACATCCCGAAACAGACCCGCTTAGTGCAATTAATGCACCATTTGGTGTGTCCAAAATGATGTTGAATTTTTCGCAACGGATGTTTCCACTCCACTCCATTAGACCAAAAACCATGTCTGTTTGAGTTTCAGACCATTTCGTCACCAGGTTTGACAAATTCACGAAACAGGTCCGCTTAGTGCAATTAATGCACCATTTTGTACGTCCAAAATGCATGTTGAGTTTTTCGCATCGGATATTTTCACTCCACTCCGTTAGACCAAAAACCATGTTTGTTTGAGTTTCGGACCATTTCGTCCCTTATTTTTACAACATCGTCAAACGGGCCCGCTTAGTGCAATAAATGCACCATTTTGTGCGTCCGAAATGTATGTTGAGTTTTTCACACAGGATGTTACGACTCCACTCCGTTTGACCAAAAACCAAGTTTGTTTGAGTTCCGAACCATTTCGTCACCAGTTTTTACAGCATCCCGAAACGAGCCCGCTTAGTGCAATTAATGCACCATTTTGTGTGTCTGAAATGCATGGTCTTTCGCAACAGATGTGTTGAGGCCATAATACCAGGGTACCCGACTACGAGGATTACCGACCACCGACTCCAGACGAGAGACTCCGAGCAGGACACGGCGGCCTATTCAAGGAAGGAAAGCCCGAAGACAGGAGATAGAGTCCTGATAGGTTTAGGTCTGTTTTGTCTTGTAATGCAAGTCTCCCCGGACATAAATAGTGGGGGATCCTGTACGTAGGGGGTATCCAATCCAACACCCGATACTCCATACACCATATTGTATTCTTATGCTCGCCGAAATAATACAAGCAATCAACTGGACGTAGGGTTTTTACTCGATCTCGAGGGCCCGAACCAGTATAAAAATCCCTTGTCTCTGTTTATCTCTATTCGTCTACTATGATCGTTCTTTGCAGGAAGCAGGGTGCCCTAGGAACCAAGTATCTGCCAAATATTACTTCGACAGAGGCGCGCCAGGTAGGGGCCCTTGCGTGAAGAAGATAATTGGATATTCCATTGCATAAATAGGGGTAAGATAAATGGTATGATAAGGTAGTGTGACACACAAGTTTACATTTAGCTCTAAATATTCTAAAGGCAGGGAGAACAGAAGAAGTTAGTAGCTCGGGTCTTATATACTTAGTTAGCTATATCTGTACTATTTCATGATTAAATTAACATTAGATTAAACTGGTACAACCGGGAGACCGCTACTAGCTTGACAGGAGAAGCCCGACCAAACCATACGGCTCTTTATGGACCTCCTGCCCCCCAATCCGAACGTGGAGGGTTACTAGGGCACGGACAGGGCTGTCACCACCTGCCGGCTACCTCTACAAACCATGGGAAAGGGCGACATCCAGTAATACTTAATTAATCTAGACACCACGTCTACATTAACAAGCGATACTCTAGTATCCCGCGCACGGAGCCTCCACCCTTCGAATGGACAGACATCATACTAGAGCAAACATACGAATACTGGAACAGCTGCCAGAGTTCTAAAGCTAATATTCTAATCATCTCAAGCACAGGGCAATAATGCAACCAGATCATGAAGTATATGTCTGACATCTCAGGATATAAATCATGCAGATATCGGTAACTATAAGTTAAGTCTATTACAAATGACCGAGAATTACAAAGGAGAACTAGGGACGAACTCATACCGAGACTCCAGAGCAACTTCGGGGACCCGATGACTACTACTTTCAACCTAAACTCCACTAACCTATAGAACTAAAACAAGAGAAGAACTTGAGCTTGCAACTTGAGGTGTGTCTCTATTCTTACCCTCCCTCCTCTCATATTTATAGGAGGGAGCCATGGCCTGCACGGGCATGATCAGCAGCTGAGCCACCTTGAACCACCTTCTAGGACCAATGAGGAGCAGCCAC
>CM014271.1:50853646-50895720 GCA_004135705.1 Alloteropsis semialata
CAACACAAGAAGACCAGGGAGATCTGCTTCACTCCAGTGCCAGCCTGCACTTTGTTCAGGTTCGCGGCGTGCCAGTCAATTTGACCTGAAATTGACAAGGGGATAAAACAGTTAAATTACTCTTTGATTGTGCCGGCTCTATTCCAAACGGCACAGGCACGTTGGATTTCAGCCAAGACCCAATCAGACTTGCGTCGGCCGATGCCAATCGGACCTCAAAATCGGACTTCATAGACAACCTTAATCGGACCAATATAATCGGACCTTAATCAGTCATCTAATCGGACCTCAGAATCGGACCAATCAGGATCGGACCTTGTAACAGATCAGCCTTTAAATAATAAATAAAGCATAAAATATAGCCGATATGTAAATAATGGATCAGCTGTGTCTTTGAACAAGATATTAAATAATCAAAGTGTAAGCCGATACATCGTCCATCTTGCCTAGTTGCCAGTTTGATTTATCTTATCGGACCATCTAACCAGCCAATCGGACCAGAACCTTTTCAGAGAAATCTAGCTCCGACGTAGGGAATCTAGATTTCTCCAGCTATGATCAGATCAGATAGCTAAACAATCAAACTCAACTCACCAACCTGTCAACTAAACAAGATGCTCGCACAAGTGTTTAATCAGATTAAGCAAATAAGCAGATAAAACATTAACAGGATCGTTCTGATTCTAAAGTATGCTATCAAATAATCAAGCAAGACCTAGCTCCGACGTAGGGAATCTAAATCACACTTAACACTCGAATAACAATCAGGTATAACCAAAGCTTCCTTTGACTAATCAAGATAAATCTAGCTCCGACGTAGGGAATCTAAACCAAGCATGACAATCAAAGATCAATCTTATCATATTATGAACATCTAGCTCCGACGTAGGGAATCTAAACATAAAGTACAGTCCGATAAACGATAGTCTGTTGAATAATCAACTTACCCCCTAGGCAACATTTTGCATAATCGAGATGCCGTGGGTAGGATCGCACAATGGTCTGTGGAGCTGGGGGCTTACGACGTTGAATTCATACCCAGAACTGCCATCAAATCGCAGGCTCTGGCAGACTTCATCGCAGAATAGACTAACCCCGAACCTGAAGAAGCTGCCCAAAATCCCGAACACTGGACAATGTTGTATGACGGAGCATTTTGCAGAGCAGGCGCGGGGGCTGGGGTGGTCCTGATTTCACCACACAATGACATCATTAGGTACGCTTTACAAATCAATTTTGTTGATCCAACTCCTACTAACAATGTTGCCGAGTACGAAGGACTGTTGACAGGTCTCCGCATAGCTGCATCTCTTGGTGTCAGAAGGCTGCTCGTGAAAGGGGATTCTGAGTTAGCTGCAAAGCAAGTCATGAAAGAGTACAGTGCGCGGAGCGAGGTCATGGCTAAATACTTGGAAGCATATAGGCGGATGGAGAGCAAATTTGATGGGCTTGAAGTACGGCACGTGAAGAGGGAATTCAATGGCGACGCAGATAAGCTGGCAAAGGCAGCTGCAGAGCGCACATGGCTCCCAGGTAACGTGTTACTTGAAGTTCTTACTAAACCATCTGTGTCGGTTTCATTACCGAACCTAAAAACTGAACCCGCCAAGGGACCAGTTTCTACAACCAACGAATCCGTCAAGGAGTCTATGTTGGTCGGTACGGCCCGAGCAGCCGCTCTAGTTGGAAACGAGGAGAACTGGATGGATCCAATCCGGGCGTACCTCACAAACCAAGCTATTCCGGACGATGATGCTACATTGGAGAAAATCCATCGTAAAGCCAAGAATTATCAATTGGTTGACGGGCGATTATACAAGCTAACCCGCAATGGAATGCTCCTCAAATGCATCACACGGACCGAGGGCATTAGTTTGCTCCACGACATTCACGGAGGAATCTGTGGATCACATGCTTCTCCCCGATATCTAACAGGGAAAGCATTCCGACAGAGCTTCTACTGGCCTACAGCTCTTCAAGACGCAAGCGATTTAGTAAAAAAGTGTGAGGCATGTCAATTCTTCGCACGGAAACAAACTAAACCTGTGCAAGCTTTAAACACTATACCCTTGTCATGGCCCTTTGCCACTTGGGGTATAGACATCCTCGGGCCCTTTCCAAGGGCTGTCGGGGGATACAGATTTCTGTTCATTGGCATTGACACATTTACAAAATGGGTTGAAGCCGAGCCGGTTCAGAAAATCACAAAAGAGGCAGCTGTCAAATTCCTACGGAGCATTGTCGTGCGATTCGGTGTCCCGAACAGGATAATCTCTGATAATGGAACACAGTTTAAAAGTAAAAAGTTTTACGATTTCTGCTACGACCACGGGATCAGGCATGATCGGTCATCGGTAAACCACCCGAAGACAAACGGGCAAGTAGAACGTGCCAATGGCATCGTGCTCCAGGGTATCAAGAAGAGGATTTTTAACAGATTGCAAGCTTACGACAAGCGCTAGATTCATGAGGTCCCTACAGTACTTTGGTCAATGAGGACCACTATGAATCGGGCAACAGGCGAAACACCTTTCTTCTTGGTGTATGGAGCAGAGGCGATTCTACCATCCGACATCCGACTACAAGCCCCTCGCGTGGCGATGTTTTCAGAGACTGAAGAGCCTGATAGACGCACTGATGAGCTAATTCTCCTGGAGGAGGCTCGTGACGTAGCTGCTTTTAGAGTAGCCCAGTATCAGCAAAAATTGCGACAATACTACGATGCTAATGTTCGACAACGAAGCCTATGCATTGGGGACATGGTGCTCAAACTGGATCAACGCACCAAGGACAAAACTAAATTGTCTTCTCCATGGCAAGGGCCGTACATTGTAGTAGATATCGCCCGACCAGGAGCCTACAGGATTGCAGAGATAGATGGGGACATACTGCCAAACACGTGGAATATGGATCAACTATGCAGGTTCTACGCCTAAACAATGAAGATCGTGCACAGTTCAAGACCGACCATCAGGTTTAGCAGGTATAAACCGTCATCTGCGTCGCCTACAGCGCCAACAAAAAAAAAGAGATAAGTTCTATATACTCTACTCACCCTCGCTTTTATGCTCGGGGGCTGGGTTTTCTATTTTCTATTCTGTTTCTACTCTTTGTTATCATATTGCATACACTAACAAAGAGCCGGGGACTACCATGCTGAAAATTTTCTTTTCAGACCTATTCTATGTGTCCCGAGTTCTATGCTCGGGGGCTCCCCATTTGATCGGGAAGTTTCTTGCAGTTTGTACTTTTAGACTCTTTTTTAGCATGCCAGCATGGCTGTAAAAGAGCCCGGGGGCTACTACGATACTACTACCATGCAAGAAACGGGCTTTTTAATTCAAGAAAGCTAGGCTACGCTAAAATTACCGAACACCATGACTACAAGGAATTACACAGTTCAGAAGGCCGCCCGTGTCTCAGCAACTAAACAATTCCAGAATAGCTTATGGTAACGGGATTTTTTGGCTATGACAAAGCTATCAGTTAAAAAGATCCATGAAAATACCGATCAGCTCTAAGATCTACGCAAAAACATGCATGCATATGTTTAGCAAAATATAATCGCATTCTAAACCGTTAAAGTTTTGCCCTATTACAGGAATCTTGCACAGTGTTCAGGGTGATTCCTCCGAATCACTCAGATGGAGATCAAGTTTTCTGACAAACGGTTCCACCAGTGGGGTAAGGCTATCAAACATTACCTCAGCTTCTGACGCCGAGCACTTGAAGCCTTTTGAGAGCAGAGAAACATCCAGATCAGGGAGGTGGCTTTTCAAAGCCCCGATGGTGTGAGTTGCAGCAACGCAGGCACCTTCCATCAGCCTGGAGTCCAAGGACGAACTGCGCTTCTCTGATGCTTCAAGACGGGCAGTCAGATCAGCCACGTCTTTATCCCGAACAGCCAGTCTCTTTTCCAGATCCGAGTTTTTCTTCTTGAGCACCTCAATGCTCTTGGAGTTAGCTACAGGGTCAAAGGCAGCATGTAAGCAAAAGTTCGAAGATAAAGACTCAATAAGCGAAGCATGAGATATAAGGCATGTACCTTCTTTCTCAGACTGGAGAACGGTCACCTGGGCTCCCAGTCTGATCACAGACGCTTCTGCAGCAGAGGCACGAGCGTCTAGCGAACGCCATTGCTCTTCAGCTGTCGAGAGCGCGCTAATGATCGGGCCTAGGGGCGTCGGGATGGGTCCCACGATCTCTGTAGTTTTCTCTGAGCTGTCAAGTTGTGCCGTCGAATCTGGCTCGGGAGTTTTCTCTTTGGCAGATGGTTTGACAGGAGGAGAAGCTGTGGGATCGGGTTGCCTGAATTCCCGAATAATCAAATACAGTGAAAACAACATTTAAGAAAAATGCTCATGCATAATCAAAGATTGTCAAAGCTCTTACTCAGCCGTCGGGATTTTGACTTTAAATCTCTTGGCACCAGGAATAAGCTTTGATGACTGTCCGGTCGGACGATTTTCCTGTCGAGAAATCTCCCGATCACGTTTAGCTTTGGTTATGCGATCAAAAGCTGCGAATAAACGCCCGAATACGATCATGCTCGATACCTGGGCATCAGGACGAGGCGGATCACGACTGGGCTGCAGATCGGCGGACCTAGGCGATCCAAGAACTCCCGAATCCAAAACTGTCCTCTCCACACTGCGAGAGCGTTTCTGGGTTCGGGGGATAATCGCCTTAGGGCTGCTCGGGACCTCATTTTCCAAACCAGGTGATGGTTCAGGTTGTTCGTTGGTCGGGGCCCCGGTGCCTTGATCAACGGGCTGATCTCCCTCCTCCTCAACATTGATGGCACCGCTCTGGGCGGGGGCATCAACAATAGCTGGGGCCTGGTCGAGGAAAAAAAGTTGCATCATATCAATATTAAGCAAGAAAGAGCTTTTTTTGAGTAATAGTTTACCTCTAGAGGAGGGTTGTCAGCGCTGTAGGGTGCTGGGACGTTCTCCCAGTCCGGGGGATCAGCCCCAAACATCTTCTTCAGGCGCGCGGCCACTTCTGTCTCTGGGACAACTGCTAGTTAAGAGTCATGAACTCAAATGACCGAACAAACTCGGAAAAACAATCGAACGGAAAAACAAATACTCACCATAGGGTTTCATTCTGTTCGGGTCGTTGTCGCCCCTAAATGTCCAAGCGTAGCGGTCGTGAGTCATAAGCGGAATGAATCTCCATCTAATGAAGATTTCTGTTACATGAACCGCCGTCAGACCAGCATTGCGTAGCTCCAGGATCCGATCAATCTGCTTCTGCATCTCCGGGGTGATCCTTGGTAGGGCTTTGGTCTCTTCCTTGAGGTAGGGCATCAGATACTTCCCTTTTGCCACTGAGGCCGTGGGAAGAGTGATGTAAAACCAATGACGCTCGTATCCTTTCCAGCTGTCCTTAACTGGAAAGGAGATATAGATCTCCCGATCTCTCAAGGAAAAGCCTATAGACCCGATCATGACTTGTTTCTTGTAGTATGCAGGGGTGTAAAAATATCTCCACAATAGCAGCGAAGGTTTAATCCCTAACCAGGCTTCGCACAAAAAAGCAAAAACGCTAAGCATCGTCAAAGCGCCAGGCTTAAGGTGCACGAGCTCTATCTGATAATGCTCGCATATGTTGTGGAAGAAATCAGAAGGATAAACCCCGAATCCACAATGGAAGAACTCCAAGAATGCCACCATCTCAAGGGTGTTGGGGGTCGGATACACTTGACCTTTGGCATGCCAGCGAGGGAAGAGGCTGGTGTCGTGGAGCAGTCCGAGGTCCTCCAACTTCTGCAGTTGCTTGGCCGTCGTGGTGGATTTGTGCCAATACTTGTCCGTGGTGCAGACCGTGCCCCCGCTGCGGAGCTCTCGCCCGGTGGCGGCGCTGCTCTGGTCCCCTGAGGACTCAGTGGCGGATGAGGATTGGTGCGTGGATGCCATGGCGATCGTAGGTTAGCCCAGGGAGTTGGAGGAGCAGGGGAATGAAGGGAAGAAAGCTGATAAAAGATGGCAAGTGTTCTGTAGATGCGAATGGAGAAGACGAAGGCCCAAATGGAGTCCAGGCGGCCGCGCCTGGGGGCTTTTATGGTTCAGCCAGGGAGCACGAACCCCGAGAAACCTGCCCTTGAGCCGCGCAATCCGCAGTGACTGTTGGGTCAAAAAGATTCTTTCCTTTTTCTACGGCACGCGTCGTTTCGAAGAATGTGCAAGTCCAATTCAATGCATTTAGGGTTGTTAGCTTATTTGGTAAGTTACCAGTTTTAAATGACCAAACGATCGGTGTGAATCAAGGAAATGCCCCGATCATGTCTGATTAGGGTCAAATTTCCCGAACACACTGAAGATAGTTAGTCTGGTCGGAAGAAATTTTAAGTTCGGGAATTTTGTTTCTGGATGAGCAATTTCGTAAACAGATTGACACGGATAAATTTCCAAAGCACAAGGGATTTAAGTTACATCCATCAAGTGAAATTTCTTCATTAAATCCAAAAGAGAGAACATTTCACAGGGGATTGATAACTATCCTGAAATCAAAATGCAAAAGCGCCCTGATCTTGGGTTGATGATCGTTAACCAATCTGATCAGGGCGATGGTGTGCTCGCCGGTGGATCATCATCTACCGCGTTCTCTTCTTCAGAGTCGCTGACGAGACCCACGAGCGCTCCGTCTCCAGGGATCCCGATCAGGTCGCGGTTCAGGGAGACGAAGAGGCGTCGGGCGAGTTCCTCGTCGCCGCTGGTGTCCACCGGAGCAGAAGACGAAGATGCGCCTGTGTGCGCCGCCTCTGGCTTCAGCCGGACTCCGCTCCCTCCTTGTTTTGGCTCGTCGTCGGAGGAGAGGGAGACAGGAGATGCCGGGGCTGGGGAGGAAGACGCAGGGCGTTTCCCGGCGGCAATGCTTGACGGAGCAGCCTCGGGAGATGGCGGCGCCACCGCCGGAGCCTCCTCGTCTGGTGGCTCGACCTCGACTCCATCATCCCCGTACCAGGGGAGAGCCAGGAGCGGAGCTTGGGGAGGAGCAGTGGCTGGTGACGTCTCCGGCAGGTCCTCCGGCTTGTCGGGCGGTTGTTCGCCGGAGCTGTGAGGGGAGTCTCTGAAAAGGAGGCGAGGAAGCTTGAACCTGCGGCTAAGCCTTTTCTTTCCCATGGCGAGTGGAGGAAGAAGGCTTAGGATGGAAGTTTCAAGTACACATCAATCCAGGAGATCTGATATTTAAAGACTCAGGGGTGCGACGCTTCGCGCGAGAATCGAGGAGAGATCTGATATTTAAAGACTCAGGGGTGCGACGCTTCGCACGAGAATCGAGGAGCCAGAGCAGAGCCGTATCGTGTGCGCTGCTAAAGTTCCGGGAGACGTGCGGAGTGGGTTTTTAATGCACTGGGCAGCAGTTACATCAATCCTGGGGCATTTCACTTTCCAAGACGGAATAGTTCTTTTTACTATTATTATGGCTGATATTTTTCTTTGACCTTATCATTCAGATGCAGGTTTCAACATTCAAGAGTTCGGGAACTTTTCTGGCTCTCATGTACAAGTGATTGACGAGGTATTAACATATCCGAAAATCACCCGAAGAGCAAAAAGACCCGAAGGCTACTGAACAGTCAACCTTTTCTGAACAAGATAAGCTCGGGGGCTACTGTTGAGGCCATAATACCAGGGTACCCGACTACGAGGATTACCGACCACCGACTCCAGACGAGATACTCCGAGCAAGACATGGCGGCCTATTCGAGGAAGGAAAGCCCGAAGACAAGAGATAGAGTCTTGATAGGTTTAGGTCTGTTTTGTCTTGTAATGCAAGTCTCCCCGGACATAAATAGTGGGGGATCCTGTACGTAGGGGGTATCCAATCCAACACCCGATACTCCATACACCATATTGTATTCTTATGCTCGCCGAAATAATACAAGCAATCAACTGGACGTAGGGTTTTTACTCGATCTCGAGGGCCCGAACCAGTATAAAAATCCCTTGTCTCTGTTTATCTCTATTCGTCTACTATGATCGTTCTTTGCAGGAAGCAGGGTGCCCTAGGAACCAAGTATCTGCCGAATATTACTTCGACAAGATGTTTCCACTCCACTACGTTAGACCAAAAATCATGTCTGTTTGAGTTTCGGACCATTTCGTCACAAGGTTTGACACATCCCGAAACGGGCCCGATAGTGCAATTACTGCACCATTTTGTGCGTCCCAAATGTATGCTGAGTTTTTTTGCATTGGATGTTTCCACTCCACTCCATTAGACCAAAAACCATGTCTGTTTGAGTTTCGGACCATTTCGTCACTAGGTTTGATAACATCCCGAAACGGGCCCGCTTAGTGCAATTAATGCACCATTTTGTCGGTCCGAAATGCATGTTGAGTTTTTCGCATCGGATCTTTCCACTCCACTCCCTTAGACCGAAAACCATGTCTATTTGAGTTTCGGACCATTTCGTCACCAGTTTTTACAGCATCCCGAAACGAGCCCGGTCTGTAAAATTAATGCACCAATTTGTGCGTCCGAAATGCATGTTGAGTTTTTCGCACCGAATATTTCCACTCCACTCAGTTAGACCAAAAACCATGTCTTTTTCAGTTCCGGATCATTTCGTCAGTAGGTTTGTCAACATCCCGAAACCGGACCACTTTGTGCAATTAATGCACCATTTTGTGCGTCCGAAATGCATATTGAGTTTTTCGCATCGGATGTTTTCACTCCACTCCCTTAGACCAAAAACCATGTCTGTTTGAGTTTCGGACCATTTCGTCACCACTATTTACAGCATCCCGAAACGAGCCCGGCCTGTAAAATTAATGCACCGTTTTGTGCGTCCGAAATGCATGTTGAGTTTTTCGCACCGAATGTTTCCACTCCACTCAGTGAGACAAAAACCATGTCTGTTTGAGTTCCGGATCATTTCATCATCAGCTTTTACAACATCCCGAAACGGGCCCGCTTAGTGCAATTAATGCAACATTTTGTGCGTCAGAAATGGATGTTGTGTTTTTCGAACCGAATGTTTCCACACCACTCTGTTAGACCAAGAACCATGTCAGTTTGAGTTTCGGTCCGAAATGATATTGAGTTTTTCGCAATGGATGTTTCCACTCCACTCCATTAGACCAAAAACCATGTATGTTTGAGTTTCGGACCATTTCGTCGCCAGGTTTGACAAAATCCCAAAATGGCCCGCTTTGTGCAATTAATGCACCATTTTGTGCGTCCAAAATGCATGTTGAGTTTTTCGCATAGGATGTTTCCACTCCACTCCATTAGACCAAAAACCATATCTGTTTGAGTTTCAGACCATTTCGTCACCAGTTGTTACAGCATTCCGAAACGAGCCCGCTTTGTGCAATTAATGCACCATTTTGTGCGTCCGAATTGCATGTTGAGTTTTTCGCATCGGATGTTTCTACTCCACTCCATTAGACCAAAAACTATGTCTGTTTGAGTTTCGGACGATTTCCTCCCATATTTTTACAACATCGCGAAACAGGCTCGCTTAGTGCAATAAATGCACCATTTTGTGCGTCCGAAATGTATGTTGAGTTTTTCGCACAGGATGTTACCACTCCACTCCGTTTGACCAAAAACCAAGTTTGTTTGAGTTCCAAACCATTTCGTCACCAGTTTTTACTGCATCCCGAAACGAGCCCGCTTAGTACAATTAATGCACCGAATGTTTCCACTCCACTCCGTTAGACCAAAAACCATGTCTGTTTGAGTTTCCGACCATTTTGTCACCAGTTTTTACAGCATCCCGAAACGAGCCCCCTCTGTAAAATTAATGCACCATTTTGTGCGTCTGAAATGCAATTTGAGTTTTTTGCACCGAATGTTTCCACTGCACTCAGTTAGAGCAAAAACCATGTCTGTTTGAGTTCCGGATCATTTCATCCCCAGTTTGTACAACATCCCAAAACAGGCCTGCCTAGTGCAATTAATGCACCATATTGTGCGTCCGAAATGAATGTTGAGTTTTTTGCACCGAATGTTTCCACTCCACTCTGTTAGACCAAGAACCATGTCTGTTTGAGTTTCGGGCCATTTCGTCACCATTTTTTACAACATCCCGAAACAGACCCGCTTAGTGCAATTAATGCACCATTTGGTGCGTCCAAAATGATGTTGAGTTTTTCGCAACGGATGTTTCCACTCCGCTCCATTAGACCAAAAACCATGTCTGTTTGAGTTTCAGACCATTTCGTCACCAGGTTAGACAAAATCACGAAACCGGCCCGCTTAGTGCAATTAATGCACCATTTTGTGCGTCCAAAATGCATGTTGAGTTTTTCGCATCGGATGTTTCCACTCCACTCCGTTAGACCAAAAACCATGTCTGTTTGAGTTTCGGACCATTTCGTCCCTTATATTTACAACATCGCGAAACGGGCCCGCTTAGTGCAATAAATGCACCATTTTGTGTGTCCGAAATGTATGTTATGTTTTTTTTGCATTGGATGTTTCCACTCCACTCAGTTCGACCAAAAACCATGTCTGTTTGAGTTTTGGACCATTTCGTCACCAGTTTTGACAGCATCCCAAAACGAGCTCGCTCTATAAAATTAATGCACCATTTTGTGCGTCCGAAATGCATGTTGAGTTTTTCGCACAGAATGTTTCCACTCCACTTCGTTAGACCAAAAACCACGTCTTTTTGAGTTCCGGATCATTTTGTCTCAAGTTTTTACAACATCCCCAAACGGGCCCGCTTAGTGCAATTAATACACCATTTTGTGCGTCCGAAATGGATGTTGAGTTTTTCGCACCGAATGTTTCCACTCCACTCCGTTATACCAAGAACCATGTCTGTTTGAGTTTCAGACCATTTCGTCACCAATTTTTACAACATCCTGACACAGACCCGCTTAGTGCAATTAATGCATCATTTTGTGCGTTCGAAATGCATGTTGAGTTTTTTGCACCGAATGTTTCCACTCCACTCTGTTAGACCAAAAACCATGACTGTTAGAGTTTCGGACCATTTCATTACCAATTTTTACCGCATCCCGAAATGAGCCCGCTTTGTGCAATTAACGCACCATTTTGTGCGTCCACAATGCATGTTGACTTTTTCGCAACGGATGTTTCCACTACACTCCATTAGACCAAAAACCTTTTATGTTTGAGTTTCGGACCATTTCGTCACCAGGTTTGACAACATCCTGAAACGGGCCTTCTTAGCGCAATTAATGTACCATTTTGTGCGTCCGAAATGCATGTTGAGTTTTTCGCACCGAATATTTCCACTCCACTATGTTAGACGAAAACCATGTCTGTTTGAGTTTCGGACCATTTCGTCACCATTTTTACAATATCCCGAAACGGACCCGCTTAGTGCAATTAATGTACCATTTTGTGCATTCGAAATGCATGTTGAGTTTTTTGCACCGAATGTTTCCACTCCACTCTGTTAGACTAAAAACCATGTCCATTTGAGTTTCGGACCATTCCGTCACCAGATTTTACAGCATCCCGAAATGTGCCCGCTTTGTGCAGTTAATGCTCCATTTTGTGTGTCCAAAATGCATGTTGAGTTTTTCACACCGTTAGAACAAAAACCATGTATGTTTGAGTTTCAGACCATTTCGTCACCAGAGTTTACAGCATCACGAAACGAGCCCGCGCTGTGCAATTAATGCACCATTTTGTGCGTCCGAAATGCATGTTGAGTTTTTCACACCGGTTGTTTCCACTCCATTCCGTTGATGCTAATCCATGTCGGTTTGTGTTCTGGATCATTTCGTCACCAGCTTTTATAACATCCTGAAACAGGCCCGCTTAGTGTAATTAATGCACCATTTTGTGCGTCCAAAATGCATATTGAGTTTTTCGCATTGGATGTTTCCACTCCACTCCGCTAGACCAAAAACCATGTCTGTTTGAGTTTCGGACCATTTCGTCCCTTATTTTTACAAGATCGCGAAACAGGCCCGCTTAGTGCAATAAATGCACCATTTTGTGCGTCCGAAATGTATGTTGAGTTTTTCGCACAGGATGTTACCACTCCACTCCGTTTGACCAAAAACCAAGTTTGTTTGAGTTTCGAACCATTTCGTCACCAGTTTTTACAGCATCCTGAAACGAGCCCGCTTAGTGCAATTAATGCACCATTTTGTGCGTCCGAAATGCATGTTGAGTTTTTCGCAACGGATGTTTCCACTCCACTCCATTAGATCAAAAACCATGTCTGTTTGAGTTTCGGACCATTTCGTCACCAGGTTTGACAACATCCCGAATCGGGCCCGATAGTGCAATTACTGCACCATTTTGTGCGTCCGAAATGTATGTTGAGTTTTTTTGCATTGGATGTTTCCACTCCACACCGTTAGACCAAAAACCATGTCAGTTTGAGTTTCGGACCATTTCGTCACCAGTTTTCACAGCATCTCGAAACGAGCCCGCTTTGTTAAATTAATGCACCATTTTGTGCGTCCGAAATGCATGTTGAGTTTTTCGCACTGAATGTTTCCACTCCACTCCGTTAGACCAAAAACCACATCTGTTTGAGTTTTAGATCATTTTGTCACCAGTTTTTACAACATCCCAAAACGGGCCCGCTTAGTGCGATTAATACACCATTTTGTGCGTCCAAAATGGATGTTGAGTTTTTCGCACCTAATGTTTCCACTCCACTACGTTAGACCAAAAATCATGTCTGTTTGAGTTTCGGACCATTTCGTCACAAGGTTTGACACATCCCGAAACGGGCCCGATAGTGCAATTACTGCACCATTTTGTGCGTCCCAAATGTATGCTGAGTTTTTTTGCATTGGATGTTTCCACTCCACTCCATTAGATCAAAAACCAAGTCTATTTGAGTTTCGGACCATTTCGTCACCAGGTTTGACAACATCCCGAATCGGGCTCGATAGTGCAATTACTGCACCATTTTGTGCGTCCGAAATGTATGTTGAGTTTTTTTGCATTGGATGTTTCCACTCCACACCGTTAGACCAAACCCATGTCTGTTTGAGTTTCGGACCATTTCGTCACCAGTTTTCACAGCATCTCGAAACAAGCCCGCTTTGTAAAATTAATGCACCATTTTGTGCGTCCGAAATGCATGTTGAGTTTTTCGCACTGAATGTTTCCACTCCACTCCGTTAGACCAAAAACCACGTCTGTTTGAGTTTCAGATCATTTTGTCACCAGTTTTTACAACATCCCAAAACGGGCCCGCTTAGTGCGATTAATACACCATTTGGTGTGTCCAAAATGGATGTTGAGTTTTTCGCACCTAATGTTTCCACTCCACTCTGTTAGACCAAGAACCATGTCTGTTTGACTTTCGGACCATTTCGTCACCAATTTTTACAACATGCCGACACAGACACGCTTAGTGCAATTAATGCACCATTTTGTGTGTTCGAAATGCATGTTGAGTTTTTGCGCACCGAATGTTTCCACTCCACTCTGTTAGACAAAAACCATGACTGTTAGAGTTTCGGACCATTTCGTTACAAGTTTTCACTGCATCCCGAAACGAGCCCGCTTTGTGCAATTAACGCTCCATTTTGTGGATCCAAAATGCATGTTGACTTTTTCGCAACGGATGTTTCCACTCCACTCCATTAGACCAAAAACCTTGTATGTTTGAGTTTCGGACCATTTCGTCACCAGGTTTGACGACATCCCGAAACAGGCCCGCTTAGTGCAATTAATGCACCATTTTGTGCGTCCGAAATGCAAGTTGAGTTTTTCGCACCGAATATTTCCACTCCACTATGTTAGACCAAAAACCACGTCTGTTTGAGTTTCGGACCATTTCGTCACCATTTCTACAATATCCCGAAACGGACCCGCTTAGTGCAATTAATGCACCATTTTGTGCGTTCGAAATGCATGTTGAGTTTTTCGCATCGAATGTTTCCACTCCACTCTGTTAGACTAAAAACCATGTCTGTTTGAGTTTCGGACCATTCCGTCACCAGTTTTTACAGCATCCCGAAATGAGCCCGCTTTGTGCAGTTAATGCTCCATTTTGTGTGTCCAAAATGCATGTCGAGTTTTTTGCAACGGATGTTTCCACTCTACTCCGTTAGAACAAAAACCATGTCTGTTTGAGTTTCAGACCATTTCGTCACCAGTTTTTACAGCATCACGAAACGAGCCCGCGCTGTGCAATTAATGCACCATTTTGTGCGTCCGAAATGCATATTGAGTTTTTCACACCGGTTATTTCCACTCCACTCCATTAATGCAAATCCATGTCGGTTTGTGTTCTGGATCATTTCGTCACCAGTTTTTATAACATCCTGAAATAGGCCCGCTTAGTTCAATTAATGCACCATTTTGTGCGTCCAAAATGCATGTTTAGTTTTTCGCATTGGATGTTTCCACTCCACTCCGCTAGACCAAAAACCATGTCTGTTTGAGTTTCGGACCATTTCGTCCCTTATTTTTACAAGATCGCGAAACAGGCCCGCTTAGTGCAATAAATGCACCATTTTGTGCGTCCGAAATGTATGTTGAGTTTTTCGCACAGGATGTTACCACTCCACTCCGTTTGACCAAAAACCAAGTTTGTTTGAGTTCCGAACCATTCCGTCACCAGTTTTTACAGCATCCCGAAATGAGCCCGCTTTGTGCATTTAATGCTCCATTTTGTGTGTCCAAAATGCATGTCGAGTTTTTCGCAACGGATGTTTCCACTCTACTCCGTTAGAACAAAAACCATGTATGTTTGAGTTTCAGACCATTTCGTCACCAGTTTTTACAGCATCCCAAAATGAGCCCGCTCTGTAAAATTAATGCACCATTTTGTTCGTCCGAAATGCATGTTGAGTTTTTCGCGCCGAATGTTCCCAGTCCACTCCGTCAGACCAAAAACCACGTCTGTTTGAGTTCCGAATCATTTCGTCACCAGTTTTTACAACATCTCGAAACGGGCCCGCTTAGTGCAATTAATGCACCATTTTGTGCGTTTGAAATGCATGTTGAGTTTTTCGCACGGGATGTTACCACTCCACTCCGTTTGACCAAAAACCAAGCTTGTTTGAGTTCCAAACCTTTTCGTCACCAGTTTTTACAACATCCCGAAACGAGCCCGCTTAGTGCAATTAATGCACCATTTTGTGCGTCCGAAATGCATGTTGAGTTTTTCACAACGGATGTTTCCACTCCACTCCATTAGACCAAAAGCCATGTATGTTTGAGTTTCGGACCATTTCGTCACCAGGATTTACAACATCCTGAAACAGGTTCGTTGGTGCAACTAATGCACCATTTCGTGCATCCGAAATGCATGTTGAGTTTTTTGGCATCGGATGTTTCCACTCCACTCTGTTAGACCAAAAACCATGTCTATTTGAGTTCCGGACCATTTCGTCACCAGTTTTTACAACATTCCAAAACGGGCCAGCTTAGTGCAATTAATGCACCATTTTGTGCGTCCGAAATGCATGTTGAGTTTTTCGCACCAAATGTTTCCACTCCACTCCGTTAGACCAAAAACTATGTCTGTTTGAGTTTCGGGCCATTTGGTCACCAGGTTTGACAACATCCCGAAACGGGCCCGCTTAGTGCAATTAATGCACCATTTTGTGCGTCCAAAATGCATGTTGAGTTTTTCGCATTGGATGTTTCCACTCCACTCTGTTAGACCAAAAACCATGTCTGTTTGAGTTTCGGACCATTTCGTCATTAGTTTTTGCAGCATCCCGAAACGGGCGCGCTCTGTGCAATTAATGCACCATTTTGTGCATCCAAAATGCTTGTTGAGTTTTTTGCACTGAATGTTTCCAATCCAGTCTGTTAGACCCAAAACCATGTCTATTTGGGTTTCGGATCATTTCTTCTCTTGGTTTTACAACATCCCGAAACGGCCCCGCTGGGGTTCCGGATCATGTCGTCACTAGGTTTTACAACATCCCGAAACGGACCCGCTTAGTGCAATTAATGCACCATTTTGTGCGTCCAAAATGCATGTTGAGTTTTTCGTACCGGATGTTTCCACTCCACTCTATTAGACCAAAAACTATGTCTGTTTGAGTTTCGGACCATTTCGTCACCAGATTTGACAACATCCCGAAACGGGCCCGCTTAGTGCAATTAATGCACCATTTTGTGTGTCCAAAATGCATGTTGAGTTTTTCGCATCGGATGTTTCCACTCCACTCTGTTAGACCAAAAACCAAGTCTGTTTGAGTTTTTGACCATTTCGTCACAGTTTTTATAGCATCCCAAAACGGGCCCGCTCTGTGCAATTAATGCACCATTTTGTGCGTCCGAAATGCATGTTGCGTTTTTTGCACCGAATGTTTCCACTCCACTCTGTTAGATAAAAACCATGTCTGTTTGGGTTCCGGATCATTTCGTCACCAGGTTTTACAACATCCCGAAACGAGCCCGCTTAGTGCTATTAATGCACCATTTTGTGCGTCCAAAATGCATGTTGAGTTTTTCGCACCGAATGTTTCCACTCCACTCTGTTACACCAAAAACCATGTTTGTTCGAGTTTCGGACCATTTTGTCACCATTTTTTATAACAGCCCGGAACGGTCTCGCTTTGTGCAATTAATGCACCATTTTGTGCGTTCGAAATGCATGTTGAGTTTTTTGGACCGAATGTTTCCACTCCACTCTATTAGACCAAAAACTATGTCTGTTTGAGTTTCGGACCATTTTGTCACCAGTTTTTACAACATCCCAAAACAAGCCCACTTAGTGCAATTAATGCACCATTTTGTGTGTTCGAAATGCATGTTGAGTTTTTCGCAACGGATGTTTCCACTCTGAGACACAAAGACACGTTACCCGCATGTCCAGAAACTGTTGTACGCCATCTTAATCGCCAAAAGGAAGCAGTGCCACTACTTCGACTCACATCCAGTCACCATGGTGAGCTCGTTCCCCCTTGGTGAAATCATTAACAATCCCGATCCACAGGTCGGATTGCGAAATGGACGCTCGTGTTGATGGGCCAAGGGATTACATACGCCCCTCGGACGGCAATTAAATCCCAAGTCCTTGCCAACTTCGTCGCAGAGTGGACCGAGACCCAAATGCCACCAGTACTGGCTGATCATGAGTATTGGATCATGTACTTCGACGGGTTGCTAGTCAGGACTGGTGCAGGGGTCGGACTAGTCAGGACTGGTGCAGGGGTCAGGAGTGCGAATGAAGTACATAGTCCGCCTGCACTTTCTGGCTTCAAACAATGCGGCCGAGTATGAGGCACTCATCAACGGCTTGAAAATTGTAATCGAGTTGGGAATCCGTCGCCTCGAAATTAGAGGCGATTCTCAACTCGTGATTGATCAGGTCATGAAAGAGTCGAGCTGCGAAAGTGAGACCATGGCCTCATACTGCTGAGAAGTTCAGAAGCTCGAAGACAAGTTCAATGGCCTCGAGCTCAAACACATCAAGCGGCGACTCAACGAAGCCACCGTCGAGCTGGCCAAGGAAGCATCCAGCCAAGAACCAGTCGCGACCGGCGTCTTCGCCAGTAACCAGCGAAGCCCATCAATCAGCATCCCAAGCCTGGAGGGGGCAAACGCGGCGCCGCCCACCCAGGACTCAGTAGATATGCCCACCCAGGGCTTGGGGGCTGACTACGTCCCATCCTCAACCGCAACCAGGGTAATGGAACTCGAGGCCACCACGATGGAAGCCGACCCGGCCGACCAAGCTTTGACCGACCTCTTAGCCTTGGCAATGGCCACGCTGACCCAGGGCGAGGCCGCCAAAGCCGACCCCACGGATTGGCGTCAACCTTTCCTCGACTACCTCCTATGGGAGAAACTCCCCAAGTGCAAGGCCGAGGCTCGGCGCATCGCACGTCGCGACAGATCCTACGTTATCGTGGAAGAGGATCTCTACAGAAAAAGTCCCACCAACATCCTACAACACTGCATCCCCATCGAACAGGGGAGGCAACTGCTGAGGGACATCCACAGTGGGACATGCGGCCACAACGCGGCCCCCTGAAACCTCGTCGGAAACGCGTACCGGCAAGGATTATACTGGCCAACGGCAGTGAGTGATGCCATGGAAATTGTATGCACCTGCTTCTATGTGAGGCAAATACACCTGCCGGCCCAGGCCCTCCAAACCATCCTCATCACGTGGCCCTTCGCGGTCTGAGGGCTGGACATGGTTGGGCCCCTCAAGAAGGCGCTCGGGGGCTTCACCCACCTACTGGTCGCCATCGACAAATTTAGCAAGTGGATCGAGGTCCGCCCCATCACAATGATCAAGTCCGAGGAGGCTGTCAAATTCTTCCTCGACATCGTCCATCCCTTCGGGGTCCCAAATTCCATCATCACGGACAATGCTATGCAGTTCACCAGAAAAAATTCCTGCGATTCTGCGACGAATATCACATCCGTGTTGATTGGGCAACCGTAGCGCACCCCCGTACAAATGGGCAAGTCGAACGCGCGAACGGCATGATCCTCCATGGCCTCAAGCCTCGAATCTTCAAACGACTGAATAAATTTGGTGATTGATGGGTGGAGGAACTCCCTTTGGTGGTCTGGAGCCTACGAACGATGCAAAGCCGAGCGACCGGCTTCACGCCATTCTTCATGGTCTACGAGTCGGAGGCCATCCTCCCGACGGACCTCGATTATGGATCGCCGCGAGTTCGGGCCTACGACGAGGCCGGGAATCAAGCCTCCATGGAGGACGCGGTTGACCAGCTAGAAGAGGCCCGGGAGGTCGCACTGGCGCACTCGGCAAAGTATTAGCAAGCGTTATGACAGACCACAGCTGCCTAGTATGAGAACGCATGTTCAATGTTGGCGACCTGGTCCTATGCCTAGTCCAAAGCAACAAGGACTGGCACAAGCTCTCATCTCTTTGGTAGGGCCCATACATCATCTCCCAGGTCCTCCGACCCAGCTCGTACAAGCTGCAGAACGCCGGCGGCGAAGAATTCACCAATGCTTGGAACATTGAACAGCTACATCACTTTTATCCCTAAAACCTTAAGTCCATTTTGTACATACATGTCGTACGCTCTCCCGATCACTTGCAAAGTGACCCCCGGCCCTGCTTCACGGGGTCGAACGTCAGTCGAGGGCTGGCCAGGATCCCTCGGGATAGTATATTTCACCCAACACCGAATTTTTCCTTAGCCACAAGTAAAGGAGAAGGTGAACCACAAACAGCGTGGACTTGGAAATATTGGTCAGACATCCACCAATCGCATTGCGGTCTGCTTTGTCCCGTGACAAGCCCTCTCAGCACAAGTGGGGCAAAGGGAGAACTTGGACGTTGGCACACACACACACGGTTCATGAAAGCTAACAAATGTTAAAACTGAATCCGACCGGCCCAGGAGCACGCTCTGCTCGGCCATAAGTCTGTTTACAAATCAAAGGGGCACAGCGGCCCCGAACACGATAAACATGAAAAGAAAACTAACTAAAGGGCCCATGGCCCATCCTCCTTCTCCATCTCTGCAGCAAGGGTCACCGCCAAGGGAGCCATGTCTTCTTCATGCACTCGCAGCTCGTTGAAGGAGTAGCCTGGAGTGAAGTCCTCGGCGAGGTATGCCAGCTCAATCTCGGCGTAATGCGAGCGGGCCACGGCGAAGGCTGTCGCACACCGAGGAACAGCGCGTCCGTCACTAGGCCTCACGCTCGGGCAGGGATACGAGTGACCTAGGTCGGCAACGAGCTTGATCTCGTGTCCGACTTCATCCCGAGGTCGCCGAGCATGGTGTTGACAGTGACACACAAGGCGTCAAACTCGTTGCCCTCCTGCTTAAAGGCGGCCTCGAGCTGGCACTGTTCAGCCTCAAGGCGGGCGATCTTCGCCTGATCCCCCACTGCCGCAGTAGCCAGGTCACTACACACATGCTCGGCTTCCTCTCGGGCTTCCTTCTCGACCTCTAGGGCCGCGCGGGCACCCACCAGTTCTCAGGCACGGACGCCTGTGAGCCGAGTGGCATCGTCGCGCTCTGTCTGAGCCGCCGCGAGCGCTTGCCATGCCTCTCACAGGCATCCGTGGCTTGGCCCCTCTCGCTGCGGAGACGATCTCGCTCCTCCAGCAGTTGGCAGCGGTCTTCATCCTGGGCGGCCGTCTCTGACACCCATGAGGTGAGCATCTCGCTCTTCCATGCCTCAGCGTCCTAAGCATGCTGGCGCACCTCCTGAGCTTGCGCGCGAGCGTCATCCGCCTCCCGGCGGGTGGCCGCCAGTTGCGCCATGAGCTCCTCGCGCCCCTCCCTCTCGGACGCCAGCCAATCCCAGGCGCCCTTCTCCCAATGAAGGAAGAGGGACTTGTCGCAGCTACGGTCTTTTAGAGACTGCGGGGAAACGACAGGGATTAAGATCACTTCCCTCAAGAAAAAGCCAAAATCCGAAAGAAAAGAGAAGAGCATTACCGCACCTGCGGAGACGACCACGTTCTGGAGGGGGTGCATTGCAGCGTGCAGGGCTCTGACCACGGAGTCAACCCTGGCCTCGATACGCCGGTTGTCCTCCTGCTCCGTGATGTCATCCAGGGCGAAGACGGTGGTGCCCGGGTTCCGCTGATTGACCCATCGGAGCCGAGGACCTCTGAACGTGAAGGGATCCCTCTCCAGCTGCATCACCTCTCGCCCGCTAGTGACCTCCACATCCGGCAAGGGAAGACGGACCATGCTACACCCCGGGGCTCCGCCCGACCCCTCCAAGGGCGCCAGCTCCATCTTTAGCGCGGCGTCTTCGGTGGCCGGGACACGTGCCTTCTACCCGATGTCGTGACCTGGCGGTGGAATCAAAGGCCCCCCGATCTCCACGCCTCCTGATGGCCCACTCGGGAGCTCAGCGTGCGGACCGGCAGCCTCATCCTGTGGAGCGGGAGACACCCGGTCGACCGTGATCCGGGGTCTGGGGTCGGCAGTTCGGGCTCCGCCAGCTGCTGGTCTAGAACCTCTACGCTTGGGATCAGTTGATCGAGCACGGCCGTTAGGTGGCCCATGCCACCGGCGCTCGGGGCCTGCGGTTCGGACTCTGTCGCAGGAATCGGTGAAGACGGCGGTGTGGCCCCGGTGACAAGCGAGGCGCCAGAATAGCCACCCGTGTCTCCGGTGCCGAGCGCCTTCCACACGAAGTGGTCGGTAATGCTTATCCCCATGTCGAGCGCAGTGGCCACCACCTGCCGCACGATCACCTTCCTGGGCGCCAGGACCAGAGGTGTTGCTCGGCTCCCAACCCTGGGTCGCGAGAAACCTAAGAAGACGGCATAATCGGAGACTGACGAAATGAGGAGATGCGTGAACACACCTGGACGCCACTGGGAGCATGTTGGTATTTCTTGACGTTTACATTATTCTGCAAGCATACAGAAGTATATTGTAGCATTTCACTCAGGAGTATTCCAGAGTATCGTTATTTGTTTATCCGCAGGGAAAGCGTTTACTTAAAGAGAGATGTCATCCAATGTATTTACTTACAACACTATTAATCTACGGAAGTCTAGACAGGGGTAAATGATATGAAAGTGTAGGGGTAGAGTGACACACTGAAGTTCATCGCTCAACATTAAGTAAGTCTTAGTTAGTAATAGAACATTAGTAGAGATCAGAAAGGATTCATTAGCATCATACAAATGGGACTTGGATATACAACATTATCCTATACAAGCTCATAAAAGGGACATATGACAGAGGACATATTGTGGTGTCCAGTGGTTCCCTCATCAAGGGACGACAGGAGGACGCCTTATCTTAAAGGCCTAATATCATCTCCCAAACGTGAAGGATTACAAAGGACTGACAGGGCTATCACCACTTGCCGTCTACCTCTACTAATCCGTGGGGTAGCGATACCCTCAACGATATTCCGTATTCCAAACACAATGTTTGCAATATGAAATACAACTCTATCTATCACGTTAATAAATAGAGCAACCATAAGGCATATTGAGCCAATGTCATAACATA
This sequence comes from Alloteropsis semialata, assembly GCA_004135705.1. Classification (NCBI taxonomy): domain Eukaryota; kingdom Viridiplantae; phylum Streptophyta; class Magnoliopsida; order Poales; family Poaceae; genus Alloteropsis; species Alloteropsis semialata. Next base: position 50,875,498 of record CM014271.1, read on the forward strand.
CGTTAGCTTGGATAAGGTGCAAGACATAAGAAGTATATACTAAGTAAGTAGAGTAAAGTGAAGGCATGCAGCATAAGTATGAAGATACTTCCATTAAGCCCAGAGTATTACAAGTAAGTAAAGAGATACAAAAGCTGAACTCTAGAACTTACCAAGACTCCTCCGAAAGCCCTTCAGAAGATCAACTACTAGAACTATCACTACTAAGACTAAGACTAAGCTTGTAGCAAAAGAGACCTCTTCTTCTGGTGTGTGTGGCATATGTCGCCCCTTGCATGTATTTATAGCATCCATACGCGGTTTAGAGCTGGCCATAGGTGGTTGAGGCCGTTTGGCCGTGGGCCCAGGTCGGCCGAAGTAGGGGCGTCGGCCGACCCTACGATGCACCACCTTTAGTGACGCATAGCTCAGATGTGATCCCCAGGTTGGTTTACATGTACTGGTCAAGGGAGGGCCGAGTCGGCCGCGTGGGGAGGTCGGCCGACCTAGCTCAGATGTGATCCCCAGGTTGGTTTACATGTACTGGTCAAGGGAGGGCCGAGTCGGCCGCGTGGGGAGGTCGGCCGACCTAGCCCTTTCGCCTCTCAGGTCCACGTCTCTCTGGGAGACTGCCTTGTGGGTCTTGAGGGCAGTTCCAGGTGGGTGCCATCGGTTTGGGTGCACAAAGCTCCGGTTGTGGGCCCTTCAATCCATGTGATGGTGTTAGAGGCCAAATCTTGTCCTTTACATTCAACCATCATTGAATCAATGCTCATGATGACTCCAAATTGTGCTTCTTTGCTTGCAGGGAAAATGGGCTCGAATGGGTGCCAAGCCAGGTCGCCCGACCTAGCCAAGTCGGCCGATCTGGGCCTGGGTCCAATTTCCTCCATCTTTTGCTGCCAGGTCCCTGTACTCAAATATATTCTATATATGCATGCTACAACATTATTTGAATATGAATGTCTAAGTTATGCTTAATCTTTACTCTCTTTTTGAGGCTATTGACGGTTGGATATTCTATTATAAGGACCGTCAATAGAGCACCGAGCTTAGCTTATTCTGTGGCGGCTCCTCCACCAAGTTCATCCCCTCGGGCCGTGGGCGCTTGCCTTTGTCAACCCCCGAGGTCGGCGAGGACCGACCAGACCTCGTCGAGCCCCCGGGTCTCAGGCGCTCACTGCCCGACCCCCGGGACGGTGAAGCGCCAGGGGGCGCAACCCTCGAACCAAGCTCGGGGTCAGATCCGGTGTCGATGGTTGCGACGGCTAGGGCCAACGACACCTGCGCTCTTCCCGTGGGATCATCCTCGCGCTCCATCTCATCCCAGCGAATGGGGAATCCGTCGCCGTCGTTGCCGGCATCCCTCCCAGAACCTTGGCGTCGCCCCTCTCGGTCTCCATCTCGAGGGATCCAGACATGCCGAAATCATCATCGTCCTCATCGACGACGGCGGCCTCCTCATCGATAAAAGGGCCCTGCCTCTCATCCCACCTTCCCTCTATCTTTGCAAGGGTGCGGCGGCGGCGATACTTCTCCTCCCTTTTCTCCATGGTGGCCAACTTGGCCGTCTTCTTCTTCCTGGCAGCGTCCTTTGCCTTCTTCTCAGCCTCGGCGCGCTCGCGGTTCCACGCCCTCCGCTGCGCGTCCTCCGGTAACGACGTGGATGACTCAACATAGTTGAGAATGCCCTGCGAGCCTAAGGGACAAAGGCCTCGTTAGCATCGATCATCCACAAAGGAGAAAGGAGGGGGGAGAGAAAGGCTGGGAGCTCTTACCACGACGACGGAGTGATTTTCAGGCTGCATCGGCGGATGCCCCCGGATTGGATACTCCGCCTCATCACGGATCACGGCGTCACGGACATGTCGATGGATCTCATCGACCGAAAGCTGATCACGGTACATCACGGTCCCGGTCAAGTCCACGCCGGGCTTCATGTCAAAGATCATCACCCGACGTGCCACAAGAGGGAGGATTCATCGCACGTGATACGCCGCAATCACTCCCGCCCCGGTCACCCTCTATTCCTTCAGTCGTTCAATCCCCTTCCAGAGGTCGGGGAGTATCTTCTTCTCTGCTGCTTCCAGGCCCCAAAACCAGACTTCCGGACGCTTGGTGAAGACGCGCCCGGTGAAGGTCGGTAAGGGGGCGGCGGGGTCGCTCCTCAGATAGAACCATGAGGAGTGCCACCACTTGTTGTAGGAGGTAGGATGGAACATGAGGTAACCGGACGACCGATCCCCGCAAAGGCAGATGCTGGCACATCCGATTGGGACCTACTGCTTCTGACTTGTCTGGTACAAGTCGACGGCAAAGAACCACTTAAATAGCGCGAAGTGGGGCTTCACTCCAAGAAACCACTCGCGCATAGCGACGAATGCCGCGAGGTGTTGAACCCCATTGGGGTTGAGGTGCTACAGCTCCAGCCCGTAATGATGCAAGACCCCCCAGAGGAAGTCATGGGGCGGATATCCCACCCTTCGCTCGTGGAAGTGGAGGAAGGAGACGACGTAGCCCTCCGGCGGATTCGGCAGGTCCTTGTCGCCGGGACAATCCACTCCATCGCTGCCGTCCGCGGACACAGGAGCCCACGCTCCACCAGGCGGTTCAGGTGAGCCTCGACCACCGACGACCTCATCCAGTGCCCCATTGCAGGACGAAGCCCGACTGCGTGGCGAGGTGTAGGTGGTGCGGAGAGGGAAACGGCGGCAAATGCAAGCGATAGAGCCGGGCCCTGGAGCAGGTTGTCTTCAGATGTGAACTGCGGGGACAAAAGCGAGCGAAGGAGCTGTGCGGCGGTGCACGCGGGGATTAGATGCACAACGGCGGAGAGAGAATGAGGGCAAGGAAGAGAAAGACCGGCGCCTCCTCCTTTCAGAAGGCGAGGCCGGGACGTGCCCGGGATGCGCGCCGCGCTCCGCGCGCATGTTTTCTCCCCCACGACCTCCTTCCTCACGCCACACCTCCCCACTGTTCCGTTCACAACGGCTCGCCGCCGACAGCCTCGAGGGTCCAATGGGTAAGTGGCCAAAGGTATGGGCGCCCCGATTAAGCCCAAGCAGCCCAGGAGTTCTAAGGCCGGCCCACGCAGGGTCTGACGGTCGCTCCAAGGCATCCCCTGAGTGAAGGGGAGACGGGTGGGCCCGCTAGCGGCCAATACCCTAGTGAACGAGCACCGAGGGCACCCCAACCCGCGTTCGAGCCCAAGCATGTGCCGATCCCTGGTTTCTTATCGCAAAGAGGCATCAAGCCCCCGCGGTTGGTCGAACAACTGTGGGAACTGAGGGAGTCGGACACCAGGGATTTCTTGAGGTCGATCACAAACTGATCCGTCGACACCCCCCCGAAGGGGCGTTGGGGGCCTCACTCGAACTAACCCGTTCGCAACTCAACGAGAGCTGTGCTTTGGCCTACATGGCAAAGCGCGATGTGTCTCTAACCCTCTGTCCTACCGCAAGGAAAGCACGTGGGGAAAACATAAACAAGCCAAAACGTTCACCCGATCGGGCACACATCCCAGAGCGAAACATGGGGTCAGAATCGCAGACAGAGACCAACGGCGCAGTCGCAGAACTCACAAACAGCACAACAAAGCAACGCATATGCATATAAATAACGACAAAGTACATGCGGCCCACGGCCGTGAAAAAGTACAAACAGAAATCGCCACTCCTAAGTGGCGATATTGGGTGTCCGGGGGAAGGAGTCCTCCTAAACAAAGATGGAGGCCATGCGAGCTCATGTCGCGGGCCTTCCTCTTACATCAGCTCCCCCAGGGACGCCCTGAGGAGAGAAGGTGCAGGAGCGCGGCCCTAAGCGATGGGTCGGGACCAGCGGCACATCTCCACCTCCCCCACCTCAGATTCAACTGGCGCCAACGGCGGGCACCAGTGGTGGAGGGTAGGAGGGGTAGTGACAGATCAAGATCCATGGGCCGCCAACCCTGACAGATACAAAGAAGAGACGTGCAGATCAAGGAAACTAGTCGGTTACTATGAAACAACCCAGCCTACTCTTGTTAGGACTCTATGTATAGTATCCAACTAGGAATCCGTATTATTAGCCTTGTAGACCCTGTCTCCCAGTATATAAGGTGAGGCAGGGACCCCTTGTAAAATCATTACCATCAATATGAAGCAATCCACCATACAGGACGTAGGGTATTACGCTCTCTTTCGAGGCGGCCTGAACCAGTCTAAATCGTCTCATGTTCACCATCGTGCTTCTGGTTCCGGCGAGGCCCTTGCGAACAACTCGACTACTCAGGGACTGTTGATGGTCCTTATAACGGAAATCCGACCGCCAATAGGCTCAGAAAACTAAAAAAGATCAAGCATAACTTAGACATTTGTATTCAAATAATGTTGTAGCTTGCGTATATAGAATATATTTGAGTACAGAGACCTTGGCGCAAAAGATGGAGGAAAACGGGCACAGGCCCAGGTCGGCCGACCTGGCTAGGTCGGGCGACCTGGCCTGAACCCCGTTCGAGCCAATCTTCCACGCAGGTCAAGAAGCACACCAAGGGATGATCATAGACATTGAATCAAGGTCGGTTGAAGCCAAGGGTGAGGGATGAGCCACGTGTTACTCCCATGGATTGAAGGGCCCACACCTCAACTCAAATGCACCCAAAGCAAGTGTACCCACCTGGAACTGTCATAAGGACCCACCTGGCAGTCAACCAGAGAAGAATGGGGCCAAAATGCGGTAGAGCCAGGTCGGCTGACTTGGCCCTGCGGCAGTTTCGCCCTTCCCCCTTTGACCAGTACCTGTAAACCGCCATCAGGAGTACATCTCGGCCGTGCAATGCTCAATGCGGTGCATCCAAGGGTCGGCCAACATGCCTACTTCGGCCGACCTGGGTCCACTGCCAAACTGCCACAACTGGCTCTGGCTTGTTCTTCACCACCTATGGATGCTATAAATACCTGCAAAGGGCGCTGTACTCAACACACACTAGAAGAAGAGCTCTCGTTTGCTACAATCTTAGTCTTAGTCTTAGTAGTGATAATTCTAGTAGTTGAGCTTCCGAAGGGCTTCCAAAGGAGTCTTGGTAAGTTCTAGAGTTTAGCTTTTGTATCTCTTTACTTACTTGTAATACTATGAGCTTAATGGAAGTATGTTCATACTTATGTTGTATGCCTCAACTTTACTCTATTTACTTAGTATATACTTCTTATGTCTTGCACCTTGACCGAATACCTTGATGAGGGAACCACTGGACACCTCGATATGTCCTCTTGCATATGTCTGTTGTATGAGTTTGTATAGGATAATGTTGTATATCCAAGTTCCATTTGTATGATGCTAATGAATCCTTTGCGATCTTTACTAATGTTCTATTACTAACTAAGACTACTTAATGACGAGCAATGAACTTCTGTGATAAATGCATTAGATGACACCTCTCTTTAGCTAAACGCTTTCCCTGTGGATAAACAAATAACGATACTCTGGAATACTCCCGGGTGAAATGCTACAACGTACTTCTGTGCGCTTGCAGAATCTCTGTAATGTTTAGATTTACAGTAAGGCATCTCTAGTGCCATCACTAATCTAGTGGTGACGCTAAGAAATGCCAACAGGGACCCCCCTATATTATGCTAGCCAGTATAAAAAACTGACAGCTGGCGCGCCAGGTAAGGGCTCTCATCGAGAATCGTCAAGCAAGCTCGATGGCACCAGTCATCATCTCCTGCAATGGTGACATGGCGTTCGAGAAGGGCACCACCTTCGTCTTCGGCTCCTAGGTCTACACGGCGGACGGCGCAGGCAACTTCGATCGCGTTCTCAAGCCGGTGATCTCGGAGCAACTCGCTAAAAAGCTCGGCGAGATCGCGCTCCCGGGTCCGATCTCAACTCGGACTCAGGGAACTTCAAATCCCAATTCGAATTCAACTCGAATCGGGAATTTTTCAAAGAGGACTAGGCAGTCCGAGTCAGTTTCCAAACCATCGGATCTGTCGAAACCCAATCCACCCAAAATCCAGAAGAAGAGGAGTTTAGCCACTGCTAGTCGAGAGGCCAATAACCCGAGCCCGATTCCCTTTGGAGTCACGGGAACCGCCTCCGTCTACCAGGTGGCGTCATCGAAGCAACTCCGATCTCTGGTCGAATTTGATGAACTCCGAGCTTATCTTGTTCAGAAAAGGTTGATCCTGGAGTTGCCTTCGGGTCTTTTTGCTCTTCGGGTGATTTTAGGATATGCAAATATCTCGACAATCACTTGAAAATGAGAGCCAGAAAAGATCCTAAACTCCGAATGGAGAAACCTGCATCTGAATGATAAGGTCAAAGAAAATATCTGCCATAATAATAGTAAATAAAGAATATTCCATCTTGAAAACCGAAACGCCAAGGGTTGATGTAGCCTACCCTGTGCATTTAAAACCAACTCCGCACGTCTCCCATACCTCTAGCAGCGCACGCAGCATAAATCACGGCACTATTTAGGTTCCTCGATTCTCGTGCACTCTGGGCCTTTAAATATCTAATCCCTTGGATAGATCTGCACTTGAACCTTCCTTTCCAATCCCTTCTCCTCCCCACACCATGGGAAAGAAAAGAATCAGCCGCAAGTTCAAGTTGCCTCGCCTCCTTTCGGAGACTCCCCTCGTAGCTCCGCCGAGCCACCGCCCAGCGCACCAAAGGGTCCGGCGATGTCCATGCCGCACGCCACTCCCCCTCCCGCTCCCCTCCTAGCTCTCCCCTGGCATGGGAATGGAGTCGTGGGTGAGCCACGAGAAGAAGTTCCGGCGATGGCATCTCCAGTCCCGGAGGCCACTCCATCGAGCATCGCCATCGAGAAGCGTCCTGCACCGTCGTCTCTAGCCCCAGCGTGTCCCATCTCCCTCTTCTCCGACGATGAGCTGAAAGGGGGACCCAGCGGAGCCCAACTAGAACCGGAGTCCTCGTGCGCAGGCGCATCTTCGTCTTCTGCTCCGGTCGACACAAGCGGCGACGAGGAATTCACCTGGTGCCTCTTCATCTCCCTGAACCGCGAGCTGATCGGGATCCTGGGAGACGGAGCGCTCGTAGACCTCGTCAGCGACTCCGAAGAGAAGGACGCGGAGGAGACTTCACCGCGTGGTGCCACACTGCCTTGATCCTAGCGGACGACGTTAGTCAAAGCCAGGATCGTTATTTTGAATTTTTAGTTTCACGATAGTTATCGATCCCCTGTGAAATGTACTCCCTTTTGAATTATTGAAGAAATTTCACTTGAGAGATGTAACAATAGTCCCTCTTTCTGTGTTTAGAAACTTTCACGTTGATCTGCTTATGAATCTTCTTGTCCAGAGAACAAAATCCCCCAAACAAGACCTCTTTCCGAACAGACCAACTATTTTAGCATGTTCGGGAAATTTGATCCCAATCAAAGATGATCGGGCTATTTCCTCTGGACACACCGAGTATTCGGTCATTTAAAATTGGTACCTTCCTGAGTAAGCTATCAATCCCAAATGCATTGTATTTGACTTGCATAGTTTTCGAAATGACGCCTATCGCAGAGAAAGGAAAGAAACTTTTTGACCCAACAGTGACTACAGATTGTATAGATCGAGGCTAGTTTTCTCGGGGTTTGTGCTCCCTCGCGAAACCATAAAGCCCCCATGCGCAGCCGCATGGACTCCATTTGGGCCTTCATCTTCCTCACTTGCATCTGCAAACGCTTGCCATTCCGCATCCGTTCTTTTCCCTTCTTCCTCTTGCTCCTCCAATCAATCGAACCAGATTTTCGCCACCATGGCCTCCTTGCACCAATCCTCATCAGGTGGTAAATCATCGGGAGATCAGAGCAGCGCTGCCGCCGGATGGGAGCTACGTAGTGGATCCACGATCTACACCACCGATAGATACTGGGACAAATCCACCACCACGGTGAAACAACTGCAACATCTAGAGAACCTCGGATTGCTCCCAGACACCACCACCTTTCCTCGTCGCCATGCCAAAGGTCAGCTTTATCCGACACCCGACGCTCTCGAGTTGGTGGCATTCTTGGAGTTCTTCCACTGCGGGTTTGGGGTTTACCCATCAGATTTCTTCCACAATGTCTGCGATTTCTACCAAATCGAGCTTGTCCACCTTAAGCCAAGCGCCATTAGCATGCTTAGTGTCTTCGCCTTTCTATGTGAAGCCTAGTTAGGGATTAAGCCATCATTGCTCCAGTGGAGATATTTTTATGCTCCTGCATTTTACAAAGAACAACTCATGATCGGGTCAATTGGATTTTCCTAGAGAGATCGGGAGATCTATATCCCCTTCCCAGTGAAAGATTCCTGGAAAGGTTATCAGCGTCATTGGTTTTACATCACCCTTCCCCAAGCATCAGTAGCAAAAGGGAAGCATTTGATGCCCTATCTCAAGGAAGAAACCAAAGCCCTGCCGAGAGTTACTCCTGAGATGCAAAAGCATATCGATTGGATCTTGGCACTCCGTGACGCTGGCCTGACAGCAGTTCATGTAGCAAAGATTTTCATTAGATGGAGATTTATCTCGCTCATGACTCATGACCGCTACGCTTGGACTTTCACGGGTGACAACGACCCGAACAGGATGAAGCTGGAAGGTAAGCCTTCCCCTTGTTGTTCAATAATATTTCTGAGATCGTTCGGTCATTTGTGATACCATGACTCTTAACCAACAGTTGTCCCGGACTTGGAAGTGGCCGCTCGCTTGAAGAAAATGTTGGGCGCCGACATCCCGGACTGGACAGGCATGCCAGCACCTTGCAGCGCTGACAACCCTCCTCCAGAGGTAAACTGGCTCTCAGAAAATTTTGCTTCTTGCTTAATGTTCATATGATATGATTCTTTTTCCCGAACAGGCCCCACCTGTCGTTGATGCTCCCGTTCAGAGCGGAGCCATCAATGTTGAGGAGGAGGCAGAGCCGCCCGTCGATCAAGGCGCCAAGACCCTGACCGTCGAACTGCAGCACCAAGGCGACCATTCCCTGAACCCGCAAGCGCTCTCACAGCGCGAGCGTGGAGAGGACGACCCCAGGTCTGGGATCTCTTGGTGTGCCCGAAACTAGTGAGCTACTGCCCGGTCATGATCCACCTAATCCCGATGACCAGGTACCAAGCATGGTCGTATTCGGGCATTTATTTGCAGCCTATGATCGCATAACCAAAGCTAAATGTGTTCGGGAGATTTCTCGTCAGGAAACTCGTCCAACTCCACCGCCATCAAAGCCTCCCTCTGGCGCCAAGAAGTTCAAAGTCACACTCCCGACGACTAAGTAAGGGCTCTGACTTGTTTGGTTTTGCTTGATTGCCTCTCACAGGGAGAATATTTTTAACTGTTTTGTTTATTCGAGAACTCAGGCCTTCCAAGCCCGTAGCTTCTCCTCCCATCAGGCCATCAGAGAAAGAGAAAACTCCCGAGCCTGACTCGATGGCCCAGCGTAGAAGACTATTAAAGTTGCAAGACCTATCCCGACGCCCTTGGACCCGATCATTACTTCGCTCTGTGCAGCCGAGGAGCAATGGCGTTCACTAGACGCTCGTGCCTCTGCTGCAAAAGCATCTATGACCAGACTGGAGGCCCAAGTTGCTATTCTCCAATCCGAGAAAGAAGGTATTTGTTTTATGTTACCATGTCTGTTTTTGGTCCTTATCCCGCAAACTGTTGTTTGCACACTACCTCTGATTCTGTAGTTGACTCCAAGAGCATTGAGGTGCTCGAAAAGAAAAACTCGGATATGGAAGGCAAGCTTGTTGTCTGGGACAAGGACGTTGCTGATCTCACCGCCCGTCTTGAAGCTTCAGAGAAGCGCAGCTCGTCCTTGGAGACCAGGCTTATGGAGGGTGCGTGCGTCACTGCAACTAACACCGTTGGGGCCTTGAAAAGCCACGTTCCTGATCTCGACGTCTCACTGCTCTCCAAAGGCTTCAAGTGTTCAGCGGTGGATGCTGAGGTACTATTTGACAGTCTCGCCCCACTAGTGGAACCTTTCGTTAAGAAACTTGATCTCCATTTGGTGATTCAGAGGGCTCGTCTTAAACTCTGTGCTTGAACCCTGTAACAAGGCAAAACTTGAAGGTTTAGTATGCAACTTTTATTTTGCAAAACATATGCTTGCATGTTTTTGCTTAAGTCTTAGAGCTGATCGGTCATTTTGTGGAACTTTTTAACTGATAGCTTTGTCATTGCCAAAGGTCCCATTATCATGAGCTATTTTGGAATTCTTTAGTCGCTGAGACACGAGCGGTCTTCTGAACTGTGTAATTCCTTGTAGTCATGATGTTCGGTATCTTAGCGCAGCCTAGCTTTCTTGATTTAAAAAGTCTGATTCTTGTGGGATAGTAGTACCATAGTAGCCCCCGGGCTCTTTTGTAGCATGTAAGCATGTTAGAAAAGAGCTAGAAGTACTAAAAAAACTTTCAGCATGTGGGGAGCCCCTGAGCGTTGCGCTTGGGATGCGTAGAATAGGTCTAAAAAAAACTTTCAGCATGATAGTCCCCGGCTTTTTGTTAGTATATGCAGTATGGTAACAAAGAGTAGAAACAAAATAGAAAATAACACCTAGCCCCGAACATAAAAGCGAGGGTGAGTAAAGTGCGTAGAACTTATCTCTTTTTTTTTGTTGGTGCCAAAAGTGACGTGGATGATGGCTTTTATCTGCCAAACTTGCTAGACAGGCTTGAACTTGCTTGATTACCTTCGTTTAGGTGTAGAATCTATGTAGTTGATCCATGTTCCACGTGTTTGACAGTATATCTCCATCTATCTCCGTGATCCAGTAGGCTCCTGGTTGGGCGATGTCTACTACAATGTATGGCCCTTGCCATGGAGAGGACAATTTGTTTTTGTCCTTGGTGCGTTGATCTAATTTGGGCACCATGTCACCAATGCATAGGCTTCTCTTGCGAACATTAGCATCGTAGTATTGTCACAGCTTTTGCTGATACTGGGCCACCCTGAAAGCGGCTGCATCGCGAGCCTCCTCAGGGAGGATTAGCTCATCGGTGCATCTGTCAGGCTCTTCAGTCTCTGAAAACATTGCTACGCGTAGGGCTTGTAGTCGGATATTGGATGGTAGAATTGCCTCGGCTCCATACACCAAGAAAAAGGGTGTTTCGCCTGTTGCACGGTTCATGGTGGTCCTCATCGACCATAGTACTGTAGGAACTTCATGAATCCATGCTTATCGTAAGCTTGCAATCTGTTAAAGATTCTCTTCTTGATGCCCTGGAGCACGATGCCATTGGCATGCTCTACTTGCCCGTTCATTTTCGGGTGATTCACTGATGACCGATCATGCCTGATCCCGTGGTCGTAGCAAAAATCAAAGTACTTTTTGCTTTTAAACTGTGTTACATTATCAGAGATTGTCCTGTTCGGGACACCGAATCGTACGACAATACTCCACAGGAATTTGACAGCTGACTCTTTTTGTTATTTTCTGAACCGGCTTGGCCTCAACCCATTTTGTAAATGTGTCGATGCCGACGAACAGAAATCTATACCCCCCGACGGCCCTTGAAAAAGGCCCGAGGATGTCTATTCCCCACGTGGCAAAAGGCCATGGCAGAGGAATAGTGTTTAAAGCTTGCGCAGGTTTAGTTTGTTTCTGTGTGAAGAATTGGCATGCCTCACACTTCTTAACTAACTCGCTTGCGTCTTGAAGAGCTGTAGGCCAGTAGAAGCTCTATCAGAATGCTTTCCCTGCTAGATATCGGGGAGAAGCATGAGATCCACAGATTCTTCCCTGAATATCATGGAGCAAACTAATGCCCTTAGCCCGTGTGATGCATTTGGGGTGCATTCCATTGCGGGTTAACTTGTATAACTGCCCGTCAACCAATTGATAGTTCTTGGCTCTATGATGGATTTTCTCCAATGTCACATCATCGTCAGGTATAGCTTGGTTTGTGAGGTATGCCCGGATTGGATCCATCCAGTTCTCCTCATTTCCAACTAGAGCGGCATCTCGAGCCATATCGACCAACATAGACTCCTTAACGGATTTGTTGGTTGTAGAAACTGTTCCCTTAGCGGGCACAGTTTTTTGGTTCGGTAGTGAAACCGACACAGATGGTTTAGTAAGAACTTCAAGTAACACATTACCTAGGAGCCGTGTGCACTCGACAGCTGCCTTTGCTAGCTTATATGTGTCACTGTTGAATTCCCTTTTGACGTGTCATACTTCAAGCCCATCAAATTTGCTCTCCATCCTTCTGTATGCTTCCAAGTATTTGGCCATGACATCGCTCCGCGCACTGTACTCTTTCATGACCTGCTTTGCAGCTAACTCGGAATCCCCTTTCATGAGCAGCATCTTAACGCCTAGAGATGCAGCTATGCGGAGTCCTGTTAAAAGCCCCTCATACTCGGCAACATTGTTAGTAGGGGTTGGATCAACAAAATTGATTTGTAGCGCGTACCTGATGATGTCATTGTGTGGAGAAATCAGGACCACCCTAGCCTCCGCACCCGCTTTGCAAAAAGCCCCGTCATAGAACATGGTCCAGTGTTCGGGATTTTGGGCTGTCTCTTCGGGTTCAGGTTTAGTCCATTCTGCGATGAAATCTGCCAGAGCCTGCGACTTGATGGCAGTTCTGGGTATGAATTCAACGTCATAAGCCCCCAACTCCACAGACCATTGTGCAATCCTACCCACAGCATCCCAATTATGTAAAATGGTGCCTAGGGGATAGTTGACATGACCTTGATCTTGTGGCTCAGAAAATAATGCTTGAGTTTCCTGGAAGTCATTAGCACAGCACATATCAATTTCTGAATCTGAGGGTACCTTGTTTTTGTGTCATGTAGCACCTCGCTCACGAAGTAAATGGGGTGTTGTGTTGTTGACTTTTCTGTTGGTCTCTCGATTACCAGAACAGCACTGACAACAGTTGGTGTTGCTGCTACGTATAACAGCACCTCTTCTTTTGGCTGCGGCGGGACCAGTACAGGCATTTTTCGTAGGTATTGCTTGAACACCTGGAACGCCTTTTCTGCTTCTGCCGACCATTCAAAACGATCAGTTTTACATAGCAACTTATAGAACGGCATACCTTGTTCGCCTGACTTGGACATGAATCGACTCAGGGACGCCATCATTCCTGCCAACTTCTAGACCTTGTGGCGGCTGCGCGGAGATTTCATGTCGTCGACTGCTTTGATCTTGTGTGGATTTGCCTCTATACCTCGCTGGGAAACAAGGTAACCGAGGAGCTTTCTCGATGATACACCAAAGGTGCATTTGGCGGGGTTGAGCATCATCCTGTTCTTACGCAAGTTGTCGAATGCTTCAGTTAAATCAGCGATCAGGTCGCCTTTTAACCTACTTTTTACAATGATATCATCTATGTATGCTTCCACATTACGGCCGATCTGGCCTTCAAGAACAATGTGGACACATTTTTGATAAGTGCAACCTCCGTTTTTCAGACCAAAAGGCATCTTTACATAACAGTAAATACCGAAGGGAGTTACAAATGCAGTTTTCTCCTCATCGTCAATGCACATGCTGATTTGGTGATACCCCAAATAGGCATCTAAAAAACAAAGCAGCTTGCATCCAGAGGTTGAATCTACAATTTGATCTATCCTAGGTAATGGATACTCGTCCTTCGGGCAAGCTTTATTCAGATCGGTGTAGTCCACGCACATCTGCCACATTCCATTGGGCTTCTTCACCATGACTGGGTTTGCCAGCCACTCCGGGAAAGGGACCTCTCGAACGAAGCCGGCTTTGAGTAGTTGGTTGATTTCTTTGTTAATGGCGTCTCGCTTCTTCAGGGTGTATCTTCTTTGCTTATGCTTGACTAGTTGAACGCCAATTCGTATAACAAGCTTGTGCTCAATTACCTCCCTAGGGATCTCGGGCATGTCAGACGGTTCCCAAGCGAACACATCTGCATTTGCCCGGAGGAAAGCAATGAGCTCGAGTTCCTATTTCTCACCCAGACCAGAGCCCACCTGGGTGGTCTTGGTCGGGTCTGCCTCATCAAGGGCCACCGACTTCGTGCCCGGCTCGCTGCGCTTTACCGCCGACGTGCTTGGTGAGGCCGCAGCTGGTGACTCGCCTGCTTCCTGTGATGGCGTCCCCTTGAGCAAGTTCTGGTCCACCACAGTCTGCTTCTCAGCGACGTCGTCATCGGTCTTTTTGTCCCTCGCGGGCACCGGTACGGGCACTTCTTTTCCCTTGGCCTTTGATCGGGCCTCCGCTGCTTGGGAGGTTTCTGCGACTGCTGCCTTTGCGGCAGTGGTTGGCAGGTTCTTGGTCTTTTTCTTGGCAGGTTCGGTAGCCTTGGCTGGTTCTTACTCTTCTCCCTTGATCATGTCTAGGGTCTTCATGTCGCACTGGACTGCGCCCTTGCGATCCTTGCAAACGGTGATTGGGCACAGTGGCCCCAGGATCTTGATCATGGAGTAAGCAAAGTGGGCGGCCGCCATGAATTTCTTCAGGAACGGTCTGCCCAAGATGCTGTTGTAGGCTGATGTTATAACAGCCACCTCAAAGGTGAGGAACTCTGATCGGATTTTTTTCCCTCCATGAGGGTCACCTGCAGATCGATCCTCCCTAAGGGAAAGGCTTGGATGCCTGGTATGGCCCCGTAGAAAGGCTTCTCCACTGGGGACAAAGACCCCCCAGGATTCCGAGTTCATCAAAAGCGTTGACGAACAGTAAGTTGAAGGCGCTCCCACTGTCAATCAGGGTTCGCCCGATCTTGCAGGACCCGATTCAGGGCTTGATGCACAGGGGAAGCAGTGGCCCATCGTACAGCATTTCGGGGTGATCCCTTTGATCGAAAGTGATTGGGACTTCAGACCACCTCAATGGCTGTGTGCAGGGTTCGGTGCTTGCTAACTGCCTCTCGGCCAGGTTCAGCTGGGATTTGGAGGTTCGAGTCGAATAGCCACCGAAAATTGTGGTGATCTCCAGGTCTTTGGGAAGTTCTGGCTCATCGTCACAATCCATGTAATGTATCTGCCGAGGATTATGAGTGGCCTGGTCACGTGGAGCTCCCTACTGCTGGCTCTCCTCCTCCTGCTTCTGCTTTTTGTACACCATGCAGTCCACAAAGTGATGCTTTGTTGACCGGTGAATGGGGCAGTACATTGGGAGATCGGCAGGTTTGCCCTGGTGCCTGTATGGGGCTTTGTTGTCCACGGCCATGATTTCTTCGCCCTCGGACTTGCGCTTCTTGTTCTTGTGTTTATTTTTCTTCTTGCCTTCCCCAGACGGCTGGCTTTGTTCGGGCTTTCCTCAGACCCGGGCTCGGGCGTCCGCCATCTTGGCAGTCTCCTCGAAGATCCCATAAAGCTCAGCCACTGTCTTCGGGTTCTTCTTGGCAAGCTCCTCCACTGTCCGCTCGTCCTTGCAGCCCTGATTAAAGGCCACAATCACCCGATCATCCACCATACCCGGGATGGTGTTGCGGGTGTCACTGAATCGGCGGATGTAGTCCCGGAGGGATTCTCCGGGCTTCTGCACACAGTTGAACAGGTCTCCTTCGTGTCCGGGGCGTTTGTAGGTGCCTTGGAAATTGGCCTCAAACGTCTCCCAGAGATGGCCCCATGACTTGATACTAGCCCCGGGCAGGTTCATGAGCCACGTTCGGGCTGATCCCTGTAAGGCTGTCGGCAAGTAGTTGGCCTTGACCTAGTCGTCTCCCCCGGTGGCATCGATGATCGTGGAATAGATCTGAATCCACTCGCGAGGGTTGGTTGTTCCATCATACTTCTCGATGTTAACAGGACATAACTTTTTCAGCCACCTGACCTTGCACAGGCCTGGAGAGTACGGGAGGCACCCCAGTGCCTATTTGGTAGTCTCGTGGTGGTGAATTCGGATGGGACCGATAGTAGCCCTCACATGCTCGGTAATCTCGATTGTAGTTGAGAGTTTTCCGAGCGTCACGATTGCGATGGTTGCGTTCAAGCTGCGGCCTCATGTCACGCCCCTCATGCGGGCGATAGCGTGGTTGTCCGTTAACAGATCAGGAGCGAACCAGTTGGGGTTCACCAGGTCTATTTGACGGGGCTTGCGGTGCGGCAGCAGCGGCCTCGAGCCGCTCCTTGGCCTTGTCCGCTGCTTCCCGAGCCTTCTTGGCGATGGTGTGAAAGGACCGACACTAGGCCTAGAGGGGGGTGAATAGGCCTTGTTAAAAATTCTGTAAACTTAACAATTAAATGTCAGATGGGCCAGATGTTCTGACGCTGTGTCAGAATTTCCGGATTCCCGGAATTTCAGGCACAGGGGCAGAACTTTCGGCTCAACACGAAAACTAAACTCGAGATTCAAAAACTGATAAGTATCTGCAGATTCTATATGATTAGAAAGTTCACCACAAGTGTAAGGAAGCTTAAAACTATGATCTCTAGCAGTGAAAACTTATAACAAGATAGATCGGATGAATTTAAGCTCAAGAACAACATGAATATAAAGAACAACAACAAGAACAAGAGACAAGAATTTGTTCACCGAAGCTCACTCCACTTAGGAGCTACGTCTCCGTTGAGGTGCTCATGTAGAGCCGGGTCAACTCTAACCCTTTGCCTCCTTCAATCAACCACAAAGGCCGGATTGAATTTCTTACTATTGTTCCCACCAAGGGATGAAGATTACAAACGTCCGGCACTCAACCACACCAAGTTTGAGAGTTGCCGGCGATGCCTAACCGTCTAGGAGCTCAGCTCCAAGAGTAACAAACGCGAATCGAAGAATCAAAGCTTGTTTCAAGTGCTTCTTGAGATGAACAAAGGATGAACTCACTCAAAGCTTTAGTCTCACACCTCAAGAATCACTCACACCCAAAGCCTTACTCAAATCTTTGCAAGGATTGGCTCTAGAGGGAGTTGGGAGAGTGGATTGAATGCTCAAGAGGGTGTTTGTCTTGGGTTTGGTCAGCAGCAATGAACGGGGTGCTGAGGTGGTATTTATACTCAACCCCCAAAAACTAGCCATTATGCACTGCCAGGTCACTTTCCGGAACTTCCGACATAATGTCGGAACTTTCGACAAGGCACTGTTCTGAACTAAGAAACAACACGACGAACACCTGTGTCGGAACTTCCGGCACAACCCACCGGAACTTCCGAGACCTCGTCGAACCTACCGGAGATTGTCCACCGGATATTTCCAGGCAGGCCCAAACCCTAAGAGTTAGCACGAAGAGCAGACCCACCGAAACTTCCGGCACTATGCATCGGAATTTTCGAGGCAACACCGAGGCTGCCAGAACTACTGCACCGGATATTTTCGGGCTGGTCGGAATTTCCGACGTAGTGCCGGAACTTCCGGCCAGCAGCTGTGCAGCAGCCGAAAACTGAAGTTAGATTTCTCTCTTGGGTAGTTAGCATCTCAATTAAGCACTTTAGGCACTTTTGATCCATCAAGCACGTCCTCCTTGATAGTACGGTGATTTTCTATACTCAAATTCAAACCAAAAATAAATTTAAATCCACAATGAGCTCATCCACCATACATAAAGAATTGGGGGCCGTCCTTTTATAATCATAACTCCTTCTTTTCTTTTATTCCTGCATATACCTTAATACAAGCATCAAATCCCAAATTCTAATTGTCATTATCACCAAAACACATGGGAGGCCTAGATGCACTTTCAATCTCCCTTTTTGGTGATTGATGACAACATAATTTGGGTTCACAAGATAGGAATAAAATCATGTTTTTGTACCCAATCATATTTAGAAAAGCTCCCCCTAAATATGTGCATATCCAACATAAGTGGCCTCAAATGCCTTGCGCATATTCATGTAAGAACTTCACCAATATTTTTGCATACAAAGGTACAATAGTGCAACAAGTGTCAATTATAACCGTGATGCATATGACAAGATATTTCACACAATAAAAGTGAGAATAACATTACACCATCCATTCATCATCCAACATAGCATCACATCATAAGTAAAAGGATTTCAACATCGCACTTAGCACAAATAAAAGTTCTCACTTGGCACACACCACACATGACACCAACACATAGTTCTTATATGTCCAAAGATAAAAACATGAATAAAAGATAGATATGGGTCTCCAACCACCAAACCACCAAAGCCATCACAAATTCACTCCCCCTTTGGCAACAAGCACCAAATAGAGAGCTACTCATCATCTTCGCCATCTCCATCGCCTTCATCATCGTCATCCTCCTCTTCTTCCTCGCCATTGCCATTTCCACCATCATCATCTCCTTGGCTCTCATAAGAGCCCTCTTCCTCGGTCTCCTCACCATCTCCACTTCTCTCACCACCACCAAGGTCTTCTTCTTCAATTTCAGCCCCAAAGGTATGAGCTTGAGAAGATGAACCACCTTCCTCATAAGAATTATAAAAAGGTGGAGGAGGAGGGTAGTCCCTTGGAGCACGAACCGGAGAGTGAGGAGTATTATATTGGTCAAGTAAATCCTTTTGCTTCTTATCAAGTTTAGCAAGATCCTCATCAAATTGCCTTGTGCGCTCCTCAACCACATTCACACAATGGCGGCATATATTAAAGCAAGCAAAGATACTTTGAGCAAGTTGATCAAGCTTACCCCTCTTCTTGGGAGCACCACGTGTAGGAGCAAAAGAAGGACCATGAGAAGTGGATGGTGCACTAGGTGGAGGTGGAGCACGGGATGAAAAACCACCTTGAGCTGAAGGAGAACCCTTTGTAGGATAAACACCTGGAAAAGGTCCCTTGGGAGGAATAGGCGTTCTTCCTTTTGCATCAACCATGAGAACCTGCAAAATCTTGCCCTTGGATGCCTTGTATCGATCATGTTCCCTATCTGTCAGTATGTTGAGCCCGGAAACATTCTTGATCATGTGAAATATGAAGGGGGCATAATGGCAAGCACTTGAAGCATCATGTGAGCAGAACACAATCTCATACCAAAGAAAATCAACCACATCAAAATTAGCTCGGTCTGGTGCAGCTTGAGCCAAGAGATTTCTTGCCTTATGAGAAATATTGCTGGCATCACCACCACGAGGGCAAAGAGTAAACCTGAACAGCTGATGAAGCATCCTATAAAAGGAGTGAGGCCCTTGGTCTTGCCAAACACACATTGTCCATGTTCCCCATAAGCTTGATCATACATAAAGTGCATCTTGCTCACATCAAGATCGCCATGGTCATGGATATAATCCTTGTAGATATCACGAGATGCATCCCTTGGCAGTCCAAAAAGTTGAGCAAACTCAATCATGTTGATGGTAAAACGCTTACCACCAAGTGTCCAATGAAATCTTTTCCGACGATCATCCACATAGAGGGTGGCATAGAATTGAGCCACGACCTCCTCATTCCAATCACACTTAAAGCCCATAAGATTCACAAGGCCCAACTTATTGCATCTGTCATATACTGCATCCACTGCTTCCTTAACCGATGAAGTAAGAGACTTGAGATAGGCCCAATCAATCCATTTCATGTCAGTGGTGATGGATTTCTTCCCCATGATAACGGATTCATACCAATCCGCTTGAAAAGGGAGCCAAAAGCGAGGATCACCCTTGAATGCCTTGGAAAGAGAATCACGAGGGTCTTCACCATACCTTAGAGCTTTCATATTTGTCTCCCCCTTGCTACAATCAACCAAAGGAGGATCTTCTGAGCATCTCATGGGAGAATGAACCTTGATAACTTGGCTCTCAAGGATGGAAAGATCGATGTCATCATTGTACGCCTCACCGGTTTCATCCACATTAGCATGCTTGGTGCGGCGACCATGGGGAGGAGCAGCAGGAGCTTGGGGATTTGCACGCCCTCTTCCAAGGCCCTTCTTGGGCACGGCTTGCTTCTTGACCCGCTTCCCCTTCCCTTTCCCTTTGGTTGGTTCCACCCTCTCATCCGATTCGGTCTCACTTGGAGAGAGGGACGGAGAGGGAGTGCGAATCACAATGCCCTTCCCACGAGGTCTTACACGGCCCATCTGGAAATACATGAGATACTAAAGCTTAGACCATGAAAGAGAATCCATTAACAAGTTTGATTGGCGTGCACAGGCTCCTGCCGGAATTTCCGACACAGGGTCGGAATTTCCGGCTGGTGCAGCGCCCGGCCAAGATATCAAGGGATTGAGAGATTTAGCCCACCAAACTTCACCATATCATAGGCGTTGCATCTAAGGAGGTACATTAGTCTATCCCCAAAAGGAAATCCACTAGAAACTATGGCATTGTGAGATCGGGATTTGGGGATTTTGAATGAAATACCTTGAGGACTTCCCGCGAGATTTGATGAAGATTCGTGGAGGAACGAAACTTCCG
>CM014271.1:50902932-50951211 GCA_004135705.1 Alloteropsis semialata
GGATAATGTCAAGCAGAAGAAGGGTGAAAGTCTCCGAGACTACACCGACCGGTTTTTTGATAACCGGAACAAGATCGCCGATGTCCAGGATCGGGATGTCATCGACGCTTTCCGGCGCGGCCTTATCGACACCCAGCTGTTCCGTACGCTCTTCAAAACCAACCTTGTCACGGTCTCCGACCTGATGGAGGTGGTCAACTTGGAGGTTCGGGCAGATCAGGTTGAACAGGCCCAATTCAAGAACAAACAGAAGCGCCCGGAGGAAGACGACCGGGTTGACAACTCGAAGCGCCATGAGCTGTCACGTGGGCGCAAGGGAGGCCCTGAGCCCCTCGTAGCCCTAGCAGAAGCAGAAGGCCGGCCAGAACCCAGGTTCCTGCCCGAGGAGTTTTACGACACACTGAACGATCAGTGCCCTTTCCACAAGGACGCGAAGCACAATCTCCATGATTGTCACGCGTTGCTTAAAGAACTCGGCGCCCTGCCGCCGACCAAGAAGCAGCGCTACAACAACAACGGCGGACGCTACAACAACTACCGCCGTGACGGCTACAACGGCGACCGGCGGGACGACTACCGCCGTAGAGAAGACCGCGACCGCCGCGACGACTATCGCCGTGGCGAGCGCGACAGCGATGCTCCGGCTCGCCAGGATGATCAACGTCGTCATGACGACGAACGCCGACCACCACCACTGCCGGAGGCGCCCAGGCGCGACGCCAACGGCGACTTCCAGCGTGCTGACCGCCAGGTCAACGTCATCATTGGGGGGCCCGGCGCCTTCCCAGATCGGCGCAAGGATAAACTCCACAAGCGCGAAGTGAAGATGGTCTCCACCAAGCCGGTGGAATACCTCCAGTGGTCGGAGATGCCTATTGCCTTCAGCCGCGCCGACCACTGGGTCCACCTCCCCGAGCCAGGGTCCTACCCACTCGTCGTCGCCCCCGTCGTGGACAGGGTCCTCCTCTCCAAGGTCCTGATCGATGGCAGAAGCGCCCTCAACATTATCTTCACAAGCACCCTCAACAGCAAGGGGTTCGACTACAGCAAGCTCCTGAGCGCCGAAGATCCGTTTTTTGGCATTGTGCCAGGAAAAGCTTCCTACCCGATAGGAAGAGTCGCCTTACCAGTCACGTTCGGCACGGCTGACAACTACCGCACGGAGTTCCTGTACTTCGAGGTAGCCGACTTCAAGAGCTCCTACCACGCCATCTTCGGCAGGCCCATGCTGGCCCGATTCATGGCGATTCCGAACCACACTTACCTGGTTCTGAAGATGCCAGCGCCCAATGGCGTCCTCTCCATCCGTGGAGATATCAAGACCTCGTTCGAGTGCGACGGCGAGGCCATCAAGATAGTCGAGCTGTCCCATCAACTCGGCAACGCCACTCTGTTGGCGGAAGAATCCCCCAAGGCGGAAACCGGTGAGCCTGTCCTCCCGGAGCAGAAGCAGCAGCCCACGGCGCTGGCACCTGCAGACGCCCCCAAAGCTATAAGCTTGGGACTCGACGACCTCTCCAAGACGGCCCTCATAGGGCCAGGGCTCACCACCAAATAGGAAGACGCGCTCACTTCCTTCCTCCGGGACAACTGGGACATCTTCGCATGAAAGCCATCAGACATGCCGGGTGTTCCGAGGGAGAAGGCTGAGCACTCCTTGGATTTGAGCAAGACTGCGAAGCCTGCTAAACAGAAGCTGCGCCGATTCGCCCAAGATCGCAAGGAGGCCATTAGGGTAGAACTGAATAAGCTCCTAGCTGCTGGTTTCATTAGAGAATGCAAACACCCTGAGTGGCTTGCAAATCCTGTACTTGTAAAGAAGCAATCCGGTGAATGGAGAATGTGCATTGATTACACGGATCTCAACCGCTACTGCCCTAAGGACCCCTTCCCACTTCCACGAATTGACCAAGTCGTCGACTCTACGTCCGGCTGCGTACTCCTCTGTTTTCTTGACTGCTACTCGGGTTATCACCAGATAGCCTTGAAGACATCCGACCAAGACAAGACAGCGTTCATCACCCCGCACGGCATCTATTGTTACAAGACGATGACGTTCGGGTTGAAGAACGCCGGCGCCACGTACCAGAAGGCCATCCAAGGTTGCCTGCAGAGCCAAATCGGCCGCAACGTGGAGGCTTACGTGGATGACGTCGTCGTCAAGACGTATAACGCCGACTCCCTCATCGCCGACTTGCAGGAAACTTTCAACAACTTACGCCGATTCAGATGGAAGCTCAATCCCACGAAGTGCGTGTTCGGGGTGCCGTCAGGAAAGCTCCTGGGCTTCCTGGTCAGCCAGCGCGGCATCGAGGCAAACCCAGTCAAGCTGGACACCATACGCAACCTCAAGGAGCCAACGTGCAAGAAAGATATCATGAAGCTCACTGGAATGATGGCGGCCCTGAGCCGGTTCATCAGCAAGCTCGGCGAGAAGGGACTTCCGTTCTTCAACATACTCAAGAAGGCGGACAAGTTCAAGTGGACCCCTGAGGCAAGCAAGGCCCTGGCCGACCTCAAGGAATTCCTAGTCACACCCCCGGTTCTCACGGGTCCGACCCCCGGGGAAGAGCTCTTGCTGTATATCTCGACTACCACTCATGTGGTCAGCACGGCCCTGGTCGCCGAGCGACCAGTATAAGGCCACCCTTACAAGGTCCAGCGCCCTGTATATTTCGTCAGCGAGGTGCTCAGCGAGTCCAAGGTCCGGTACCCCCATCCTCAGAAGCTGCTCTACGCACTCCTGATAACCGCCAGGAAGCTACGGCACTATTTCCAGGCCCATGTGATTCGAGTCATCTCAAATTTTCCCCTAGGAGCCATACTCCACAACAGGGATGCCAACGGCCGCATCATCAAGTGGTCCGTAGAACTCGGAGAGCACACTATCAACTTTGAGCCACGAGAGGCCATCAAATCTCAAATACTGGCCGACTTCGTGGCCGAGTGGACGGAGATCCAGACGCCAACCCCCGCGGAACGGCCAGAGCACTGGAAGATGTACTTTGACGGAGCCCTCAACCTCGAGGGAGCCGGCGCAGGAGTGTTGTTCATCTCCCTGGAGGGGCAGCACCTCAAGTATGTCCTCCAGATACACTACCAGGCTACCAACAATGGGGCCGAGTACGAAGCCCTCATCCACGGTCTCCGGAGCGCGGTGTCACTCGGCATCAAGTGACTCATGTGCTATGGCGACTCCAAGCTAGTCGTCGAGCAGGTGAACAAGAACTGGGACACGACCAACGAAACCATGAGCGCATACTGCGCAGAGGTGCGCAAACTTGAGGCCCACTTCTATGGCCTCGAGCTCCACCACGTCCTCCAGGAAGACAACGTCGCCGCTGATGTCCTCTCCAAGTTAGGGTCCACCAGAGCCCAAGTACCAGTCGGCGTCTTCGTCCAAGACCTGCGTACCCCGTCCATCAAGATGCTTGAGGACGGCAACCCCGTACCCGAGCCGGAGCCACTCCTGGGTGGCCCGCCGACCAGCGAAGTTCTCATGGTGGAAGCAGACTGGCGCGCCCCCTTCATCGCTTTCCTCACAGAGAACTGGTCGCCGGATACGAGGGAAGAAATCGAGAAGTTGACTCGGCGTGCGACAAACTACGTCGTCATCGGCGACGATCTGTACAGAAAGGCAGCCTCCACAGGCATACTCATGAAGTGCATCCTTCGAGATGAATGTATCACCCTGTTACATGATATCCACTCGGGTACTTGTAGCAACCACGCGGCGGCCGGCACACTAGTCGGCAAGGCCTACAGGGCAGGGTTCTACTGGCCGACAGCCCTGTCTGACGCCAAGGAGTTGGTACGCAGCTGCACTGGCTGCCAGTTCTTCCAGAAGCAAAACCACCTGCCGGCTCAGGCGCTACGGACCATCCCCCCATCTTGGCCATTCGCCATATGGGGACTCGACAACGTCGGACCCTTCAAAACCGCCCCGGGCGGGTTCAAGCACATCTTGGTGGCGGTCGACAAGTTCACCAAGTGGATTGAGTACAAGGTCGTGACCGACACCAAGTCGGCCACGGCTGCAAAGTTCATCCAAGAGCTCACCCATCGGTTTGGCGTCCCAAACCGCATCGTGACTGACCTTGGATCCGAGTTCACAGGGCACGAGTTCTGGGACTTCTGCCAGGACAGCTGCATCGACGTCTACTACTCCTCCACGGCACACCCCAGGTGCAACGGCCAGGTCGAGCGGGCCAACGGCATGGTCCAAGACTCGCTCAAGAAGGCCATGTATGACGAACTCAACAAGCACCCCGGCCGGTGGGCCAAGGAAGTACCTCATGTCATATGGGGCCTGTGAACGCAGAAGTGCAGAGCAACGGGATATACCCCTTTCTTTCTGGTATACGGCTCTGAAGCCGTCCTCCCAGCCGACGTCACCCATGGTGCTCCACGCATCCAGCACTACGAAGAAGGAGAAGCAGAAATCGGCCGCCAGGTCGACATCGACTGCCTAGAAGAACACCGACTCGCCGCCCTGATTAGACATGCCAGACATGAGCAGCAGGTACGGCGCTACCACGACAAGAACGTCCGGGAACGTTCCCTCAACGTCGGCGCCTTGGCCCTGCGCCGAGTCATGTCCACTAAGGACAAGCACAAGTTATCCGCCCCCTGGGAGGGTCCCTTCATCGTCAAAGAAGTTGTTTCGCCAGGAACATACAGCCTTCAGTGGGCTAACGGTGACCCAGTCCCAAACGTGTGGAACATCGAGCACCTCGTCAAGTTCTACCCGTAGAAATTAAACAAAAGCTATGTATTCCCTGTCTCGTATTAATAAAATTACTTTTGCCTCATGGCTTGCTGTTGTCTTTTTACCCGACATCCATGCTGATGCTCGGGGACTGGGCCCGACCCAAGTTGCGTCTCCTTCATCACGATATTTGGGGGGGTACCTGCTTACTCCGACTTCCGAGTCCTTGCCCAACCCTATGTTCCCCCCGGCGACTACTAAGCTAACTCGGCTGGTCCGAGTCCCCAACTGTGAAACCCTGAGCTCCGCGCTCAACCCGCGCGCCCCCTACACCTAAGCCTCCCTGCTGAGCAGTGTAGATGAGTAAGCCGTCCTCTCCGTGAGCAGTGGTCAGCGGGTCAAAAAGGGTGCTTAAACAGCACAGGGCAGTGGCTAGTCGGGCGACGCAGAGTCCTAGTCGGCAGGGAAAAAGGTCCAGTAAAGCACCAGTGCACATTCATACTTCAAATAAAACCAAAATTTTATTTACAGATTCTACAGAGTTTACGTCTATAGTTGTTTTTACAGGCCCAGTTCCGCTGCTACAACTTCAGCCAGAGGGGTACACTCCTCGACTAACTCGTCGAACTCTTCGTCGGCAAGTTCTTCAGGAATGCCATCGGCGATGGGAGCCAGCTCCTGCGTCGGGAAATGTATCCTGAACAGTGCCAGTATCCGACTCCCGAAGCCGATCGCAGTCTGCTGCATCAACTGGGCTGCCCGAGTCGGACCGGCCCTGAGCCGCTCTGCCAACGTCGCCGCCGCCGGGCCGGACTCGGCAGGCACCAAGGAATTGGCGTTGAACTCGGCCGCGTGCTTCAGCTCCATCAGCTCCGACCTAAGCCCTGCAGATGAACATGCATAAGCACAATCGACTTCTTCATAGCCCCAGACGATTCGGCAAAAGACACTTACCATGCATGGCCTGGTCGTGCGTATCCTTTAGGACCTGATTGGCCTCCTTCAGGTGCTCGGATTCGGCGGCGAGGCGAAGATTGGCTGCTTTAAGCCCACGCACCTCTTCCTCGAGCTTATGCTTGGCCCTGGCCAGCTCGTCTTCAAGCTTCTTTTTGGCCCCGGCCAGCTCGTCGATCCTCCCCTGAAGGGCGTCCTCCTTCTTCCTCGACTCTGCAAAGAAACCCCCATGAGCACAATTGTTCGGCGAGATACACCAGCAAGCAATGCACGAAGAACCCACCTTCGGCGAGAACGCTCATGTCATTCATGAGATCCTCGTTGGTCTTCTGCAGGTCGGCGAGCTCCCGCTCCCTCTGCATCTGGAACTCCTTGGCAGCCTCCGCCTCACGGACTCTATCCGTGTGGACCCGCGCCAAGGCCCGGCGGTCTTCAAGGGCCTGCCGCCTGAAGTCGAGGTCTCTCGTGGCCCGTTCCGAGAAACCCTGTCACATAACACATTGGCCTCAGGGTCATTGTGTGCGTTATACTGACAACATGGCACCAAGAAGACATACCTGTACAACATGGGTCAAGACGCTGGCCACGTGATTCAGCTTCCGGAGCTCGCTCGCTTGGTCGGCGACGTCAAGCTCCATCCGCTGCTCCAGAGTCAACTCTGGAGCCTGCGGTCCGCCCCCGAGCTCGGCCGCGATTGCTTCCCTTTGGGGAGGCACGTGGACGCCTAGATCGGCATCCAGGTCCTCCCCAAGGAGCCGGTTGTCGTCATCCTCAAGTGGTGGAGGACTCCTCGGCAGCTCCTCCATCTCCGTGCGACCCTTCGGGGCCTCCTCCTCGAGGGCGACCTCAGACGCGTCGGCCTGCAGATCCCTCGCCGGGTCGCCCGTCCCTGTGACGCGCGGCGGACTCGGCGGGTCTGGCGGCCCCGACATGCCAACTGGCACCTGCTCCGGCACAATCAGGGCCGTGCTCGACCCTGAACCCGCCTCTGCGGCGGCAGACCGACTCGGTGGCGCCTTGTCACCGGTCCCCGGGCGGGGTAGGGTGCCGACGCCCGCTTGGCTCCCGAGCCTGCATTCAACACATCAACAGATCAAGAATTGCTCATCCAACAATCAGAAACTCAAGGCGACTTACCCGCCCTTGCGCGGACGCTTGAATTGCACGCCCCGCAACACCTGCGGAGGCGTCTGGCTCGGCAACAGGGTCGAGTCCGGCCGCAGCCCTGGCTGGGCGAAGATGCTCCCCTGAGCCCCTGAAGATCGCTGCGCGGGCTGATCCGACTCAAGCCCGAAAGACGAGCCGTCAGGGCCATCCCCCGCAGCCTTCCCCTTCCTCCGCGCCTCGGCCTCGGCCCGCGCGGCTTGCCCCAGCATCGGTGCTGGTTTGGGGGTCCCCTCTCGAGCCGCCCTCTGGGCTGGGGTCAGCTTGCGCACAACTTGGCGCGTTGGCCGCCCCATGCTGATACCCAGTATCCGCGTCACCGGGTTATCCTCCGCTCCTTCCTGAGGAGCCGAGATGACGCCGACCTCATCCCAGTCAGCTTGCTCCTCTTCCAAGACTCGAGGCACCCGGGATGCCTCCTCCGCCGTCATCAGCTTCTCTACCCGGACGTCACCCTCAGGCAGCGGTGCGTGGCTGAGGTACCTCGTCGCTCGCTCCTGCAAGGCAAACATACAGCAACAAGCACAGTTCATCAGTCATTCAGCAGTTCAGCAGTCAGATACACAACACGCAAGAAGATAAGAAACTAACCGATGGAGGAGGATGCCGCAGAGAAAATGGGACAGGAGTCCCCTCGTTGAAGATCTGGCCCCGCATGAACCCCGAGATCCTCTCGCAGGCCTCGGGAACGGAAACTGTCCGGACCTGCTCCCGAGTAGGATCCCTGCCACCTGAGAACTCAAACCCGGGATGCACCCGGTCCTTGATCGGCTAAGTCAACCGCTGAACAAAGGAGATCATGATAGCAACAGCAGACAGCTTTGCTTCTTCACCTCAGCAATCAACCCCAGCAGCTCCTCAGCTTGTTGAAGCTCCTGGTCCTCCGGCTGCGACTCCCAATAGTCCTTCTTCACCGGCCGGTGGCCAGTCCGAGCAGGTAGAGTAGGGGGGTGGTTCGCGACACAGAACCACTCCTGTCGCCAGTTCTTGTTGGAGTCGTTCATGTCCAGGGTGAAATACCTCTTGGCCATGCCGGCCCTCAACGAGAACCCAGCCCCTCCGGTGATCCTAGCAGGACCCTTCCCAGAATTCTCCCCGATAATTTTCATCATATACAATCGCCGCCACAACCCAAAATGTGGCGGGATCCCAAGGAACGCTTCGCACAGATGAATGAAAACAGAGATGGAAAGAATCGAGGTGGGGTTCAAGTGACTCATCTCCACACCGTAGAAGTGCAGCAGACCCCGGAAGAAGTCTCCCGTGGGCAATCCGAACCCACGCTCGAAGAACGGCGCGAAGACGGCCATCTCGGTCTCCGAGCGCTCCCATGGCCGGGCGTCATCGCCGGCGGGCCGCCATTGCAGGATCTCCCGTGACCCGAGCACTCCACGGCGCACCATGTCCTCCAGCCTCTCCTCGGTGATGGAGGATTGGCCCCAGGCCGGCTCTTGGGGCGGCACTCCTCCAGGCACGGAGGTGAGCTCCGGGACCTCTTCAGACAAGGCCATGGTCCATCCCCCGGTGTCCGCCCCGGTGGCGGTCGCCGGCGTATCAGCATCGCCGCCCTCACGGGCGGCGGCGCCTCCCGCGGCCCCAGACTGGCCCGCGGAGGGCGTCATCTCCTTCCTCGCGTCAGCGTTGCCACCCACTGCGGAAATGGGGGTGCTCACCACCCTCGTCGCCGGCGGCACATCCTCGCCCGCTGCGAGTGTCCTCGCCGTCTCCCTGGTGTCCGCCATCTCCGTCAGAGGGCACAGGCACGATGGAGGCACTCAGCGACGGCGGTGGCGCGTGAACTCCGGTGGCGGCGAATGGGCGGTGGGTGAATCGCTCTCACGACGGTCCTAAGCGGCGGCGGAGGCGTGGGATGAATCTCGATTTGGAAATGACTGTGGTAAAAGCCGCCGGTGAACAGTTCCGATTTATCCCTCCCCGGTCGATCCAAATTGCCCTAACGGCGCCGTAACTAACGGACGGAATCCGCGGGACTCCTGTTAATTGCGGGCCAACGGCTCTCAGCGCGCCAACGGCTCTTTACTGCAGTACTCGGCCAGCCCCGACCCTCGGGGACTCGGCGCTCTTGACTCCGGTCAACGGGTCTCCGGACTCGGCCAGCCCCGACCCTCGAGACCCTAAGGACTCGATTTTTTTGGCCGCAACTCAGAAGTCTCTGTGACTTGATTGCTACTGCGTGAGCTTACGATGCCTATGTCAGCCTCTGGGCCCAGGGAATACGGATATGGTTCTAATCGACAAGCAATGGAGTAAAGAATTAATACAAGGGTTACAAATTACAAAGAGAGCCGGTCATAAGCCGGTTACAGGAATCAAACACATCAACCGTCAAGATGACGGCTCGGGGCGCCCGCCGTTGCCCGAAATGCTACATCAGCAGAAGCTTGGTCCACATGGGCTCGTCGCAAGCTCTCTTGTAGCACCACTGCAGCCGTCGATGGGACAGCACCAACGGAGGGTTGTTAGCGAATGCCTCCGGATATGCCTTGCTCTACAAAGCATTTCACCCCACATGGCCCTCGTCACATGGGAATGTAGGGGTGAATGGGACAGCACTCAGACGCTAATCAACACCTCAGGATCTTCGCAAGCACTCTTCTGGCACCAAGCTATCAAGTCCCCATGATTCTTCCCCGGAGGATGAACCCAGCACATAGTCCCCAACATGTTCAAGTGAAGTGGTTGCTATGCCTACCTTCTGATAATAACAAGGCCCTGGGCCTCGGTGTTTATTTATAACCCCGTGCTATACAATTGCATGTGACTCCGGTCGCATTGTTCAGCGCGTGAGCCCTGTGCCACGCAGCAGCTCCTCTCTTCGAGGCGCTCAGTCCGTCCTTATCACCTTCAGCTTCATCCGACCACGGGTTCGCCCTGTGCATCCACGTGAATACTGTTTTTGTCGCTATTCGGCAAGCTTATCCTTTGGGCGGCCTGACTGCCCCGACGGTTGGAGATCATTCTCTTTTGACCATTAGCCCGACTTTTCTAGTCGGCCCAATGCTCGGGGACTACTCCATATGGAGGGCTCCTTGCGTCGCCCTCCATATGCCCCATCAGGATGTGTCACTTTTCCCAAGTGGTGCAGCTCCTCGGCGCCCGACTGGGCCACGACTCGGCGCTACATCACTCGAGGCTTCGCCCCGGGTCTGCCCAGGGTCATTCCCGGATGGCCTGCGGTTTTCTTTTTTGAGCACCGCCCACCCTTGTGTCGGTCTGCAGACCAAGGCGCTTCAGCCGACCTTGATGGCTTCGCTTCTTCATCAACAGTCCGACACGCGCCTGCATGTTGCTCGGGGACTTGTGGGATATGGGTACCCCTGGGCCCACTACTGACCGGATAGCCAGTCGGCCTGGTCCCACATCTGACAAGGATGTGGGCCGACCCTAGGCCGGCCCACGAGGATCCCCGGCTTGATGGACAAGATTGGAGAAGACTTAACCAGCAAGGCATTTAGCGATATCCTCAGATCCCGCCCGGAGATCACGGCAATTATGTTGTAATCGACTTGGATTAGTTTCCTGATTTGAGCCGAACAGTAATTAGAAATAACCGACTTGTAAACTCTAGGCCGTCGGCCTATATAATGCGGCCTAGGTCGACCCCTTTAGGTCATTGAATCCTTTTCGCCATCTACGCCACCCATCCGCTGTAACCGAGAGCTTGACGCTGTTTTCCGGAACACGTCGAGCAGATCAATACAAGACCCTGAGCACAGGACGTAGGGTATTATACCTCCGGGTAGCCCAAACCTGTATAATCCCTGTGTCCCTGTGTTACCTCGAGCTCCCTAGTCTCGCGATTGCCCTTTGCCTACAAATCAACCATCTGGGTACCCCCGGGTGGACTGCCGGTCATTAGATCCGACAATAACCATGATCATTTGAGCCAAGGAATGATCCAATGATCACAACTCCAAATATTTTGAAAAACTCACACAAATAAATCAATTTTGCCTAGTCTAAGCATCAAACAAAAGGTGTGTGCAACAATTCAAGCCACGTTATGAGAATCCAAGATATTTAGCTCATTCCTCAAAGCACAAAACCTTTGCTCATCAAGAGGCTTGGTGAAGATATCGGCTAGTTGTTTTTCGGTACTCACATGGCTTAGAGCGATATCTCCTTTGGCTTCATGGTCTCTCAAGAAATGGTGTCTTATGTCAATATGCTTGGTTCTTGAGTGTTGGACTAGGTTGTTGGCTAGTTTTATGGCACTCTCATTGTCACACAAGAGTGGGATATTTTTGTACTCACAAAAAAGTCACTCAAGGTTTGCCTCATCCAAAGTAGTTGAGCACAACAAGCACCGGCTGCAACGTACTTGGCCTCGGCGGTGGATAGGCAACGGAATTTTGTTTCTTAGAACTCCAAGACACTAAAGACCGGCCAAGAAATTGACAAGTCCCGGTAGTACTCTTTCGATCTACTTTGCAACAGGCATAATCCGAATCGGAATAGCCAAGTAAATCAAAAGTGGAGCCCTTGTGATACCATAAGCCAAGGTATGGAGTATGCACCAAATATCTCAAAATTCTCTTAACGGCTATCAAATGACATTCTTTAGGATTAGCTTGAAATCTTGCACACATGCACACACTAAGCATAATATCCGGCCTAGATGCACAAAGGTAAAGTAAAGAACCAATCATGGAGCGATATACCTTTTGATCCACGGATTTTCCATCTTCATTAAGATCAAGATGTCCATTGACGGCCATGGGTGTCTTGATAGGTTTGCATCGGCCATGTCAAACTTCTTGAGCATATCATTCACATACTTGGTTTGACATATGAAAGTCCCTTCCTTCAATTGCTTGATTTGAAATCCAAGAAAGAACTTCAATTCACCCATCATGGACATCTCAAACCTCTTGGTCATAATCTTACTAAATTCCTCGCAAAACTTCTCATTAGTAGAACCAATGATAATATCATCAACATATATTTGGCATACAAATAAATCATTGTCTACTTTTTGAGTGAAGAGTGTAGAATCGGCTTTTCCCATCACAAAGCCATTCTTGAGAAGAAATTACCTAAGGCATTCATACCATGCTCTAGGAGCTTGCTTGAGCCCATAGAGCATCTTATGGAGCTTGTGCACGTAGTCGGGATGCTTGGGGTCTTCAAAGCCAGGTGGTTGCTCCACACATACCAACTCGGAGAGAGGCCCATTCAAGAATACACTTTTCACATCCATTTGATAAAGCTTGAAATCATGGTGAGTAGCATAGGCAAGTAATATACGAATTGATTCAAGCCTAGCTACGGGAGCATAAGTTTCACCAAAATCCAAACCTTCAATTTGAGTGAACCCTTGAGCAACCAATCTTGCCTTGTTTCTTGTGACAACACCATGTTCATCTTGTTTGTTGTGGAATACCCACTTGGTGCCAATCGCATTTTGCTTGGGTCGCTTCACCAATTCCCAAACTTCATTTCTTGTGAAGTTATTCAATTCTTCTTGCATTGCCATTACCCAATCCGCATCACCAAGTGCTTCTTCAACCTTGAGAGGTTCCAAAGAGGAAACAAACGAGTAACTAGCACAAAAATTTGCTAAACGAGAACGAGTAGTTACCCCTCTTCGGATGCTCCCAAGAATATTATCCACGGGATGATCCCGTTGGACACTTTGATGAACTCTAGGATGAGATACTTGAGATTGCCTTTGAATAGGCCCATCATCATCTTCTTCATTAGCTTGAGGAGCAATATCACGAGTTTCTTAATCTTGACCTCCCCCTTGATCAATGCCATGACCATGATCGTCACCATGAGCTTGATCTTGACCACAAGGAGAAGTTGATGGTTCAACTCTTGTTGAAGAAGATGGATCACTAGTACCAACATCCGGAGCTTGAGCTTGCACTTGATCCTTCATGAGAGTCTCCCGGGGTCTTACTTTACCTACTACCATCTTCAAGATGGATTCACTTGGAGGCTCTTCTTCATCTACAAGGTCATTTTCAACTTGCTCTACTTGAGAGCCGTTTGATTCATCAAATTTCACATCCACCGTGACCTCAACACAACTGGTGGTTTTGTTGAAGACACGGTAGGCGTGTTCGTTAGTACCATAACCAAGTAGAAAACCTTCATCAACCTTAGGTGCAAACTTAGAACTTTTGGCTTTCTTGTTAAGAATGTAACATTTGCAACCAAAAACTCTAAAGTAATGCACCTTAGGCTTGTTACCGGTGATTACCTCATATGGAGTCTTGTTCAAGTACTTTTGGAGATAAAGCCGATTGGAGGCATGGCATGCGGTGTTGATTGCTTCGGCCCAAAAGATATCCGGAGTGTTGTACTCATCAATCATGGTTCTTGCCATTTCAATCAATGTCCTATTCTTCCTCTCAATAATGCCATTTTGTTGAGGTGTATAGGGAGCGGAGAGCTCATGCAAGATGCCTTCTTCATCAAGAAATTCCTCAACACCGGTATTCCTAAACTCCGAACCATTGTCACTTCTCATGCGCTTGACCTTCAATTCAAACTCATTTTGAGCCCTTCTAATAAACTTCTTGATAATTCCTTGAGCTTCACTCTTCTCTTTCAAAAAGAATACCCAAGTAAACCGAGAGAAATCATCCATAATGATAAGACCATATTTGTTGCTCCCAATGCTAATGTAAGCAATGGGTCCAAATAAATCCATATGAAGAAGCTTCAAGGGTCTTGAGCTAGATAATATGTTCTTGGGTGGATGTGGAGCACCAACTTGCTTCCCGGCTTGACATGCACTACACAACCTATCTTTCTCAAAGACAACATTTGTTAGTCCTAGGATGTGTTCATTCTTTTGAAGTTTGGCCAAGTTCCTCATGCCAACATGAGCTAGTCGGCGATGCCAAAGCCAACCCATGCTAGATTTTGCCACTAAACAAGTCTTCGGTTCCACTTTAGTAGTTGTGAAATCAACTAGATAAAGCTTTCCCTTAAGTTGACCCATAAAAGCAATAGAGGAATCCTCCCTTCCCAAAATGGATACACCCCATTAGTAAAGAGACAATTGTAGCCCATCTCACAAAGTTGTGATACTGACAACAAATTGTATCCCAAAGAATCAACTAAATAAACATTTGAAAGTGATGAATCATTTGAGATAGCAATTTTACCTTGACCTACTACATCACCATGATTATTGTCACCAAATGTGATCTTCTCAATAGGTGTATCATATTCTTCTAATGATGAGAACATATTCTTCTCTCCGGTCATATGATTTGAACATCCACTATCAAGCAACCATGAAGTCCCACTGGAGGAACATGCCTACAAAACAAGTTAAGCTCAAGCTTTAGGTACCCAAACTTGTTTGGGTCCTTGAAGGTTAGAGTAAGCAATCTTAGGTATCCACACACTCCTCATCATCTTCCTAGTTTGAGCACCAACATACTTGACTACCATCTTGCCATTTTGGAAAACAACAGTGTAGTCCATGGTGTAGTTGGGAGAAGGAGAATGTGTCACATTCTTGTTGGTTGCATTAACCTTGGTTGAGCTCTTGATGTTTACATTGTTTGAGCTCTCAACCATGGCCTTACCTTGTGCAACATCCCTCTTGGTGACACCATGAGCCATGTCCATCAAGTCACCAAGATTGGCACCCTTCTTTCATAATGGATGTGACTTGCCATTCACAATCGCTTCACCATTTGTCTTGTTTCCTCTTGTGTGGCCAAGTCCATCACGAATGGTGGGATACCTTGTGGCTTTGTAAGCCGGGTGAGTATCAAACTCACTCTTACCTTTGAGCTTGTCTTTTCCAATATACATGTTCAACCTATGGATTTGAGCATCCTTGTCCTTGATTGACTCTTCTAGCTTTGAAAGGTTAGTAGCACAAGCATCGATATCAACATTATAACATCTTGAGCAACCTTTGCTAGTGGAGACATTGGAGTCAAGAGTAGTTTTGGAATTAGTTTTGGTGCTTTCCCAAAGAGTACCATAGCTAACTTCAAGCTCTTTGTATGTATCTTCTAGGCGTGAATGCCTTTCTTGAAGCTCGCTATGCACATTCTTTAAGTTAGCTAGAGCATCATTTGCCAAAGCATGTTCCTTTGACATCCTCTCATATGAATCATTGGGAAGAGACAAGTCCATTGCCAACTTTTCAACCTTTACCTTTTCCTCAACTAGAGACTCTTCTAGAACAAGGTTTCTCTCCTTTTCAAGGATGAGCAATTCTTCTTGTTCTCTAAGTGCCTCTTTCTTTTTCTCCAATTTCTCCATAAGCTTTTTAATTTGTTTATAGCCCTTTTTGCCAAACTCTTTTATCATGTTTGCTTTGTGTTCGGCTTCTTCTTCCTCATCTAAGTCATTTTCTACATTACTAGATGTGGAGGTAGGAGATGATGGAGGATTGGAATAATAATTTGATATCTTAGTCCCCTTGGCCATGAAGCACATGGGGTAATCATCTTCATCATCGGAGAGGTTGTTGAAGAGCCTTGGTGTTGGTGAAGCTTCATGCATGGCAATGGATGTCACACCTTCATCACCGGACTCATCACTAGAATCCCATCCTTTACCAACATGAGCATGGCCATTCTTCTTCTTGTACTCCTTGCTCTTCTCCTTGTACTTCTTCTCTTTGTTCTTGGACTTCTTCTCTTCCTTGTTATCCTCATCATCATCATCATCTTTCTTGTCCGGACACTCGGCAATGAAGTGACCAAATCTCTTGCAAGCATAGCATCTTCTTGAGTTGTTCTTTTTCTTGTCACTTCTTCTCTTCATGAACCTTTTGAAGTTCTTGACCATCATGGCCGTTTCTTCATCGGTGCTCTCACCTTCGCTTGAATCAATCTTCTTCTTTGATCTTGATGGTTTCTCAATTGACTCAACCTTCTTGCTTGGTTTGGCATTGAGAGCAATAGCCTTGACCTCATCTTGCCCAATTGACTTAGTGATATCCAAGCCATTCATCTCATAATATTCTAACTCATTAAGTAGTTGGATAGCCTTCATCTTCTTGTAGTTTTCCTTCCCTCTAATGATAGTTGCCAAGGTCCGGTTCTTGGTAGCATAGGCTCTAAGCATCTTCTTTGTGACCTTGCTGTCATCCCAATCTTTGCTTCCAAGAGATCTAATATCGATCACAAGCAACTTGAGCCTATCATACATTTGTCGGAGAGTTTCATCCTTCTTCATGACAAATGACTCCAACTCTCCTTGGAGTAGATCCATCTTTCCTTCCTTGACTTCCCTCGGAGCCTTCATGAGACAATTGAAGTATATCCCAAATTTCCTTAGCACTCTCAATCCTTCTAACCTTGTTGTACTCATAGGTGCAAAGGGAGCTTCTAATAACCCGGATGGCTTGAGCATTCCCAAACATGTCATCTCTAGCTCCGGAGTGATAGGTTCATCTTCATCATGTTGTTTCACACCTACAACCATAACGGTCCAAAGAGCGGGATTAAGACCATAAAGATGCATTTTCATATCATCACTCCAACGGGCATAGTCACTCCCATCAAAGTGAGGGGCTTTGCCCATTGGAACCGGAGAAAATGAAAATGGAGAAGGGTTAGAAGTATTTGTGAAGATGCCCCATATGGATGAGACACCGCATGAAGCCCGGCAAGATGACTCTTTTCCCTTTCTTCTTTGATCTTTTTCTTGAGAAGCTTTTGAGCCTTCTTCTCGGCTTTCTCTTGAATCTTCTTCTTTAGCTTCTCCTTTCTTTTCTTCTTCTTCTCTTCATCATTGAAGTCACCCTCAACATCACTCACATCAAAATCATCATCACTTGAGCTTGAGTCACATGGAGTTGGGGGATGACTTGTACGACCGCCCATCATGAGTTGAGCAGCGGTGACGGCAGCATTAGAGACATTGGCGGAAGCACCGGTGACAACCACTTCATCCTCTTTATCGGCCATAGTTCTTTCCCTTAGCAGTTAAGCCTAAATCAAGAGATTAGGCTCTGATACCAATTGAAAGGACCGACACTAGGCCTACACGAGGGGTGAATAGGTCTTGTTAAAAATTCTGCAAACTTACCAATTAAATGTCAGATGGGCCGGATGTACTGGCGCTGTGTCGGAATTTTCAGATTCCCAGAATTTCTGGCACAGGGGCAGAACTTCCGGCTCAACACGAAAACTGAACTCGAGATTCAAAAACCGATAAGTATCTGCAGATTCTATATGAATAGAAAGTTCACCACAAGTGTAAGGAAGCTTAAAACTATGATCTCTAGCAGCGGAAACTTATAACAAGATAGATCGGATGAATTTAAGCTCAAGAAAAATATGAATATGAAGAACAACAACAAGAACAAGAGACAAGAATTTGTTCACCGAAGTTCACTCCACTTAGGAGCTACGTCTCCGTTGAGGTGCTCACGTAGAGCCGGGTCAACTCTAACCCCTTGCCTCCTTCAATCAACCACAAAGGCCGGATTGAAATTCTTACTATTGTCCCACAAAGGGATGAAGATTACAAACGTCCGGCACTCAACCACACCAAGTTGGGAGTTGCCGGCGATGCCTAACCGTCTAGGAGCTCAGCTCCAAGAGTAACAAACGCGAATCGAAGAATCAAAGCTTGCTTCAAGTGCTTATTGAGATGAACAAAGGATGAACTCACTCAAAGCTTTAGTCTCACACCTCAAGAATCACTCACACCCAAAGCCCTACTCAAATCTTTGCAAGGATTGGCTCTAGAAGGAGTTGGGAGAGTGGATTGAATGCTCAAGAGGGTGTTTGTCTCGGGTTTGGTCAGCAGCAATGAATGGGGTGCTGAGGGGGTATTTATACCCAACCCCCAAAAACTAGCCGTTATGCACTGCCAGGTCACTTTCCGGAACTTTCGACATAATGTCGAAACTTCTGACAAGGTACTATTCTGAACTAAGAAACAGCATGACAAACACCCGTGTCGGAACTTCCGGCACAACCCACCGGAACTTCCGAGACCTCACCGAGCCTACCGGAGATGGTCCACCGGATATTTCTGGGCAGGCCCAAACCCTAAGAGTTAGCACGAAGAGCAGACCCACCGAAACTTCCGGCACTATGCACTGGAATTTCCGAGGCAACACCGAGGCTGCCGGAACTACTGCACCGGATATTTTCGGGCTGGTCGGAATTTCCGATGTAGTGCCAGAACTTCCGGCCAGCGGCTGTGCAGCAGCCGAAAACCGAAGTTAGATTTCTCTCTTGGGTAGTTAGCATCTCAATTAAGCACTTTAGGCACTTTTGATCCATCGAGCACGTCCCCCTTGATAGTACGGTGATTTCCTATACTCAAATTCAAACCAAAAATAAATTCAAATCCACAATGAGCTCATCCACCATACATAAAGAATTGGGGGCCGTCCTTTTATAATCATAACTCCTTCTTTTCTTTTATTCCTGCATATACCTTAATACAAGCATCAAATCCCAAATTCTAATTGTCATTATCACCAAAACACATGGGAGGCCTAGATGCACTTTCATGGTGGCCATCGGGGTTCCCTCGGCCATTGCCTCCATTGTCTCCAAGAGGGTTCGGATCTGCAGGTTGTC
The DNA here is from genome assembly GCA_004135705.1 of Alloteropsis semialata. Lineage (NCBI taxonomy): Eukaryota > Viridiplantae > Streptophyta > Magnoliopsida > Poales > Poaceae > Alloteropsis > Alloteropsis semialata. The sequence continues at coordinate 50,921,308 of CM014271.1, forward strand.
CGGTTCGACTGCCCAGAAGTCATTGTTGAGATTCCGGGGAGCCAGCGAGGACGGGGCCTGCTGTGTACGGGTTTTAGCCGTCTGAAGAGTTGGTGCGTTACTGAAATGCGGAGGAGGCACGGGTCTACGCGAGCTGGAGGACTCAGCGGCGGCCTCTGTCCCGTTTGCAGTTAGCACATGGATGTGGCAGTCTTCGGGTTGTTCCGATCCATTGCTAGATCCACTGTAGTCGAGATCCAACTATGCAGTGCGATCGACAATGTCTTCGGGAGTCGGCTCCGTGAAGGTGGCGAAAACTTCCTGACCAGCGCATGTGAGATCGGGATCATGGATTCCTGTCAGCTTGAGCTCGTAACCGCCTTGGTGCTCGAACACGAGATCCCCGAAGCGGATCTCCCGTGTAGGTACTAGATGGCTATGAGCGTAGAGATCGGAAGCGGAGGCGGAACTTCCGATGGCTTCCGACTTGATGGAACTGGGCGTGTAGGGCATCGATGAACTCGATGCGTTGGTGAACCAGACTCCGTTGATGATCGGCATGATCTTTCTTCGCGAAAGGGCCCCTACTTGGCGTGCCTCTGTCGAGGTTGTACTCGGTAGATATTTGTCCGACAAGCACCCTGCTTCATGCGAAGCTTGATCACGGTGAACGAACAGAGAGACTCAGGATTTTATACTGGTTCGGGCCCTCGAGATCGAGTAAAAACCCTACGTCCAATTGCTGCTTGTATTATCTCGGCGAGTACAGATTACAATGATGTAACAAATACTCTCGGGTAGATTGGCTATGATTGGGAATACACTCTACGTGCAGGACCCCCCACTATTTATATCCAGGGAGACGTGCCTTACAAGACAAAACAGACCTAAACCTAGCAGGACTCTAACTATCATTGGGCTTTCCTTCTGCGATCCGGCCGTCGTGTCTTGTTCGGAGTCTTCTTCGCTCGGAGTCCGTAGTCGGTAATCCTCGTGATCGGGTACCCAGGTATTATGGCCTCAATAGGAATGGTCCAAGGGGAGGTCACATGGATTGAAGGGCCCACTTCGCAAACTAAACGTACTCAAATGCAGCTCTATCACCTGGAACCACCATGAGAACCCACTACACAGTCACTCAGCCGAAAGATGGGCCCGAGATGTGCCGGCGCCACGTCGCCCGACCCCCCTAGGTCGGCCGACCTGGTCCGGAGGCCAAATCGCCTCATCCTTCTCGTGCGCATTCCCACCGCCTCCAGGAGTCCATCTACACCATGCACCACTCAAGGCGGTGGATCCAACGTCGGCTGACCTCCCCGCGTCGCCTGACTTGGGACTGAATCCGTTCGTCCTCATCTTCCACGTGTCCACTCCCAACCGCCTCTATAAGCTATAAATAGCTGCGCCCTAGTCATTGAAGATCATCATCGAGCTGGAGTGAAGATTCAAGGCGAAGCCCTCCTCATATCTTAGTGTAGAAATAGGGAGAGAGTGAGGGAGAGTCTGGAGGAGTCCCGGCATGTTGGCGACCCTCCACCTGTACCTCGGCGGATGCGAGCTTCCTAGTAAGTATCCAGGATTTCAGCTAAGTATTTATGTATGAGTTATAGAAAGCTAAGTTCTTTATTTTTCTTGTGGGTTCGTTGCTTTATTCATAAAGTATCTTAATCTTTGGCCAATGTTTGGATAGCTGATATTATCTTAAGCGTGATGCTTAGGAATATATTTGCCTTCGTTTGCCTCGTAACCCCACGGATTAGTAGAGGTAGGCAGCAGGTGGTGACAGCCCTCTCTATCCATTGTAATCCTCCACGTTCGGGTATCATGTAGAGCTGTATGCCGGCAATTTCCTAGAGGTCTAGGATACTCCGGTGCCCAAAGCAAGCATAGGAGAACTCCCTTCGCTATATTTCCAGCTCAGTGCTAAGTTATCCTCCCTACCCAGCCTTCATATAAACTCGATTGATCCGGTCAACTTTAGCGATTAGACAGTGCACTCAAGTTTCCCGTGGATTTGATACCTGGTTTACTCTCGGGTGAAAGCTACTTCGACAGCCGTGTACTTGCGGACTTTCTGTTTGCCAGCACTGGTGACAACATGGGCCGACGCCGAAGACGTGCAACACGAACGGTTCAACCAAAACAAGTCGGGAGGCGACCGCAACAACAACAATGATCACAACAAAGGCAAGTAGGCTGAAAACAGCAGCAAGCGCGATTTCAATGACAAGAAACACAAGCCCGAGGATTCAGTCAACGATGCCGAGAAGGGTCCCACCCACAAAAAGTTTGAGAAACTACTCGACAAGCAGTGTCCCTTCCACCTAGAGGACAAACACTCCAGCAGGGAATGCTACAGGCTTAAGAAGGCCTTCGCCAAGGAAGGTGCCCCCAAACCCAAAGGACCTGACAACAATGGGAAGGATAAGGGTGACAAAGACACCGGCTATCAAAAAGCAGACAAGGTGGTCAATGTCATCTTTGGAGGAATAGCGCAGATGGACTCAAAGCACAAGCAAAAGCTGATCCAAAGAGAGATTGGATGCATCGAGCCGGCCATCCCCACCTTCCTGAAGTGGTCGGAAGTCCCAATTAGCTTCTCTCCCAAGGACCAGTGGACCAACATCAAGAACCCGGGAAGGTACCCTCTGGTGCTCGACCTGGTGATGGCAGGCGCACGGCTCACAAGGACGCTGATCGACAGTGGAAGCGGACTCAACATCCTGTTCGCCAAGTCTCTGAAGAAGATGGGCTTGGACTTCTCCAACCTTCTCAAGCCCACTGATGCACCCTTCTACGGCATTGTTCCAAGCAACGCTGTCGTACCCCTAGGCCAGGTATCACTTCTAGTCACATTTGGTATCGAGGCTAACTATAGGACCGAGTATATTACATTCGAGGTCGCCGACTTCGAATCGTTGTACCATGCAATCCTGGGGAGACCTGCTCTGGCGAAGTTCATGGTGATTCCACATTACATCTACCTCGTCCTGAAGATGCCAGGCCCTAAGGGGATTCTATCGCTAAAGGGCGATCTGAAGACCTCCTACAATTGCGACACTAAGGCAGTGACGATTGCCGCAAGTTTGCAGCAACCGAGCCAGGCAACAATCATAGCAGCAATGGCGAAACAACTCGGCAAGGTAGAGTTGGACGTCCCAACGAAAAAACCAGGCACATCAACCATGAAGCCCTCCCAGGAAGTTCCTATCAGAGCGATCGACCTCAGGGCAGGCGACCCATCCAAGATGGCGCGATCAGCGCTGACCTGTCCGTCAAATAGGAAACCGCGCTCACCAGTTCTTACGGGACAATCGCGACATCTTCGCATGGAAGCCTTCTGACATGCCGGGAGTCCCAAGGGAGTCGCCTGAGCACAAACTAAATGTCGATCCAGCTGTCAAACTGAAGAAACAACGTCTGCGACGCTTCGCCCAAGACAAGAAAGAAGCCATCCGAATGGAGTTGGCGAAACTACTAGCAGTTAGGTTTATTAAAGAGGTGTTTCATCCTGACTGGCTTGCTAATCCTGTCCTGGTGCGAAAGAAGAACAACAACGAGTGGAGGATGTGTGTCGACTACACCGACTTGAACAAGCACTGCCCAAAGGATCCTTTTGGGCTACCCCACAATTATCAAGTGGTGGACTCAACAGCTGGATGCTCATTAGTCTGTTTTCTCGACTACTACTCTGGCTATCATCAAATTAGCCTGCAAGAAGAAGACCAAATCAAGACGGTGTTCATCACTTCGTTTGGCGCTTACTGCTACACAACAATGTCCTTTGGACTCAAGAACGCAGGAGCAACATATCAGCACGCAATCCAGAGTTGTCTGAAGGCACAGATTGGCCACAATATTGAAGCCTACGTTGATGACGTCATGGTCAAGACAAAAAACCCGGATAGTCTCATCGATGACTTGTTCGAGACATTCTCACATCTCAGGGAATTCCAATGGAAGCTCAACCCAACCAAGTGCGTGTTTGGCGTGCCCGTAGGAAAACTGCTGGGCTTCATAGTTAGACACCCTGGGATTGAAGCCAACCCCGAGAAGATCACTACAATCACATCCATGAAGCCTCCCAAGTCCCTCAAAGACATACAGAAGCTGACAGGATGCATGGTGGTCCTCAACAGATTCATCTCTAGAGTTGGTGATAGAGAATTGCCTTTCTTCAAGCTCCTCAAGAAGCAGGACAAGCTCGTATGGACTGCGGAAACTGACACGGCGTTTGAAGACCTCAAGACTTCATCCAAACACCACTATTGCTTACTGCACCAGCTGATAAGGAACCACTGCTCCTCTACATTGCAGCCACAACCCATGTGGTGAGCACTGCACTTGTAGTCGAGCGGGAGGAACCCGGCCATGTATTTGAAGTACAACGGTCTATCTTCCTCATCAGCGAGGTGTTCACGGAATCAAAAGTATGCTACCCCCAGGTCGAGAAGTTATTATATACTGTCTTGATGACATCTCGCAAGCTGCACCACTACTTCGACGCTCACCGAGTTGTTGTAGTCACCTCCTTTCCAATCGGTGATATTCTTCACAACCAGGATGCGACCGGGCGAATTTCCAAACGGGCGGTCGAGCTGGGTTCTCATACCATCGACTTTGTCCCGCGCGCCGTGATCAAGTCTCATGCTCTGGTCGACTTCGTCGCTGAGTGGACAGAGATACAACAAGCAGTACCTGAAGAACCTCCAGAACACTAGATTATGTATTTCAACGGGTCGATGAAGCTTGAAGGAGCTGTCGCAGGTGTTCTCTTCATATCCCCAAAGGGAGACCAACTCAAGTACATGCTCTAGATCCTCTGGAAAGCCACCAACAATGAAGCCGAGTATGAAGCCTTACTGCACGGGCTACGCCTGGCTGCTTCTCTGAGCATCAAGCGCATCGTGGTCTACGGTGACTCTTCAGTGGTCATCAATCAGGTCAACAAAGATTGGGATTGCACCAAGGAGAACATGGACGCATACTGCATGGAGGTCCGCAAGCCAGTAAGCACTTACATGGGCTCGAGTTCCATCAAATCCTCAGAGACAACAACATGGCTGCTGATGCACTTTCAAAGCTTGGTTTGCACCAAGCTCAAGTACCTGGCGACGTTTTCGTCCAAGAGCTGTTACAACCATCCATCAGGGAGCAGGAAGTATAGCCGACTACAACACCCCCTCATCAGCAAGTCAAGGTGATTACACCCGAGTGGACCTACGTCAGAAAGAAACCGAAGATAAGGTGGAAGCAGAGCAAGTCATCAGACGAAGCAAGAACTACGTAGTAGTCGGCTCCACCCTATTCCGACGTGGTGCATCCTCTAGTGTCCTGATGAAGTGCGTCCCTCCAGAAGATGGACGGGAGATTCTTGAAGAAATCCACACTGGAATCTGCGGCAATCATGCCACCCACCGCACGATCGTTGGCAAGGCCTTCCGATCCGGGTACTACTAGCCGTCCACAATGGCGGACGCAGAAGAAGTCATGCGGACTTGTTAGGGCTGCCAATTCTTTGCCCGACAAGCTCACGTCCCCGCAACGGTCCTCAACACCATACCACCCTCTTGGCCCTTCGCATGCTGGGGGCTGTATATGGTCGGACTGCTCAAGAAAGCGCTAGGGGGATTTGAATATCTCTACGTGGCAATTGACAAGTTTACAAAGTGGATTGAAGTCAAGCCGCTGGTCAAAGCTACGGCTCCAAAGGCGACCGAGTTCATCCAAGACATTGCTCACCGCTTTGGTGTTCCGAATCGCATTATCACCGATCTTGGTTCCCAATTCACAGAGGACGAGTTCTTTGATTTCTGCGACAGTCTGGGAATCGAAGTTCGCTACACGTCGGTGTCGCATCCCGTGCCAATGGACAAGTTGAGAGAGCTAACGGCCTCATACTCCAAGGACTGAAGCCAAGGCTCTACGAACCACTCAATAAGTACGGCAGCAAGTGGGTGCAAGAGCAACCAGCTCTGGTCTGGGGCCTAAGAACTCAGCCTAGTCGAGCGACTGGGCAAACGCCCTTCTTCCTGGTCTACGGCTCTGAAGCAATACTCCCGGTGGACATTGAGTATAACGCTCCAATAATTCAGAACTACTCGGAGGAGGCTGCAGAGCAAAGTAGAGCAGAAGATGTCAACATGCTAGAAGAGGCAAGGGTGGCCGCGTTGATCAGAACAACAAAGTACCAGCAAGATCTTAGAAGGTATCATGATCAAAACGTCCAATCTCAGTCGTTTAACATCGGCAACTTGGTCCTCCAAAGAATTCAGAGTACAAAAGATCAGCAAAGCTATCCTTACCTTGGGAAGGACCGTTCATAGTATCAAGGGTTATCGGCCCGGGTACTTATCAACTACAATGGGTAGATGGAACAAAGGTGTCCAATGCTTGGAATATCGAGCATTTGCGACGTTTTTATCCTTAAAGTTTTTAGGAGTCTTTAAGAGTCAAATAAAGTCAGTCCTTTCAATGTACTGAAGTCGGCTTTATGCCAAACGATAATAAAGTGTCTATATTCTATTGTCTTCAAGCTTGGAATTCAGATACGTGTTCTATGCTACACTTGCTCGCCAAGGAACACATACAACAGAGTTTATGAATCATGCCGAGTTGTTTAAAGCAATTCAAATAGGCTACATTCATAACTCAATGCCATCAACTTTCTATTTTAACACAGACAGATCGGGCACCACCAATACATATAACAAGTACTCTTGTCGACAAGACATAAGTATTTACATCTAACTCAGAGTTCATTACAAAAGGTTTCTTTTTACAAAGAGCCTAGAATTTAAGGCGAGAAACGATCTTCTTCGCCGTGTCCTTCTCCTCCTCTAAATATGTGTTGAACATATCTCGAGTGCAGCTGGGTTGACCTTACCCTCGGTAATGCTCAATCTCTAGGCAGGCCACGAAGACCAGACTATGCCGAGTACCTGCTTAGTGCAAGATTAGGCTATCCGTTGGCAATAGGCACAAACCTGCCCAGAAGCAGCTCAGAGACGATTGACGAGGGGAGGAGCAGGACCCCATGCGGTACACGCGCAAGCAAGTCAACCAGCGGAGCAACAGCTTCCTTGAGGGTCCAAGTTCCGCTCGAAGATTGTTGATTTCATCTTCTTGGCTGCGGATCTTGGCCATATCTCGGATGAGGTGAGCACCAGCGTCCTTACGCTTTTGTTTCTCATCAGCAAGCTCCGCCATGCAGTCCAGCTCCCGCTGCTCTGCCTGGTTTGCCTATTCCTGCTGCAGATAGAAGAGATTCTCCATATTGGTAGCCTTGGCGTCAAGTGCATCGATCCTCTTCTCTTTTTCTGTATATACAATTATATTATTGTTATATCATGTGATTTATGCTAACTCTGCGAGAAGAAGTAGGCAACTTACCTGCAAGCTTCTGTTTCAGCGACTTTGTCTTCTCAACAATGTCGTCGCGCTGGTTCTAGTATAAATTCATCTTTTGGTAAGCTACGTCTAGATCCAGTAGCAACTTGGCGTGCTCTTCTTCCCATGAAGCATGCATTGGCCCTATGGAGCATCTCCGTCTTCTGATGTGAGCGGTGAGGGATATTATGTTTTCAAGAGAAAACTAGTCGGAGCATCAATCAACACACCAAATACTTGGAGATAAGTATATTTACAATACTGATTTACTATATACTAATCACTATAAGCTTGGTTAGTTGCCTTTGCAGCGTAGCAGCTTTCTCAAGATCTTCCTGGTCGATTTGTGAGTCGAACAGAAAGGCAGTGTCGTCCTCCGCTCCGGCGCCAGGTGTCCCAGTGTAAATTTGGAATGACTCCGGTGTAGGGTCTCAGGGCTGCCTGTCCCTGATGATTTCTTCAATGGTGGCGGCTTTGACAAGACCCATGGCCGCATCAAGTTCCTCTGACCGGAGACTAGCCGTCCGGGTACTTTCTGTAGCTTTTGGTCATGCGCCTTGTTCAGAAGTACCCAGAGTGGTCTTCTCTGGCTCCTTTGATGATGATGAGGCCTAGGTTCTTGTTTCTTCGAGCTGCAGCGAAATCTTTTAGGGCTCGGCTCCTGCTCTACCTCCGCCTCCTTGGGTTGTGCATCCCCTGGCAAGCTCTGCTTAGGGATCACAGGTGCTTGGGCGGGATAGGGTGCAGGTGACCGACTACACAAGACAACGGGCAGAGTTCAGCAAGTTTGATGTAGCAGAAGAAAAAATGCCACGAGCAACAAGTCAGACTACTTACCTGGCAAAATCCATGCGAAATTCAGGCTCCTCCAAGCCAAAAGAAACTTCTCTGGATGGAATCTCTTGAAGCTCGGGAGTCTTCTCCTTTGGTGATGGAATTTTCTCTTGTGTTTGGTGTATGAGAAGAACTCGTATCAGTCTAAGGTACAAGATTCAAGTATTTTGGAGTGGCAGACAGACATACCTATTGCGGAGGTGTGTTGAGGGGGATACCTATTGGTATCTCTACATCACCCTCGACTTCTCCGTCAGCCTCATGGGCTTCAAGCAGGCTGGAATCGGCGGATTTTTGAACTTGAGACTTGGTTCTTTTCTTCACTGTTCGCCTTTTCTTTGTGAGCTGAGGGCTTGGAATGTCATCGATGATGGGCCTTTTCAGGCTTGACCCACCCTGCCCGATGTTGCTAGGCCGACGCAGCGTTAGTTCTTCATCGGTTGAGGCGTCCTCAAAGAGCATCTCTTCTTAATCATCCGGGTCAGCACGACCTTTCCCTTTTTCCAGAGCCACTGGCAGGTTGCTTGGGACGTGAGGAAAGGGGTGGCTCTAGCGACCCGGTCTATGTCTCTATGATGGGAGGAGGGGAAGAAGCAAACCTCGTGCGCAAGTCCTAAGACAGATGAGAGCAGAATTGTTAGAAATGTATTCATAAAAGAAGACGGATTACAACAACAGTATTCAGAACAAAGTGAGCACTTACAGCAGGTGGAGGGCGTTCTGCCGAGTACTCGGGGTACTCTGACAGGTAGATCGTTGGCGTCCATAAATGTGCACTTATGCGCAGTGCCACTTCATCCACTGACAAATCTTCAGCAGTTGTCCGGGTTGGATCAGTACGCCCAATGTACTCGTAGCCAGCATGGACCCTCTTCTGGCAGGGTTGCATGCGACGGCGGATAAACGAGCTGGCGATCCCTATGCTTGTCAGGCCTCTGTTTTTCAACACGGCAATGGTTTTCAACAGTGTAGCAATGCCATCTATGCTTGTCAGGCCTCTGTTTTTCAACACGGCAATGGTTTTCAACAGTGTAGCAATGCCATCAACCTCGTCGTCGCCCAAAGCTTTATTCCAATTGTCATGGGGACGGGGCAGGTGGCCCGAGTGCTTCTTCAGTTTGGGAGGCTGGTTCTCTATATAGAACCATTTATCTGCCCAATCCTTGATCGAATCATTCAGCTTGAAGTCAAAGTACAATTTTTTCATGCCTTGGCGTAGTTGAATCCCCGCGCCACCGACTACTTTGTCAGTATTGGGTTTCACTCGGTATAAAAGGTGAAAGAGATTGAAATGGGGGTTAATGCCAAGGAAGGCTTCGCAGAGGTGGATGAACATAGAAATCTGGAGGATAGAGTTGAGGTTGAGATGAACTAGCTCTAATCCATAGAAGGCAAGCAGGCCATGGAGGAAATCGTGGACGGGAGTAGCAAACCCGCGTTCATAAAAGGGGGCAAAAACCACAACTTAATGGACTTCATCAAAAGGCCAAGGCTTAGCAACGTCAGTTTGCCAGCAAGAGATGGATTTGTCCAGCATGTAGCCTTGATCGACTAGCTGCTGCACCATTTGGTTGGTTGCCTTGGATGGCTTCCAGACCAGAGCAGGGGCAGACCAGCCTTGTATACGGGCATTCCCGTGATGAGAATCTTGGGCTCCTTCTTGTTCGTTGCTGCCTTCTTACCCATCTTGCCAGTCGGGGTTCTCTTGCGCGGATGAAGATTACTAGGCGAGGCTTGAGTGTATTGGATGGCGCGCGCGAGTGCAGAGAATTTCAGATTTGGAGACGGGCGGCTGGAGCAGATGTGAATATGAAGCGGTTCTCTTTTGTTTTTATTAATGAAGAATTAACCCTAAGCTTATTTCACAAAAGCCGTTTTCACTAATAAGTACACAGTTATGTATTCGCGGTTTTTACCAGATGCATAATTGTACAATTTTTTCCTAAGGGCTAAGTCACTTGTGGAGGCATTGCCATGCTCGGGGGCTGATCCTTATTGGGATAATTTTTTCATAATCAAAGAATATATTTATTTCCTGAAAAGTCTTTAAGCTTATTGGCATTAGCTTTAAGCTTGGGGGCTGGGGGGAATAGTATATTTCTTTTGGAAAGTTTTTTCATTAAAGACCCTAGAATTGTTTTTAATCCTTGAAAACATTTCCAGGCTCGGGGGCTGACCCATAATTGTCAGTTTTTTATACCGGCTAGCCTACTATGGGGGTTCCCTAAGTAGTCGAGTTGTTCGTGAGGGCCTCGCTGGAACCAGAAGCACAATGGTGAACACGAGACGATTTAGATAGGTTCAGGCTGCCTCGAGTAGAGAGCGTAATACCCTACATCCTGTATGGTGGATCTTCTCATATTGATGGTTATGATTTTACAAGGGGTCCCTGCCTCACCTTATATACTCGGGAGACAGGGTCTACAAGGCAAGAAACATAAACTCCTAGTCGGATACAATACACAGAGTCCTAACATGAGTAGGCCGGGTTGTTCCTCAGTAGCCGACTAGTTTCCTTAAGCAGTACGCCTCTTCCTTGTATCTGTCAGAGTTGCCGGCCCAATTTCCTAACGGGCCCACAGCCCATGAGGACTCCCATGGATCTTGGACCGTCAAGCCCCCGGGCGTCTTCATGTCTTCTCGCCTGCCAGGTTGTTTCTCAACGGTTTCAGCATCAGCCGAGTTGTTTCCTCGTCGTCTTGCTTGTTGAAAACCTCCAGAAGTAAACATGATGTGCTCCTTCGCCGACTTCTTTTGCAGCTAGCCCCCGGGCTTTGGTTTCTAAACCAAAGATGATGCAAAAACTTCCCCATTTACTATAATGGTGTCCAGCTTTTGAAAAAAGATAGACCCATTATGGGTCTAGCCCCCGAGCCTAGAAATATTTTCAAGGATTAAAAACAATTCCAGAGTCTTAAATGAAAAAACTTTCCAAAATAAATATACTATTTCCTCCAAGCCCCCAAGCTTAAAGTAGATAACAATAAGCTTAAAGACTTATGAAGAAATATGTATATTCTTTGGTGTGGAAAAAATCATCCCATTAAGCATCAGCCCCCGAGAATGAAAATTCATCGAAAAATGACCTAGCTCGTTAGGAAATTGCCACACAAATATGCATCTGGTTTGTAACCGCGAATACACAAGTGTTGGCGTATTTTAGAAAATGGGTTAAGGAAATATGTTTAGGGTTACCACTTCAATCTTATAAGACAGAGGGTGAACCGTTCGTATTCCTCTCCCCGCTGCCATCGCTTTCACAATTGAAATCCTCAAATCCTTTTTGCCTCCGCGCGCAATCCCCAATCCACTCTAGCCCCAACCGAGAGTCAATCCAAGACCTCGCCTGGCAAGATGGGTCGGAAACCTACTTCCAGCAAGCCTGCCGAGAGCAAGACCGCATCCAGCAAAAAGAAACCAAAGATCTCAATCGCAGATATGCCGGTGTTCAAGAATGCCCCCGCATCTGCTCTCGTCTGGAAACCATCCAAGGCGTCCGATGAGATGGTGCAAGGTCTTGTGGATCAAGGCTACCTCCTGGTGAAATCGGTCTCCTGCTGGCGCACCGATGTCGGTAAGCCTTGGCCCTTCGAAGATATCCACGAAATTGTGGTCTTTGTTGCTTTTTATGAGTGTGGATTTGCCCTTCTCGCTCATGATTTCCTTCGAGGCCTCCTTGCTTTCTACAAATTAGAATTGATTCATCTCAATCCCAATTCTATTCTCCAAATCTCCCTCTTCATCCATCTTTGTGAAACCTTCCTGGGGATTGATCCTCATTTCAATCTCTTCCGCCTCCTCTTCCGTGTTAAATCTTCCCCAGACAAAGTAGTCGGCGGTGCTGGGATTCAACTCCATCAAGGCATGAAGAATGTCTACTTTGATCTCAAGATGAACGATTCCATCAAGGACTGGAACGATAAATGGTTCTATGTAGAGAACCAGCCCCCAAGACTCTCCAAACATTCTGGTCATCTGCCTCGTCAACAAGATTCTTGGAATGAAGCTCTTGATAGGGATAAGGTTGAAGGAATCTCCAGCCTTTTGAAGATGATTGCTGACTTGAAAGACCAAGGTTTAACTATCATCGGGATTGCCAGTTCCTTCCTGAGCCGGCGCGTACAACCCTGCCAGAAGCGGGTGCACGCTGGCTATGAATATACCGGCCCCAAGGACCCAACCAGGGTCTCCTCCAACGACCTATCAGCGGATGAAGTCGCCGTTCGCGTCCAGGCGCTTTTCATGGACGCACAAGATCTGCCAAGTTGAGTACCTGAGTACTCGGCAAGTCGTCCAGCACTATTGGTAAGCTTGAAAACAACCCGAATACCATTTATGATATCCACCTTCTTGCTTCTTGATAACTAATTAATCTCCTTGATACCAAATGTCAGAAATTGTGGACCAGACTTGCTTCCTCGCCTCCAGAAGTGGCAGAGAACCAATCCGGGTTGCCTGAATCTCCCCCACCCCCGCAACCTGCAGAGTGCTCGGGGAAAAGGAAGAAAAAGGCATCACCGAAGATGGATGAAATAATTTTGGAGGAAGGATCATCCTCCTCTGATGATGCACCCCGACAACCTTCCCGCTCCCGAAAAATCAACTCATTTCTCCCCACCGTCGCCCCGTACCTCCTCCACGCCGTCGCCCCGGATCTCCTCCACGTCGTCGCCTCGCACCGGATCTCCTCCTCCTCCTCCTTGGCCTCGTCCACGCCGTCGCCCAGGACCTCCTCCACGCTGTCTCCCTGCACCACATCTACTCCTCCTCATCGGCGTCGTCCACGGCGTCGCCCCGGATCTCCTCCACATCGTCGCCCTGTACCAGATCTCCTCCTCCTCCTCCGCCTCGTCGACGCCATCGCCTCGCACCAGATCTCATCATCGTCATCCTCGACCACGTCCACCCCATCGCCCCGCACCGGTTCCGCGCCTCAACTCCTACCTCACCTTGCCGGATGGGAAGACGCGGACGCGGATGCCGAGGAGGCCACGGACGCGGCGTAGGCCTACGATGAGTAGGGCTAAGGATATTCTTGGGTTATAGATTGTTGCATTATTACTCATTGTAGTGTCAGCAGTTTAGTCTAGTACAATCTAACACAAAATTTGTTCCAAACTTTAAGACCTTTAAGAACCTCCAATAACTGATTATGAGCGGAAGCATGAGGCCACTGTGAAGGATAATCTTAGAAGAATGGCTGAATTGGGGGTTTGTGATATAGCAACATATCTTAGATCAGCCTCAAAACTATTACTGGATCACGACAGCAATACTAGTCCTATCGAAGGATCTTATTCATTAGATTATCTCCCTAAAGCTAAAGAAAATGTTCAGGGGGATGCTGATACGGACTTAGAGGAGGAGCAGCCCCAAACCCTTGCAATTGAGGTAGATGTTTTGCATATTCTTGTGGTGGCGAGAAATGTAGATTATTTCAATGTCATTAGCATGCATTACTGTTGTATGATACACTTGTATGACATGGTAACAAATATACTTTTCCTACAGTAGGCTCCTCCTGCACAAACTAACCGTCGCAAGGTCTGTGCAACACAGTCGAGAGGCAACACCGACATGACTGGTCCTGGAGGAACTCGAACCAAAAGAGTGAGGCCGTATGGACCATCAGAAGCCATTGGTGATGTCAGAACAAGGTCATCCAAAAGGCTGCATACTCAAGAACTGCCTACAGTAACAGAGGAGCCTAGAGCTGAAGGTGTACAGACTCAACAGTCTCATGGACACGATGATGAGCCATGTCCTGGAAGCCCTTTTCATGACTGGACACCTCGAGAGCATCATGATGTTGTTGGTGAAGAGCAGAACACAGATTCAGCAATTCAAGGTTGGTAAATATCATTAGTATTCGCAATCTTTGATTTCTGTAAGCAGAAATATAACAATTGAATGTGAACTTCGCAGCCTCAAGGAATCCTAAGCGGCCGAGGGGCCCAACCATGGGACTACTACTGGACAACATGACCAGTTCTATGGGGATAAGACTACGCATCTCTGTACCTGAGGGCATGCCAAGGCCCCTTGAACCTATACAAACTGCCAAGTTTGCATCGGAGGCTGGAGTTATTGTTAGGAGTCAAGTTCCTATCTTGCCCCATTTGAAAGATTACAAGAATTCTGAGCACTTTGATGGTTTTGTCATACGGCTTTTTGTAAGTGCCTCTATTACAACCTGTAGTTTTAAATTCAACTATGGTACCAATGGGTGTAACTCACAAACAATTTCAATTGACATGACCAGAGGAGGTTGGCAATCAACAAGGACAGGGCAACAGATAATGCCTGTTCTAGTGTGTTCAAATCTGGGATACGTCAGACGCGCTACAAGTTGAAGCAGATGTACTTCAACAACATCCCTGCTGATCAGATCAGAACCACCTCTCCTGTTGATTCTATGACTGATGCACAGTGGTCTAAGCTTGTTGAGAAGTGGTCCAATGCGAGGAACAAGGTATTGTTGTTCTTCGTAAAGTCTCTTTTTACATTGTATTCCATTTTCGACTGGTGATATGGTCTCTCTTGCCGTTTTGTTTTAGTTAACTGTTGAAAAGAACAAGATAAACCGTTCCAAAATGAAGTATCTTCAGGCCACAGGATCTCGCTATTATGTTGCACAAATTCACGAATATGTAAGTCTAACTTTGGGCCCGTGTCTTAGGCATAAGCCAGTGCTTCGTTTGCTGTCAATCTGACAAGCACTTTTGTACAGATTCAGTAGAAGGATGCACAGGCAGCACGGCTGTGCAAAGAAGGTCAGGAAGGACAACATGAAGGAGGAAGGGAAGAAGAAGAAGCTGATCATGAAGAGGGGCTCAATACGGTCGAACTGTTCAAGGTCTGCCATCCAGCAAGAAAAATGGCATTAGTGAGGCGGCAAGAGAAGCAGTGGTAAGGCTCGTTACAACCATATCTGCTTCTCTATGTCCGTTGTCAAAGATGTCCATTGCAATTGTCCCTCTGCTCATTTGATTTTCAGTCTTTCACACTGTCTGTAAACTATTTCCGCTCCAATATGCTGTCTTCTATGGAGACTATGCAGGCAGAGGCTGCTGCTGATGGGGAGCCAGCACTGCATAGAGCTGAGGTTGTCTCGAAGGTTCTGTCCTAGAGCAGCTACACCATTACTTTTTGGAAGAATGCTGGTATACCACTGAACCATGAAGAGACAGAGGCTGAGCGGGTATTTCGCGAACAACTTGCCGCTGTAAAAGATGGTGCAACTGCCCTCACTGTGGAGGTGAATGCCCTGAAGAAGAAGGCCGAAGCTGCCGATGAAAAGCTGGAGAAGGCCCAACAGGAGTTCGAGGAGTACAAGAAGAGGGCGGAAGAGAACAATGCCCTCCTTCGGCAAATCCTCAACTTGAATCCTGCTGGTAACTCCTCTCAACCTACTGTTGCTCCGTGATCATGTCTTCTGCCGCCTACTGATGCTGTTGGTATCAAAAACTTGTGTTCTGTGGTGATCTCTGATTGCTGAACTCTGATGCATTTTGATGCATCAAATGTCTATGTGATTCATGTGATGGGCAAACTCTGATGCACTCTGATGTGTATGTGATTCTGTTCATAGGTGAACTTTGATTCTGTGATGTGTAAGTGATTGTGGATGTGTAACTGATTGATAGGTGAACTATGATTCTGTGATTCTATGATGCATCAAATGGTGCTGATGTGACTCTGTTGATATTTCTTTCTGTGATTTTGTTGATGCATCAAATTGTGCTGTTTCTATCAATTTGAGAGCTAAAATGTGACCCTCTGGGAAACGCACACGAGGTCCAATCGAAACTGGACATGTGGCGGCTTCACGGTGTAACACGCGGCAAAACCAGAATACAAACACGTGGTGCATTCACCGCAAAACATGTGGCGCAACAAAAAAAGAGACACGTGGCATGACGTAAAAGTGACATGTGTCGCAATCACGAACTGACACATGGCTCTTTTTTGAACATGACACGTGTCCCAACCACATGATGACACATGGACAAACCAGAGCGCAACACATGTCACAATTAAAAACTGACACGTGGTACTTCAAGGATGCGACACATGTGACAACCACGTGATGACACCTGGTTACACCAGAGCGCAACATGTGTCGCAATTAAAAACTGACACATGGTTCTTCAAGGATGCGACACGTGTGACAGCCACATGATGACATCTGGTTACACCAGAGCACACCACGTGGCACAATTTAAAAATGACGCATGGCACTACGAGGACGGGACACGTGTCACAGCCGGTGATGCCACATGGCACTTCGCGGACGCGACACGTGTCACAGCCTGGTGATGAAATGTGGCATAGCCTGAGCGCAGCACGTGGCCCAATAAGAAATGGGCACGTGGCAGTTTAGCGACGCGGAACGTGTCACAAACCCGTGATGACACGTGGCTGTGCCTGAGCGCAACACGTGGCGGCCCACAGAGTAGACAAGTGGCGCACTGGCAAGACGACACGTGCAGGGATACAATCTCAGTACGTGTGCAGCCACGCGGACAAGCCACTTCATCTGACAGCGTGGCCAGTGCCATATAGACTTGCCATGTCATCGCCATTGTGGCATGCAGCATCATCAATGACGTTTTTCTGCGGCGTCATAAAATACAAATCAGTTCTGTGACGCGAAAACATTTTGTCATAAATGAGGTCTTCTATGACGATTGTGACGATTCGATACCTTACATCTTTAGTGACGCATATACTATGACGAATCCAATTTCGTCATAAATTCATCACAGAAAACCTTCTGTGACGAATTTTTGCTCTGCTGTGACAAAAATGAAACGTCAATGGTCTGCACATTTCTACTAGTGGGGCGGACGTCTCCAGCGCTGTAGGCGCATCCTCCTTCAAAAGACGTGGGGATGCATCACGGGCGGCGCGGGGAGCTCTCCGCTACGCGACCTGCGTAGCTCGCCGAGGCCCGCTGTTTGGGCCCTCCACCATGATGTATGAAGCATGGGGCGAAGCACCGAGGACCTCGACCAGTGGCAATGCGTGTAGGAGCGAAGCAACTGGGCTGCCTCCCAAAGGTGAGCGCGAGCTAAAGCGGGGGTGGGGTCGGTGTAATACCGATTGCTGTCGACAAGGATCGCCGCCGACATGAGAATTCATGAGTAATACAGATCGGGATATGGTGGAAGAACGAGGAAGATTTCCTCTTCCATTTTCGTTTCAGTATTTAGAATAAAGATGCTTCGTCAGAGTTTACACGTGACCTATATCAGGCGCGGCACACACACACCCTGCCTACATGGGCCCACACAGCTAATCGACCAATACAAACGCAATAACACACTTAAGCATTTCCCGCCTTCAACGATGAAGCTCAGCAGCATTACGTCTTTGACAGCATCAACACGCTTTCAGCCCTCTGAGTGTGTTACACCTCCCCCTACTGAAGAACTTGCATGTCCCCATGCAAGGGCTTGTGGAAACCTTGTCTTGAGCACATGATAATCCTTCCAAGTTGCAGCATTGACTAGAAGATTAGTCCACTTGATCTTCACCTGTGGAATGGCCGAATTACCCTTCTTCACTAGCCGACGCTCAGAAATCAACTCAGGCATAACTGAAGCTTCTTCCAGATCCACTAGTGTAGAAACATCCCCATAAACTGGCACTGAGTTGGGAATAAAAGGCTTCTACTGCGACACATGAAACACTGGATGGACAAGACCGCCCTCTGGAAGATCTAGCTTATAAGCCATGTTACCCACACGTTCCAGCACCTTGTATGCTTCAAAAAATTTGAAAGCCAATTTTGGGAGGGGTCTGTTCACAACTGAAGATTGGGCATAGGGTTGGAGCTTCAAGAGAATAGACTCACCCACTTGGAACTGTAACTCAAAACGTTTCTTATCTGCCTGGAGCTTCATACGGTTTTGGGCATTTTGCAGATTGAGTTTCAGCCTTTGTAACTGCTGCTGTTGGTCCTCAACCACTACAGCCACCTGGTGATCAGTTGCATCTGATAGCTCAGGCATCCCCCCAATGTTTGGATCACAACCATACAATGCTCTGAAAGGTGTACAACCCAAGGAAGTGTGATAAGAAGAATTATACCACAACTCTGCTAAAGGCAACCAATACTTCCATTTTTGTGGTGACTCATTGAGTGAGGGATTGAGTGAAGGTCAAGAGATTGTGCTCGTGAGCTGATTCCCCATCCATTGAGCACCTTGTTCGTCATCAAGCCGGTGATTCAAGCATTTGTTACTCTTGGAGCTCCAAGCTCCTAGACGGCTAGGCGTCGCCCAAGAGCAACCAAGCCGCTGTGGTTGCCTTGGGAAGTTTGTATTACCCCTGCAGATTGAGTAAGTTCTCTATTCGACTTTCGGGTTGGTGGAGAAGAGGAAAGTGGTTTGGTGGATAAACCCGCCCTTCGTGGGCTCCTCAACGGAGTGTAGGTTCCAGGTGTGGAACTAAACTTCGGTAAACAAATCCCCGTGTCTCCTTGTGATTATTGCTTGTTCTTGTGCTACTTGTTGCTACTTGTGTTATACTCCAGGGTTTGGCCCCGATCTATCATCTGAGAAGGTTTCTGCTACAAGTGACACCTGAATTGAGTTGTATTCACCCCAAGGTTGTATGG
This sequence comes from Alloteropsis semialata, assembly GCA_004135705.1. NCBI lineage: Eukaryota > Viridiplantae > Streptophyta > Magnoliopsida > Poales > Poaceae > Alloteropsis > Alloteropsis semialata. Next base: position 50,940,134 of record CM014271.1, read on the forward strand.
TAATTCGGCGATTTGATTTCTGTTAAGGTTTGATTTGTCATAGTTCAATTCAGCATTATCTTCGGACTCTCTAGAGAAATCTTTGGAGTCTCCACATTTTCTGTGACTGATAGCTGTTTTGAGCAAAAATTTTCAGTTTTAACTATTCACCCCCCCTCTAGTTGACATCCTAGGTCCTTTCACTCATGAACCATACATCGGAGATACATCTCCAAAAATTGATTGACTCGTTTGGTCTACCCGTCAGTTTGGGGGTGATAGGCTGTACTAAGTTGCAACTTGATTTCATAAAGCTTCAATAGTTCCTTCCAGAAATTACTTAAAAACACCTTGTCTCGGTCACTAACAATGGATTTAGGAAGACCATGTAGTCTGACCACAGTGTCCAATACTACCTGAGCCACTGATTGAGCTGAGTAGGGGTGTTTCAAAGCGGTAAAATGAGCATATTTGGTTAGACGGTCGACCACCACTAGAATAACACTATAGCCATCACACTTAGGGAGTCCTTCAATGAAATCCATGGAAAAATCTTGCCACACTCCGTCAGGTATATGTACAGGCTGTAAGAGGCTAGTAGGGAGAGTATGTGTGTGTTTAGCTTGTTGAAATATAGCACATTGTTTGACAAAGTTCTCAACATCCAATTTCATTCCTTTCCAAGAAAAATACTGCTTCACACGGTGGTAAGTAGCATTAACCCCAGAATGACCACCAATGGGAGAAGAATGCAATGCAACAATAATTCTTGTTTGCAAAGCAGAATTATGTGCTATCCACACCTTGCCTTTATACTTGATGAGGCCTTGATGTAACTAATAGCCCTTGGCATCTGGTGAGTGAAAAACAAGCTTGGATAATAACGGTTGAGAAACACTATGAGTGGTGTAAGAGTTTAACACCTCTTGGATCCAGACAGGTTCCACTACAGAAATTGCTTGCAAAGCCATGAGGTGACTCACCCTGGACAGGGCATCAGCAGCAACATTTTCCTTACCTTTTCTGTACTGGATTTTAAACTTAAGCCCCATAAGCCTAGTCATTATTTTTCTTTACAACTCAGAGTGTAAATTTTGCTCACTCAAGTATGCAAAGCTCTGATGATCAGTTCTGATGATAAACTCATGCCACTGCAGGTATTGCTTCCATTTCTCTACAACCATAATTAGTTCCAAGAATTCCTTCTCATAAATGGAACTTGCTTGTGTTTTTCCCCAAAGCCTCGCTAAGGTAAGCTATGGGTCTATCCTTCTGCATAAGAACTGCTCCTATGCCAGTGTCACAAGCATCAGTTTCTACAATGAATGCTTCTTTGAAGTTGGGTAATGCCAGAACAGGTGTAGTGGTCATAGCTGCTTTGAGACAGTCAAAAGCTTGTTGTGCCTCTACAGTCCATAGAAAGGCTTTCTTCTGCAACAACTGGGTTAGAGGCTTGGCCATAATACCATACCCTTTGACAAACTTTCTATAGTACCCTGTCAACCCAAGGAATCCCCTGAGTTCTATGAAATTGGTTGGTGTTGGCCATCTCAACTTTGTTTGGGTTTTGGTGTTATCAGTAGATACCCCTTCTCAAGATATTATATGACCCAAATATTCTAATTTGTCTTGAGCAAAAGAACATTTGCTTCTCTTCAAGTACAGCTAATGTTCCCTCATTGTATCCAACACTTGTTGCAGATGTATTGCATGGGTCTCCAAAGTAGGGTTTTATATCAAAATATCATCCAAGAACACCAGCACAAAGTGTCGAAGGAAAGGTCATTCATAAGGCACTGGAATGTGGCTAGAGCATTGGTTAGCCCAAACGGCATTACTTTAAACTAATAATGGCCCTGATGAGTTTTGAAGGTTTTTTTTGTATTCCTCACCCTCCTTCATTCTCACTTGGTGGTACCCAAAGCGCATATCCAATTTAGTCAAATATTGGGACCCAAACAACTCATCCAAAATCTCCTCAATAATAGGCATAGGAAACCTGTGCTTGACAGTAATATCATTGAGCTTCCTGTAATCAATGCAAAAGTGCCAACTACCATCTTTTTTTTGCACTAAGAGGACTGGAGATGCAAAGGGACTGCTACTATGAGTGATAAGGCCAGCCTCTAAAAGTTGCTTAACTTGCTGCTCAATTTTAGTTTTATGGTGAGGAGAATATTTGTAGGGTCTAGCATTCATAGGGGTCACATCAGGCAAAAGAGGAATAGTGTGATCATGTATTCTACTGGGTGGTAAAGTGTGGGGGTCATGAAAAACATCTTCATACTTTGATAGTAAAGCCTCAATAGAATAAGGAACAGGTGTAGCAGGAGTACTCTCTACACAATTAACAATAGCATAAGCACATACCTCATTGCCTTTATCCCACTTGATTAATTGGTCCATTGAGAGTTTAGTGACCTGAAAAGGTGCTGGTTGAACCCCTTGGAGTTTTGTAGTTGTAACCCCTTCTTGGAATTCAATTGTTCTATCTTCCTAATGACATGTCATAGGACTGTGACGTTTGAACCAGTCATAGCCCAAATAGCATCATAAACCTCCAATTCCAAAACTCTCATATCAGTATGTAGTGTAGAGCCTTGGCACCTCCAAGCAAGATGGGGCACTATCTTGTTTGAGATCAGAATTTCACCATTAGGCAGCCTGACTTTTTTGGGAGATGTAGACACATGCCGAATTCTCACCTTAGCCAGAAAAGTAGGTCTGACAAAGCTATGCGAGCTCCCACTCTCCATCAACATGAGCATCACTTTGTTGTTGACCACTGCTCTGATTTTGATGCACTCAGAGCCTCTAGCAGTGGTAAAAGCATTCAGTGATAAATGCCCAAACTGCTTATTTAGAGAATCCTCCACAGCTAGGTGATCTAATACCACATCTGTCAAATTCACATCCAGATCATTGACTACTAGAGCATGGACCTATGCCTTTGGTTTTTTGTACATTTGTAAGCATGACCAGGCTCATATTTCTCTGCACAGAAGCAACAGAGATCATTGGCTTTTCTATAGTCTCTTTCCTGCCATTCTCTCCACAGAGAAGAAGACTGATGGGGCTGTCTGTTATCCATCTTCTGGGAAGTAGTTACTGTCCTTGAAACATTGTGGAACTTTTGACTCTTGTTCTTACTTCTATCCACCATCTTCTGTTGTAACTTAGCAAGTAATATGTCCTTGGTTATAGTAGAAGGTAACTGCAGCTGTACTGGAGTTTGTATCTCTTCCTTCAGCCCCTTAATGAAGTTGGACACAAAGAAATCCTCATCATCATAATTTGGATTATGCATACAAATCTGGTATTGCAGGGTTTCAAGAGCAGTTGCATATTCTTCCACAGTACTACTTTGCTTCAAATCCAAGAGCCCAGTTAAAACATTTCTGTAATAATTAGCCCCAATTTTTCCTCCATTGCTTTCACCAATTCATCCCAAGATGTCAATCCATGGATAGACTTGTGGACTTGCAACCACAATGCTGCCATCCCGTCAAAATTCATAGAAGCCAATGTAAGCCACATACTCTCTGGTATCTGAAAGAAGTTGAAGAAATCCAGACACTTGTCCCTCCAGATTCTTGGACCTTTGCCAACAAACGCAGGAAATGGAATTTTTGGTGTTGGCCTTCTGTAGTTAGTATTGGAGTCCTACCGATGTCTGTTGTGATCTGGTTCCTGCATGTGTGGATCTCTTCCAAATTGCTGCTTCCCTTTATCTCTCTGTGGGGGTCTTGTCTGATTGCCTCCAAGACCCCTTTGATGAGGATCATGTCGAGGTGGACTTTCTTCTGAATCATCAGACATTGAATGCACCTGCTCCAAGGTCAATTTGGCCATAGCCTGCCCAGTTATCTCAATTTGCTTAGACATTGCTCTCTGCTCTTTACAAATTTCCCCAATTACATCAGTATTGATGTCCAGCTGGTCCTGAAACCTCTACTATGTAGTGGCCATATCCTCAACTTGAGCAAACAATAGATCTAAACTCTCCATGATCTCAGTGCACTTATCCTTATCCTCTGCATATAACTCATCCATCCTATCCAACAACATCTGACTCTGCAAAGATGGCTTAGGTGACGCCATGAATGCTTGTGCCGCAAATCGATCAAAATTAGGAGGGAATTATGGGTGTGACTCTACCGCGATGTGCTAGCAAATCAGCAAACCCTACCGTTCTCATTATCTAGATCAAGGTCGATGGGATACAACAAGCGAACCATGTACCAAGAGATGAAGCCGATGCAGAAGAAATCCAACACCCGCAATTGTGATTCCACCGTCGCACATGTCCAATCGCCCAGAACTCAAATCCGCGTAAGAGAAGAAGACCCCCCAGCAAGAGAAACCCAATTCGGTATTGTAGAAGGCTCAGAGTGCCCTCAAATCCAGATCAACCACAGACATGGCAACCAGTGTAGCTGTTGCTGGGGATTACGATCTAGATCAAAGGGATCATGCGCTCCGCTCGATCTCACACCGCATGCCGCCGATGTGGCCGCCGCCGAGGAATGACCGTCTCTGATACCACTTGTAATACCCATTGCCATCGATGAGGATCGCCATCGACGTGAGAATTCACAAATAATACAGATCGGGATATGGTGGAGGAACTAGGAAGGTTTCCTCTTCCATTTTCATTTCAGTATTCAGAATAGAGATGATTCTTCAAAGTTTACACGTGACCTATGTCAGGTGCGGCACACACACGCTAGCCACACGGGCCCACACAGCTAATCGACCAATACAAACGCAACACGTGACACACTTAAGCATTTCCCGCCTTCAATGATGACGCTCATCAGCTTTATGTCTTCATCAGCATCAACACGCCTTCAGCCCTCAGATTGTTACAGGCGGTAACCGGCGGCTAGGCGGGGCACCAGGTCCTCTCCTAGCGGCATGCTTCCTAGCGTGAGCAAGTCCGAGGTCCTGGATGGGAAGGGAATCGAGAGAGAGAAGAGGAAGAGACAGTGTACGTGCCGGGGGAGTGCAAAAACCGAAGCATCAGGCGTCGAACTTTGCACGAGCGGGAGGGGGGAGGGGTTCGGCACGCGACATTTGGGTGCAGATACATTGAACTGAGGCCGTTGGATTTGGTTGTCCAAGGAGAGAGAATGGTTGAGAGGCGATCCGGTCCATTGGATTTTGAGGCTGTTGCATGTTTGTGTGAATCTGCTGGTGTGCACAAAGTAAAAGCTATCTCTATAGTGAGGTAATATGGAGTGGCTTCAGCAATGAATATACTGGTGGATTATAGAGGAGTAGAGATTACGTCGAGACAAGTGTTGAGGCTCCACTATACTCGCATCCAGTGTTGAGGCCAAGCGCTTGGTCAACTCTCGGGCAGTCGGCACTCTCAGCATCGAGACAGATCAAGATTAGCTGATCGGCTAAATGTTAACCGCGGCTCATATATGTACATTCTTAGGTGTCAAGAATTTCCACTGATGGGGGAAGATACGCTGTTTCGACCACTACCTGCATGGCGCGTGTCCTGTTTTTGCTGGTTGCTTTGTGCCGGCCATGTTTGCTCTCGCCAATCTATTGGGCTTCTTCATGCTGTTGGTTCTTCGCGCCGTCGATGTTCATTCAAGAAATAGACCTTCTGCCGCTGGCCCAACAAGCCGTTCGACAGTGCCTACGGCTGGCCCAGACAGTTGTTCGGCGATGCCTAAGATTTAGGTCCTGTTTGAGGTAGCTTTTGCTTTTGCAAAATCGCTTCCTGGAGAATCCAGCACCGCTGGCTAGGGAAGCCGATTTATGGAGAAGCAATGCTGGGCAGTTTGGGGTAGCTTCTCCACACTGGCTTTTCGAGAGCTTGTTGATAGCTCAGATGGTTGGGAGCCTAGCCGAGCTCACCGCCGTCCTCGCACCAGCTCGCCGGACCAGGCCGCTGTTGGTATTTTTAACGATCATAGATAAATCCGCAAACGTACGGACACCGATGTAGCTTTCATCTGAGAGTATTCTAGGGTATCAAATCCACAGGGAACGTTTGTGTACTAGTACAGATTTAAGAACGACCAGAGACACGAGAAGTGATATATGTGTAGAAGGTAGAGACGGTTATATCTATGTATTCTGGATAACTAAGGATGAGCTCAAGTTATTTACTGACTTACTTGCTTCGAGATGCCCAACCATCCTAGCCTCAAAAAGGGATGAGAAGGGGACTAGGCAAGCCAAGCAATGGTCCTACTACTCTCTAGTGCTTCTCACGTGGTGGACTACGTAGGCCGTCAGGGCTGTCACCACCTAGGGCTACCACTGCAAATCCGTGGCACTAGGCGTACTCTAAGGTATTCAACAGACTAGCGAGGAGCCCATAAGTAAATAAAGTAAAGCTTGAACTTAATTAAATATTAATCCAAAAATACAAAGAAAATACCCAGATGATACTCGAACCTGAGCTGCATCCGCCGAGGTACAAGAAGAGGACAGGAGCCAACATCCTCGGCTTCTTCCGGACTCTCGCCTCACCTCTCACCTATTCTAACACTATATTGGATATTTGCCTTGAGTCTTGCTTCACTTCCTTTGTATGTTTTGAGAGTGTTGACACCAGATTTTGACTCGGCTGAGATTGTGCATGACAGAGCTAAGGCAGAGGCTGAGTCCGATTCTGGGTGGTTTTCGATTCCGATCGAAGTTCGTCCGATAGGAGTCCTGATCGGACACGAGACAAGGGAGGCCGGAGCACGTACGACTGACAAGGGAGGACATGTCTGGAAGCTTCTTTAGGGCCTGATTGCGCGTCAAGATTTGTAATAGTTTTGATAGTTTAAGATTAGATTGCTTTAAATAAATTAGAGATATTGTCGTAGCCGACAAGTATTCGCTAGATTTCCAGGGTATAAATAAAACCCTGCGCCATTGTAAAAAATGTTCACACAACCAATCAATCAAACACAACTTTTGGCCTCACGTGCCAAACAACCCTTTTTCGTCGAGTTCTTCAGCAAGCAGGGCTGCATCATCTTGACATCTGATTTGTCTGCAAGTCCGACACCCTATCGAATTAATCTAGGCTTTAGATTGAGGCGTATCGCTCTTCTTCATTTAGTTAATTCACCAATTTATCGAGTTGTTCTAGGCTTTAGATTGAGGCGTATCGCCCTTCTTAATTTAGATCGCTCATCCTTTACCGTATCTTGTTGATTTTATCTTATCGGCTGACATCTATTCTGTTTTATTGTTATTCAAGTTTCATAATAGATCTGTTTATATTGCTTATATAGCTGATTTAGATTTAACAAGCAAGTTACAAATAGATCTGATTTAAACAAGTTCTTTGATATATATTGATCTATCGGAGTAAGCAAGCTAATCAGTGCCCTGCTAGCAACGCTGTCTCGAAATCGATCCGATTGTTAGTGACACGAGATTTAGTTTGTTTATCGCCTTTGGAAAGATGCATATTAAAGAATGAGTTTAGATTAGATCTATCTCCGATTCGGTTTTCATAGCCGATGGTTTATTTCAATACATGCTATATTCTCACGAATCGGACTCAAGGCCGATGGTTTATGCTATCGAAATCGGACTTCTCTTTATGCTGATCCGATTTCTGGAACGAATCGGGGTCTTGGCCGATGAGTTCCTTGTTGCTTACTAATTAAACTCTACCTTGTCAATTTCAGGTCAAATTGACTGGCACGCCTCGAACCTCAAGATTTTGGACCTGCACTGAAGTGAAGCAAATCTTCCAGGCCACAATGTTAATTTTCGAGAGTCAACACCTGACTTTTTGGACGTCAACACATTTTGGCACGCCCGGTGGGACCAGAAAGCTTCTGCGATGGCACCCCCTGAGATCCTTGCTATCACGATGGAGGATCTTAGCGATGAGCAGAAGAAACTCGTAGAAGTACAGCTTGAAGAATTCAAGAATCTGTGCCTCGACTCATTCAGCAAAACTCGCAATACGGTGATCAAGAAAAATTAGTTTCCTGTTCCCCAGGAAGCGTTTGATCGGATCACGGCCGAGGAAAGAAAATTTTTCCAAGACTATGTAGATACTAGTGTGAGTCATGCTTTGATTAACTAATCTGGGATATTGGTTAACACGGTGGTGGGATTGATCGCCAAGTTGCTGGATGGAGCTATACTGAAGGATGTCCAGAAGGGGCCTGCTTATTTTGATACTGGTGCTTCCTCAGCAATTAAAGACCTCAAGAAGAAGGTGGTGCAGATCAATTCATCTACATCACCAGAAACACATCCTGAGTGCTATGAAACTCCCAAGGCAAAAGAAGGCAAAAGCCAAGGCGGTGGAGCGAGGTGAAGAAAAGGAGGAATCGAAAGACAAGAATTATGGCGGGACTCAACATATTGATCAGTTTGGCAGCCGAATTCCTGTAGTTGAGGGCAAGATGGTTTACCCTGCTTACTTCAACACCGAAGATCCACTAAAGAACAAGGGAGTTGACTATCAGGAGCCATCGATCGGACCTACTGAGACACCAGTTATAATGACTCGTGCTCCGATCAGTCAGGGAAATTACACTTAGGAGGATTGGACAGATAAGATTGCTGATGTCATGAAAAATCAATTTGGTTTGAAGCCTAAGGGACAATCCTATCTGTATCGGAAGCCGTATCCGGACTGGTTTGATACACTGCCTATGCTAGCCCGATTCAGGATTCCGGATTTCTACAAATTTTCCGGACAAGAAGATGTTACCACCATTGAGCATATTAGTCACTACACAATTCAATGTGGTGAAGTAGCATCGATTGATCCGTTGAAAGTTAAGTTGTTTCCCATGTCACTTTCTGGATCGGCTTTTTCGTGGTTTTCTTCATTGCCACCTAATTCCATTAGTAATTGGGCCGATTTAGAGAAGCAATTTCACGCCTATTTCTTCATGGGAGTACAAGAGACCATACTGTCCGATTTGACTGCGCTCCGACAAAGAAACGGGGAATCGGTTAGCGAGTTTGTTCAAAGATTCAGAGATGTTCGCAGCCGATGCTATTCATTAAATCTATCGGAGGGACAATTGGTTGATTTGGCTTTCTAAGGGTTGAGACCGATACACAAGTCAAGATTTTGAAGGCCTGGGGCACATGATTCAAAAGCTCTCTCAGTATGAAGGACGTGGAAATGATTATCGGAGGAAGAAGTTTCAGAGGAATATTGCTAATATTGAATATGACTCCGATGGGGAAGAAGCTGAGATCGATTTGGCTGAATGGACCAAGAACAAGAATTCTGTCGCCTGTCCATGGGTTAAGGTCGAGCCAGAAAGGTACAGTTTTGATATTACCAAAGCTGATAAAATATTTGATTTGTTGTTAGCAGAGAAACAAATCAGGCTTTCCCCAAATCATACAATTCCTTCTGCCGAAGAATTAAAGAAAAAGAAATATTGCAAGTGGCACAATTCGGTTTCTCATCATACCAATGATTGCAAAGTTTTCCGCAATGAGATTCAATCGGCAATTGAGAAGGGGATTATTAAAGTTGAAACTGGCAAAAAACCGATGAAGCTTGATGGGCATCTGTTCCCTCAAAATATGGTTGAGATCGGAGCACCCGATAAGAAGTTAAAAGCTAAGGTCCTCACATCAGAGAAGTTAAAATTGGGAGTTGTTGATCCAGATTGCTAAGTATCGGCTGATGATGTGCAAAATTGGAGTCATCAGCATTATCGAGAAGATCACCGACGCAGGGAGAAGCCTAGAGTCACATCGGGGCAGCTCATTGACAAATATATGCGCTAGCAAGAAAGGGATCGGAGTCCTCCGATGAAGAGGTTCGATAATGAAGATCATTGGGGATGTCCGTTCTTCAGGTTCTGTTGGAATGAAAAGTTAAGGCTCCCATCGATCTATGATTGTCCAGAATGTAGTGATCAGCATGAAAGTTACAGGGAATAAAAAAGGCAGCGACATTCTGTTCATGACCGATTGGATTTTGGGCGCCGATGCAGCTGGCATGATGAGGTAGCTTATCAACAAGAGCGCGAAGATTGGCGTGAATACCATGATCGGCGTGAGTATGAAAATCGGTGCTATGACCGATGGGACGACGATCGCTGAAGGTATAATGATCGCCAAAAATATAAAGGAGACCGTCTTTCTGTGTATGATCGACTGGTGTACTGGAAAAAGGAGACTATTCAAGAGCCAGAAGATGCACAGGAATCGGAGGACTTGGGGGATAAATCAGACCTATGTCTAGGGGTCAATCCACAATGGTGTCCTGAAGGTTTGACCAAGACACAAAAGGGAAGGGTTCAGCGTCTCCGATTCAAGGAATTGCTCAAGGAAAAGCATCAAGGAGAAGAAAATTCCAAAGTTTGGAAAGCTAAGCCTAAACGTGATGATGATGGACCATCGGCATCGGTGAATATGGTTTTTGTGCTGCCTGCTGAGTACAATGTTAGTTCAACCGATGATGAGGCCGATGATATTGAAGAAGCTATGGCATAGTTAATTCTGCAACCTCAACAAGCTGTGTTTGAAAAGCCAGTTGATGAGAAGTATCGGCATTTGAGGTCTTTATATGTTAAAGAGTATGTTGATGGCAAGCCGATGACTAAGATGCTTGTTGATGGGGGAGCTGCTGTGAATTTGATGCCTTATACTACATATCGGAAACTTGGCAAAGGCCCTGATGATTTAATCAAGACCGATATGATGCTCAAGGACTCTGGCGAAAATCCATCGCCGGCTCGGGGGGCATTAAATGTTGAACTGATGATCGGGAACAAGACTTTGCCTACTACGTTCTTCGTCATCGACAGTAAAGGGTCTTACAGTTTGCTCTTGGGACGTGATTGGATTCATGCTAATTGCTATGTGCCGTCTACCATGCATCAATGTCTCATCCAATGGCATGGAGATCACATTGAGACTGTTCAAGCCGACGAATCGGTCAGCGTTGCTACCGCCGATTTGACAGTTTGGGAGTTTGAAGGAATTGAGTGCTTATCGGGCAAGGTTTGGGAAGGTGATTTTATCCAAGTGTCCGATGACGGGTTAAAGCCGATCCAAGCAGTCGGCTCCGAAAGTTTGTATTAATGGATGATTTTATTGAAGATGAAGGAAAACTTGGTCAAGGGTTTATGTCAGCC
>CM014271.1:50951240-51005224 GCA_004135705.1 Alloteropsis semialata
ATGCCGATTGCCGATATGTTGGTCGATGCAGCCTCGGGACATAAGGTGATTAGTTTTATGGATGGTAATGCAGGATATAATCAAATTTTTATGGCAGAAGAAGATATTCCTAAAACTGCATTCCGATGTCCTGGTGCTCTTGGATTATATGAGTGGGTTGTAATGACTTTTGGTTTGAAAAATGCTGGTGCCACGTATCAAAGGGCAATGAATTATATATTTCACAAGTTGATCAGCAGGATTGTTGAAATTTATATTGATGATGTAGTGGTGAAGTCCGATGGATACAAGCAGCATCTGGCCGATTTGCGAGAAACTCTGGAATGTACAAGAAAGCATTGTTTAAAGATGAATCCTAATAAATGTGCGTTTGGAGTATCGGCCGGACAGTTTTTGGGTTTCATGGTTCATGAAAAAGGGATTGAAGTCGGACAGAAGAGCATGAAGGCTATAAGAGATGCTAAGCCACCCACCGATAAAATGAGTCTCCAGTCGTTAATCGGTAAGATTAATTTTGTCAAAAGATTTATTTCAAATTTATCTGGAAGAATTCGTCTCTTTTCCCCCATTGCTGAAATTAAAAGCCGATAGAGAATTCGTTTGGGGAGAAGATCAGCAAAAGGCATTTGATGAGATAAAACAATATATGATGACACCGCCAGTTTTGATTCCACCTCAGAGAGATAAGCCATTCCGATTATATTTGTCGACCGATAAGTTGTCAATCGGATCTGTTCTTATACAAGAGTTTGAAGGAAAGAAAAGAGTGGTTTATTATTTGAGTCGGAAGTTGATTGATGCGGAAACAAGATATTTACCGATTGAAAAATTATGCTTATGCCTATATTTTTCATGCACTAAGTTGAGACATTATTTATTATCTTCTGAGTGCACTATTGTTTCTAAAACCGATGTGGTCAAATATATGTTGTCTATGCCGATGCTGAAAGGGAGAATCGGGGCATTATCAGAGTTTGACTTGAAGTATGAATCGGCTAAAGCAGTAAAAGGACAAGTAATGGCTGATTTCGTAACACAACACATCGGAGATGAAATTAAAATGGTTGAGCCAATGCCTTAGATATTATTTTTTGATGGGTCCTCGTGTGGCCAAGGATGTGGCGTCAGAATCGTTATTGTTTCGCCTCGAGGGGCAAATTTTGAATTTAGTTATCCGATGGATCCAAGTTTCACTAATAATCGGGTTGAGTATGAAGTATTGCTTAATGGGTTAAAGTTATTGTTGGAAATCGGAGCTGAAGCTGTTGAGATTTTTGGAGACTCCCAGTTGGTGATTTATCAATTAATCGGTAAATATGAATGCAAGGATAATGTTTTGATTCATTATTTTGAAGAATGCCGATTATTGTTGAAAGAATTTGTGATGGTTAATATTGAACATATTCCCAAGGCTCAAAATTAGGAAGCCAACAATTTGGCGCAAGCTGCTTCTGGCTATCGGCGTTTCCATGAGATCATGATGATTGAGCCAGAAATCGGAGATTGGAGGTATGAGATTGTAAATTATCTTAAGGATCCATCACAAAAGGTTTCTAGGAAATTAAGATTCATGGCTGTTAAATATGTGTTGCTTGATGATCAATTATATTATAAGACGATTGATGGTGTATTGCTCCGATGTTTGAGTAAATCGGAATCCAAAGATATGATGGATGAAGTACATGAGGGAGTTTGTGGTGCACATCAATCGGCTTATAAGATGAAGTGGATTATTAGATAGATGGGTTGTTTTTGGCCAACGATTTTGGAAGATTGTTTTGAGTATTACAAAGGTTGCCAAGAATGCCAGAAATTTGGAAAAGTGCAAAAAGCACCTGCGTCAGCCATGAATCCGATTATCAAGCCATGACCTTTTCGAGGATGGGGAATCGATTTGATCGGACAGATTTATCCGTCATCAAGCAAGGGTCATAAGTTCATATTGGTGGCAACAAATTATTTTACTAAGTGGGTCGAGGTGATTCCTTTGAAGATTGCCGATTCCAAAAATATGGTGGAATTCGTTAAGGAGCATATTATATATCGATTTGGTATTCCTCAAACTATCACGACCGATCAGGGGACTATGTTTATGTCTAGTGAATTTCAAGATTTTGCTGCCAGTATGGGTATTAAATTGTTGAATTCTTCTCCTTATTATACGTAAGCCAATGGTCAGGCAGAAGCATCAAATAAAAGTATTATCAAAATCATCAAGTGAAAGATTGATGAACAACCAAGACGATGGCATCTAACGTTGACTGAATCATTGTGGGCATATCGGATGGTGTGTCATGGATCTACTAAATTGTCCCCATATCATTTGGTTTATGGACATGAAGCTGTTTTGCCTTGGGAGATCAAAATTGGATCGAGACGAATATCGGAACAAGGAAACTTGACTGCCGATGAGTATAAAAGTTTGATGAATTTTGAGTTAGACGATTTGGCTGAAACCCATTTGAGAGCTTTGGAGAATATTGAAAATGATAAAGTGCGTGTTGCTAAGTATTATGATAAAAAGGTGAAGCCAAAAGAGTTCATCGAAGGAGAATTGGTTTGGAAGCTGATTTTGCCGATAGGGACTAAAAGTTCTAAGTTTGAAAAATGGTCACCTAATTGGAAGGGTCCCTATCGTGTAAATCAGTGCGTTTCAGGAAATGCGTATATTTTGGAAACATTAGAAGGACAGGAGTTTTCAAAAGCACTTAATGGAAAATATTTGAAGAAATATTATCCAAGCATTTGGGTTGATTCATAAAGCCGATATTCTAAGCGATGTCGTCTGAGATAGCCGATACGATACGTATCGCCTTCAGGGCAAAAATATTTACAAATTAAGTGTTCGTCAACGATCAGTGTCGTCGGATCCAACTGAGTTCATCGATGATCGATGTCATCGGAGCAGCACGACTAGAGAGTTTAACTATTACAAGAATTTGCGGATCGTCTCGATCGCGCCCAAGCGAATATTGTCAACTTTCTGGATTTCTTCTAAATCTGCTACATCGGAGCCAGGCATGTCCTTGATGCTTCTATGGATTTGGCGAACCTCGTCCATACGTTTCTGCAAGTTCTCGCACGCCAATGTGATAGATGCTAGGATCTGGTTGAGCTCGTCTTGGGTCTCCAACATTTCTTTACGGAATTCTTTGAGTTGTTTGAGCAGTTCAGCTTCAATGCCTTGGAGATGCTTCATCCGATTCTCTAACTGCGTTGGTTTGGCTTCAAGGGTCTTGATTTGGGCCTGCATAGCTTTCAGTTCATCTTGGCCATCGTCGCATTTCTTGATCAAGTCTTGCTGAGCCAGTCGCTCCAATGTCCTATGATGAGCAGCAAAGACTTGGGGTTGGTGACCCTCGATAAAGGCGGTGGGGATGATTGCATTTTCCAGCTCCAATGGCAGCCGACCCTTCAATTCCTTGAAGATTTGGCGAATCGGTTCCGCATCTTCTACAAGGATGGCAATGCTTTTATTCAGATGGTTCAGCATTTCTTGAAGCTTTGCCTTGACCTCATCGGAGATGGTAGAAGATGATTGCGCGGAACTGATTTCTTCTTCTCCGATAGCGGCGTCCAGATCAAGCGATGCGAAGCTCATGGCCGAAGAATCGTGCGCCTGAAACAAAACATTGATGAACAAGTGTTATTAAAATAATGAATATTGACACAAGAGGATGAATCGGTACCAGTTTAAATTGACCCTCCTGGACGTAATCGGGGATTACTTGAGGTTGAGCAACATTTGTACTAGCTTCTATCTGAAGCGTATGGGCTGGTTCAATTGGAGGGGGCACCGATGTTGTTGGTTGCTAAGGAATAACATCCAATTGAGCAGTTACAGCTGTTTCTTCGATCTACTGCTCAGGGATGGCCTCCGATTGAACATTTGCAGTTGATTCTCCGATTTGTTGTTCGAGGGTCGCTTCCGATTGGACGTTTGTACTTGGCTCCTCAATAATGGGTTGCAAAATGGCAGTCTATAGATTGAATCGGTCAGTTCGGGTGAATATTTTTGAAAGAAATATAAATTAGGTTAAGTTTACCTGTTGGGCCAATTCAGCTTGGGTGTCTTGGGATGGAGCCGATTGAAGATCGGGCAGTATAATATTTGTTTGCCAGAAAAGAGATTGTTATTTAACGATTTATTTCAGAAGATTATGTATGAGTGAAATCGGATTGTTACCGATACTGCGTCCAAAAGCATCCTTGCACCCTCGGCAGCTCTCTGTGCTGTTTCTTCGGCAGCTCTAGAGGTCGATTGGCCGAGAATCTTTTCGAGAGGCTGAATACAAAGAAGTTATTTGCCTAGGTAGTAAATCGGAGAGAAGAATCGGAAGTATGAGAAAATCGTACCACATGGTTTTTCTTCAATTTCTTTGGTGCAATTGCTTTAGTAGGGGCGGTTTTTCTTTTGCCTTTGCCATCCATGATGTCCTTGAGAGATGGTGCAGAGGAGCCGATTCTTGGATATGGAGTTCTAACGGCATACCGAATCGGTTTCCCGCTATTGCTTACTAATGGCGCGTTCTCTTCAATTGGCTGTTAGAAGTTGAAATTTAAATTATGGAAAGTTAATTTGAGTTAAAGCTGAATAAGATAGATTTCAAATGACTTACAGGATTTTCCATGACCTCGAAATCGGAGTCTATAAGAGTGCAATAAGTGATGGCCGGGAGTCTGAATATATGAAGGCGCAGCTCTTTCCACCAAGTCTTGAAGAGTCTGGATGAGAAGCTGGTGCATAGCCATTCTGGTATTTCAAAATCGGCTTGGGGGATGAATGATAAGACTCTGTCCATTTCTAGGTCTGATGAGACCGATTCTCTGTGCTTGATTTTATCAGAGAAATACAGGCCGATTGGGAGTTGACCAAAGCCCAACTAGCGAGCTGCCACCGATGGGTTGTAAAGCTCATAAGATGTGTTTTTTCGACCGTGTACAATGTTGCTGCCGAGGATAGTAGGTGTGATGAAGGATTTGAGAATCGGCAGGATGGCTGCAAGATCGTTATGGATGTTGAACAAAGGCTGCTCATAGTCACGATCGGGATCGGCATAAGCAAAATAGTCGAGACGCTCCGATGCAATCCCGTGGTAGAAGCTTTCAAAGTAGGTGGCCATGTTTCTTGAGTCCAGCCTCGATCTAGGGCAGGCCGATGCTGCTTCCCCAAATGACATGCATTGGCGAGTGGTTGCATCTTCTTCTTCAGCATAATAGTTTGGGAATTGGCAATCTTTGAAGTTGAATTGGAAGGCGGATCGGAATTGGGTATGCAACCAAAGCTGGATGAACCACCAGGGGCCTCCGATATGTCCAACTGCTTGGCCATCTGAAAGCTTGGCTGATATCTGGTGTAGAAGGTGATAAACTGCTCCAAGGAGGAGACGGCCAAGGGGGACCGATTCGCCACGAGATAGTGCTTCTGCGATCGATTGCATGTTGGAGGTGGCACCAAGGGTTGGTCCGCAGAATATGAATCTTTCTAACCACATGTTAAGAAAAGCTGCATGTTCCCTGTCTCCGATAGTGCCAGTTTTGCAATGATCGGCAACGTATTTCTTCCAGCTTTTTGAGCCTGTGCCTACTAGCAATTCGCCAAGGAGTCTTCTCGGGTTCATGGCATTGGTGGTGTTGAGGCTAGTCAACATGTGCACGTCCATTAGCGTTGGTGTCATCGGATCATGGCCAAACAGGTAGGCGTTGAGTGCATCGGACCAGAAGAGGGAGCTGGCGGCCAGTAGATTCTCGTCCTTGACCATGTCAGCAAGAGACAGAATGAGACATTGGCCTATTTCTTTCTCATCCCAGAAAGCGGACTTGGCGGCTTGCATTCTGAGGAACCAGTTCCTCCATCCAGGTACGCTGCCGGGCCACGATCGGAAGGAGCCGGCCCAATCGGAGATTTGCAGGTCCGATCCTTTGAATGGAATTCTCTCCGATTCCATGTTTATCAAGTCCGTCGGATCAGGATCACCCATCGGGCCAAGATAGTACCCGGCCTCGACATGAGAGACGGGGATGACTAGATTGTTCTTAAGATGCTACATTCGGGAGAAATAAAGTGTGAATACAGAGATGGAGGCTCATAAGTGGTCCTAGAAGAAGAATGCAAGAATAAAGATTGAAGATTTTGGGCATTTTTACCTCAGGGACTTGCGTATTATCCGCTTTATCAGCAGGAGACGCCATTGGTGGAATAGATCTACAATGAACAGTGGTACGGATGAACAGATTGAGAAAATCACCATGGGAAATGCAGTAAAACTCAGATGCATGTTGTGGATCATATGCGGGGAAATTCTTTACCTGATGCGCGGTGAGAGATCGAAGCTTGAAGATCAGAAGTTCGCCGGAACGGAGCTTGCAGAGATGGCAATGGCGGGCGTGTATGCGTGATAGCAGATGCGAACTGGTGAAGGAGACGACGGTTCGGTTCTATATTTATAGGGCTTACAAGAGAAGGAACCGCCCGAGGGCCACGGCGCCGAATCCGCACGGGGATCGAGGGTTGTAACAGTGCAAGGACACGGGTTTCCATATACTGTTCGCTGCCAGAATCATCATTGCTTGGAAGAATTTTGGAACAAAATAATATTTTATCCCAAAATTGGGGGGCATGTGTTGACACCAGATTTTGACTCGGCTGAGATTGTGCATGACAGAGCTAAGGCAGAGGCCGAGTCCGATTCTGGGTGGTTTCCGATTCTGATCAGAGTTCGTCTGATAGGAGTCCTGATCGGACACGAGACAAGGGAGGCCGGAGCACGTACGACTGACAAGAGAGGACATGTCTGAAAGTTTCTTCAGGGCCTGATTGCGCGTCAAGATTTGTAATAGTTTTAATAGTTTAAGATTATATTGCTTTAAATAAATTAGAGATATTGTCGTAGCCGACAAGTATTCGCTAGATTTCCAGGGTATAAATATAAACCCTGCGCCATTGTAAAAAATATTCACACAACCAATCAATCAAACACAACTTTTGGCCACACGTGCCACACAACCCTTTTTTGTCGAGTTCTTCAGCAAGCAGGGCTGCATCATCTTGACCTCCGGTTTGTCTGTAAATCCGACACCCTATCGAATTAATCTAGGCTTTAGATTGAGGCGTATCGCTCTTCTTCGTTTAGTTAATTCACCAATTTATCGAGTTGTTCTAGGCTTTAGATTGAGGCGTATCGCCCTTCTTCGTTTAGATCGCTCATCCTTTATCGTATCTTGTTGATTTTATCTTATCGGCTGACATCTATCAGAAAGAATCTATTCTATTTTATTGTTATTCAAGTTTCATTGCTTATATTGCTGATTTAGATTTAACAAGCAAGTTACAAATAGATCTGATTTAAACAAGTTCTTTGATGTATATTGATCTATCGGAGTAAGCAAGCTAATCAGTGCCTTGCTAGCAACGCTGTCTCGAAATCGATCTGATTGTTAGTGACACGAGATTTAGTTTTTTTATCGCCTTTGGAAAGATGCATATTAAAGAATGAGTTTAGATTAGATCTATCTCTGATTCGGTTTTGATAGCCGATGGTTTATTTCAATACATGCTATATTCTTGTGAATCGGACTCAAGGCCGATGGTTCATGCTATCGAAATCGGACTTCTCTTTATGCTGATCCGATTTCTGGAACGAATCGGGGTCTTGGCCGATGAGTTCCATGTTGCTTACTAATTAAACTCTACCTTGTTAATTTCAGGTTAAATTGACTGGCACGCCTCGAACCTCAGGATTTTGGACCTGCATTGAAGTGAAGGAAATGTTCCAGGCCACAGTGTTAATTTTCAAGAGTCAACACCTGACTTTTTGGATGTCAATAGAGAGTGAGTGGTATGGGGTATTTATAGTGTAGAATGTGTCTTGGGAGAGTGAAGATCCTCCCTAAGTCCTAGGGAATATTCACCTCCTAATCCTCTCTTTGTGCCATGTGTCCCTGGGAATCGACGCTGCAGAGGCGGTGGCGCGAAGGAAAAAGTCGCGCGAAGAAAATGTCCCGCGTGTGCTTCCTGCGGCAAATCCCATCCGTTTCTGCCTTCCTTGATCCGCGTGAATGAGCCCTAAGCGAATGAGAAACTGACACGTTGACCTAGGACTGGTTTCTGCGCATGCGCGCGTGAGGCCTGCCTGCACCGCTCATAGCCTGAGTCTGGCCACCGGGCCCCGCTCCTGGTCATTCCCCTGTGCGTGGGCGGCAGCATTGGCCTGGTTAGGGAAGGAATCGGATCGGATACGCATGGAATCGAATCCGGATATCATCTTTTACCATATTTTTATTTGAATACAAATCGGATACAAGTCTTGTCGAATACGAATATGGATGCGGATGTTGTCCATTCTTGTCGAATATGAATACAAAACGAATACATCGAATACGGATTCGCATTCGGATAGATGGCTTCATCACGTGTTAATTCTTCACGGATATGGATAATATCAGATATTTCACATTTTATTCGAATATGAATATGAATTCGGATAGAGAAAAACAACAAAAATTGAATTCAGATATTTCCATTTAACATTCACATTAAAATCAAATACGAATATGGATATCCATATTGATGTTTTAGACGAATACGAATACGGATAATTCAGATGTCTGAACATCCATATCCATCCCTAGGCCTGGTGCCTTGGCCACCATGGGCCTCGCTGGACCTGCCTGTGCTACTCCCGCACGGAGGACCTGTGGCGGGGCGTGTGCCCTGGCTATCTCTTGTGCCAGACGCCTGAGCACCTGGCCCGGCCTGCTCTGGCCAGCGGGCCCCAGCTGCTGTCGGCCTGCCTGGCTTCCGCAGTAAAGCTCCAGGGCCTAGCGTGGTGACCTGGTGTGGGTCCCACCCAGGTGGGCCCCACTCTAGTGGGCCCATAACATTATATTTTGTCAGCTTTATATCTTGTTGATCCGTGGTCCAAATGATACGATTAATATAACATTTGGAATCGTTTCGACGAGCTCTACGCCATGGTGAACTCCAAATTGGCATTTGAGATATTTTGTGATAATGATATATTTGGATTAATCTCAAATCTGTTGTGTTATTTTGGGTATTTCCTGCAAGACAAGTAAAAAACACCAACACTCGTGGAATTTATTAGTATTAAACCCAATCACTATGTTTGGTGATTATATTTCACATGTTTCTTGCAGGATTTGACGGTCAAAAGTAGCACTTAAGGACCGTCAACAGCCACTCCTCCCTCCTGTCTATGCCAGATCCTGCACAGGAACCGATGCGCCTCCTTCCTGCCTGCACGACGAGGTCCACTTGCCGGCCGCTCCCTCCGCATGAGCGGTCACCGGCCAACGAGGCTGTGGGCTACCTCTGCATGTCGTGCGGCGACGAAGGGGCCAAGACGACCGGCAACCTACTGTAGAGCAGACGGTCGGCATAGGGGAAGGGGAGGAGCGGTGCCGAGGAGGCGCAGAGGGGAGGGGCGCCGGTGGGCCAGCGCGGAGGGAAGGAGCGCCGTTGGGCCACGGGGAAGGGAGGAGCTAGGGCGGCTGGCGCGGAGGTGAGGGGCGGCGGCAGGCCTTCGTGGAGGGGAGGTGCGGCGTCGAAGGGGAGGAGCACCGGTGGTCCCGCATGGAGGGAAGGAGCGTCGTCGAGCCATGGGGAGGGGAGGAGCTGCGGCGGCCGGCGTGGAGGTGAGGGGCGGCGGCCGGCGTGGAGGTGAGGGGAAGGGCGACGGCGAAGGGGAGGAGGGCTGGCGGTCTGGTGGGGAGGAGTGCCAACGAAGGGGAGGGGATACGGCAGGTCACGCGGAGGAGAGGAGAAGAGACAGGAAAGAAGAAAAAACGATTTGATGGAAAAGCTCGGGAAGAGACGCGAAACGGGCTTTTGCGTTCGCAGTGTAAACAGAGCTTTTCTGGCTTTCGCTTCTGGGAGTACCAGACCTCATTTGGGGGAGCTTTTGGCTTTTGGAGCTTCCTGGAGAAGAAAAAGCTCCCATAAGCTCCCCAAACAGGGCCTTATTTGGTCGTGCAGCGCCGCCATCTTCTGTCGGTTCTGTTGGCGGACGTCGCTCCTCGAGCCCGTCGTTGCTCTTCCTCCATAGCAATTTGCGCCTTCCCTGCATACCACAGTGCTCATGCCGATCCCTTTTCGCTGCATTGGCCTGCTCCCCAGTTGCTACTGTTGTTGTTCCAGTTGGGCCCCAGATGTTCTTCCCCTCTTCCGGTGAGCCGACAGATCAACGCCCTGCACAAGTCCGCCCAATAGACTGATTCATCACCTGCTTCCCCTGTCCTATTCTATCCGTACTATTTCTTAGCTTTTACTTTTCATCTGTCGTCTTAGCAGGATCCTGGAGGGAAGCCGTTTCTAGATCTGTTCGATGGAAACCGTACTGTCAGCACGCACGTGTCGCTTGCCTGTGACACAGCCACCAGCTAGTTAGGCAACGTGCTTGCCAACATCGTGTAAAGAAGCCTCGCGCCGCAGTCGATGTCGGCCGTCTCAACCGCTGCCTCTGCCAGCCGCGTGGCATGCACCGTCGGCCGCGGCGTTTCCGCCCCGCCCTCCCGATGCAGTTCGGCATGGCACATCGGGCAGGTGGTCCTGATCCGCAGCCTTGGCGCGATGCAGCCAGCGTGGTACCAGTGCGTGCACGGCAGCCGCACGACGGCATGCTCCGCCGCCACCTGTTCTGTGCACACCGCACCCAACGAGACGCCGGCCACCCCCCTCAGGGCGCCTCCACCGCTGCCGGCACCATCACGCGCCAGCCGCCGTCGTCGATGGGGAAGTGCTCTTCGTCGCGGCTGCCGTCGCCCAGGATGACCAGCGGGTGCACCACGAGTATGGTCGACAGCAGGAACCGCGCCACGATCCAGTCCATTTTTACATCCATTGGTTCTTAATTAGAATTGTAGTAGAAAAGATACAGATCAAAGATGCAAAATGATACGAACCGGTGCTGGTGGTTCTGACTTGTAAATAAAATCAGAGGTGGCGGGGATGGATGTGGTTGTGGATAGCGACGTTGTTGCAGTTGACGTGGGCTATCTGGAATGCGAGAGAGAGAGAGAGAGACTGGCCGGCACACGGGCGGGTGACGGGGAGGCCAAAGTGGCGTGTAGGAGCTGGATGCTACCGGGCGTCGAAGCCACGTATAGGCTGTCTGTGTGTTTTTTCAATTTGGACTAGGTTTGTAAACGTTGCTACGGGTCAAAACAAAATTATTCATGTGATAAAATTGGAATAAAAAACTTGGTAACATGGACAAACTTAGTTTGGACAAAAATTACCAAAAAACACGGAGTTACAACATGCACGAACCTAATTTAGACAAAAATAACTCGTGCCAAAAAAAACACGGGGTTGATAACGTGCACGAACCTAATTTAGACAAAATAACACCTGACACTGAGTCCTTGCTCTTGATTGAAAGGATATTGGCATGCACATATACGTCTGTCTATGCTAATTTCATACATTCAACTCATGCTAAATTAATAATTTCTTAACAAAAAATATTTTATACTTCCTAGCCATGGTTAAAAAAATCACGCAGTACACATACCATTGGAAAATATGTTTTTTGAGCAACATTGAGATTCACCAGCATCAGCATGGTTTCCATTGCAGGTGATACATTATGTTTAATAAGGTTACAGACTGAACACACCACTACAATCATAAATCTTTCCTCCGACAATGAGGACCAGGTTTCCGTTGTAGGTTGGGATCTCATGCTTAATATGAAGGCATTAACAAATGTTGGAACCTAGTGATCTCGACCAGGGCTCTTTCGCAGCGAACCGCTCCAATCCGCACAAAGATATAGAATGGATGCATATTAAAGAAAGATGCAGAGATAAAAACATTAGGTTACTGGCTAAATTAGGAACATAAGCACACAAACAAGAGTTACATTTTTCCAAATTCTTCATGGAATTAACTCTATGAGTATGTATACGCCAGTAGAAATGATGTAGTGAAGAGCAATACAGATTGTTTATTCCACCTTACCTCCTACAAAATCCTATGAATTCATTTGTCAGTTTCACCTTCGGTGGACCATGGTCAAATCAACCAGAAGAAATCAGTTAGCAGCAGGAAGGGCCTCCGATCTGCACGCACCCACAAAAATTGTAGGAGGTAAGATAAGATCAATCAAAATTTGTTTTGAATTAATCACCATGGTTAGGAGCAATTTTTTGGAATCTAAATTACTAAGAAGAGTCAGGTCTAAGGGGTTGTCCACATTTTTGGCTGTCTATTGCTTAGATTTCTGTGTTCAGGGAAAAATGTGGATTAAAATGTGACAGGCACAAAAGTGCAGTGGTGATGTCTTTAAAACACAGTTTAATAAATGTAAAATATTTATAACTATCAAAGCACCAAAGTTCAGGACACCATTTCTGACATACAAGATTGAGATGGCTTTACCTTGTTGTTGATCCTAGCACCTGATGGGGAGTGCCAAGTAACAACTTTCATTGACTGACAATGTAAAAAGCAGGAGTCCATGAACATACCAGTCCTTTTTGTTCTTGAATTCAGCTTTCCTAAAACCTGAAAATCCCATATCCTCAGTATAGTGGACTTTCACGATGCAGGCTTTGTAGGGAAACGGATCTGCTACACTAGCAAATAACTACCACATCACCCAGGAAAACTTGCGAGTAGAAAATTCACAGATCGTTACCAATAGACGCGTAGCACAGCGGAAGAAGAGTTGGAGCAGTCGGTCCAACATAGATGCGCGTCGGTGTAGAAAAAGTAGTCGATCACGATCGTCTCCTCCTCGTCCTCGTCCTCGTCCGGCAGCAGCTCCTCGCCTTCACAGCTGATCAGCGCAGCAACAACAGTAGCGCCTCCACGAAGTCCTCACGTACAGGGAAGGAACGCCGTGTGCTGGTGTGCTAGCACCATGTACCCGACCTAGGGTTTCAAGGGTGCAAGGAGGCGAGGGCGCGGCGGCTAGGGTTTATGGCGTGGTGGTTGCACCCATAGCCCCGCCCTTGTTTATATAGGCCGTGCTAATGGGCTTTTAGGTTAAAAGCGCATTAGGACTCTATCTCCTTATTGGATCAACACCCAGTGGGTCAATCCGTATTGTTCTATGATTGCCTCTTGGGCATATCACCAACAATCTCCCACTTGCACTAGAGACAATCATATATGCAAGCTTTTCAGTATTCCATCCCCTTAAGTGTGTGACCTGTTAGGTTCATGTGTAGACAGTTGTAAACAGAAACCATTTCTGAACCACAAATTAATAGAGGCACCTAGCAGAACATGTTAACTCTGAATACACATAAAGATCATATCGCCTGAACCTAGATATACTCATACACTCATCCTTTTGCCACACAATACCAGTAAAGCTCAAGGCAAGATGCGTGCCATCCTTGTGATAGCTCGACTATTTCACTCGATCAAATAGTGGATTCAATATGACTAACTCTTTAGTCATCTTTGATTCACTCTTTAATCATATTGGCATGGCCATGCACTTTCCAATCCATCTATCTTGGGGGGCGATATCTCTCTCGTTATTTGAGAGGGGCAAATTCCATCTTGATCCGCTCACATCTCATTCCATGTTTCATGAGACACCCGGAAACTGCTTTTATGACTACCCTGTTACGGTGTAGTGTTTGGCAGCCCCCAAAGCGCACCACTAGTGAGAAACAATGGCAATCTCAAGTCAAAGGATCTAGCAGGTATATCACTCGAGAGCACCTGATGGCACATAAAAATAACAATCCCAGCAGTGTCTCGTAGTGAGACATCATGTTCACTAACATGTGTCTACATTATTAATTTGATATCTCCATATCTATGATCTGTGAAACATGATCATCAATTAATCCATGTGTTAGTCTGTATATCGTTATTGTCCCACATAACAATCATAGACTAAGGATCATTTAGAATAATATCACAACAAACACACAGTTTCACAAGCAAGTCACATACTTGCTAATTAATGTGTACGATAATTATTCAAGGAACAAATACACTTTATTCAGTAATACATAAACATGACACAAGAGTCTCCCACATATACTAGTATCAATCCTCCAAGTATCTAATACCCATGGCTCTAGTGTGTGCCTCATGCTTTGGTTGTGGGAGACGCTTCGTCAACGGATTAGCAACATTTGAATCGGTGTGCACTTTTCAGATCTTCACATCACCTCTATCACTAATCTCACGGATGAGGTGAAAGCGCCGCAGTATGTGTTTAGACTTTTGATGCGATCTAGGCTCCTTTGCTTATGCAATGGCTCTACTATTATCACAACAGAGTTCCACTAGACTGGACGCACTAGGAACAATACCCAACTCAGAAACAAACTTTCTAATCCAAACAGTTTCTTTTGCTGCTTCAAAAGCCGCAATATACTCAGCCTCAGTCGTCGAATCAGCCACTGTCTCTTGCTGGGAACTCTTCCAGCTTAACGCCCCACCATTGAGGCAGAACACAAAACCAGATTGCAATCTGTAATCATCTTTATCGGTTTGGAAGCTAGCATCAGTGTAACCGTTTACAGTGATCTCTTCCTCACCTCCATATAGAAGAAACATACCCTCAGTCCTTCTAAAGTACTTCAGGATGTTCTTCACATTTGTCCAGTGAATCTCACCTGGATTTGATTGATACCTGCTCGTAACACTTAGAGCATAGGAGACATCTGGGCACGTGCAAAGCATGGCATACATGATGGATCCAACGGCCGAAGCATAAGGAATCACACTCATCCTCTCTTGCTCATCAGGTGTTGTTGTACACTGAGTCTTGCTAAGAGTAACACCATGTGACATTGGCAAGAAACCTTTCTTAGAATCCTGCATATTAAACTGTTTCAATATCTTGTCAATATACGTGTCTTGGCTTAATCCAATTAGCCTCTTTGACCTACCTCTATAGATCTTTATGCCCAAAATATAAGCCACCTCTCCTAAATCTTTCATCAAAAAACTCTTTCTTAATGAGGACTTAACAGCTTCAAGCATTGGAATATCATTTCCGATCAACAATATGTCATCCACATAGAGGAGTAGAAAAACAAGTGCGCTCCCACTGACCTTCTTGTATACACAAGGTTCTTCTTCATTCTTGATGAAGCCAAACCCTTTGACTACTTCATCAAAATGAAGATTCCAACTCCGAGATGTTTGCTTTAATCCATAGATGGACTTTTGAAGCTTATATATTTTCCTAGCATTATTTGGATTGACAAAACCTTCGATTTGTGTAATGTACACATCCTCACTTAGGTTTCCATTAAGGAAAGCCATCTTGACATCCATCCGCCAAATTTCATAGTCGAAATATGCAATAATTGCTAGGAGAATCCGAATAGACTTTAGCATTGCGATGGGCGAAAATGTCTCATCATAGTCAACACCTTGAATTTGTTTGAAACATTTCACCACCAATCGTGCTTTATGGACGTGAACATTTCCATCCATGTCTACCTTTTTCTTGAAAACCCACTTGCAATCAAAAGGTCTCACACCTTCAATCGGATCAACTAAGTTCCAAACTTGATTGTCATGCACGGATTCAATTTCGGATCTCATGGCTCCAAGTCATTTCTCAGAGTCAGGTCCCATCATTGCTTCCTTGTAGGTCATGGGCTCATCATTGTCCAACAACTATATGTCACGCTGCTCCGTGGTTAGGAGTGTCAACTTTTGCCTTACGCGATGTGCCCTCGTACACCTCCATGGGGGTAGCTCTTCAACAATGGGTTGTACACCATCTTGCACATCCTGTGTTAGTTCAATGGGTGCCAAAATATTTTCAGGTGTTTCTTGAACTTCTTCAAGTTGCACCTTGCTCCCACTAACTCCTTTTGAGAGAAACTTTTTCTCCAAGAAGACAACATTGCGAGCGACAAAAACTTTCCCTTTCGCTTTATTGTAAAAATAATATCCTTTGGTTTCCCTTGGATACCCCATAAAGAAACATTTGTCTGATTTTGGAGCGAGTTTGTCTGACACCAAACATTTGACATATGCCTCACATCCCCAAACTTTGAGGAAAGAAAGTCCGGTACGTTTCCCAGTCCATATCTCATATGGTGTCTTCTCAACAGACTTAGTTGGACCCCTATTCAGTGTAAACGCAGCAGTTTCAAGAGCATAACCCCAAAAAGATAATGGAAGATTAGCCTGGCTCATCATCGACCTAACCATGTCCAACATGGTTCGGTTCCTCCGCTCGGAGACCCCATTCCATTAAGGCGTTCCAGGCGGAGTCAACCGTGGAACAATTCCACATTGTTTGAGATGATCACCGAATTATTGGCTCAAATATTCACCTCCACGATCAGATCGCAGAAATTTAATTGTCTTGCCTAGTTGATTCTGCACTTCATTCTGAAATTCTTTGAACCTTTCAAATGATTCAGACTTATGCCTCATTAGGTAGATATACCCATATCTACTAAATTCATTAGTAAAAGTACTGAAGTCCTGAAAACCCCCTCTGGCTGTAGAACTCATTGGTCCACATACATCAGTATGTACAAGTCCCAATAACTCACTTGCCCTCTCATTCTGAGCAGTGAAAGGTGCTTTGGTCATCTTTCCAAGCAAACAAGACTCACATGTGTCAAATGATTCAAAATCAAATGAGTTTAACAAACCATCTTTATGGAGTTTTTCAATACGTTTCTCATTTATATGACCTAAGCGACAATGCCAAATAAAGGTAGGATTCAAATCATTCAGCAGAGCTCTTTGGGTATTAATGTTACAAATAGATTTATCCTCAAGGTCAAGAACATATAATCCATTCACCAATGGACATTGAGCATAGAAAATAACATTATAATAAATTGAACAACGCTTGTTCTTTATTACAATCTCATAACCATCAACTTCTTCCAATCATGTAGAAGAGATAATGTTCTTACTTAGAGAATGAATGCAATAACAATTATTTAATTCCAAAACTAATCCTAAGGGTAACGACAAGTGGTAAGTGCCGACAGCTTTGACCGCAACCTTTGCTCCATTGCCGATACAAGCATCCAACTCGCCTCTTGCAAACCTTCTAGCATTACTTAGTCCCTGCAATGATTTGCAAGTATGAATCATCGATCCGGTATCAAATACCTGTCGGAGTTCTAGTCCACCAGTCCACCCGGGGGTACCCAGATGGTTGATTTGTAGGCAATGGGCAATCGCAGGACTAGAGAGCTCAAGGTAACACAGGGACACAGGGATTATACAGGTTTGGGCTACCCGAAGGTATAATACCCTACGTCCTGTGCTCGGGGTCTTGAATTGCTCTGCTCGGCGAAGTTCCGGAGAACAACGGCGAGTTCGTGGTTACAATGGGCGAAAGGAATCGGATGGGATTGCCTGAGGATTGAATGACCTAAGGGGGTCGACCTAGGCCGCCTTATATAGCTGACGGCCTAGGGTTTATAAGTCAGTTATCTCTAATTCTATCCGGCCCTGACTAGGAAACTAATCTGAGTCGGTTGCCATGTAATCTCCGTGATTCCCGGGCAGGATCCGAGTACATCTCGCCTCATGCCTTGCGAGCCTTCTCCAATCTTGTCCATCAAGCCGGGGATCCTCATGGGCTGGCCTGGAGTCGGCCCACATCCTTGTCAGGCGTGGGACCAAGCCGACTAGCTACCCGATCGGTCGTGGGCCCAGGGGTACCCATATCCCACAAGTCCCCGAGCAACGTGCAGGCACGTGTCAGAGTGCTGATGAAGAAGCAAAGCCTCCACAGTCGGCTGAAGCATCTTGGTCGGCAGGCCGACACAAGGGTGGGCAGTGCTCAAGAAAGAAAACCGCAGGGCATCGGGGATGACCCTGGGCAGACCCGAGGTGAAGCCTCGAGTGGTGTAGCGCTGAGTCGTGGCTGAGTCGGGCGCCGAGGAGCTGCACCACTTGGGAAGAGTGACACATCCTGATGGGGCATATGGAGGGCGATGCAAGGAGCCCTCCATATGGAGTAGTCCCCGAGCATTAGGCCGACTAGAAAAGTTGGGCTAATGGTTAAGAAAGAAGAATCTCAAACCTTTGGGGCAGGCAGGCCGCCCAAAGGATAAGCTCGCCACATGTATCTGCATACATCATGACAAGAATAGTATCCACATGAATGCACAGGGCATACCCGTGGTTGGATGAAGCCAGAAACGATAAGGGCAGTCTGAGCGCCTCGAAGGAAGGAGCTGCTGCGTGGCACAGAGCTCATGCGCCGAACAATGCAACCGAGGTCACATGTGAACATCTAGCACGGGGCTAGAAATATGTGCCAAGGCTCGGAGCTATGCGCTCATCAAGAGATAGGCATAACAACCACAAATCTTGAATATGTTGGGGACTTGTTCCTGGGTTCATCCTCCGGGGAAGAGTCATGGAGACTTGATAGCTTGGTGCTCGAAGAGTGCTTGTGAAGATCTTCGGTGTTGAGCAATGTCTGGATGCTGTCCCCTTGACTCCCTGCATTGCCGTGTGACGAGGGCCATGTGGGGTGAAATGCTTTGTAGATCCAAGGGATACCCGAGGGCATTCGCTCTCATCCGTCAAGGGAAGTTCACCCGTCGCGGGTTGCCATGGTGCTACAAGAGAGCTTGCGACGAGCTCAAGTGGACCAAGCTGGCTGCGTACGCAACATTTGGCACAGCGGCGGGTGCCCCAAGCTGTCATCTTGACGGTTAAAGTGTTTGATCCTTCTAACCGGCCTATGACCGGCCCTCTTTGTAACTGTATAGTTTCTTGATAAAGCTTTCTTCATTTCTGTGCTATGAACGTAGTTTCTGTTTTCCCATGGCCCAGGGACCAACTTGGCATCGCAGGTTTGTTGGTTCGACAACGAGTCATGGGGACATCTTGGTCGTAGTCGAAGTGCCAAGTACTTTGGGCAAAGAGCCGTTGGCGCGCGGAGAGCCATTGCCCCGCAGTTAACGGGACTTCCGTGGATTCTGTCTGTCAATTACGGCGCCGTTAGGGTAATTCGGATCGGCGGAAGGGGATAAATCGAATTTGTTCACCGGCGGATTTACCATAGTCACTTTCCAAATCAACATCCCACACCCTCACCACCACTAAGCACCACCGCAAGAGCGATTCGCCCTCCGCCCACTCGCCGTTGCCGGAGTTCGAGCGCCGCCGCTGCCGCTACGCATCTGCATCGCGCTTAAGCGTCCTCGCGGAAATGGCAGACTCAAGGGAGGCGATGGAGACACCGGCATTGGGGGAGGAGGTTCCGCCGCCGACGGGCATGGCGGAGGCGGGCATTGCCACAGGGCATGGTGATGCTGACATGGGGAAGAAGGTAGCGCCCTCCGCAGGCCAGTCTGGGACCGCGGGTGACGCGCCGCCAGCAAGGGCGGTGATACTGATGCGCCGTCGTCCACCGCCGGGGCGGACGCCAAGGGGAAGGCAGTGGCCTCATCTGAAGAGTACCTGGAGTTGACCTCCGTGCCTGGGGGAGTGCCGCCCCAAGAACCGGCTTGGGGACAATCCTCCGTCACCGAAGAGAAGCTCCAGGATATGGTACGCCGGGGCGTGCTCGGGCCGCGGGAGATACTGCAGTGGCGGCCCACCGGTGATGATGCCTGGCCGTGGGAGCGCTCGGAGTCCGAGATGGCCGTCTTCGCGCCCTTCTTTGAGCGCGGGTTCAGATTGCCCACGGGGGACTTCTTCTAGGGTCTTCTGCATTTCTATGACGTGGAGATGAGTCACCTGAACCCCACCTCGATTCTTTCCATTTCTGTATTCATCCATCTCTGCGAAGCTTTTCTAGGGTTCTGCCACATTTTGGTTTGTGGCGGCGTCTTTATCGGATGAAGACGATTGGTGAGGGATCTGGCAAGGGTCCGGCCCGGATTACAGGGGGAGCCAGGTTTTCATTAAGGGTTGGCATGTCCAAGAGGTATTTCGTCTTGGACATGAACGATTCCAACAAGAACTGGTGGCAGGAGTAGTTTTATGTCGCGAACCATCCACTGCTCTGCCTACCCGGACCGGGCACCGGCCAAAGAAGAAGGATTGCTGGGAGTCACTCCCCGAAGGTGAGGAGTTGCAGGAGGCTGAGGAGCTGCTGCAGATGATTGCTGAGGTGAAGGAGAGGAAGCTGACCGCTGTGGCAGTGATGATCTCCTTCGTCCGGCGTCTGACGCAACCAATCAAGGACCGGGTACATCCTGGGTACGAGTTCTCGGGTGGCAAGGACCCAACCCGGGAACAGGCCTGGACGGTGTCTATTCCGAAAACTTGTGAGAGGATCTCCGGATTTATGCGCGGCAAGATCTTCAACGAAGGGATGCCTGTCCCGTTTTCTTTGCAGAATCCACCTCCACCGGTCAGTATCTTGTGTGCTTGTATGAATTGGACCTAACTGCTGAACTATTGATTTTCTGACATGTTGTTTTTTGGCTGGCTTGCAGGAGCGAGCAGTGAAGTATTATCGCCCGGCCCCACTGCCCGAGGGCGATGTCCAGATGGACAAGTTTATGACGATGGAAGAAGCATCCTGGGCTCTCAAGTCGTGGATGAGGGGCAAGCCGACTGGGAGGTGGCTGACTTCATCTCGGCTCCCCAGGAGGAGGTGGAGGATGACCCGGTGGCACTGGTGCTTGGTGTTGGCTTGGGCCGGCCAACGCATCAAGCCGTACGCAAGCTGACCCCGTCCCAGAAGGCGGCTCGAGGGGGGGTCCCCCAAGCCACCCCCGAAGGTGGGGTACGCTGCTTGGGCTGAGGCCAAGGAAAAGCGGAAGAGGAAGGCAACATCCCTGACAAGCAATGCAGGAGGTAGCGCCGACGGGTCTTCCTCAGCCCTGGATCCGAGCAGCCTACCCAGGAGGCTACGGGGGGCCAAGGGAACATCTTTGCCCAGCCGGAGCTGCGGCCGGACTCAGCCCTCCTGCCAAGCCAAACGCCCTCGCGGCTGTTGCAACGGGTGCAGTTCAAGCGTCCGCACAAGGGCGGGTAAGTTGCCTTGGTATTCCAGATATTTCCTTTAATATGCAGGGCTTGAGTTTTTGAAGTGTTGGATGCAGGCTCGGGAGTCACGTGGGTGCCGACGTCCTGCCACGCCCTGGGGCCGGTGGCAAGGCGCTGCCAAGTTAACCTGCCGCTACGGAGGTGGGGTCAGGGTCCAGCACTGCGTTGGTCCTGCCAGAACAGGTGCCGGTCGGCATGTCAGGGCCGCCGTGCCTGCCGAGTTCTCCACACATCATGGGGACGGGCGCCCCGGTGGACGATCGGCAGGCAGAGGTGTCAGAGGCGACCCTCGAGGATAAGGTCCCGGAGGGTCCTATGGGGGTCGAGGAGCCAGCTAGGAGCCCTCCTCCACTTGAAGATGACGATGACCGGCTCCTTGGGGAGGATCTAGATGCCGATGCTGGTGTCCACGTGCCTCCCCTGGTGGAAGCGATCGCGGCCGAGCACGGAGGCGGGCTTCAGGCGCTAGAGCAAACTCTGGAGCAGCGGATGGAACTTGACCTCGCGGACCAAGAGAGCGAGCTTCGGAAGCTGCGGAACGTGGCCGGCGTCTTGGATCACGTTGTTTAGGTATGTCTTCCTGGCACCTTGTTGTAGTTGTGGATCACGGATTGACCATGAGGCCAATATACTGTGTGGCAGGGTTTCACGGCACGGGCAGCAAGGTATCTTGACTTCAGGTGGCAAGCCCTGGAGGATCGCCAGACCTTGGCGCAGATCCACACGGAGAGAGTCCGTGAGGCTGAGGCCGCCAAGGAGTTCCTTATGAAGAAGGACCGGGAGCTTGCCGACGTCGTGAAGACCAACGAGGAGCTCATGAAGTTCTTGTGCTTCTCGTCTGTATGCATTTTGTCCAGGTGACCTGTGCTCATGGCGCTTTCCGTGCAGAGGCGAAGAAGAGGGAGGACGCCCTCCAGGGGAAGGTCGACAAGCTGGCCGGGGCCAAGAAAAATCTTGAGGACGAGCTGGTGTCGGATGTTTGGACCCGGCAGTCCACACAGGGTAGCCTACGTGGTTGATTTGTTGAGGGACAGATCGAGGATCAGAAGTCGATGGTAACACAAGACGCAAGGATTGAACAGGTTCGGGCCGTCGAGATGACGTAATACCCTACATCCTGTGTTGGGGATGATTGTATTGCTGTGTATGAAGTTCCTGAAGGATCTCCGTAGTTGGGTTCTGTCCTAGGTTGAATGATTGCGTGGGTTGTAATCGTGTTCTGGAGGGGGGTCTCAAGGCGCCTTATATAGTCCGGCTGCCTTGAGTTACAAGTCGGCTAGAGATCGTAACCTACCCGAAATACAAGGATTCGATCCTATAACGATTACAGATATCTTTCCCTATAATTCCAGCTAGTTTATCTTGATCTCCGAGCTTCTTGCGGGATACGCCGCCTTCTTCCTTGCCGCGCGCGCCGTCGCGCCCATCCGATTCGCCCGACTGGTGGGCCTCCCGAGTGGTGGGCCACCCGGTCTGTCAAACCGATCCAGTTGCACTCGGATTGGGCCGCCCCTTGCTGGTTGGGCCAATCCGCCTGCTGGGCACCCCTGGGGGTCTACCCCCGACAAGCCCCCGAGTAGTACGTGGTTGAGAGACAAGTCGGCGAGGTCGTGCTGTCTGATGAACGTCGAGCCTGCTGCAGTTGGAAGCGAAACCGCGTGATACTGGAGAGAAAAGAGCCGTTTCCCAACGGATGCGCCGCGAGGTGCGTCCGTTGGCCGTAGCCCCCGAGCCTTGAAGCGATTCCGAAGGAATCGGTCCAAGGGTTAGTAGCCTTCTTCTGAGGTCGTCAGACAATCAACGGATGCACCGCGAGGTGCGTCCGTTGGCCGTAGCCCCCGAGCCTTGAAGCGATTCCGTAGGAATCGGTCCAAGGGTTAGTCAAGGAGCATCTGGCTAAATCATCCGACGTTAATTTCGGCGTCCAGCCCCCGAGCGTGAGGGCCAGGTCGAGCTGTCCGAGGCACGCCGAATAGTCGCCCAGCGCCCAGCCCCCGAGCGTGAGGGCCGAGCACGCCGAGTGGTCGTCCTGGCGCCAGCCCCCGAGCGTGAGGGCCGAGCACGCCGAGTGGTCGTCCCGGCGCCAGCCCCCGAGCGTGAGGGCCGAGCACGCCGAGTAGTCGTCCCGGCGCCAGCCCCCGAGCGTGAGGGCCGGAGCACGCCGAGTGGTCGTCCCGGCGCCAGCCCCCGAGCGTGAGGGCCGAGCACGCCGAGTGGTCGTCCCGGCGCCAGCCCCCGAGCGTGAGGGCTGAGCACGCCGAGTGGTCGTCCCGGCGCCAGCCCCCGAGCGTGAGGGCTGAGCACGCCGAGTGGTCGTCCCGGCGCCAGCCCCCGAGCGTGAGGGCTGAGCACGCCGAGTGGTCGTCCCGGCGCCCAGCCCCCGAGCGCGAGGGCCGAGTCGAGCCGTCCGAGGCACGCCGAGTAGTCTTCGTCTTCCTCGTCATGCGGTAGCGCCAGCCCAGTACTCAAAAGCACTCAGCTAGCGACCGTCGTGGAGTGTAGCGCCAGCCCGAGTGCTACAAAGCACTCGGCTAGCGACCGTCGTGGAGTGTAGTACCAGCCCGAGTGCTACAAAGCACTCGACCGTCGTGGAGTGTAGTACCAGCCCAAGTACTGATCGGCGCGAGTACTCAGCTGGCGGCGATGCCGGAGTGGTCCAGCCCCCGAGCGTAACAGGCAAGCTCGGGATCCAAACATGTGCCCTGCAATGAAGATATGAAGGATAGGTAGTATATGGTGTAGCAAACACTAATTCTAGAGAAAAACATTGGGCGCTGTATGTAATAGAATTTCTACTTCCAACTCTTTAAGTCTATTAATTTCCTCGGGTAGTTATCTTGTTACGTTTATGCACCTGATCCCCGATAGCCGTAGTCCATAGCGCAGGGAGCTGGGCCGCATGCACGCGTAGGAGCGTAGGCGTACGGAAGAGTCGAGGTTTCACGGATTAAGGCGTGTGCTTCCCAAGTACTTTAGCGACTTGTACAAGAGTGGAAAAAGAAATAAACGATGGAGAAAAATGCAATATCGTCCGTTGGGTGTAGCCCGACTGCTCGTGTAGCGCTCGGGCTGTATAAGCAGTCGGGAACAAACCAAGGGTAGTCGGCGATGATCATGGAGACTTGTATATGGAGATACGCGGTGACCGAAAAATATTATGAAAGTATTAAAGTATGACTTAGCTTGATTCGTGGTCGAGGCAAAAAATCGGCATGCTATCCTTGCTTGTAGTTGCGGCCGAGTAGTTCGGAGTTCTGGATCGGCGTGTTGGCAAGTGGCGTAGCGGAGTAAGCGATTGTAGTCGGCGAATTGGCGCGGCCGTGATACGCCTCTGGCTGGTATGTCGGAGTCGAGTAGCCGAGGCCCTCGTCGGCACATCGGCGAGCGGTTCAGTGAAGTCGTCGTATCGGCGAATCGCGTGGCGTGATGGAGTATGTTCTCGTTGTGTAACTCAGTCATGGTCGAACTGATCGTCAGATTCCGTCGAGCGCGGTGGAAGTTGTAGTCGGCGTGCAGATCGGCAGCGTGCACATGGGTACACGGCAATGATGACAACTTGCGATAGTCGGCGATGACGTTTTGGCCGGCTTCCATCTATGCACCAATGCGTAGCAGCATGTATGCATCCCACAATCCGAGACTTTCCAAGGGACGTGACTCCAATCCATGCATGCAACAAGTTGAAGCACATGTTAGTAGATGAAAATACCGGAGCATGGAAACAATCGTAGGCTGATTTGATGGGAAAAAAGAATTGGAAATAGAAAAAGGAAAGAATATATATCCGATCGTGAGTAGCATCAGAGTTAGCTTATTTTGCAGGTTCCAACTTCCAATACGTGTCCGCCTCCAATCTGCCTGCACTGATTGGCCTACGAGACCTTGCCATCATCGCACGGCGCTTGACGTTGCTCGAGGTCGGCGAGTCCACGTGGACGTGGATTGCCGCGGAACGGCAGGAATCACACGCATTGCTTCTGCTCCGATTCAGGATTGCTTAGCCGCCGTCGTGCAGCTGGGCGCGCGCGCTTGGTGCGCATACCGCCGCCGTAGATGAGTCAGAGCTAGGTTTCGATAGTCTGCCATCGAGCTTGCAGATTGATCTCGTCGATCAACCCTTACCTGGCGCGCCAACTGTCGGATGTTTGGACCCGGCAGTCCACATAGGGTAGCCTACGTGGTTGATTTGTTGAGGGACAGATCGAGGATCAGAAGTCGATGGTAACACAAGACGCAAGGATTGAACAGGTTCGGGCCGTCGAGATGACGTAATACCCTACGTCCTGTGTTGGGGATGATTGTATTGCTGTGTATGAAGTTCCTTGAAGGATCTCCGTAGTTGGGTTCTGTCCTAGGTTGGATGATTGCTCGTAATGTCGTGTTTTGGAGGAGGGTCTTAAGGCGCCTTATATAGTCCGGCTGCCTTGAGTTACAAGTCGGCTAGAGATCTTAACCTACCCGAAATACAAGGATTCGATCCTATAACGATTACAGATATCTTTCCCTATAATTCCGGCTAGTTTATCTTGATCTCCGAGCTTCTTGCGGGATACGCCGCCTTCTTCCTTGCCGCGCGCGCCGTCGCGCCCATCCGGTTCGCCCGACTGGTGGGCCTCCCGAGTGGTGGGCCACCCAGTCTGTCAAACCGATCCAGTTGCACTCGGATTGGGCCGCCCCTTGCTGGTTGGGCCAATCCGCCTGCTGGGCACCCCTGGGGGTCTACCCCCGACAGCTGGCCGGGGCCAAGCGGAAGCTTGAGGAGGAGGTGCGAATGCTTAAAGCAGCCAACCTTCGCCTGGCTGCCGAGTCTGAGCAACTGGCGGAGGCCAATCAGGCCTTGAAGGATTCGCATGACCAGGCCATGCATGGTGAGTATCTCCTGGTGAGTCTTCTGGAGCTTGAATAAGTCGGAATGCTTATGTGGGTTCCATTGCAGGGCTTCGGACGGAGTTGCTGGAGCTAAAACAGGCGGCCGAGTTCAATGCCAACTTGTTGGTGCTTGCCAAGTCGGGTCCGGCGACGTTGTCGTTGGTGCAACGGCTTAGGGCCGATCCTAACCGCGCTGCCCAGTTGATGCAGGAAACTGCAATTGGCTTCGGGAGCCAGATACTGGCGCTGTTCCGAATACACTTCCCGACGCAGGAGCTTGCTCCGATCGCCGATGGCCTTTCGGAAGGTGTCACCGACGACCAGTTCGACGAGCTGGTGGATGAATGTGCCCCTTTGGCAGAGGCTGTAGCGAGAGAGCTTGGCTTGTAAAAACAACTGTAGATGTAAACTGTGTGGTATACATATGTATATAAAGTTCTGAGTTCAATTGAAGCATTGATGTGCGTTGGTATTTGGTTGGGCCCTTTTCCTTGCCGACTAGGACCTTGCGTCACCCGACTGGCCACTGCCTTGTGCCGTTTAAACGCCCTTTTTGACCCGCTGACCACTGCTCACGGAGAGGACAGCTTACCTGCTACACTGTTCAGCGGAGAGGCTTAGGTGTAGGGGGCGTGCGGGTTGAGCACGGAGCTCAGGGTTTCACAGTTGGGAACTCGGACCGGCCGAGTTAGCTCGGTTGTCGTTGGGGGAATATAGGGTTGGGCAAGGACTCGGAAGTCGGAGTAAGCGGATACTCCCCCATTATCGTGATGAAGAAAACGCTGTCTGGGTCAGACCCAATCCCCGAGCATCAGCATGGATGTCGGGTAAGGAATCAATAACAAGCCCTATAGCAGGGCAAAGGCACTTTCATTAATATGAGACAAGGGATACATAGCTTTTTTCAATTTCTATGGGTAGAACTTGATGAGGTGCTCGATGTTCCACACATTCGGGACGGGGTCGCCATTAGCCCACTGGAGGCTGTAGGTTCCTGGTGAGATGACTTCCTTGACGATGAAGGGACCCTCCCATGGGGCCGACAGCTTGTGCTTGTCCTTGGTGGACATGACTCGGCGCAGGGCCCAGTCGCCGACGTTGAGGGAGTGCTCGCGGACATTCTTGTCGTGGTAGCGCCGTACCTACTGCTCGTGTCTGGCATGCCAGACCAGCGCAGCAAGTCGGTGTTCTTCTAGAAAATCGATGTCGACCTGGTGGCCGATCTTTGCTTCACCTTCCTGGTAATGCTGGATGCGTGAGGCACCATGGGCGATGTCGGCTGGGAGAACGGCTTCGGAGCCGTATACCAGGAAGAAGGGAGTGTATCCTGTTGCTCTGCTCTTCTGCGTTCGCAGGCCCCATATGACATGGGGTACTTCTTTGGCCCACCGGCCGGTGTGCTTGTTGCGTTCGTCGTACATGGCTTTCTTGAGCGAGTCCTGGACCATGCCATTAGCTCGCTCAACCTGGCCATTGCACCTGGGGTGCGCTGTGGAGGAGTAGTAAACGTCGATGCAGTTGTCCTGGCAGAAATCCCAGAACTCGTGGCCTGTGAACTCGGATCCGAGGTCGGTCACGATGCGGTTTGGGACGCCAAACCAATAGGTGAGCTCTTGGATGAATTTGGCAGTTGTGGCCGACTTGGTGTTAGTCACAACCTTGTACTCGATCCACTTGGTGAACTTGTTGACCGCCACCAAGAGGTGCTTGAATCCGCCCAGAGTGGTTTTGAAGGGCCCGATGTTGTCGAGTCCCCATATGGCAAATGGCCAAGATGGGGGGATGGTCCGTAGCGCCTGAGCCGGCAGGTGCTTTTGCTTCTAGAAGAACTGGCAGCCGGTGCAGCAGCGCACCAACTCTCTTGCGTCGGACAGAGCTATTGGCCAGTAGAACCATGCCCTATAGGCTTTGCCGACTAGGGTGCCGGCTACCACGTGGTTGCTGCAAGTGCCCGAGTGGATATCTCGCAAGAGGCTGATGCCTTCGTCACGGAGGACACACTTCATGAGTATGCCTGTGGAGGTGGCCTTTCTGTACAGGGCATCGCCGATAATGACGTAATTTTTCGCTCGCCGAGTCAGCTTCTCAATTTCTTCCTTCGTACCTGGTGACCAGTTCTCTGTGAGGAAAGCGATGAAGGGGGCGCGCCAGTCTGCTTCCACCACGAGAACTTCACCGGTTGGCGGGCCACCAGGGGGTGGCTCCGTGTTGGGCACAGGGCGGTCGTCCTCAAGCATCTTGATGGATGGGGTGCGCAGGTCTTGGACAAAGACGCCGACTGGCACCTGGGTTCTGGTGGATCCCAGCTTGGATAGGACGTCGGCGGTGACGTTGTCCTCTCAGAGGACATGGTGGAGCTCGAGGCCGTAGAAGTGGGCCTCGAGTTTGCGTACCTCGGCGCAGTATGTGCTCATGGTTTCCTTTGTCGTGTCCCAATTCTTGTTGACTTGTTCGACGACTAGCTTGGAGTCACCATAGCACATTAGCCGCTTGATGCCAAGCGACACCGCGATCCGGAGATCGTGGATGAGGGCTTCGTACTCGGCCCCATTGTTGGTGGCCTGGTAGTGTATCTGAAGAATGTATTTGAGTTGCTGCCCCTCCGGGGAGATGAACAGCACTCCTGCGCCGGCTTCCTCAAGGTTGAGGGTGCCATCGAAGTACATCTTCCAGTGTTCCGGCCATTCCGCGGGGGTCAGCGTCTGGATCTCCGTCCACTCAGCCACAAAGTCGGCCAGTATCTGGGACTTGATGGCCTCCCATGGCTTGATGTTGATGGTGTGCTCGCTGAGTTCAACGGACCAATTGACTATGCGGCCGTTCGCATCCCTGTTGTGGAGGATGGCTCCGAGGGGGAAGTTCGAGATGACTCGAATGACGTGGGCCTGGAAATAGTGGCGTAGCTTCCTGGCGGTTATCAGGAGTGCGTAGAATAGCTTCTGAGGGTGGGGGTACCGGACCTTGGACTCACTGAGTACCTCGCTGATGAAGTATACAGGGCGCTGGACCTTGTATGGGTGGCCTTCTTCTGGTCGCTCGGCGACCAGGGCCGTGCTGACCACGTGAGTGGTAGCCGAGATGTATAGCAAGAGCTCTTCCCCGGGGGTCAGACCCGTAAGTACCGAGGGGGTGACTATGAATTCCTTGAGGTCAGCCAGGGCCTTGCTTGCCTCAGGGGTCCATTTGAACTTATCTGCCTTCTTGAGGATCTTGAAGAATGGAAATCCCTTCTCGCCTAGCTTACTGATGAACCGGCTCAGGGCCGCCATCATTCCAGTGAGCTTCATGATGTCTTTCTTGCACATTGGTTCCTTGAGGTTGCGTAGGCATCCAGCTTGATTGGGTTCGCCTCGATGCCACGCTGGCTGACCAGGAAGCCCAGGAGCTTCCCTGACGGCACCCTGAATATGCACTTTGTGGGGTTAAGCTTCCATCTGAAGCGGTGCAAGTTATTAAAGGTTTCCTGGAGGTCGGCGATCAGGGAGTCAGTGTCGTATGTCTTGACGATGACATCATCCACGTAAGCCTCCACGTTGCGGCCGATTTGGCTTTGCAGGCAACCTTGGATGGCCTTCTGGTACGTGGCACCGACATTCTTCAACCCGAACGTCATTGTTTTGTAGCAGTAGATGCCATGCGGGGTGATAAACGCCGTCTTGTCCTGGTCGAACACCTTCGGGACTATCTGGTGGTAACCCGAGTAGCAGTCGAGAAAGCACAGGAGCACACAGCCGGACATAGAGTCGACGACTTGATCAATTCGCGGAAGAGGGAAGGGGTCTTTAGGGCAGTAGCGATTGAGATCCATGTAGTCAATGCACATTCTCCATTCACCGGATTGCTTCTTTACAAGTACAGGATTTGCAAGCCACTCGGGGTGTTTGCATTCTCTAATGAAACCGGCAGCTAGGAGCTTATTCAGTTCTACCCTAATGGCCTCCTTACGACCTTGGGCGAATCAGCGCAGCTTCTGTTTGGCAGGCTTCGCAGTCTTGCTCAAGTCCAAGGAGTGCTCAGCCTTCTCCCTCGGAACACCCGGCATGTCTGATGGCTTCCATGCGAAGATGTCCCAGTTGTCCCGAAGGAAGGAGGTGAGCGCGTCTTCCTATTTAGGAGTGAGCCTTGGCCCTATGAGGGCCGTCTTGGAGGGGTCGTCGAGTCCCAAGCTGATCGCTTTGGGGGCGTCTGCAGGTGCCAGCGCCGTGGGATGCTGCTTCTGCTCTAGGAGGACAGGCTCACCGGCTGCCGCCTTGGGGGCTTCTTCCACCAGTAAGGTGGCATTGCCGAGTTACTGGGACAACTCGGCTATCTTGATAGCCTCCCCGTCGCACTCGAAAGAGGTCTTGATGTCTCCACGGATGGAGAGGACGCAATTAGGCGCCGGCATCTTCAGAACCAGGTAAGTGTGGTTAGGAATAGCCATGAATCGGGCCAGCATGGGCCTGCCAAAGATGGCGTGGTAGGAGCTCTTGAAGTCGGCTACCTCAAAGTATAGGAACTCCGTGCGGTAGTTGTCGGCTGTGCTGAACATGACTGGTAAGGCGACTCTTCCTATAAGGTAGGAAGCTTTTCCTGGCACAACGCCAAAGAACGGATCTTCGGCGCTCAGGAGCCTGCTGTAGTCGAACCCATGCTGTTGAGGGTGCTGGTGAAGATGATGTTCAGGGCGCTCCTGCCGTGGATCAGGACCTTGGAGAGGAGGACCCTTTCAACGACCGGGGCAACGACGAGTGGATAGGACCCTGGCTCAGGAAGGTATACCCAGTGGTCGGCGCGACTGAAGGTAACGGGCGTCTTCGACCACTGGAGGTATTCCACAGGCTTGGTGGAGACCATCTTTACTTCGCACGTGTGGAGCTTGCCCTTGCGCCAATCAGAGAAGGCGTCGGGCCCCCCGATGATGACGTTGACCTGTCGGTCAGCGTGCTGGACGTCGCCATTGGCCCGCCTGGGGGCTTCTGGCGGTGGTGGTAGGCGGCGTTCGTCGTCTTGGCGACGTTGATCGTCCCTGCGAGCCAGAGCATCGCGGTCGCGCTTGCCGCGTCGGTAGTCATCGCAGCGGTCGTGGTCTTCTCTGCGACGGTAGTCGTCTCGCCTGTCGCCGTTGTAGCCGTCACGGCGGTAGTTGTTGTAGCGGCCGCTGTTGTTGTTGTAGCGCTGCTTCTTGGTCGGCGGCAGGGCGCCGAGTTATTTGAGAAACGCATGACAATCACGGAGATTGTGCTTTCTGTCCTTGTGGAAGGGGCACTGGTCATTCAGTGTGTAGTGGAACTCTTCGGCAAGGAACCTGGGTTCCTGCCGGCCTTCTTCTTCTGCTAGGGCTACAAAGGGCCCGGGACCCGCCTTGCTCCCGTGTAGCGGCTCGTGGCGCTTCGAGCTTTCAACCCGGTCATCGTCTTCCGGGCGCTACCTCCATCCGGTCGGAGACCGTGACTAGGTTGGTTTTGAAGAGCGTGCGGAACAGCTGGTTGTCAATAAGACCACGCCGAAACGCGTCAATGACATCCCGGTCCTCGACATCGGCGATCTTGTTCCGGTTGTCAAAGAAATGGTCAGAGTAGTCTCGAAGACTCTCGCCCTTCTTCTGCTTGATGTTGTCCAGATCAAATCTGGTGCCTGGCCGAGTGTAGCTCGCCTAGTAGTTCTTGGTGAAGGCGTGGCAGAGGTCTGCCCAGCTGTCGATGGTGTTCTGGGGGACACCCTCAAGCCATAGGAGCGCTTCCTTGCCTAGCATCACAGGGAAGTAGGCGGCGGCTTGGTCATTGGTCCCATGGACGGCTTTGACTACAGTGTGGTATGTCTTGAGCCAGAGCTTGGGGTCGGAGCGACCGTCAAACTTTTCCACGAGGGCTGGCTTGAAGGACTCGGGCCAACGGATGGCGCGGAGTCGGGCGGAGAAGGCGGCGAAGCCATCGAAGTCCTCCTCATCGTCGTTGCAGTGGTCGCAGTGAGGAGGTCGAATTTGGTCGGCGCGGGGCCGAGCATCATCACGCGCATAGCGGCGGTCATCCCGCGGGGGGCCATACCATGCGTTGTACTGCTCACGTTCCATGAGCTCATGAACGACACGGCGCTCGTTTTCTCTACTGAGGCATCACCTGCCTCGCCGACCGGCTGGCGGTCGGGTTGGCCATAGTCCTGGTCATACCGCTCGCGACGCTCGAGCTCGGTCGCGTCGCGTTCTCGGTGACGAGCGTCGAGGTCGGCGTGGATGTCACGGGCGTGGTCCTTCAGGCGATCGCGGAGATCGTCAGGAGGGTGGTGCCGTAGGCGCCTGTCACGCCGGTCTTGGTAGCAATCACGGCAAAGATCCGCATTGCACGGGTTATGCTGTTCTTCTTCTTTGTCTTCATGGTGGTTCTGGGCCACCTCTTCCTCCACGACGGGTAGAGGAGGGTTCCGTCGGCGTCGCTGGTCCTGATCCGATCTGCTATGAGCAGAGCGGTGGCCTAAAGAACGATGGCCAGAAGAGCGGGCCAAGTTAGATTGCTCAGATCGGGATCTGGCGTGATACGATCTCGCAATTTGCTCCTGG
Source organism: Alloteropsis semialata (assembly GCA_004135705.1). Lineage (NCBI taxonomy): Eukaryota > Viridiplantae > Streptophyta > Magnoliopsida > Poales > Poaceae > Alloteropsis > Alloteropsis semialata. Next base: position 50,983,589 of record CM014271.1, read on the forward strand.
GCGGCTTCGAGCTGAGCTCGGGCACACTGCACCTCAGGAGTGTCGGGCATATGCCCTAGCTCGGCGAACGCGGCGGCGACGTTGGCCTAGGGCGTGCGGAACGGCACCCGGGCGAAAGCTCCGTTGAGGTTCTGGGGTGGACCCCGTGAGGGCCTCGAGGCGGAGGTCGTTGTCTTTGTGGAGCCCCAGGGGGGATCTCTCCGGCATCAGCAGCTGCGGCGGCCGCAGGGTTTTCGGTGGGTGCGGCTGCAGGGTTTCCGGCCGCTGCCTAGGGCAGGGCGGCTTCTTCCGTGCGGCGTCGGGCTCGGCTAGCGTTTTGCTCTAGTCGGCAATCCCTGGCCAAGTCAGTTTCTCCGTCTTGAGTTGCGGAATCCTCAGAGACGAAGACTTCATGTCCCGGAGGCATGGCGTAGCTTGAATCATTGCCCGTGTCGGCCGGAGCCGGCAAGAGCACGCTTGCGGCGACCTAGAACTCCCCGCAGTCCGGAGACTAGGTGGGCTTGGGTGGGATCTCAGATTGGATCTGAGACATATCTTCTCGGAGTCGAGCCGAGTAGATTGATGAGGCATTGCGGAACCCTAGTGGGAGCGACTTGCGGGGTCGGCGCAGGGCCTCCTCCGACATAGCGATGCACTCAGCGATGGTGTCCTGGACACGATCCAACCCGGCGAGGAGCTCGGCCGGGGGTGGGATTCTATGGCGAGCGCCCAGGCCTGTAGCCTGGTCATTGATGGAGATCGCATCGAGCCGCTGCTGGAGCGGGGCGATGGTCGAGGAGGAGATTGGGGACGAGGTCAGCGCGGAGCTGGTTGGCGTGGGGGCGTCGGGCGTCGTGGAGGAATCGGTGGCGGCGGAGTGGATCTCAGCGAAAAAGCTGATGCCTTCAAGATGCGTAGCGCAGTCCTTGACGTAGTTGGGGAAGATGACGAAGCGACAATCAGCCATCGAGCTAGCCGTATTGCCCCGTGATTTCCCCTACCTAGCGCGCCAACTGTCGGAGTTCTAGTCCGGCAGTCCACCCGAGGGTACCCAGATGGTTGATTTGTAGGCAAAGGGCAATCGCAGGACTAGGGAGCTCAAGGTAACATAGGGACACAGGGATTATACAGGTTTGGGCTACCCGGAGGTATAATACCCTACGTCCTGTGCTCGGGGGTCTTGAATTGCTCTGCTCGGTGAAGTTCCGGAGACCAACGACGAGTTCGTGGTTACAATGGGTGAAAGGAATCGGATGGGATTGCCTGAGGATTGAATGACCTAAGGGGGTCGACCTAGGCCACCTTATATAGGCTGGCAGCCTAGGGTTTACAAGTCGGTTATCTCTAATTCTATCCGGCCCTGACTAGGAAACTAATCTGAGTCGGTTGCCATGTAATCTCCGTGATACCTGGGCAGGATCCGAGTACATCTCGCCTCATGCCTTGCGAGCCAAGTCTTCTCCAATCTTGTCCATCAATCCGGGGATCCTCATGGGCCGGCCTGGAGTCGGCCCACATCCTTGTCAGGCGTGGGACCAAGCCGACTGGCTACCTGGTCGGTAGTGGGCCCGGAGGTACCCATATCCCACAATACCAAAGATTCACTAGAAGATGTAGCAATATAGATTTCTAAAACATTTATACCTGAAGGGGAAGTCTCACTTCCTTTCTTCTTCTTTTTCTCCAAGTACTTCTTGTAGTTCCTCGACCAATGTCCCTTGAGATGACAGTGGAAGTACTCATCCTCAGGAGTTGGGCCAGCTGGCCTTTGGCTTAGTCTTAGAGCTCGGGGGCTCATCGGGAAGGACCTTTCCCTTGCCTTTGCCCTTGGAAGGCGTCCAATGCTTCCTCTTTTTTCCTTCCTTCTAGATCATCATCACATGATGTGGGTTTTTCTTTATGCTTTCCTCAACTGTCTTCAGCATGCCATGCAACTCAGCCAACATTTTCTCCATGCCATTCATCTGGTAGTTCAAGACGAACGGTTTATAGCTTGCCAAGAGTGACTAGAGAATGACGTCTACAGTCAGGTCATTGATGAGTTTAGAACCAAGTTTGTCCAAAGTCTCAATGTAACCAATCATTTTGATCACATGAGGACTCAACGGGCTACCTTCTGCTAGCTTGCTCGTAAACAAGGACTTTGAGACGTTATATCTCTCAGTCCTAGATTGGTTCTTAAACATCCCACGTAATCCCTTAATCATAGTGTGAGCATCCACATGCTCATACTGTCTCCGTAGAACTGAGGACATGGTGATGAGCATGAGACAGCTAACATTAAGGGAATCATCACACTGCTTCTCATAAGCTCTACGGTCTGCAGCACTTGCATTGGCGAGGGGATCATCTGGGTATGGTTGCTTAAGAACTGTTGGTGTATGAAATCACCGATGAGTGAATTTAGTGGATTGCGTGTTAGGCTCAGATGGTTCGCGAGAGGACAAGGGGGTTATACTGGTTCAGGCACGAATGCCCTACGTCCAGTTCGAGGCTTCTCGTGTTACTCACGCTGCTCGTAGTAGGGGTTACAATCTGTCGAGAGAGGGAACGAGCTCCCATGTCTCTGTGAGTGTGTGCGTGTATGTGTGTGGGATATGGGTACCCCTGGGCCCACTACCGACCGGATAGCCAGTCGGCCTGGTCCCACGTCTGACAAGGATGTGGGCCGACCCCAGGCCGGCCCACGAGGATCCCCGGCTTGATGGACACCAAATATAATATGATGAATGACATTCCAATATTTATCCCTGGCCTGTTCTTTGTTCCCACTCTTGGGCTTGAAAGTCAATCTAAGAATTCTGTTGATCACAGCTGGATGATGTCTAAGCCCCTTTGTCTCACCATAAGAGCAAGCAATATGTGTCCTAGGACGCTCATAAAACAGATTTCTATCATCATCATCATACGCATCTTCTGTCAAAACATTTATACTGTCTGCAGCAGTGAGTGAATTATAGTCTAGCTGAATCAAAGTGGCAAATTCTTCAAAAGTTGCAATGTATCTACGCTGACCAGTCATCCACAAAATTGTTTTATCATCCATATCCATCTCATAAGTAGCATAAAATTGTCTAATTATAGTGTCATTCCAATTGCACTTATATGTTGAAGAAAATCAATGGGCCCCACAGCAGCAAACATAGGGATTAACTCACACATGGTAGGTTGATCTTGTATAAAAGCTAGATTGATGGTTTTGTGATCATATACCTTTTTAGAGATCAAATGACCAAAGAATGCATCTTGCTGAACTTGAGTGTGAAAATAGAGCACATTGGTATCTCTGTCAAGTGCATATTGATTTGGGCTTTTTTTAGTGGAATAGGTGTGAGTGTTCCACTTCTTGACTGATGGTGGATATGATTTCACATCAATTTCCTCATCATCACCTCCCTGAACTTGTTCTTCATCCATATCTGTCCCAGCCACAGAAGATTCCACTTCCAAATCAATTTGGTCGGGCACATAGTCATCATCATCATGTCTTGCCCTCTTGGAAGAAGACCCAATCTTCTTCTGGCCAGATGTCACCTTTTTTGCAAAACCTCGGAGACTACAGATAGAGAATCAACAATATATGAGCAGTTGAGACAATTATAAGCCATATGACATATTAATTACATAAGAAATTCCATGTACAATAACAATTTCATATGAATTCATATCCCTAAGAACCATTAACATTCATTGCTGAAAATGTGCCATATATCATCAGCCATGTATATAAGCAAAATCATTTTTCAATTCATGAAACAACAAACCCTCCTGCAGCTGGCAGTGACCAACGGACCATCCGCCCAAGGGGCGCGGACTGTCCGCCATGCCAGCCATGAACTGCAACAGCACAATGGCAAATCCAAATCCATATTCTTCATATTCCAACCAAGGAATCTCAACCAAACTTTAACCACAGGTACTCCATAATGTCCCAAACACACTCCACCAACCAAAAACTTGAATCCATAGCCCAAAACTAGATCAAGAGATGAAACCCTAGGCACCTTCATATGCAAAATCCATGAGATTAAGAAGGGGATTCAATGAAATACCGGGAGGACATAGTGGAGAATCACGCGGAGTGTCCAAGGATGGGCTCGGACGGTCGGGGGAACACGCCAAAGCTCCCCCTCAAGAGGAGGTCTCTTTCAAGGTTTGGAGGAAGAAAGAGAGGTTTTGGGAGAGAGTATGCTCGGGTTGGGAGAAGAAAGGAAGACCCCAACAGATAAGGCTCACGACCTGGGTCCACACCGGCCGCACAGGCGCGAACTGTCCGCCAAGGGAACACGGACGGTCAGTCATTGAGAAAACGGCCGGACCCAATTCAAGGAACTGCCCTGTTTGATTCTGTCCAAGACGCGCAAACGGTTCGCCTCCAGGTCGCGGACGATCCGCCTTTATGAAGTTTGCAACCCGCCGAAAACTATTTGTTCCTGTTCTCTTGCCCCATTCAACCGCGGACGGTCTGCCAACTGGGCGCGGACGGTCTGCCTCACAAACTTTTTCTCCAGCCATATTTTCACAGAATCTGTCCAGTTCAATCCAATATTCACAATTATAACTACGGATAGTCCACCTTTAGCTTCCAAAACTGAACCAAAAATCATTTCATTGAGATGATTTTGAGATTCCAATTGGGATCGTTGCTCATGCAAAAGTGGGATGAATATACTATAATTATGTGAACATGCATGAACATGATATAAATTCATAAGAGCAAGAGTTGTGTATTAAAAGCCATAACAATGATAAACTAAGAAATCATATGAAAATGCATCAAAAATACTAGTAAGCCATGCTCATGAATGGACAAACAAGACATGCACTAAACTTCAAGCCACATTTGGGAAGTCAATAACATCGAGCTCATTTCTCAACTTGCAAAACCTATTCTCATCCAAAGGCTTGGTGAATATATCTGCCAATTGATCAATAGTCCCAATTCCATCAATCTTGATATCCCCCTTGTTCACATGATCTCTAAGAAAATAATGACGAATATCAATATGCTTGGTTCTTGAATGTTGAACCGAATTAGAGGCAATCTTCATGGAACATTCATTATCATAAAAGAGAAGCACTTCACCAAAATTCACACCATAATCTCGAAGTGTTTGCTTTATCCATAGCAATTGAGCACAAGAACTTCCAGCTGAAATATATTCCGCCTTGGCGGTAGAAAGGGCCACTAAATTTTGTTTGTTTGAAGACCATGAAACAAGTGATCTTCCAAGAAATTGACAAGTGCCAGATGTGCTCTTTCTATCAATCTTGCAACTGGCATAATCCGAATCCGAATAACCAATCAATTCAAATTGAGCCCCCTTGGGATACCAAAGACCAATATGAGGAGTGAACTTCAAATATCTAAAAATCCCCTTAACAGTGGTTAAATGACATTCTCTAAGAGCATCTTGAAATCTAGCACACATGCACACACTAAACATGATATCGGGTCTAGATGCGGTAAGATAAAGCAAACTACCAATCATGGATTTATAAAGCTTTAAATCTACCGGTTTACCTCTCTCGTCAAGATCAAGATGTCCATTTGTAGCCATAGGAGTCTTGATTGGTTTTGCATCTTCCATTCCAAATTTCTTCAATAACTCCTTCACATATTTAGATTGGCTCATAAATGTGCCTTCCCTCAGTTACTTGATTTGAAGGCCAAGAAATAAGCTCAATTCACCAATCATAGACATTTCAAATTCCATGGACATCATTTCACCAAATTCCTCACAAAAATCTTGGTTAGTAAACCCAAAAATGATATCATCAACATAGATTTGACAAATGAATAAATCTTCACCAACAATCTTAGTGAATAATGTAGTGTCAACCTTACCAATCTTGAAACCTTTTGAAATAAGAAAATCTCTAAGCTTTTCATACCATGCGCGAGAGCTTGTTTGAGACTATAAAGAACCTTAGAGAGCTTATACACATGATTTGGCTTCTTAGGATCTTCAAAACCGGGAGGTTGCTCAACATACACTAGTTCACTAATCTTACCATTCAAGAATGCACTTTTGACATCAATTTGATATACCTTTATGTTATGTGAGCATGCAAAGGCAAAAAGAATTCTTATAGCTTCTAATCTAGCAATGGGAGCAAAGGTTTCACCGAAATCCAAACCTTCAACTTGTGTATAACCTGTGCTACCAATCTTGCCTTGTTTCTCACCACAATGCCATCTTCATTTTTCTTGTTCCAAAAAACCCAATTAGTACCAGTGACATTGTAATTCTTTGGCCTTGCAACCAATTCCCAAACTTGATTTCAGGTGAAATTATTCAACTCTTCATGCATGGCATTGACCTAATCCGGATCACTCAATGCTTTATCTACACGGTTAGGCTCAACAGAGGATACAAAATAATAATGTTCACAAAATAAAGCAACACGAGATCGAGTTTGGACACCCTTACTAATATCACCAACAATTTGATCCATAGGATGATCCTTTGCAATAGCATGATGAATTCTTGGTGCAATAATAGGCTCTTATGTTAGTGTGGAAGATGAAGTAGTAGGAGGTACCAATTGATCTTGAGCTTGAGAATCATTCACATTTTCATCTACATCAATTGGTTGATTTTGATTACTTAGAGTACAAGATGAGGGATTAAACATTAAAGAGATATCATTGTCATCATCTTCATCTTCTTCTCTTGGCTTGATATCACCAATTGGCATAACCTTGATAGCTTGCCTCAAGCTCTCATCTCTCACATCTTCTAGATTTTCTTTCTCATCTTGAGAGCCATTTGTTCATCAAAATCAACATCACATGATTCTTCAACAATACCAAGAGACTTGTTGTAAACCCGATAAGCCTTGCTACAAGATGAATATCCAATAAGAAATCCTTTATCACTCTTTCTTTCAAATTTTGATAGCCTTGTGCCTTTCCTCAATATATAGCACTTGCATCCAAAAACCAAAAAATAAGAGATATTTGGCTTTCTTCCAATGAGCAGCTCATATGGAGTTTTCAATAAGAGTCTATGACAATAAAGCCTATTTGAAGCATGATAAATGGTGTTGATTGCTTCCGCCCAAAAACTATCCGAAACATTATATTCCGAGAGCATTGATCTTGCCATATCAATCAAAGTTCTATTCTTCCTTTCAACAAGACCATTTTGTTGTGGAGTATACTTAGTTGAGAATTCATGCTTGATCCCCTTTTCATCACACAATACATCAACCCTTGCATTCTTGAATTCGGATCCGTTATAACTTCTCACATTCTTGATCTTCTTCTCAAATTCATTTTCAGCCCTTATCATAAATTTCTTGAGAATATCATATGTATCGGCCTTATCATGAAGAAAGAATATGCAAGTATATCTAGTATAGTCATCCACAATCACTAGGCAATAACAATTTTCACCAATGCTTCTATAAGTAGTAGGGCCAAATAAATCAATATGCAATAATCCAATGGCCTCTTTGTTGACCTGATACTTTTGGATGAATGAGAGCTAGGCACTTGCTTTTCAGCTTGACAAGCACTACATAATTTATCTTTCTCAAATTTCACATCCTTCAACCCAACAACTAGATCATGTTTCAATAACCGGTTGAGTTGCTTCATACCAACATGAGCAAGCCTTCTATGCCATAACCAACCCAAAGAGGACTTGGAGAATAAACAAGTTGACAAGTTTGCATTGTTTGAAGAGAAATCCATAAGATATAAGCTCTCATACCTAAAGCCTTTAAAAATGCAATCACCTCCATTCAAGCTAGTTACTTCTACACTATCACTAGTGAAAAGGCACTTGAAACTAAGATCACATAATTTAGATACTGACAATTGATTGAAATTGAGAGAATCAACTAACAACACATTAGAGATGGAGTGATCATTGCAGATAACAATTTTACCCAATCCTTTCACTTCACCCTTGCTATTGTCACCAAAAGTGATATTATCATAACCGGCGGCTTCTTCATCAATGGACCAGTCATATGTTGAGTGCACCCACTATTAAGTACCCAATGTCTTCCACCAGCCTTGTAGTTTACCTACAAAAACAATTAAGATCTTTTAGGTACCCAAATTTTCTTGGGTCCTTGCAAGTTAGTAACCAAAAATTTAGGCACCCAAACGGCCTTCTTCTTAGCAACACCAAGAGATATGCCTACATATTTAGCACACATTTTACCCTTTGTATCTCTAGTAAGAACATAATGTTAATCATAAGATTTTTAGGATACAACACTCTTCTCTTTGCAATCCTCTTCCAAATGACCAACTCTCTTACACCTTTCACAAAATTTCCCTTCATTCTTGACAAAAGTAGTTTTGCAAGGAGCAAAGGCTTGCTTCCCTTGCCTGTGAACATAGCCAAAACCTTCATAGTTCACCGAAAACCTTTGCTTGTCCCAACATTGCCACAATTGGCTTTGGCTTCCAAGCCATTTGTTGAGATCCTTGTTGAGACAACAAATTTCTTCTCTTAAGATGTTGTTCTCCATGACAAGAGAGCCATCACAAGAATACCATCATTCTTGAAACAAGTGTCACTTGAGCTACAAGATGGGTTAGTTGAACTAGAGCAACAAGGTATATCATCAACTATATCACAACTAACACCAATGCTAACTTTAGCCTTTTTGGTCTCTTGTGCAAGAAGTCTTCCTCAAGATTCCCATGAGTTTCCTTGAGATTCTTGTGAGAAGTCTTTAACTCCTCATAGGATTCTTAAAGAGATTTGAGTTTTCTCTTCAAGTCTTTCATCTCCTTGGTCTTCTTGCATATGAGATCATCGGCCACATTTAGTATACTCACAAGATCATCACAAGAATATTCAATATTACCAACATATTCATCAAGTGATACCTTGGAGTCACCTCTTGCCATAAGGCAATGTGGAGTGGAGAAGAGGGATGAAGCCTCCTTGATGGCAATGCTGGCAACCCTCTTTGATTCTTCATCCTCATCGGAGTTCGAGCTATCATCGGAATCCCACTCCACATAGTAAGCTTGGCCATTCTTCTTTTTCTTGAAGAACTTCATCTTCTTCTTCTTCTTGTCACCATCCTTTTTGCCCGTCTTCTTTTCTTTCTTACTTGGACAATTGATGGCAATGTGGCCAATTTCTCCATACTCAAAGCACTTTCTTTCTTCAAAAGGATTCTTCTTTGATGTTTGACCCCTCTTGCCAAAGTTCTTCTTCTTCATGAATTTTCTAAAGCCTCTAATGAATAAGGCCACCTCCTCATCGGTTCGTCTTCTTTTGTCACTTGAGCTTTCAAAGACACACTCTTCTTCTTCTCATCAAAAGATGTACCATGGACCTCTTCTTGTGACTTCTTGAAAAAGTCATGAGTTGTTACTTCACTAAGAATTTGAGTAGGTGTCATGGTATTCAAATTTGACCTCACTAGCAAAGTAACAATTGTCGTATCTCTCTGGAAGGGATCTAAGAAACTTGTGAGAAAAATCTTCATCCAACAGATCAAACCCAAGACCTTTGAGCTCATTCATAATATCATTCAAGCGGTTGAACATGTTGGGCACACTTTCATCCTTCTTCATGGTGAACTCACTAAACTTTCCTTTTGAGACATACAACTTAGCTTCTCTTACGGTTGATGTCCCCTCATATATCTTAATGAGCTTCATCCAAATCTCATTTGTGGTGTCAAGATTCTTGATGCGGTTGAATTCGGTGACACTAAGAGCACTATAAAGAACATTCAATGCAATGTTCTCATCATCTTTGGCAGTCAATGCCTTGTCATAAAGAATAACATATCCCTCATTGATAATTCTTCACAATTTCCTACTCATAGCCTTAAGATGAACCATCATCCTAGTTTCCCAATAGTCATAGTTTTCTCCATCAAAGAAAGGTGGCTTCCCCACATGATTTTGATTGTCACTAGCCATATTCTTACTCCGAGATGGTTAAATCCTTGATAAAATAGAGTCCTTAGCTCTGATACCATTTGTAGGGTCTAGGATACCGACTAGAGGGGGTGAATAGGCGGTTTGAACTATAAACACAACACTTAAAAATTAATTAGTAACACAAGAGGGTAAAACTACTTCTACTCTTTCTAGTCTATGTGAGGGTTTGCAACCTACGGTGACAAGATACAATTCAATCTCTAGAGAAGTAAATTGCTCAAAGTAAATATCAAGAATGTAATTGAGCAATAGAAATAACTGATGATAAGAGACGAATTTTTCCCGTGGTGTCGATGACTTGCCGGTTACCCCTAATCGACGTTGAGGTGGATTCTATCAAGATGCCGCTTGATGTATGAGCCGACATGGACCAAAGAACCGCTCCACACCTCGATTGCACTAGAGTTGCTCTTCACCACTTCGGCAAGGTGAGCACAAAGACCTCTCACAAGAACAACCGAGGCTCCTCCACAATCTTCTTCAAGGGCTCAACGGTTTCCACTTCCTCCAAGCCGTCTAGGAGGTGGCAATCTCCAAGAGTAACAAATCAATGTCGCTTGCTTGAAGACTCCCTAGTGCCACAAAGCTCAAACACTTGATGCAATTCACTAGGATGCTCTCAATCTCACAAGAAATGCAACCTCAAAGCAAAGTGAGAGAGTGAAGAAGAAGAAGGGCTCAAGAATGTCAAGAAAGATTTTTAAAGTTCCAAGAGACCTCACAAATGGCCAAGCATGAGGTATATATAGAGCCCCCTTCAAAAACTAGCCATTACCCTCTGTAACCCGTGAAATACGAGTATTCGCGGACCGTCCGCCTCACAAAGCCTGGACGGTCTATCGTTCAAAACCAACGGCTATAATAGCAATAAATGCTGTCAAAACTGACCGTTATGTTAGGGGCAGACCGTCCGCCCACCAGGCGCGGACCGTCCGTCGTTCATTTCAAAACCCGGATCAGAAACTTGACCTCCCTGGCCGCGCGCTCAGATTAGCCGGGGGACCATCCGCACCTAGGTGCAGGACCGTCCGCCATAGAAACTCAAAAACCAACACAGAACCAACAAGGTTCTGATGGCGCACGGGTGCGCTGACCGTCTGCCGCACAACAATAAAAACTCACCAGAGTCACACATGGTTCTGGTGGCGCGGGTTAAGTTGCCGGCGGACCGTCTGCACCTAGTGGGCGGACCGTCCGCAGGTCAAAAAGCTCGGCACACTAGAAACAACAAGTTTCTGCCCATGATATCTTTTTGATTGGCGGACCGTGCGAAGACCGTCCGCCCTTATACTCTAAAAAACGTCCCAAATGACTCTAAAAATGGCTAAGTCAAGGCACAGTCTGTCCCATACACGGGAGACCGTCCGCCACTCAAACCAGTTAGCCACAAATCATGAAAAACACATCGTTCCAACTCTCATGATTTATGCCACTAATCCATATGCATGCAATGCAATATTTTAGCACGGTGGCACTATGGAATCGTCATGCAAATGACATTGACCCTTGATAGTACGGCTATCTAGTCTATCAACCCAGTCAATATTTCTTCTCTAATCTCATCTTTGACCGGCAAAAAGAATACCCTATCTTATACCTTTGCCTTGAGATTCCACTTCACACCAAGATTCCAATATCACCAAGATATCATCCGCCACATACCACAACTCCGAGATTAAACCTATTTTCATATCTCAAATGAAACCATTAGTCCACAATAGTTGTCATTAATTGCCAAACACAAATTAGGGGCCTAGATGCTTTCAGTGTTGCTAACTTCCAATGTAGAAGTTTCCAATGCAGCTCTCCTTGGTGATGTAGTTTCCAAGCTCATTGCCAATTGTTGATGTGTCATTGAAGCTTTAGCTGCAAGGTCAGTGCCACAAATGCAGCCACAAAATCTGCAATGTTTATGTTAAATGACCGCATCTACAACCAACCTTCTAAACATTTTAGAAATGAGGACCTTAAGGTGGTTGCAGTCCTCGTGTGTGCTTGTGGCCCAAAGCGTGTCAAACTCTGGAGATTCATGAAATGAGCATTCTTGTGTGTTTCTGAAAGAAAAGGGTTCATGCTCATTTATAGAATCCTTTTGCTTGGACTCTAGAGTCAACGCTTCAAGCTTGGTCACGGCCCTTGGGTTCTCCATCTCAAGAGGTTCAACATTGAAAAATGGGGTTGTTTCTCGACCATTATCGAGAGCAACGTCCCAAGGGCCATGGGCACAAAGCTTACTCTCGATTGAGTGTGATGGAAGTCATTCGTGTTCATAGAGATGAGAAGTAGGTTCAAACGGTGACACAAACTTCACCTTCTCAAGCGGGTTATGCTTGGGAGGAAACTTTGCTTTTGGAATTTCTGGGCAGGAGATATGAGTGGCAAAATCAACTTTTCCAAATTTTCATGGAGGCCCCCTTGAGATGCTTCTTCTTGGAGAAGCTTTTCTAGGAGAAGATCAAAATTGAGGATATCAAAGATGTGGAATTCTAGGTTAACCTCGATTTTTTCTAGCGTGATCGCCATGACACTTGCGACCCCCCAACATTCAAGGATTTGTCCATAGGGACAACTTTTGAAAAGCTTGGTCGTTGGGGTCAGGTCATGTTTGCGTCCAAGGATGTAAGCGAACGAACTTGACATCATGCTGGCCCCAACTATCGGGTTATAAAGGATCTCTACGGCCACCTTGCTAACGAAATCTCGAATGGTTTGTGAAGGTGAGTTAATCCAAATAATTTCAGAAGAAGACTCAACCTCGTTTGACCACTCTGTGTTTAGGATGGAAATCAGTTCCCACATGGTTTCGTTAAGGAATTTCATCTCCAACTAAATGGAGGTGGTCTCTACCATAGGTTTCTTCTGGGTGGTATAGTTCGAGTTATTTCCATAATCTTCAAAGAGATCATCCTCGAAGTCAAAAGACAATCCGAAGGGCTGAGTCTCCTCTACCTTAATGGATGGCGTCTCAGGAGCTGGATCCGGACTAGGCAAGTCCATGGGTAACGTAGGGGTTGCTTGGAGTTTTTCTTGCTCAGTTTCGTCCATAGCAGCAGGAGAGTTCTCTCGAATTGTCTCCAGGACATATCTCGCTTTAGCCGGCATTACATGTAAAAATGATCCTCCGACGGCTATATCAATGAATCGGGCTGCTTCGCTAGTCAAACAAGACCAAAAATGCTACATAAGCATAAAGTTTGGGAAGCCTAAATCCGTTCCGGTAAGGCATGAATCCTGGAATCGGTCCCATGCTGCCACGATCGTTTCCTTCTCCTTTTGCTAGAAGTTAATAATTTCCTTTCGAAGGGCACAGATCTGATGGACAGGGAAGTACTCTAGACAGAACTTGTCTCGTAACTTCTCCCATTCACCGTTTGTTAGCCTAACGGTATGGTCATACCACTTTCTTGCCCTCTCTTTGTGGGAGAATGGGAAGAGCTTCCATCTAATCATTGCTTGCGTCATGCCTGATATGACCAGACACAAGCAGAGCACCTCAAATTCGAGCAAGTGATTGTATGGGTTTTCGCCATCACGTCCCGAGAAGGATTTCTCCTGGACCATAGCTATGAAAGTAGGGTGAAGCTCATAGCTATCTGTTAGTATGGGATTTGACGATGGGTACGGCTCCAGTAGTTCGCCCTTTGGAGCAGAGAACTCATGGATTTGAGGGGAGTCCATGGCTAAAAAAAAGAAAAGAAAGATAAAATAAAAATAAACGGGCAACCATAGTTCTTAGACAACACAGCTACCTTTCCCCGACAACGGCGCCGAAAGCTTGTTGACACCAGCGGTGGCAAACAGAAAGTCCGCAGGCGCACGGCTGTCGAAGTAGCTTTCTCCCGAGAGTAAACCAGGTATCGAATCCACGGGGAACGTCAGGGCACTGTCTAATTAATATGGCCGACCAGATCGATCAATTTTATCTAAATGCTCGGTAGAGAGGATAACTTAGCATTAAGCTGAGAATATAGCTAAGGGAGTTCTCCTATGCTTGCTTTGGGCACTGAGGTATCCTAGACCTCTAGAAAATTGCCGACCAACAGCTCTACGTCGTACCTGAATGTGGAGGATTACAAAGGACGGACAGGGCTATCACCACCAGCCGCGTACCTCTACTAATCCGTGGGGTTACAAGGCAAACGAGGGCAGATATATCCCTAAGCACCACGCTTAAGATAATATCAGCTATCCTAACCTTGATCAGAGATTAAGATACTTTAATAATAAAGCAATGAACCCACAAGCAAAGTAAAGAACTCAGCTTTCTATAACACAAACTTAAATACTTAGCTGAATATCTCGGATACTTACTAAGGTGCTCGTATCCGCCGAGATACAGGTGGAGGGTCGCCGACACGCTTGGACTCATCCAGACTCTCCTCACTCTCTCCCTATTTCTACTCTATAATTTGTGGAGGGCTTTGCCTTGACTTCTTGCTCTAGCTCAATGATGCTCTCCAATGCTCGGGGCTCAGCTATTTATAGCTTGTAGAGGCGGTTGGGAGTGGACACGTGGAAGCTGGGGACGAACAGACTCAGTCCCAGGTCGGGCGACGGGGGAGGTCGGCCGACCCTTAGATCCACCGCCTTGAGTGGTGCATGGCATAGATGGACTCCTGGAGGCGGTGGGACCACGCAAGAGAAAGATGAGGTAGTTTGGCCTCCGGACCAGGTCGGCCGACCTAGGAAGTCGGGCGACGTGGTGCCGGCACGTCTCAGGCCTATCTTCGGCTGGATGACTGTGTAGTGGGCCCTCAAGGCGGTTCTAGGTGATAGAGCTAAATTTGAGTACGTTTAGTTCACGAGGTGGGCCCTTTAATCCATGAGACCTCCCCTTGGACCATTTCCTTCTCTTGGATTCAACCGCCATGGAATCAACAGTTGTGATGATCCTGGAGTCCTCTTCTTTGCTCTCGAGGAAGATGGGTCCCATTGGGCTCCGGGCTAGGGTCGGCCGATCGGGCTAAGTCGGGCGACGGCCTTTTGTGCCCGATTGCCCTTATCTTTTGCCAGACACTATCTTGTAGGCCCTGGAGTCCTACCCAAGGGGGCTCCACTCCATTTGAGTATGTTTACTTGTGGATGTGGCCCCTTTGATCTATGTGCTTCTCTGGAGGTCCTTCTGGTCTATGGGATTGAGCCTACCTTGGTGCATCGGCAAGGGTTGGTCTAGAGTGGATTTCCTAGCATATATCCAAAGATGGGCTCATTTAGCCTCGGTTGGGCGTCGGTCGACCTAGGGGGTCGGGCGATTGCCCACTGAGCCCGTTTTGCCTCAAACTTCACTTGTTGCCTCCTGCATACACATAGTCACCAAAACTAGTTGAATTGGTTATATATAACCCTTATAGCTATGGTGAATGCATTTTTGTATATATTTTCTGCAGGAACTGACAGTAAAAAGTGGTACTTAAGGACCGTCAATATTATCCTAGCTTTATGATTACTAGGATACTTATTGTAACACCTGGTGTTTAATGCATGGGTGAAATAGGAAGAAAAGGGGGAAAAGGCATAAAAGTTACCAAAGCTAAACAAATTAAAAATTCAGATAAGGCCAAAGTCAACCCTATTTTCCAAGCGAAATCATAACTCTCAACAATGAAGAAAACAAATTTCAAATTAACTAAGAAAGGGGTTTGTCCAAGCAAAAGTTTGGAAAAATCCTTTTTCAATTATGAAATCACCCATATCACATGTAAAAGTAATTAAAAGTTTAACCTCCTTTTTGGGTCTCTCATAATTAAAAATGCTATATAACTTAGGAATTCACCTACACAAAAGTTATAGAGCAAAGTACCCTCTTCAACCTTGGCTTGGTATTGACCTTGGAAAATGTTGGCAAATCACTTAAAAACCTGGTCAAAAATCGATCAAACCCTGTCTGAAACCCCTCAAAACAAATTCTGCTAAGTCTAAAAAACCGGCGTTTTGTCAAACTTGGTGCCGCGTTCTAGCTCAATTTAAGCAAAATTTCATAAGGCAATCTTTGTAAGTTTTGAAGCCTATACTACCATCTCCAACATTTATATTTGGAGATTTCAAACTTCTATTGTACAAACCAGAGAAAAACTGCCTTAAATACGGTCGGTTTGGCAAAAACCAGTGATGTGACACGGGCCTAACCCACAGTGACCGGGTCACCCCGCGCGTCCGACAGCGCCGCCACGCGGTGACCGTCATCTGCGCGCTCACCGAAGCCGGCCAACCCGCGCCGCCGGCCGGTGTGACACCCCTAGTGTCACATTAGGGCTAACACAACTAGATGAACATAATTAAAGCATAAACATGTCATGCATCACTTCATATCATGTTGTGTATGCATATGTGTGTATGTGTTGACCAAGTCAACTATCGTAAGCAAAGTTAGCCAAATATGAAAAATATACCAAAATGGTGCTTGAAAGGTCAACTACATGTTATGAACTTAGATGAGTATAGAAAGTTCAAACAAAAATTTGAAATTCAAATTTGAACTCCTTTGACCCTCATTTCATGAAAAGAGTAATTGCTTTTCATCCTTTTTGAGAGGCCCTAAACAATTATTTTTGCCTAAACGCTTGAATTTTCACCAACATAAAAATTGGAGTACAAAGTACCCTCTTTACAATGGTGGTAATCTGGATCCAAGAAAACTTTGTTTGCTTGTTCAGATTGTTGGTCAAATTCAGGTCAAATCACTGAAATTTCAGCACTTAGCTGAAATTTCCAGTCTTGGAAATCCTGATTTTTGCTCAGCTTTGCAGCCATATATCTTTTAAACCCTTGATCCAACGCTATAAGTCCCTTTGTAGGAATTGTAGCCTGATGAACCAGCTACAACTTTTGTATGGGCCCATCAGTTTTTTTAGAAACAAAATCGAGAGAAAGATTGAGTTGAAGTCAGGTCCAGCGGGCTGCCGAGTATAACTTAATCGACCTCAGTCGATTCAGTTCGGCAGTTCAGGCCGACGCCGGCCTCGCCACCGACGCCGCGGCTGCTGCATTGTCGTGCGCTCAGGACGCCATTGCCACACGTCCGCACTTCACCATGCCATCTGGACCATGCCATGCAAGCCGCCTCGCTGTCGACTGACCGGACACCTCAAAACTCGAGCCGCCAGCTCGCCTGTGCCCTCCACCGAGCTCAGTAGGGGCCGGCCGAAATTAACCATTCTCCACTCCATCATTTCTCAATTCACCGCATCGTAGATTCACCCACCTCACCCTCTCCGCCCTCCACCACTTCCCAGCCTCCGCCATAGCTCCTCTGGCCGGCAATCGGAGTTTTTCCGGCCGCTATTGTTGAAGCTTGACCAAACCTCCTCTCCATCATGGATGGCTGTCTCCACTCCTCCATTATCCAAATAGACCCCTCCTCTAGCTTCCCCTTGAGTCACTGATCCTTCCCGGCCATTTTACCCCTTCCTCCACCCTTGCCTGAGTAGGAACGTCGATGCCATCCTTCAGCCGCGGGCAGCGCGCGAGCAGAGCAGCTGCGCCGCTGTCGGTCACGGCTCGAGGGCCGAGCGAGGCCAGGGCATGACCGTGCACAACCCCGGCCCCCTCCCAAGGCCTGAGCGTCGCCGGTCAAGAGCTCCAGGCCGAGCTCGTGGACCTCGCCGGCCAGTCCTGCTCGAGCTCTACGTGTGAACAACTGGAGGAAGAAGAAAGGGGTAAGGATGTAAAGAATCAGAAGTCTTGGGGTTTGTCCATAAAAATCTTGGACTTATGTTGTGAAGGTGGGATCCTGCAGGGGATTTTCTGCAAGAAGCTGAGGACCTGTTCATGAGAAAAAGGGCGTGGCTGTGAATCTTTGCTTTTCCGGGGGGCCCCGATGTAAAGCCCTTATTCTTTTATGTTTTTTCCTTTCTTATTTTCGACTGAACTTCGGAAAATCCCTATAAATCACAGAAAAAATGTAAAAATGCAAACTCTTGTTGCGTTGGAACCCTTGTGAAATTCTCTGTCCAGTGGTGTAACATGCACTCATGAAAAGTCTTGTTTGATCTTTGTGTAGCATTATGTATGTTTATGTGCTTGAAAGTGTATTTATTATTTCATAAATGCTTTGCATGTTCTTTTGGGTGAATCCAGCTATGTTGCTGCTGTATAGGCGTAGTAAAGCAGATTTAAGTACTTGGTGTTCAAAGTCTATGCATGATTTTGATAAATATAGATTTAGTTGAGTTAGTGAAGTGAAAAATGAAATAAATAGTTAATATGCTCAATAAAAACTTGGAAAATTGTGTTAGTGCTACCCTGGAGCTTAGGAACCCTCACAAAAATATTCAGCTCCACAAAGTGTATAGTTTTAAAGTTATAGTTTAATCTTGTTCCTAGCTGTTTTAGTGTAGAATAATCACCATATATTCTATGTAGCTTAGAAAAATATGAACAATTCACAGAAAAGGTCTCTAGTAGAATGTTAGCTTCAGTAAAAATTTTAGCTCCAGAAAGTGTCTGTCGAATTTCTTATTATTTTATAACTCATAGATGTTGTTGACCGTTAAAAGAAATAGAAAACAAATAGGAAAAATGCTGGTAAATTCCTATTAAATATGTTTTATGCTGGGAACACAGAAACATATTCACCAGAATTTCTGTTCATGAAAATGTATTTTCTAGGTTTTAATTGGTGAAAACTAGCTAGAAAATGCTTATTTAATAAATAGATTTCTTGCTATAAAAATGTTCTTAAAATTTTGTTCAGCAACAAGGCTTGCTGAATGTTTAGATTCAGCCATAGGAACCTTTTTACTACTTGTAGTCATTTGTAGATGTTTTAATTTGATTTATGAAGTAGTTTAAGTTGTTTTTAGCATAATAAAATGATTAGTAAATTTATTTTATGTGTTATTCCAGATCTGAACTGAATATGATCAGCAACTAAAAGCAACCCACCCAGCTTTCCTTTTGAGTTCCTTAAGTTGTCTTTACTCGGTAAATGATTGCCCCGTGACGCGTATAAGTGAGTTGCTGCAGTATATGTGAGTTGCTGCAGAGGTTCCTGTGATTGATTGTTCATGCTTTCATGCATCTCATGCATCTACATCTCATATAGATAACACTATTTTCGATGGCATTTACGAGATCGAGCTAGAGCCGGAGGGTGATACTGCTACTGCGGACCTGAACCTCGCCACTGCTCAAGGCCCGGACCAAAGTCCGGAAGGGCCCAAGGCCGCAGCGGATCAGGAAGGCAAGCACCGGAGCATGACCACTGACTTTTAAAACCCCGGGTTACTTTTATGCTTACTTTGTGCATTTAAGTTTAAGGAGTTGCTTGCAACCCTAGTTGCATGATCCCTAGGTACATATGTCCTAATACTAGTATGTGTAGGTCGTTTAGACTGCCATGCTTAATAAGGACTCGGTAGAAGTCGAGTGATTTCCTTGTCACTCGTGAGATATATGTTTTTGTTTACCTTATGTTGGAATCATGAGGATCGGCAGGCGGGGCTTGTGCGATATTGCTGTTTGGTTGATCATCCGCTTGCACAGATAAATTATGACTAAGGCATTGATTGTGTGGTCAGTTGGTCAAGCTTTTGAAGGTACTGATCGTATGCCGGGAAATGTGGTAAACTGGTAAACCTAGTACTTGTTTCAAACTGACGTTTGACGGGTCTTCCTACTCCATTGGGCGAGGGGGTGATGGCGAGTGTAGCAGTGGCCGCAGCACAGGTTTGCTTTGTGCACCTGGGGTCCATTGGGGCGTGCACTCGGATGGAGTGGGCCCTGATGGCAAATGGCAGGGCGAGATGGAAACGGTTGCCTCGTGAGGTCCTGGGTGTCTCTCACGGGGCGTGCGGTTAGGTTGTCCCATGCATGGTTAAAATCAACTCGAGTTGTCCGTCCTTCGCGGTTACATGAAGCTGCTTGATCTCTCGTCACACATTAGTAAAGAATGGGAATGGTTGATGTTGTTGATGATGAATAATATTGTTTAACTTGTTAATCAATTGTTTTTCGGCACTGAATGTTATTGGATAGTTTGGCAAATATAGTAAATGGTTAGTCTCATATAATCTTGAACTAAAATATTGAAAGTAAGGGCCAACTACTAGTTGCTTTTTGGCAAAACAAACCCCTCAGCCAGAAAGCCTTGCATGTCTAGAATTTTTAACCCATGTCAGGTAAGTCTTGCTGAGTATTAGTATACTCAGCCTTACTTGTGGCTTGTTTTTCAGATATGGATGATGTGAGTTATGATCCAGTTGTTGTTTTGACTTGGCCATGTATGCTTCTTGAGGGCTGGACCGTTGAGCAGGTGCCGCCTGAGTCTGACTCGGGCCGCGGTAACTAGATGTTATGCGAGGGCTCCGCATAATATTATGTACGACGTTTAGACATCCGTTGCTTTAGAACTCTGGCTTGTAATAATTAAAACTTATGCACTATGTTTATATAATTATCCATGGGAACTCTGTGATGTAAAAGCTGTGATGAGTTGTACTGCCTGAGCTCACCTTCGAGTGAGACTTGCTGCTATTTTGTTTCGGTCATGAGAAATGGTGGTTTAATCGGAAAGGTATCCGACGGGCTGCACGGTTAGTCCGGTTGAAGTGTATCAAGTACCGTAGTGGAAGTGGTCTCATACACTTGAGCAGGGTTAATTAGGGGCGGTCTGCCACAGGTGGTATCAGAGCCGAAAAACAGGCAGCGGGTTGTATGAAAAGTCTTAAAAATGTTTTCTTGATGTGCAAAACTTAATATTGACTTAGGAAATCATTGGTTGCACTAAGGTTTGAAAGAATAGAACGTGAGCCCTAGGGATTAAGTGGGGTATGTTTTAGGTGGTTTAATATGTATATGACTAACTTTCAGCACATTACTTTTCTGTACCGACGACTCAAGTAAGTAATGGTCACCCATTGCCGGAAGGTGTGAATACTGGACGTGTTCCCCAAGCAGTGGCCTACTTGGTGGTGCAGCCAATATAACATCTTCACGATATTATAATGGTTGTAATGCTTTTAATTTTCTGGTTGACTGTTGCTTCTATAATAGGCAACAGGTGTGGTCATCATATGTGGGCAACCGCATATGCGTCACCCATGTGGCGTGAGGTACCTAGGAGCTGTTTGTGAGTGCTGGCACAAACGGTTCAGTGATGAATATTTTCTGCAGGTACGCTAACCACGAAACCATAAGTTGTGTGCTCGCTAGAAATTCGATTAGTTATTATAAAGAGAGACGTGTGTATGTATGTATGTATGTATGTATGTATATATATATACACACATATATATATATACCTATATATATCTTTATCTATTTCAAAAGCACGGTAGGATTCAGTCGTTATATATATATACCTATATATATCTTTACCTATTTCAAAAGCACGGTAGGATTCAGTCGTACATTATTTTTTCAAAAAAAACCTTATATTTTTCAGTAATTAACCCATGGTCCATTGTTCGGTATACAGTTCTTCGTTGGTTTTTTTTGCAATACACCTCTCCCACCATCCGACGCGCCGACTCCCGAGCCCGTCACTTCCGCCTTCCGTATCCCCATGCCCCCCCTCGAGGCGGCCATTCCGTTCCTCGCGCGGCGGCTCCCAAACCCCGCATCGGATGCGAAATCGGTGGCTGCTCTGTTCCTCCCGATGCGGCTCTTTCCTTCCCCAGACTTCACATCAGATGAGGACTCGGCGGCAACCATGGCTCTTGCTTGGAAGCGTGATTGGAACCGGCATCGACTCCTTCTCTGCACTTCGCATTGGATGCGACAAGTTC
>CM014271.1:51006443-51027393 GCA_004135705.1 Alloteropsis semialata
CTTCCTTAGACATAAAAGATGTGCCTTGATCCGTAGTCAAAGTCTGTGGAATGCCGAATCTGTGAATAATATGCTCAGTAATAAACTCAATTACCTCCTTGTGAGTCATATTCTTGAGAGGAACAGCTTCAGTCCATTTAGTGAAGTAATCCGTAGCAACCAACACGAAGCGATGTCCCTTTGAAGAAGAAGGATGTATTTCTCCAATGAAATCCAATCCCCATCCACGAAAAGGCCATGGTTTAATAATAGGATGAAGTAATGCAGCAGGTACCATCTGAATATTACCAAACTTCTGACATTCTTCACATCCCTTATAGTAACGAAAACAATCGGCCATCATTGTAGGCCAATAGAAAGCAGCTCTCCTAAGCAACCACTTCATCTTAGGAGCCGATTGATGCGTTCCACAAATTCCTTCATGAACTTCACCCATGGCCACTCTAGCTTGATCAGCACCCAAGCATTTAAGCAATAAATCATCGGCGGTGCGACGATGCAACTCATCGTCAACTAAAATATATTTAAAAGCCAAACGCCGAGTTTTCCTGTCTGTTCCAGAACTAGGATTTCTTAAACACTTGATAATAGGTGCTCTCCAATCATCAACTTCGGCCTTTTGATTTTGAGAATTTTCAGCGGCCGAATTTGAATCTGCAGACGCCTGACCGGTCTGACCGGTGACCGGATCGATCTGACCGGTCGCTGTGGACTCGTGACCGGTCTGACCGGTCCGGGCATCGGTCTGACCGGTGCGGCTCTGTTCTGCTGCAAGTGTTAGAGCTTCTCCATTGGCAATTGCAATCAACGGCTTTTTCTTATGAAAGTGTCTCTTCTGGACATTATAGCCTAATGCTTGCTGCGCCAAAGTATTAGCTCTAGGATTATCACATCTTGGTACGTGATAAATGGTGAATTCATCAAAACATAGTATAATATCAAGACACTTGTCAAGATAGATATTCAATGAACCTTCTAAACATTGACAAACCTTAGATACTTGCTGCACAACCAGTAATGAATCACCAAAGGCTTCAACATGCTTTACTCCCATGTCATGCAAAATTTCTAATCCGAATAATAGAGCTTCATATTCGGCTTGATTATTTGTGCATTCAATTTCTAATCGGCTAAGAGCTTCAAAAACAGCTCCATTAGGAGAAACAAGAACAATTCCAATCCCACATCCGTTCTTGCAAACCGATCCATCAAAATGCAATTTTCATGGAGTAAAAGTCATGTAATCAATTTCTAAATCATGCTCATCCTTAATCCGATGTTCAACAATAAAATCAGCTACAATTTGGCCTTTCATAGATTTCAAAGGTTCACAAGCCAAATCATACTCAATAAGCGCATATGCCCACTTTCCGATTCTTCCACTCAAAATCGGCCTATGCAATATATACTTGATAACATCGGCTTGACACGCAACTATGCAAGTACTAGATAACAAATAATGTCTCAACTTTGTACAAGCATAATATAAAGACAAGCATAATTTTTCAATAGGTTTATACCTTGTTTCCGCATCCAAAAGCCGTCGACTCAAATAAGTAATAATGTGCTCCTTGCCATTTGTTTCTTGAGTCAAAACAGCCCCAATAACATTATCTTCGGCCGAAAGATAAAGCCTAAATGGCACCCCATTCTTAGGCGCTTTGAGAACAGGCGGCGAAGATAAATATTTCTTGATTTCATCAAAGGCCTCTTGCTGC
Organism: Alloteropsis semialata; assembly: GCA_004135705.1. Lineage (NCBI taxonomy): Eukaryota > Viridiplantae > Streptophyta > Magnoliopsida > Poales > Poaceae > Alloteropsis > Alloteropsis semialata. The sequence goes on from CM014271.1 coordinate 51,008,162, forward strand.
TTTGCCCCCCAAGTAAAATCGGCTTCATTCTTTAACCGAAGTATAGGAGTAAAAGCACTAACTTTCCCGGACAGGTTAGAAATAAACCTCCTCAAATAATTAACCTTGCCCAAGAATTTCTGTAAGTCATGATTGCAAGTAGGCGCTTTGATCTTCTCAATCACACCAATTTTCTTAGGATCTATCTCTATGCCTCTTTCATGAACCATGAAACCCAAAAATCTTCCAGCCGATACACCAAATGCACATTTTAACAGGTTCATCTTCAGACCATACCGACGCATTCTTTCAAAGGCAAGACGCAAATCAGCCAAGTGAGAGTTTAATCCAGCCGATTTGACAACAATATCATCAATATAGACTTCTAGGATGACACCAAGTAAGTCATAAAAAATCAAATTCATTGCCCTTTGATAAGTAGCGCTGGCATTCTTTAAACCAAAAGTCATCACAACCCATTCAAACAAACCAACAAAGCCGGAACATTTAAAGGCCGTTTTGTATACGTCTTCCTCGGCCATAAAGATTTGATTATATCCCGCATTGCCATCAAGAAAGCTAATAACTTTGTGTTCGGAAGCATCATTAATAAGCATATCGGCTATAGGCATAGGATATTCATCTTTGGGAGTCGCTCTATTAAGATCTCTAAAATCAATGCACACTCTAATTTTATTTGAACCTTTCTTCTCAACAGGCACAATATTAGAGATCCATTCAGCATAGCGACATGGCCGAATAAACTTAGCTTCAAGCAAACGATTAACCTCTTCTTTTATGCGATCATAAAACAAAGGATTGAATCGTCTATTGCCTTGTTTATATGGCCTAAAACCAGGTTTAATCGGTAAACGATGTTCAACTAAATCACGACTTAAACCAGGCATCTCATGATACTCCAAGCAAAGCAATCAGAATATTCTTTCAATAACTCGATTAATTCAATCTTATAATCGGCTTTCAAATTTTGATTTACAAAAGTCGGCCTTGGAATAGAACCATCACCTATGTCTATCTTTTCTAAAGGATCAGCCGACGTAAATCCTTGTCCTAACTTCTCTACTTCTTCAAAATCATTAATGGCTTCACATGCATCGTTCATATTGGACCGATAATGCTCCACCCTTTCCTTCAACCACTTCTCGCTTGTATCCATCTACTCTTCATCATCTGAATCAACAGATTTTGACACCGGCCTTAGAGCAGCGGACACGAAGCCATCCTTAGTACAAGCAAGGAACTCAAAGTCCGAAATATCAATCCCGGTCAAGCACTTGACATTATCATGAGTTCCCAAAATAGATGCATCGCCCATAGCAACACATGCCGAATTATCCGCATGAACAACCTCAACTTCGTCACCAACCCATTGAATGAAGCATTGATGCAAGGTAGAAGGCACACATTGATTTGCATGAATCCAATCGCGCCCCAAGATAACACTAAAGTTACCTTGCACCTCCGTGACGAAGAAAGCAGTTGCTAGCGTCTTGCTCCCAATGGTAAGCTCCAAGGATGCAACTCCCTTGGCACTCATCGGTTCTCCTCCTCCAACGCCGCTGATTGTCATGCTTGTCTTGATAAGCTCGCTGTCCAAACCTCCCAACTTCTTGTACAAAGTGTATGGCATGAGGTTCACAATAGCACCACCATCAACAAGCATCCTAGAAATCGGCTTTCCTTTAATGTGACCCTTCACATAAAGAGCTTTTAGATGATTATCCGATTCTAAGGGCCTCTGAAATACGGCATTCTTGGGAGCAAAGTCAACTTGAGCCATCCGTTCATCATCTCCGACAAAGCAATAGTCGGCGTTCAAGTAGATAACATTGATGTCCATGTCCGTCCTGCTGAGTGAAGGCTCAAAATCAACAGCTTCGTCCTCATTGCCCATCTGAGTATCTGTAATTGCAGTGGGCGGAATCAAAACTTTATCCGAAGACAAAAACGCATCGGCTACCGACTCCCTGGGCGACACCGGTCTGACAGGTTCTCCCTGACCGGTCTGACCGGTTCCGGTTGCCGGAACAGGAACAGCACTGGGGCACCGGTCTGACCGGTCGGGGACACCGGTCTGACCGGTCTCGGCTATGTCAGCCGAAACTGCTGCAGATGGCTCGGCCTTTTCTGGTGTCTTGGCCTGAACATCTCGATCATCAGAACCATCCTTGGAATTCTGACCAGCTGCTGGAATCATCGGCTTAACCTCATTGAACCACTCCTCCCGCTTCTTAGCCGATTCCTCTTCCCTTTGCTTCTGAGTGCGCAACCGCTGCAATCTCCTCTTTTGAGAATGAGTCAAACCAGGAGGACACCACTTTGGCTGCGTATACTGAGGCAAAGGCACTTTCTTCACCTTTTTCACGGCCGATGTGCCAATAGTATTAGGACCATCTGCCATTGATGTGTCAACTTCCATAGAGCCAATTTGAATCACACTCTTCACAATTGGCTTTGGAATCACAGGAGTAGGCTCTTCCCTTTTCTGCACGGGGCGATACTCCTGCCTGGCCGGCTCTTTGCCCGGCCTCCTCTGGTGACCGGTCTGACCGGTTGGCGGCACCGGTCTGACCGGTGGCTGCTGTGGCGCCACAGCCGCCGGTCTCTGTGGAGCACCGGTCTGACCGGTCGGAGGCACCGGTCTGACCTGTCCGTGCTGCTGGGGCACGAACATCTGCCTTGGTTGAAATCCCGCAGGCCTAGGTTGTGGTGGATTCGTCCTTGCATGAACAAGAACCCCAGGCCGTGGTTGATTTGGTGCAGGACAGTAAGGCACGTACATAATCACATCCCTCCAAATAGGTTGAGGAGGGGGAGGTGGAATCGGCCTCCATGGCCTAGAAGGACCAGTACCATGGGATGAGCTTGGACCCTGATTCCATTGTCCTCTTGGCGCCTTCATTGCACCAGAATTCCTTGGTGGTGAGCTTGGTCTCTTTTTTGGTGGCCGATCTTGTTGAACGGCCGCGTTGTGCATGTGCTTCGCCATGATTTGATCAAAGTTCGCTTTTGGCTTGAATGTCTTCCCCTGATCTTTGTCCTGGTTCATCTTCCAAGTCCCCACTTCAGGACGTTTAGGAACAAACGTTCGGACCGGCCTCTGGGCCGGACCGGTCTGACCGGTCACGCCAACCGGTCTGACCGGTGCCCCCTGAGCAGCAGGAGCAACCGGCCTTTGATCCCGCGCTTGAGAGCTTGATTCTCCCCTAATTTCAGAATTCTTCACTGTAATAGTCAAGATCTTCTTTCCATCAAGAGCTTGTTCCACCACAATCTCTCTCCCAAGCACTTTGTCAGTTTCCATCACCTTCCTTGGTTCACCAATCACAACATTCTTGCCTCCTGTCGTATCGGCATTGTCAGGCCGAACCAACATCTTGGCATCCTGAAGATCCATAGTATTGACCATCATGTTGTTGACTGGAAACGGGCGCTTGTCCACTTGCATCTCACTCAAACTCAATCGTCCATCATTTAAAGCCGATTGAATCTGTCGACGAAAGAAATTACAATCATTAGTCGCATGAGAAAATGAATTATGGAATTTACAATAAGCACGCCGTTTTAACTCCTCAAGTGATGGAATATTAAAAGAACACTTGATATATCCATTCTTATGTAATTCATCAAAAATCTTATCACACTTGGATACATCAAAAGTAAATTTCATCTCCTCCTGCCGATTCCTATGAGTCGGCTTTAGAGATGTGCAAGTAAAAGCTTTATTAGATGCTGGCCATACAAATTCAGCAGCCAACACCTCATGAGATTCATCATCGGAGCTACAAGAATCACATTCTACATTATGCACACTAGCCCAATGAGTCCTATGACTTTCTTTTAGATCTTTGCTTCGGCTTTCAGCAGCCAAAGCTCTTTGATGCAATTGATTTACGCTATAGAATTCAGAATTCTCTAGTTTATCTTTAATGTGAGAGCGCAAACCATTGAAAGCCAAATCAGCAAGATCCTTTTCGGCAATAGTAACACCGAAGCAACGGTTTTTAGTATCACGGAAACGTTTAATATAATCATTAACAGTTTCATCCCGCGATTGCCTAACCGATATGAGATGTGACAATTTAAGCTCATTACTGCCAGAAAAGAAGTGATCATGAAATTTTTGTTCTAACTGTTCCCATGAAGTAATAGAATGTGGAGCTAATGATGCAAACCATGAGAAAGCTGTACCAGTTAGAGACAAAGAAAATAAACGCACTTTTAAAGCCTCACTAGAGCCAGAATCGCCTAGTTGTGCCATGTATTGACTAATATGCTCAAAAGTGCTTTTAGTATCCTCCCCATTAAATTTAATGAAATCAGGAAGTCTAAATCCAGCAGGGAAAGGAACTAAATCAAAGCGTGGAACATAAGGCTTTTGATAAAACCTAGCCTTATCCCTTACATCTACTCCCAAATTCTCCTTCAGAGAGGCAGCCAAATCAAGTTTGTATTTAGAAAATATTTTATCTAAATATTCTAATGAATTATCCTGAAAATTTGGCTGTTGGGTGTTTTGTACAGGAGTAGAAGGTAAATTCCCCGTTTCTGAACCACCAAGACCGGTCTGACCGGTTCCGGTGACCGGTCTGACCGGTTGGGGCAGCGCCAACTGGTTGGCTGCACCCGACCCTCCAGGGCCGGTCTGACCGGTCACGGCGACCGGTCTGACCGGTTGATGCTGGCCAGGCTGGTTGGCCGACATCATCCCTTGCATTTGTTGGCCGTATCTTCCGAAAAGCTCGTAAGGTACAGGGCCTTGTGCAAATAATTGTTGTCCTGCTGGGGGTACAGGATATCCATAATTTGGATTTTGTGGGGTAAAATTTGCAACTTCATTACTAATTCGGCCTTGATTAACCGAATTAGGAAAAGTTACAAACGGTTGAGGTGCAATAGGCCTAGAAACCATTGGATTGGATGGAGTAACAGATTGGCCTTCAAAATAATTCAACGGCATACCAAACGTAGGTTGTTCAACAGGTTTTGTTGCCGGTGCTTTAAAATCAGGCGCAATTGGAACTTTAGGAATCAAAAGATTGGGATCGGCGGCAGGTTGTTCAACCATGGGTTGTTTGCCTTCCGATTCTAATTTTTTGTTCATCATCCAGTTAATTAATTTAACATTATTCGCAACCATCATATCCTTCATGTACTTAAGAAAAGCTTCGTGAGAGTTTTCATCATCTTGTACCTGAGGGATCGGTGATGAAGATGTAGCAGTTACGTCTACCTCCTTGACCTTGGAGACCACGCCCTTGCGGTCCTTCTTGAAGTACGAGAGGTAGTAGAGTCGTTCTTCTTCCACCTTTTTCTTCAGGTATTCTTCAAGCCCTTGACGATCCTCGGCAGAAAGTTCATCGTCCTTCACGGTGACGATGTTCTCAAGATCCAACTCAGTGTTGGCACCCATCTAGATTGAATTAGATAGAACGGTTGCAAAAACCAGATCTCCAATTCCCCAGCGGAGTCGCCAAAAGTATGTTGACGCAGAATTTGGTCAACACACGAGAGTGCTAGTTCGCGCGGGTCGCAAAGGACCAGATTGCAGCTGCCTTCGCGCTGACCGGTCAGACCGGTCACCTGCACCGGTCAGACCGGTTATGGCGGCGAGCTACGGGGTAAAACCCTAAAAACGCCTCCCGGAAGGATCCGTCAGGGAGAACGCCGTCAGGGGTGCCCTAGGGTCGGCAGGCCACCTAGGACGCCTTCAAACGTCGCGGAGACGCAGGAAGAACAGCAAGTAGGGTTGGAAAAGCTAGGGTTTGAAGATGCAAAAAGTAAAGGATAAAAGTAGTAAATTTGATTGATTCGATTGTTGTGTGTTCAATCGGCCGAATCCTCTTATATTTATAGGGAGGGTGGGTCTTGTCCCGCAAGGAAACCAAGTTACAACTCGTTACAATCTCGGAATCCAATTTTTAGAGTCCTAGTCGGATTACAACTCAGGTGACCGGTCTGACCGGTCCCCCGCACCGGTCAGACCGGTCCGGACGTGCCAGCACCTCGCGCCGTCTTCTGTCTTGCTTCTTGCCTTGCTCCATGCGCCGTCTTTTGCCTTGCAATCCTCCTGGTCTTCATGCCAATTTTGGTTGTCAACACACGGTAAACATGCTTAGGGTCTGCTTGTTTTCACGAGACGAACTGGTTGGCTGTACGCCTCCTAACGTCACCAGCACATAGATCCCCACCTACTGTGTGTTCGTCCTCTTACCTGCTACCTGCACACAAGGTACGTTTCATAGGTGTTGAACATGAGGAATTAACAGTGTAGTGTTACTGAATTGAAAAAAAATGTATCGTTTGTTTTTTTTTTTTTGCAGAAAATGGGTTCTTCTAACATTGAATTAGGCAATGCTGCTGATTTAGAGATCCAACCCTTAAAGAAAGCAAAATGTTCTGAATCAAGCGATTCTGAAGCAGATAAAGAATTCGATGAATGTGATCCATTGCTGTCACCATTGTCACAAAAATCAGGTTCTTACATTGTTGAATTATCAACCGATCTTGGGAAAGGAAACTGCTTTGCGTTGACTGATTTGGATTCAGATAAACAGATGGATGAATGTGGCCCATTGCTAAGCAATCTTGAGAAAGATAATGCCATCAGTGTATATGATAAGCAACCAGAGGAAGATTCAGATAAACAGGTGGACGAATGTGACCCATTGCTAATAAAACTTGAGAAAGAGAATGCCATCAGTGTATATGATAAGCAAGCAGAGGAAGAATATGATAAGCCACCAGAGGAAGATGGACAATCCAAAGTTGATCAAACATATGATTATCTCCCACAAGGAATATTATTATATTTTTTATTTCATTATGATTATGATGTTTGCTTTTTCACAATATATGATAAAATCTTTTAACATCTGCAGATTATGCAATGACCGACTTGGATTACTGTGCTCAAATAACAATAGATTCATCTTCGTCGACTGATATACTGGTGAAGATAGATAATATATTTGTCACACAAGCTCAATTGATGTGCCTAAAGCTGGATATCGAGCTGGCTCGGCTCGGCTCGACTCGGCTCGGTTGGGCTCGGTACACTAACGAGTTGGCTCGGCTCGGCTCGTTATAACTAACGAGCTAAAAAACAAGCTCGGCTCGGCTCGGGAAAAAGCTCGAGCCAGCTCGTTTGGCTCGTGAGCCAGGGACAAAAAAAATGTAAAATAGAGTATCATACATTTAAATGAGTCATAACACATCATAACACATAGTTATCCATCATAAATTCATAATTCATAGCAGCAAGCATCATACGAGAACATACCACCAAGTCCTTGGACAGAGTGGGATTGGATGAAGAGCGAGTGCTGCGTCCACGAAGCTTACTCCTTGACTCCAGACTTGAAGGATGCTGCGATGCATTACTCTCGTCCTCCATGGGCGAGGCTGAGGGCCTGCAGTGCACAGCAGTCAGCAGGTCGACGGACGACGGAGGAGATCAGATCTAGAGGAAAAAGGAGAGAGAGGAGTGACTGAGTGAGGATGAGAACTAGACCTGCTCGAGGACGGAGAGGCGCTGGTCGCGGCCGCCTGACTCGCGGCGCCCCGTCGTCGCCGGCTCGCCGCAGTCACCAGGTGCGGGTCTGTGCAGCTGTGCCCGTGCGGAGGCTTAGGGAGTTAGGGTTTTGACGTTTTATTCTTGCAGCACGTGGGCCTGTGGGCCGTGGGCCGTGGCATGGTTGTTTAGTTGCGGGCTGCCGGCTGCATTTTGTTCCTGAATCCTGATACACATTCACACATGGAAGCGCAGCTCGTTGAGCTCTCGCGAGTTGCCTCAGTTCGGCTCATTTTACTAACGAGCTAAAACTCAGGCTCGGCTCGGCTCGTCATCCTAACGAGCCGAGTCGAGTCGAGCCGAGCCAGCCGCGAGTCAAGCGAGCTAACGAGCTTCGAGTTTTCCGTCCAGCTTTAGATGTGCCTGCTAGATCCAAAAAAATTTCTCAATGATGATGTAAGAACATATAAATCGTCTCTTATGATTAATATTTTTATGTAAAAAATTGTTTCTTGAATCTTTACAAGTCATCAGCGCATATATATGTTGTATGAAGGATCAAGCACATCAGCAAAGTAGAAATAATCTAAAAGTTTACTTTGAAAATCCATTTATTTCTGTAATGCTAAAAGGAGCTGGGAACCTTGGAATCAATGAAGATGGCAACTATATTACAGATATTGTGAGAGACTATATAAAGCATGAAATGGTACCACCTATCTCTGTAATTTTACATGCTAACTATGATAGTTTTTTTTGGTTTGTGGTTGTACATTCCTGTGATTAACTGATTGTCTTTTCTTAGGTTCTAATTCCAATAAATATTAAAGACACACATTGGTATTTGGCTATTATTAACACACAAAAGTGTGAGATTCAAGTACTCGACTCATTGTGTTGGGAATTCAACCGAGCTGACCTCACTTCTACGGTTAGTTATTGTAGCATTCACACCCATTTTATGTAAGGTATATTATAATGGTCCTTCACTTAAATGCATTTTTAATGACATTAATAATTTTACAGCTACAAGGACTGCAATACCATTTGAATATTATTAAAAGGAAAGAAAACTCGGTCAGCCATATTTGGAAAAAACCTTCAGATAACTACATGGGCGATCACAGAACAACTGCAAGAGCCAATGCAAAAAGATGGGTATGTTGCAAAATTAAAATTAGTATGTTTCAGATTTATGTCTTCTTATTTGTTGTACTCAGTGTTCTATAACAATGCAGCTCATCTTGTGGTCTTTTCATGCTCAAATTCATGGAATACTGGACTGGAGATACATTATCTCATCGTATTACACAGATTAATTCTTGTCATCATATTACAATGCAGCTCATCTTGATTATATGCTATTTTCTTATATGTACTAATGTTGATTCATGTCAAGCAGGAAGATATTAATAATTTTAGGTACAAGTTAGCTGGAATATTAATATGTTGGAAAACAAATACAGCAGGAATGACTCCCAATTTTGAACAAAGTGATGCCATTGAAGATGATTCCAACGATATCACAATATTAGCAAGTCCAATTTCTTAGAAAGAATGTAAAACATCGGTCTCATTATCACAAGAAACGAAGTACCACTCACTGATATTAGTACTTTCTAATATGGGAGTAAATGAATTAGTTGATGGCCTTTGCAACTGCATCAAATCAATTAATTGTAAAGAGACTTTAGAGTAAGTTACTTCAATTTAGTACCGTATAATCTTTTAAGATTATAGTAGTATAATATGATCAAAGATCACATGTTATTCTATTATCTTAATTGTCAGGAAAGTATGGGTGAGAAACTCCAAGCCATATCCCATTAGTTTGACTCTCAAGAAATTGCAAGAAATACTGAATGATGATCAACCAATGGATCGTGATTGTTTCAATTTGGCCGTACTAAAGTTCATGTTCAATGACAACCAGATGCTGAAAAAAAACAAAGGGAAGATGTCAAAGCATTATCTAGACTTACAATTTTGGGTAGGTTTTTCTTATAATTGTTGCATATAAGATAATCTTTTTGCTTAGGTTTCTAAATTGTTATTTACTATCCTAGATGATTACTGACTTTGGACGACACCTGAACTTCCGTAAAAAGTTGGATATCGAAAGACTAACAGAGTCTGTCCGCAGCTGGCCTGGCGTTAACTATTCTGTTTCTACATGCAAATTGGTAAGATCACTTCCCTGCACCTGTCAGCACAATTGTTTTTTTTTTGGTTTTTGATGTTCTAACAACTATCCTTTTCCAGATTCTTATGCCAATTGAATTCCATGGTGTATATATTCTGGTTATATTGAACAAGGATACCAGAACTGTTTACATTTTGGACCCTACTCCGCTGGATCCCATTTACAAATATAACCCAAATGCAAGATATATGAAGAAACTTTTATGGATTGCTGAATACTTACCAAAAGCCATGTCAATAGCGTACCCTGGGTCTAAATGGAATGAGGATATTTTCCTACGGCGTCAAATAATACTATCTGATGTTCCAATTCAAAGCCGGTAAGGTTAATTCTCAAATATTCCTGCTTTGCCATGGTCAGACTTCACATTATCTCACTTACTTTTGTCTGCTCAATTGCATAGAGATTATTTTTTATGAATACAGTTAAAACCTGTGTCAAAACTAACTTTGTATTGCTACAACTGATATTCCTGTTTTTCTGTTATCAGGGAACTATCTGGATTTCTTGTTTCCCTCTTCATGTGTGCATGGAAAGATGAAGAGCTATGGTTGCCAGTTTTAAAGGTCAGCATCAAGGAATTTAAAATATAATCATTATTTGCTACACAAACATAATATGTTATCTTTACCTATTTGTTTACATAAAATTGTTTATGCACAGGATGGCCACGAACTGAGAAAGCAATTTTTGGCACAACTGTTAACCTACAAGGAGAACGAATGTGAAGAGAACATGCCTTCTGGTGTTCAAGACTTTCTTAGGTGTATCAGTACTGCTCAAAGTTAGAAATAGTTAATTAGCTTGCTCATATTTCTGAACTGTAAAGCAACACCAAATGATGATACAAAGTAATGAGGTACAGGATTGAAGTGGTTGACACTCGAATAGCTTTCGAAGGACTGAAAGGCTATTTATGATTTTTTCAGACAAAATACTATAATGTAACATGGATCAGGATGTGAGCATTTGTGTATTGTTCTAAGGTTATGTTTGTCTTTTAACATAAGTTTAGATCATGGTACTAATTAAATCTTGACTAGTCTGGAGGCATTCAAGATTAAGACTATAAAAAAGAATCATTTTTACTCAATGATATGTGAACAATAACAGCATCAAGTGCACCTTTTTTAAAAGAAAAACACAAGCTTTTTTTGCACCAATAAAAGTTACAACACACTGTCGCACAGACCTGTACACATGCACACATTGACCTATTAGCTATCACACAAAGAAAAAGTCAGTCCAGATTCACGCTGATGCTTCGAATTGGCACTCGGTAGTTGGATAGATGCGGATACTCCAGCGTCGATGACAACCGACCAAAGCCTGGCAGGCATCCTTCTTGACATCCTCATACAGGCTCTTGCTCCATGCATCGTCGTCAGCGAGTACCTCAGGGCGCCACCTTCACGGCACGTACGTGCAGTACCATGATCTAAAATAATGAATTTTGGTCACGAGGCACGTACGCGCAGTGCCTCAAGAACGATGCTCATAGCGATTTGCCATGTCGGTATAATATCAGATGCGCTCTCGCTGCTGCAGGCCCAAAGGAGCCTTTCACCACCTCATTGACTCAGCAGCAGAGAGATCCTGTTCCATTGCTCGGGAGCTCATTCTTGTTGTTTCTTAGTGCATTGATTATAGAGACCTTCACATCTGCATTGGCCTCGTGCAAATTAAATTTCTACACCCAGCTGCTTCGAGAGATGATAGCAATCCTAATGAACTCATCTTGCCCCTAACAGCCGGCACCGGCTTCTTGACGCGGCCGTCAAATGCTCTATACAGAATCATCAAACAATTAAAGGTGGCCACGACGAACTGGCCGTACAAGTCACCGCCACTCATGGCAAGGAGACGGCTCGTCGGCGTAGCCGCCTTCTGTGTCAAAATGAAACAGCTTAATTACCACGTGAACAGAATCCAGATGTGGCACGCAACAATGACAGAATTAAAAAATGGATAGTAAATCACAAGACATATGTCTGCACAGAACAAACAGGACGTATCTATCCGTCTCGAACACGGATTTCTATCTTAATTATTAGGACGAATCCTATTAGGAATCGCAATATACTATCCCAATATATAAGAATACACACACGTTCAGTTCTACCACAGTTTGTATTGCAACACGTACAGTTCCAATACAAACATCATATATGAGAGTTTTCGAGAACAAAAATTTTCAAGAAAAAAGCAACCATTGCCTCAACCATATATTCGTCACATCAGACAGCCAAGATGGCAACCAATGCATCTGCCGATAGACAAATTCCAGGTGAGAATCATCAGAACTATGAATTAGGCACAATATCAACTGAAGAAAAACTGACCTCATTAATCTATTTTTGTGCCTTTTAGGAGCTTGCAGACAGTGAAAAATAAATCATGCAAAAGTTTTAATTGCAATAAATTTAGTTTCTCAACTTACAGTAACATTTTATTAAGCATTAACGGCTTTATATGAAAAAATTTACGTGCAGGCAATCCATATGAGTCACCACCCAAAATCTTGGATCACAACGAGCAAAGAAGGAAAAGAGACCGGGAGAGGTACGCACAAATGAGTAATCAGGAAAAGCAGGAAAAACTAAAAAAATGCCGTGAAGCTTATCAGCAGAAAAAGGCGAGTAAGGATTCAACTCAGACCCAAAAAAAATATGCGCATGAGAGAGAGAAATATGTGAATATGCAACCAGAGCAAAAGAAGGCTAGAATAGAGCAAGTTACCGCTAACCGTGCACTGCAGCGCGAAACTCCAAACCGAGACTCAATCGCAATGGAAAACCCTGCATATATGTCAACAGATAAGTCAACCAATGTTAGTACATCTGCCATAAAGAAAAGGCAAACAAAACATGTCACACCAGGACTAACAAAAAATGGCAGCGACAAGGACCATGACAATTTCAACCCCAAGAGAAGAAGACAGTTCCATGAGAGTGATAAATGACATGGGGCAAACTAAACAACCAGGAGTCATTAAAGAAGGTAACAATCTTATTTCAAAACACAACACTCAAAATTCAACACAACATCAGCCCATATTTACAACTAACCATCTTTCATGGACAGACATCCCCTCTAAAACGTGTGAAACTACCAACAGCGCAAAAGCACCAACAGAATCATTCATCGGTGATTATGATGATGGTAAGGTTATCAAGGGCATTTATATTCACATACAATACAAAAGGACTCGCCATATACATTCACAAATTTTTATTTTTATGCAAGAAACGATGGAGTAATATTTGAACAAGATAGTGATGAGGAGGATAATATGTTTTCTGCCCAAGGTATAATTAATGCCCTTGAGATATCTTTCCATCATATTGTTAAAACTTTTTCCTAATTTGTTATTCCACAAATCACATCAGAGTGGGAAGAAGATGTGGAAGTCGAAATCAAGGAAGATGTGACAACCGCCTCCGAGGGTTCTAACATCACTGATCCACATGAGCTTGTCTACAGCAATATACCAGACAACACACACATGCTGAAAAAAGTGAAAAACTGCACATTTTGCAATGCAAAGAAATTTGATCACGAATCTGAGGGGCTATGCTGTCAAAAAGGACAGATCAAACTAGCTAATCAAGAGACGCCGACTCATGAGACTCTGGACTAGCAGTGATTCTAAGGCTAGACATTTTCGGAAGAATATAAGGTTTTTCAACGGACACTTCTCATTCACTTCTCTCTACTGTCGCCTAGACAGAGACACAACTACCATGAGAAACACAGGTATTTACACCTTCCGAGCACATGGTCAGATCTATCACAACATACGATCATTTGGTAAAGATGGGTCAGATCCTAAACATCTGGAACTCTACTTCTATGATGATGATCCAAGCTTAAAGCACCGATATCGCCACTGCCGCACGGAAATGTACGAGTGGGACAAAAATGTAATCGGCATTGTCACTGACACTTTACGCAACAATCCATACTCTCAGCAATTTAGGAGTTTCGGACAAGAAGAAAACCTTGAGGACTACCGAGTGATGTTGAACCTTGACCAAATATTAGACCAAAGGACATACAATGCACCAATCACTACTGAGGTAGCTGCTGTTTGGGTTGAAGGAAATGAATGCAGAGATACTTTTGACAAAAATGTAATACTACATGGGAACAACAATGAAATACAAGGCATTCGTTCATACCATGGATGTTATGATCCATTGTCTTATCCTCTCTTCTTTCCAAGGGGTGAATTAGGTTGGCATGCAGATATTCCAAAGGTTGGAATTACTGCAGCAGACTTGAAGAAATCTCGTGATAATTGCAGTAATAATGCCAACGACCTAGGTTAGTATCTCATATATTGTTGCGTTCACCATTATGTTCAGATATATTTATTGCATATGCCACTAAATTTTAACTGTGCATGTCCTATGCAGATTCAAGCAGCAGACTGTGGGTAACCATGAGAGAATATTACTGCTATAAATTCCATACACGACCAAACATATTCAACCCAATACTATTTGGTGGCTGTCTTTTCCAGCAATTTGCAGTGGATACATACATCAAGATTGAGAGCTCACGACTAGACTACATATGGAGTCATCAAAAAGAAATAAGGGCGGATCTGTACCAAGGCCTTCTTGATAGCGTTAAAGCTGGAGAGGAAAGAGGAAATGCAGTCGGCAAACGGACAGTACTTGCCTCATCATTTATCGGAGGGTCGCGAGACAAGCTGCGTCGATACCTAGACGCCATGGCTTTAGTTCGAAAATATGAAAAACCAGATATATTTCTCATAATGACGTGCAACCCCAACTGGGAAGAGATAAAGAATGAGTCGCCCTGATCTTGTCGTTCGTGTTTTCAGAGCAAAACTAGAAGAAATGAAGAATCAATTGTTAAAAGAGCACATCCTTGGCGTGGTCAAGGCACATACCTATGTGGTAGAGTTCCAAAAGGGAGGTCTACCGCACGCTCACTTCTAGCTCATCATGACCGGACAATACAAGCTAACTTGTCTAGAGCAATATGACCGAATCATCTCCGCTGAACTCCCAAACCAGCAAAAATACCCAGAGTTATACAAAATGGTCGTTAAACATATGATGCATGGTCCTTGCGGTTCATTGAATAAAAACTGCGCATGCACAAAGAATCGCAAGTCATGCAGAAACTATTATCCAAGGCCATTTAACACCGCTACCATTCAGGGCAAAGACTCGTACCCACTATATAGAGGACGCGATGATGGCTGCAATGCAACAGTTCGAGGACATAAACTAGACAACAGGTGGGTCGTTCCTTACAACCCTTACCTCTTGCGGTTGTTCAATTGCCACATAAATGTTGAGGTATGCTCAAGCATAAAGGCTGCCAAGTACCTATACAAATATATCTACAAGGGACATGACCGCGCATCTGTGTGTGTAAATGGGGCTGACAACAAAGGAGACATAGACGAAATCAGACAATATAGAGATGCAAGGTGGGTGACACCACCAGAGGCGTTGTGGAGGATATATGGATTCGAACTAAGCAAGACAAATCCACCTGTTATGCAACTATAGCTTCATCTACCAAACATGCACATGGTTTCATATCCTAGCAAAAAAGACAAAAGAAGTTATCAACCGTGATGGCGTAGAAAAGTCAATGTTGACCGCTTACCTTGAAGCTAACAAAAAACATGTGAAAGCACGAGACATCTTGTACCGTGATTTTCCAGAGCACTATACTTGGCAAACAAATGATAAGTGTTGGCAAGATAGGAAAAAAAGAAGATGTTCCAGGTTGGCAGGATTGTCTCAGCACATCCAGCAGAAGGAGAACGATACTATCTTCGAGTTCTCTTGAACCATGTCACGGGAGCAACTTCCTACGAAGACCTACGAACAATAGATGGACAGATTATGCCATCATTTTGTGAAGCTGCAGAAAAAAGAGGACTTATTGAGGCAGACAACACATTAGATGACTGCTTGTCGGAAGCCCGATTGTTTCGGATGCCATCCTCTCTCCGAAGGCTCTTTGCGACGATCTTGGTATTTTGTGAGCCACACGACGTTCGTGCCTTATGGAACAATCACCTTGAGGCAATGTCAGAAGACTATCAACAAAATTGCAAATGCACACACATGGTTGAACAGATGGTCTTGATGAGTATTAGGGATCGATGGGAAAAGATATACGATCCTTTCCTCTTCCTGAGATCGATGAGCAAAACGACACGACAAACAGTATACCTAGGGAAATCACCAAGGAAACAAACATAGAGGTGGACCCTGAGGACGTAGACTTGCCTAAATGCCTAAACAATGAGCAAATGGTTGCCTACAATGAAATCCTTGCTGCAGTTAACCGCAATGGAGGAGGACTATTTTTTGTCGATGGACCGGGAGGCACTGGGAAAACTTTTCTATACAGGGCGCTATTGGCGACAATCCGAGGACAAGGAAAGATTGCTCTAGCGACAACCACTTCTGGTGTTGCCGCTTCCATAATGCCCGGAGGAAGAACAGCTCACTCGAGATTCAAGATACCACTAAGAATAGATGATAAAGCTATTTGTTCATTCACAAAACAAAGCGGGACAGCCAAGCTACTTCAGGCAGCATCGCTAATCATTTGGGACGAAGCATCTATGACTAAGAGACAGGCAGTTGAGGCGCTCGACAAAAGTATGCGAGACATAATGGACAACCCAAATATTCCTTTCGGTGGAAAAACAGTTGTATTTGGAAGAGATTTTAGGCAAGTTCTACTTGTTGTCCGAAAGGGTACTAGATCCCAAACAGTAGATGCCTCATTGTTGATAGAGCTGGAGTGCCCGATCTTTCGGTGAGTGGGATAACTTCGATTTGTGGAGGAGGAGATTCTCACGATCCGACTATGAACGAACAGGTCGTGGCGCCTTAGCAATCGTTGAACCAACTCCAAATGGTTATTGACCTTTGCTGGTGGCAAGGATCAACCTGAACACGAAGTTCTATTCCTGCTAGCAATCGAAGAAACAAGCAAGAACAAGATGAAGGTAAACTGAATATCATTCACTCACAAATTGGGGTTCACAATGGCTGTCCACAGGTGGCCGCTGAGCACAACTGCAGATCAGGACGTTTGCACAATGGCTAAACCTATCAAAGAAAACCCAAGGGAAAGAGGGGGCGCAGCCCGTGGCTAAATAGGAGGAAGGAGGCGTGAGGGAGGGAGGCGCCCAGCCTGCCCATAAGGCAGGGAGTAGGCGACTCAATCAGCCACACGCTATCTCCCCTTTCCTGATTTAGGTGGCGCAGCACCTTCCTGGTTATTACTTGACAAAAACTAAAATTAGGTGGCGCATGCACTTAGGAGGCTTCTGGTCCTTCATTCTTCAAAATCATCACGAAGTTTAAGTCACGTGTACGCGCTCGAGTGAGTGGTCCTGGTGGCGCTTGTACTGGTTTAGTTGGAGTAGCAGTTCCCGTGTCGGGGTTGATGTCCTCATCATCCTCCCCTTCTTGAATCGAAGTCGTCCTCGACGGCAGCTCCTCATCCTCACCCGCATATGGTTTCAAATCTGCAACATTAAAACTAGAGGAAACACCATATTCTGCAGGCAAGTCAAGTATATAAGCATTATCGTTAATTTTCGTCAACACCTTGAAGGGACCAGCAGCACGTGGCATCAGCTTAGACCTGCGCAAAGTAGGAAAGCGATCCTTGCGCAAATGCAACCAAACCAAGTCACCAGGTTCAAAAGTAACAAGTTTACGTCCTTTACTACCAGCAGCCTGATTTTTAGCATTAGTGTGTGCAATGTTCTGCTGCGTCTGCTCATGGATGTCCAACATTTGTTGAACACGTGCGACAGCATCCACATGTGGGGCATCCAAAGGATCAAAGGACAGCAAGTCAATTGGCGCCCGTGGAATGTAACCATAGAAAATCTGAAAAGGGCACATTTTTGTGGAGGAATGTGTAGCGCGATTGTAAGCAAACTCGACATGGGGCAAGCAATCCTCCCAAAGTTTCAGATTCTTGTCTAACACAGCCCTAAGCATGGTAGATAAGGTCCTGTTCACAACCTCAGTTTGCCCATCTGTTTGGGGGTGACAAGTGGTGCTAAAAAGCAATTTAGTTCCTAGTTTATTCCAAAGAGATCTCCAAAAATGACTTAGGAACTTAGCATCACGATCTGAGACTATCGTATTTGGAACACCATGTAAACGAATAATCTCATGAAAGAACAATTCAGCAATGCTGCTAGCATCATCAGTTTTATGACATGGTATGAAGTGAGCCATTTTAGAGAAGCGATCAACAACCACAAAGATACTATCCCTCCCCTTCTTAGTTCGAGGTAATCCTAAAACAAAATCCATAGAAATATCGACCCAAGGAGAAGTAGGGACAGGTAATGGCATATACAAACCGTGGTTGTTAAGGTGTGACTTAGCTTTCTGGCACGTGTTGCAGCGAGCAACAAAGCGTTGCACGTCACGGCGCATCTAGGGCCAAAAGAAGTGTGTGGCCAAAATCTCCTGTGTCTTGTAAACGCCAAAATTTCCCATGAGGCCGCCACCATGCGCTTCCTGTAACAGCAAAAGACGAATCGAGCTTGCTGGAATACACAGCTTGTCAGCGCGGAACAAGAACCCATCGTTCACGTGGAATTTACCCCATGGTTTACCATCCTTGCAATGCATCATGATGTCCTTAAAATCAGAATCATCGGCGTATTGTTCTTTCACAGTTTGTAAGCCAAAAATTTTAAAATCCAACTGGGACAGCATGGTGTATCTATGCGACAAAGCATCAGCAATAACGTTGTCTTTCCCGTTCTTGTGTTTAATGATGTAAGGAAAAGACTCTATGAATTCGACCCACTTAGCATGCCGACGGTTCAGATTGGTTTGGCTACGAATATGTTTTAAAGCCTCATGATCAGAATGAATAATAAACTCGCGAGGCCATAAATAATGCTGCCAAGTTTGTAGAGTGCGAACCAAAGCGAAAAGTTCTTTGTCATAAGTTGAGTAATTCAGACTCGCACCGCTTAATTTTTCGCTAAAGTAAGCTACTGGTTTTCCCTCTTGAAGCAAGACACCGCCCAACCCAATACCACTAGCATCGCATTCAAGTTCAAACATCTTATTGAAATCAGGGAGCTGTAGTAAGGAGGCATGTGTTAACTTATCTTTGAGGATGGTGAATGCCTCTTCTTGTGCCATACCCCAGGAGAAAGGAATGCCCTTCTTGGTGAGCTCATGCAACGGGGCAGCAATGGAGCTGAAGTCACGCACAAACCGTCGGTAGAATCCTGCAAGCCCAAGAAAACTCCGAATCTGCGTAACTGTCGACGGTGTGGGCCAGGACTGGATGGCATCAATCTTGCTGCTATCCACCTCAATGCCCTGCGGAGTGACAACATAGCCAAGAAACGAAACACGTGTTGTGCAGAAGGTGCACTTTTCCAAATTACCAAATAAGCGGGCAGCGCGCAAAGCATCAAAGACAGCACGCAAATGTTCCAAATGCTCTTCCATAGACTTG
>CM014271.1:51027740-51049803 GCA_004135705.1 Alloteropsis semialata
TGGGACAAGTAAAACAGGAACAGAGCAAGGGCTAAGAGACTCACGAATGTAGCCCTTATCAAGTAACGCTTGGACTTGGCGCTGAATCTCTTTTGTTTCATCGGGATTGGTTCGGTACGGGGCGCGGTTGGGAAGCTGAGCGCCTGGGATGAGGTCGATTTGGTGTTCAATGCCACGAATGGGAGGAACACCTGGTGGTAACTCCGTCGGAAACACATCGGCATAGTCCTGCAAAAGCTTAGTAACAGCAGGGGGTATGTCTAAAGATGGCGCATCATCTAGTGAAAATAGCACATGAGAGTAGACAAGCGCATAGCAAGGCAGATTATCAGCACGTACTTCATCAAAATCAGATTTAGTGGCTAGTAAAACAGGAGCTTTTAGTTTAATTTCGTCTGATGTGTGCGGTTGCTGCTGGTGGTGTTTAGCTCTAGCAATGTCATCTTTTACAATCTGGTCTGGGGTCATGGGATTAAGAATGATTTTCTTGCCCTTAAACATGAAAGAGTAATGGTTTGTGCGACCATGATGCAAGCTATCTGTATCATATTGCCAAGGCCTACCGAGGAGAAGCGAACAGGCTTCCATTGGAACAATATCGCAATCAGCATAATCATGATAGGACCCCATAGAGAAATGAACACGTACCGAGCGTGTTACCTTGAGTGAGCCGCCCTGGTTGAGCCATTGAATACGATAGGGATGTGGGTGTGGGCGCATTGGAAGAGATAACTTCTCCACCAGATCCGTGCTTGCCAAGTTGTTGCAGCTGCCACCGTCGATAATGATGCGAATGGCTCGTTCCTGCACAACGCCTTTGGTGTGGAACAAGGTGTGGCGCTGATGCTGCTCTGGTTGTGCAACCTGCGTGCTGAGTACGCGCCGCACCACAAGACTCTCATACTTGTCAGCGTCCGTGGCAGCCACGTGTTCTTCATTGGATCCTGCAACGTCAGTGGCAAGCATAGCATATATGGTTTCTTCGGAATCACTAGCTGAAGAATACTCACCATTGTCATGTATAATCAACGTGCGCTTGTTGGGGCAGTCCCGTAACACATGACCAAAACCTTTACAGCGATGGCATTGAATGTCCTTGGTGCGTCCAGAGGAAGAGGCACCCTTTGTTGCCGGAAATGGTGCTGGACTATTTGCTGTTGCCTTGTCACGCGGAGTGCTGCTAGGTGGAGACGGCGCTGCTGGGTGTGACACAGGCTTAGGGGCGGAGTGGAATGACGTGGTGCGACCTGCAAGAGAGTTAGCATGTGGCCTCGCATGTCGTCCCTGCACTTCACGTTCAGCTTTGCAAGCAAGATGGAATAAACGAGTAATAGTAGTGTACTCCTTATAATCAAGCACATCCTGAATTTCACGATTTAAACCACCCAAAAAGCGTGCCATAGCAGCATCATTGTTCTCAACTAAACCACAACAAAGCATACCAGTTTGCAGCTCCTGATAGTACTCTTCAACAGAGTTTGTGCCTTGCCTTAAACGCTGCAGTTTATTAAGCATATCATGAGCATAATACGAGGGAACAAATCTGTGGCGCATGAGGGCTTTTAAAGCATCCCAAGTGGTAGGAATATCAGTGGGATGTTTGCTGCAATGTTCGTGCCACCAAATAGAAGCAAAATGGGTAAACTCACTAGTGGCAGCTCTAACTTGATGTTGTGTAGGAAAAGCATGGCATGCAAATTTTTGATCAACAGCAAGTTCCCATTCAAGATAAGCATCTGGATCATATTTTCCATTGAATTCAGGTATAGTGAGTTTAATCTTCGAGAAAGAATCATCCTGGTTACGTACCCCAAAACGAGGTCCTCGCCGGCGACGATTGGCTGGATCGTCATGCTCGGTGTTGCCCTGTACCTCACCAAGCTGCTGGGTCAAATCCTCAAGCCGAGTCATGATGGTGTCGAGGCTGGTGTTGGTGGTGGTTTGGGCTGTTTTCAATTCCTGAAGCGTCGTAGTGGCTTCAATTTGTGCTGTTTCAAGCGGACCAAGGCGCTCGTTGGTGACGTGAATGTCTTCAGCGAGGCCATCAACTTGCAGGCGCATTTGGCGCTCAAAATGCTGTATGATGCTCTTGGTACGAGGGGACTGTGGTATGGCATTGTCATCATCTTGCTCCCCCGAGGATCCTGCCATTGTTAGCGCAAAGACAAGAAAACAAGGAACAAAATAGTATGCCCTACAGCTAGTGGGATGTGTTGCTGAACAGGGCGCTCAAACTAAAAACCGTTATCAAGGTCTTACACGTTCTTACCATGCCAGCAGGGGTGACCTGCAACCAGCGGTGCAACCGACGAAGCTTGGATAGAGCGATTGCCAGAGGACACAACCTGTACGCTGTAGGAATTTGTGGGGCTGTAGGAAGGCTACACTCGAGAGCAAGGATTAGCACAATCAATCAGAAAATGTAGAGTTGAATAAGAGTGCGGAACACGTAACAAATGCTGCTGGCACCAAGTGAAACCGAAAAGAATAGATGCAAGGAAGGCGGGCAAAGGTGGAGAGGGCGCACCAAATTCCACTTTTTCTGATTTTTCTTTTTTTTTTGGTTTTTTTTCTCAGGGATCCTCAAAACTGATAATATGAACAAAGAGGGTCGCAAAAAGCCAATCACGACACAAACTTTTTTTTTTGTTGAAGCACAGGGGTATTTCGGTAACAAGAAGATACTCTCTCTCTCTCTAGAGTAAGGCGAACCTCAGAATATGGTACCAAAGAAGAGAGGTACTGATAGGAAAATGTGGCAATGGCGCACCAAATCCCTGGCTGGGAAAGGTGGCGCACAAGATATGAGGGTGTGTGCTTTCCAAAAATGCTGGATAACAAATATGGGCGCACCAAATGCTTGCCAAAAAAAACTGGATACAGATATGGGGCGCACCAAACTGATTGCACTTCTTCTCTTTTTTTTGTTTCTCTTTTTTTTTTGATTCGGCACCGCACCTGCTTCTTTTTCTCTTTCTTTCTTTCTATGCTTTTGATCACAACTGGTTGAAACAAGCAAAGGAGGAAGGAAGAATGTGGTATGGATGAAAGAAGAATGGCGGAGAAAAGCGGACAACACGAAGCGACCAGCAACAAGGTGACGCAAAAGCACTCAAATTCAACAACACAAAATTACTGAAAGAAGTGCAAGGCCAAATGGTTCGGGGACAAAGTTCTAACCTGAAATTTTTTTTTGTAGCTTTTCTGGTGGACGATAGGACGAGGAACAACTCTCAAACGAAAGGGATAAAACTCGATAAAACTCACCGATCAACCTGTAATCTGATACCACTTGATAGAGCTGGAGTGCCTGATCTTTCGGTGATTAGGATAACTTCGATTTGTGGAGGAGGAGATTCTCACGATCCGACTACGAACGAACAGGTCGTGGCGCCTTAGCAATCGCTGAACCAACTCCAAATGGTTATTGACCTTTGCTGGTGGCAAGGATCAACCTGAACACGAAGTTCTATTCCTGCTAGCAATCGAAGAAACAAGCAAGAACAAGATGAAGGTAAAACTGAATATCATTCACTCACGAATTGGGGTTCACAATGGCTGTCCACAGGTGGCCACTGAGCACAACTGCAGATCAGGACGTTTGCACAATGGCTAAACCTATCAAAGAAAACCCAAGGGAAAGAAGGGGCGCAGCCGCTGGCTAAATAGGAGGAAGGAGGCGTGAGGGAGGGAAGCGCCCAGCCTGCCCATAAGGCAGGGAGTAGGCGACTCAATCAGCCACACGCTATCTCCCCTTTCCTGATTTAGGTGGCGCGGCACCTTCCTGGTTATTACTTGACAAAAACTAAAATTAGGTGGCGCATGCACTTAGGAGGCTTCTGGTCCTTCATTCTTCAAAATCATCACGAAGTTTAAGTCACGTGTACACGCTCGAGTGAGTGGTCCTGGTGGCGCTTGTACTGGTTTAGTTGGAGTAGCAGTTCCCGTGTCGGGGTTGATGTCCTCATCAATTGTGCAGGTCCAACCTCTGGGATTGCATGCGCCACTTGAAACTTGTGCAAAACATGAGGGCTCAGAACGACCCATGGTTCGCAGAATACCTACTACGCATCGGCAATGGAACAGAGGAGGCAAACGAAGATGGAGAGATATGTCTGCCCAAAGATATATGTGTCCCACATATGACAAAATATTGTGGCCTCGATTCACTCATCGACAGTGTCTATAAAATGGACAATGCTTGCCTAACAAATCCAAATTACATCACATCAAGAGCCATTTTATCAACACGGAATGACTGCGTAGACCGCATCAATCTGAAAATGACCAAACGATTCCAAGGAGAGGAGATGGTGTATCATAGTTTTGATTCTGTAGAAGATGACCCTCATAACTACTATCCACCAGAATTCCTAAACACACTTACACCAAATGGACTGCCTTGACATATGCTGAAGCTCAAAATTAACTGTCCAATCATACTACTCAGGAATATCGACCCAGCTAATGGACTTTGCAATGGCACAAGGTTGGTGGTACGAGGATTCCAGAAAAATGCAATCAATGCAGAGATTGTGCTAGAACAACATTCTGGGACAAGAGTTTTCTTGCCTCGAATCCCGTTATGCCCCTCTGATGATGAGATGTTCCCATTCTGTTTTAAAAGGAAACAATTTCCTGTTAGGCTAAGCTTCGCAATGACAATAAACAAAGCACAAGGGCAGACCATACCAAATGTAGGTATCTACCTACCAGAACCGGTCTTCTCTCATGGTCAGCTATATGTGGCACTTTCTAGATCAACAGCAGCAAACAACATAAAGATACTAACAGCTCAAAAAGATGAGGAGGACCAAAAGAAAGAAAACAAAAGCACAGGCGAGACACATCAGAAAAAGAAAAGGCAGAAAAGGAAAAACACAAGCGAGACATACACCGACAATAAAGAAAATGACACAACAAGCGAGATATACACGAAGAATATTGTGTATACAGAGGTCCTCACCAAATAGGTGATGCAAATCATTTAAAAATATTGTGTATACAGAGGTCCTCACCAAATAGGTGATGTGTATCATTTGAAAAAAAAGGTCATTATGATAATGGAAACGTGTCTACCGAAATAGTTCTCTAAATTATCATAAACTAAATAAGCCATATAATATGAAGACAAAAACTTACTAATATAACGAGTAAATGACAATCAAATCACTTATATATGACAACACGCTGTAGTTGATTCCATCAAAGAGAAAATGATAACAGCTCTACATAATCAAATAATATATATCCTCTGTGTATTGTAACAAAACCATGATTATACAGGAAAAAAAATTACCAGAAACCAGCTAACTTTGACAATGATAATATAAAAAATACTTAAAAGATCCGATTCAAAAATATAATAAATCACGGAATTAACCAAGAAAATAACAGGCATCTGTCCGTTAAACTAAAAAGAACGTGCGAGCAAAACAAAAAAAAAGTGATTGAAAGAGAAGTACTTACGAATCTGATCTAATCCAACGAAAGCTCCAGTGTGTCGCAAAAAGCCAGACGGCGGACAGCCAGACGTGCGCATCCACACAAAGCTAGCTGGCCCTTGCCACGCGTGGACGCCTAGGCTGCTAGCCTACAGACCGGAAGCCCCACCGCCGTCGCACTGCCGCCGCCGTCGCACTTGACGAGGACATCTTCCTCCACTGTTACCCGCTGGCAAAGACGCAACAAAATGGGCCAAGTGGCCCAGTTGTAGTCAGGCGGCGACCATGTGAGTCTCTGAATAATCCCACCTTGCTTAGCTTGGGAGGAGGAAGCCACCTCAAAAGGGAGAGCCACCCTTCCCCTATTGGACTAGTCTTTTAGGGAGATTGTGCCTTTTCCCAAGTGGGTGGACCTAAGAACTGTTGGGGTCCGGGCAACCTTAATTTATTGGGCCTCGGCCAACCCCCGCCTGGGCCAGATGTATCATTTGGTATCAAAGCTGGGCCCTTGTTAAGGGGTGGAAATGATGAGAACATCTTTCTCCACTATTACCCGCTGGCAAAGACGCAACAAAATGGGCCAAGTGGCCCAGTTGTAGTCGAGCGGCGACCGTGTGAGCCTCTGAATAATCCCACCTTGCTTAGCTTAGGAGGAGGAAGCCACCTCAAAAGGGAGAGCCACCTTTCCCCTATTGGACTAGTCTTTTAGGGAGATTGGGCTTTTTCCCAAGTGGGTGGACCTAAGAACTGTTAGGGTCCAGGCAACCTTAATTTATTGGGCCTCGGCCAACCCTCGCTTGGGCCGGATGTATCAGCACTGCCGCTTGCCGGACGCCCATGGATAGTTGGATCTAGGAACGGATGAACGAGGAAACACGGAAAGGGACGACGGAGCGACGGTGGATCAACGCCAGGGGGGCAAGAGGGCCGTCCACGAGTTGGGCTTTTCGATTTTGGGCCATCATCCTAGAAAAAAACAAGGGCTGCTTGGTAAAATTGGGCTAAATAGGTGAATGCGTCCATGATATTCAAAGGAAAAAAAATAGACTCTATTAGGAATTATTTAATAAATATTATAGTATCTAAGATGTGGGCTATAAAACATTAACACATGAACGACTAAGATAAGATGGGCAACAAGTACATTAAAATTTAATTAACAATCCTTCAAAGGAAAGAAAAAGCAAAAACAATAAAAAATTTAATTAGCAAATTCAAAGTGTTGTATTAGGATTCACTGCACGTTCGGTAAAAAAAGTAAGATGGGACAAGAAAAAAATTGATTAATTGAAGAAACATATAAAAAATTTTTAAAAAATGTTAACAACTGCCCGTAGCAACGCACGGGCACATTTACTAGTAATCTATATCTATACCCTTAATATTAAAGCGCAAACTGTTTCGTCCGTCGTCCGCAACAGAGATTTCTGGTGTACGTTGTGATTTTGGGAAAAGGCCCTTAATCTTCTAATAAATCAACCCGCCATCCATTGATTGCTTCACGGTACTTTTTGCAAACGACTCCATGGTGTTCCATTAATTCAACCCGCAGTCCTCCCTCCCACCTTCTGCATCCCCATTGCATTCTGGCAGGAGTGACGCGCTCCATGGCAGCAGTGGAGGGGCACAGCGGCTCGCGCGCGTGGATCCGAGGCCTTGGTATGGGCGAGGGAAAGCTCTACCCAGGCGAGACAGTAGATGTGCAGAGGCCAGTACGTGCTGCACGGGGGTGCGGGGTGGCTTGGATCGGGTGTTGGATGCGATTTGGCTGCACGAGAAGGCGTGATTTGGCTGCACGAGGAGGAGACGTGCTCTGATTTCGATGGGGGAAGAACATAGGAGAAGGACGAGCTATGTTGGCTGCTGCTTGGATCGATTCAATATAGAGGCTAGAGGAGGCGTGAACTGCTGCTAGCCTGCTACTCAATGGAGAGAGGAGTGGTGAGCGAAACGATGAAGGATTGAGCTGCGGCTGCTCGTGTGCTTCCTGATTTGGGGAAGAGGAGCAGAGAAATGGAGCTCAACGGATATTCAATCAAGCAGGGAAAATGATTATTGATGCCTGGCTGCTTGGGTGGCTGGACGCGCTCCTGTTGACCTCGGCCCGCAGCGTCAGCCACCAGTATCCCATGAACTGGTTGGCGAGCAGGGAGGCTGTAACTACCTCTGGCTTCACCTCCCATGGCAGCGAATGGCCAGCAATTTGTTTGGATTTGGACTTTGCTTAGGGACAACAGCTCAGCGTTGCAATCTTCTCGGCTTCTCTTCTCCGCCAGCTTGAACTCGCTAAGGGGCGGAACCCCGAGCGGTTTCTTCAGCGAACTGAACAAATTGTATGCATTTGCTAACTGAAGAATCCTAGCTAACTGGACAAGAAAAAAGGCACGATTTGTATGATTATTTCTTAAAATCAATTAGCCTGGTTTGTGCATAAATTTTGAGCACATTTGGACGTAAATGATTGCTGAGGTACACAAATCAAGTTTTTTAGTTATTATGATTATTATTATTATATTTATTACTGATTTTAGGCCTTGCCTACTGTGACTGAATTTTTTGATTCCCGTGCAACGCACGAGCACACATGCTAGTATATATAATACTAAAAAGAGAAGCCTTTCGTACATTTCGTCCGTCAAATCCATCGAGTGTATCTGATACGTGGGTCATAGCTCCTAGTGCTTTTCTCTTTGGCTTCTGCCGTGATTCCTACACTGGTGGCGCACGGAAGCACGTCCAGCACGAAGTCTAGGTGCAATGTAAATACGATACGGAAAAGGATAAATCGAACAAATAAAAGAAAACATGCCGTGACATAGAGAAGTAGAGGACGAGATTTCTGTCACAGCAGATAATCACGTCCACACGTCCACGGCCTCTCGTCGACTCCCATCCAAATTTAATTAGGAACAAGAATTCAAGGACGATGCCGCAGAGGATACTATCGCCGTGCCTGCAGAGGAGCTCCAACCACCATCGCAGCCGGCCTGTCTGGAGCAGGGACGGCGATAGATGGGGAAGAGCTAAGGGACAACGACGCTTGTGGAAGCTCACTTGCCTACCGGCTCTACTGCCGTCGAAGCCTATGCGGAAGCCAAACTTGCTCTGGGGTTAGCGGGCAGAGGCCGTCGTTGTTGAGGCTGCTACACAAAACTTTCACACTGCTTGGTTGCCGCGGAGGATTAGGCATGCCATAGGAGAACTATCGTCAAATTCAGATGCCTAACTTGCGGTGCCGCCGCACCGGCGGCTTGGCAGGGTATGGCGGGCAACATAGTTGCTGTTGACCACATAGCTATTGTTGGATTTATTTGGGCTTGGCCCTTTTATATAATTTCAATTAAATCTAAAATATTTAAGGCCCACGATTAATGCAAAGGGAGTTAAAAGTGGTTACTACCATATTGGTAGTTAAGAGGATCTCAACCAACTTATTAGGTGGACACGTGGTACACCCAATGTGAAGTTGGCAAAGGGTAACCGGGATGCCACGCGCGCGCGCTCGCTCGCCTCGCCGAGGCCGTGGCCGTGACGAGACATCCGCTGGATTCTTGCCTTTCCTGCAGAGGCGTCCAAGTGCATCCCCCTCATTGTTTCTGCTGCATCGCTTGCCTTCCCATCGCTAGCACTGCGCGCAAGGTTCTAGCGAGAGCAGAGCCTCCGGAACCTTGACTGGCGTGAGATCCTGCTCGGGATAGCCAGACGATAAGGTTTTTGAGGAGCGTCTTCACGCGACTGCTGATAGCCAGACGATAAGGTTTTTGAGGAGCGTCTTCACGCGACTGCTCAAGTTCGTCTACTTTGTCTACTTCCTGGTGGCCTGTACGACTACGTCCACTACTTCCCGGTGCCGTTTGAGGTTCACACGACTGCTCAACCTGTACGACTACGTCCACTACTTCCCGGTGCCGTTTGAGGTTCACACGACTGCTCAAGTTCGTCTACTTTGTCTACTTCCTGGTGGCCTGTACGACTACGTCTGCATCACATTCGCACAGCTACATCGAACAAGGTCAACCGAATAGCATGACTAATCCAGTTGATAATGGCGCAGCCAATGCCTCCGGCAGCGGCCCCGTCTCAGGGTACATCCTGAACCTTATTTGGTTCTTTACTTTGTTCTTGTTTAATATGAGATTGAACTTGAACACGTGCACATATCATGTTCTCACTGGGTCACTAATTATCATCATGATTTACATGCTTTTATTCGGAACTAAAATATGTCGAATGATGCTTATATTTCTAACAATCCAAAAAACTTATAATTGTGATAGGCTATCGACTGCTAGTTTTGCAAGTGCGCTTAAACCACACGTGTTCGATGGAACACATTACAAGAGATGGCAGAGTAGAATGTCACTTTGGTTGACCTACATGAACTGCTTTTACGTCACACAGGGAAAGGCTAAGGATATCTCTCCTGATGATGAGAGAGCTTTCCAGGTAGCCGATAACCTGTTTCGAGGTGCCGTAATTAGCGTTCTTGCTGATCACCTTGTGGACAGCTATCTGTCACTGGACACTGGCAAGGCGCTGTGGGATGCGCTTGAGGCCAAGTTCGGTGCTTCTGATGCTGGCAGTGAGCTGTATGTCATGGAGCAGTTTTGCGACTACAAGATGGTCGATGACCGTTCAGTAGTGGAACAGGCTCATGAGCTTCAGTCACTGGCTAAGGAGCTAGAGGGCTTTAAATGCGAGTTGCCCGACAAGTTTGTGGCTGGAAGCATGATTGCTAAACTGCCGCTCTCTTGGAGGGACTTTGCTACCTCTCTGAAGCATAAGAGACAAGTGTTCAGCGTGTCTGAGCTCATTGGTCTCTCGGCAAAGGAATTGCTGGGTCCTCTAGTGCAAACCTGGTCCAGAGAAACTTCAAGGGCCAGCAGAAAAAGAAGAACCAGAATAAGCCTGAGGTCAAGGCTAATCAAACAACCACTTTTAAGAAGAAGAAGAACCAGCCGAGCAAGGGCAAGGGCAAGTGCTATACTTGCGGTCTTGAAGGGCATTATGCCAAAGACTGCGAGAAAAGCAAATACAGGCCGAAGGCAACCAACATAGTCATTAGCGATGACAATGGAGAAACCTCGAGGTATGGTAATTATTTGCCTATGGTCCTTTCTGTTTGTCAATCACCTAATTGGTGGGTTGATACTGGAGCTGATATTCATGTGTGTGCTGACATCAGTCTGTTTTCTTCTTATCAGGTCGGCGGAACTACCTCCTTATTAATGGGAAACGGATCACATGCGCATGTACTTGGTGTTGGTTCGGTCAATCTAAAGCTTACTTCGAGAAAGACCGTGCAGTTGAGGAACGTGCAGCATGTCCCTACTATCAAGAAGAATCTAGTTAGCGGCTCTCTACTGTGTAGAGATGGTTATAAATTAGTGTTTGAATCCAATAAATGTGTACTTTCTAAGTATGGAACTTTTGTTGGAAAAGGCTATGATTGCGGAGGCTTGTTCCGCCTTTCTTTATCAGATGCTTGTAATAATGTAGTGAATCATGTGGTTAATGATGATGAGTCGAATGTTTGGCATTCTCGGCTGTTTCATGTTAACTTTGGTTGTATGTCGCGCTTAGCTAGTTTAAATTTAATTCCGAAGTTTACCACGGTCAAATGTTCTAAGTGCCATGTGTGTGTTGAATCAAAACAACCTCGCAAGCGTCACAAGGCCGCGGAGGCGAGGAACTTGGCACCGTTGGAGCTCGTTCATTCTGATCTTTGTGAGATGAATGGCGTGTTGACAAAGGGGGTAAAAAGTATTTCATGACTTTAATAGATGATTCCTCTAGATATTGCTATATTTACTTGCTAAAGTCAAAAGATGAAGCACTACACTACTTTAAGATCTATAAAGCTGAAGTGGAGAATCAACTTGAGAGAAAGATCAAACGTGTAAGGTTAGATCGTGGTGGAGAATACTTTTCACATTTGTTTACCTTATTCTGTGAGGAACATGGTATAATTCACGAGAGGACGCCTCCCTACTCACCTCAGTCAAATGGGGTTGCCGAAAGAAAGAATCGCACTCTAACTGATTTGGTTAACGCCATGTTAGACACAGCAGGACTCTCTAAGGAATGGTGGGGTGAGGCTATATTGACAGCGTGTCATGTCCTGAATCGTGTTCCTCCAAAGAATAAAGAGAAAACTCCATTCGAGGAATGGGAGAAGAAAATGCTCACACTTTCTTATTTACAGACTTGGGGTTGTTTGGCAAAAGTTAATGTGCCAATAACCAAGAAACGTAAACTTGGACCTAAAACTATGGATTGTGTCTTTCTTGGTTATGCTCTGCACAGTGTCGGATATAGATTCTTAATAGTGAAATCTGGAGTGCCAGACGTGAATGTCGGTACAATAATGGAATCCAGAGATGCTACTTTCTTTGAGGACATCTTTTCTATGAAGAGGGAAGAAAGCACGTCTAGCAGAGAATTGTCTAATGATGCTACACCTGCCGTTATGATGAAACACACAGTTGTGGAAATCCTGAGGAGGATGACAATGAAGCTCCTAGGAGGAGCAAGAGACAGAAGACTACAAAGCCTTTTAGTGATGACTTCATTGTGTACCTCGTGGATGACACTCCCAAAACCATTGAAGAGGCATATTCTTCTCCAGACGCTGACTATTGGAAGGAAGCGGTACGGAGTGAGATGGATTCAATTATGTCTAATGGAACTTGGGAAGTAGTTGAGCATCCTTATGGGTGCAAACCTGTGGGATGTAAGTGGGTGTTCAAGAAGAAGCTAAGGCCTGATGATACTATTGAAAAGTACAAGGCAAGGCTTATTGCTAAAGGCTACACTCAGAAAGAAGGAGAAGACTTCTTTGACACTTACTCACCAGTTGCCCGACTGACCACAATTCGAGTGCTACTTTCCCTGGCAGCCTCTCATGGTCTTCTCGTTCACCAGATGGACGTAAAGACAGCTTTCCTAAATGGAGGGCTAGAGGAGGAGATCTATATAGATCAGCCTGATGGGTTCATAGCAGAAGGTCAAGAGGGAATGGTGTGCAAGTTAATAAAGTCTCTGTATGGCCTCAAGCAAGCACCTAAGTAGTGGTATGAGAAGTTTGATAAAACCCTCACGACTGCTGGCTTTGTTGTGAATGAAGCTAACAAATGTGTGTACTATCGCTATGGTGGGGGCAAAGGAGTGATCCTGTGCTTGTATGTTGATGACATCCTGATTTTTGGGACAAATCTTGACGTGATTAAGGAGGTCAAAGATTTCTTGTCTCAAAACTTTGAGATGAAAGATTTGGGTGAAGCTGATGTTATTCTTAATATTAAGCTCCATTGCGCAACTACTACTTGATATTGCCAGTAAGGGAAAATGCTTAAAAGCTCAGATGGTAGTGAATAAGTTTGGTAAAGATATTGCGCGAGCGCAGGAGTTTCTTACAATGGGTCAAAATTTAATGGCCAATGCTCAGCAGGAATGCATTACCAGTTTGAGGAACTTGTTAACACAGGCTTATGAAGAGATGCAGAAGTCCAGTAACGATAAAGTTCCTGCAGAGGATGCTCCTGCGGGCTTTGTTCCTGCAGAGGATGCAGTGCATGTTGAGAGAGAGCAGCCTCATCATGAAGAGAAAACTGCAGAGGATGCAGTGCATGTTGGCACTGCTGGTGTTGATAGAGAGCAGTCTCTTCATGTAGAGGAAACTGCAGAGGATTCAGTGCATGTTGCCACTGCTAATGTTGAGAGAGAGTAGCATCTTGATGAAGAGGAAATTGCAGAGGTTTCAGTGCATGATGGCACTCGTGATGTTGAGAGAGAGCAGCCTGTTCATGTAGAGGAATTTGCAATAGTTTAGAAAGACCATTTTGCTCATGAAGAGGAGACTTAACAAGCTGAAAAAGATGAGTCTGTTCGTAATGAGGAAGGTGCAAAAATTTTGAAACAGCAGGCTGATGAAGAGGAGAGGGAACAAGCTGAAAAAGATGAGTCTGTTCATGATGAGGAAATTGCTTATATTCAATATCCGCAGTATGATGAACAAAATTTTGTTGCGCCTAGTCCTTAGGATGTAATAACTCCTGGTCAAGATGATGCTGATGATACTTTTCTAAAGGACATGGCTTCTGGTGAATGTATTCTGGTGGAGTTAGTAGCAATGCTCTAACAGTTGATCAAGATGAGTTCATTAAATCAATGTTTGTATCTTCTAGTCCTTCTCAGTCACCTTCTTCACATGAAGATGATTCTGCTGCTGTGTCGGGAATGAAAGATGATTCTCCTGCTGTGTCCGGAATGAAAGATGATACTCCTGCTATGTTAGGAATGAAAGATAGTGATGATGAAGATGAGAAGACAGTTATTTCAAGTAAGTGTTGCAATGTATTTTTATTTGTCTTTATCTGTGTTTATTTTATATCTGTTGCTGATGTTTTATATCTTTTTCAGCACCTCCCCATCTGAGGTCTTCTTCAGGGAATTTAGAATCTGTATGTGACATGATTTTCCAGAGCGGTGCAACTGTTGGTGTGCAACATGGCTATGATGCTTTTTCCATGCCTTGTGGTCCTTTGAACAGGGAGGTAATTGATCCTATTGAGTCAGTTTCAGCTTCAGCTTCTGCTTCAGCTTCAGCTACAGATTCAGCCATCAATGATGATGAAAATGATCGGTTGAAGGCTCAAGCTGT
Source organism: Alloteropsis semialata (assembly GCA_004135705.1). Taxonomy (NCBI): domain Eukaryota; kingdom Viridiplantae; phylum Streptophyta; class Magnoliopsida; order Poales; family Poaceae; genus Alloteropsis; species Alloteropsis semialata. Next base: position 51,041,847 of record CM014271.1, read on the forward strand.
AATGCAAAGAGCTGAGAGCTACAGGCGCAGGCTAAAAGGCAAAAGGGCTGTTGCTGAACCTGCTGGAGGAAAGAAGGGAGCAAAGAAAGTTACACAGGCTCAAGCAAAAAAGATAAGGGATAGACCATAAAAGATCTGAAGACAGTTGAAAAGGAGGCTGATAGCACTATTGCCTATCTGAAAGCTCAGATCTCACAGGACGGCATCTCGTTTGAAGCTGAATCCGATATAGTTTTGAACAGCTTGACTCCTCCAGTTCGCTTATCTGAAGAGGAATTTTCTAAAAATTGTGGAGAGTTTTCTGATTTTTCAGATAGTATATTCAGAAAACTGATGAGCTCATTGGTTAGCACACCCAGTCAATACATATCACCTTTTGATATAAAGAATAGTCGTCCGAATGTTTCACTTGTCAAAGCGTTTGCTCTGAGAGATAGAATTGCAAATGACAGCAGTCTCCATGAGTAAGCTTAGTCATTTTGTTCTTGCTTTTTTTTTAATTCAGAATTCTGTTTATATTGTATATCTAATTATTTTTGTTCATTCAATAGGAAGACACTTCTGGAGTTTAGTGTATTCCATTCTCTAAGTGGCTTTGAGTTATTAGATTCATTTGCTGATGGAAAAGAAGTAGAGAGAGTTGTTCTAGAGCTTGGTATTCTTTGCCTGCGCCATGATGATATTGTTTATAAGCCGGAATCTCTTGGCTATAGGATATTTATTTCGCCTGGTTTTTGGGTTAGTTACTTCATTGCTACTCATGTATTGTCTACATTATTTTCAATTTTAGTAATTTTCCCCTGTTCTTTAGTGGGAACTTGTCAAAATTAAGGACCCTTACACAGAAGATAATGCCGAGACTGAGGAGTTCATTGTTGCAGTTTCTTTTTGAAGCGTGATGTTCCGCTTTATGGCAACATAAGCAAGTCGAAACTGGTTAGTAAATTACATCTCGCAGAATTTGTTCTATGATCTGGATACATCACTTACTCCATCTGTTATTTAGATTTTTATTCCTGTTCTCGATCGTGGGCATTACTTCGTGTACTATGTTAATCTGATACACAAGAGGATTGATATCATGGAATTCAACGACTATGTGGTGAAAGACACTGATAGAGTTTGGCACCATCAAAAAATTGTGGACAGGTTGCACATTGTTGATGAATGTTTTTATGTTGCGTCAAATGAAAAGCTACCTCATTTCAGTGAGTGGGAGACACATTTTGTCGAAGATCTTCCAAAATAGGGTTGAGAGGGAGACTGTATGTTTTTCCTCTTGAAATATCCTGAGTTGTACAATGGACATAGTATATCTGAACCCATGAATTCGGTGAGTTTTATCTATATTGCTTGTTTGTTTCACAATTCTTTTCTTATCTGTTTATAACTCTTTTTTTGTGTTTTTTGGTTTACAGTTCTTAGGTCCTGTCTATCGGTGCGAGCATCTTCATTACATCTTGTTCCATCCTATTATTCAAGCTGATGTACCTAAAGAACTTGATGTGTTTAGAATAGGTGGACGTCGATAAGATTCCGGCGTTGAGTGATGTTTACTTGGTTTGATGGGAAAACATTTGTCTGATCTCTTTTCCAAATTGGAGTTTGTCAACTTTTATGCACTGTATATATGTAGATATACCTACTTTTATTATTATGTGTAGTTTTTCAAACTATGTGTTGAAGACATGGTGTTTTTCAAATTATGCAGCAACTGCAATTGTAATTTTTAATGAAACGTTATGCAATTGCCAGTGCTTTTTTTGCAAGTTCATTTGCAACTACAATTGAAACTGCATCCATCCTGCAATTACAACTGCCTGTGTGCAACAATTAATGAAATGTTATGCAATTGCAACTGTGTATGTAACATCCACGCGAATTGTGACATTGAAGTTACGGACTTGTTTTTCTTGTAAGTGCATTTGCTAATTTACTTGAAAATAATTCTAAAACAAAAGATTTGACAGATATATATGAAGAAGCAGAGTTGTGTAGTAGACGAAACTTGACAATATCCATCGCGAGTACCATCTGACCTTGGTGATTAATAAATATTACAGATACATAAAACATTATCTATGCAGATAATGCTAGAGATAATGCTAGCCTACTAGATATGATAATATAGGAAATATTACAATATAATTTAAAGTACATATGAGGAGTGACCCCAACCTGAGGACTAGTTGCCTTGGCTGAGGAATAAAAGAGTATAAACACATAAAACGTTATCTATTAAGATAACGCTAGCCGAGTTTCTGATGGGAGTCTGGTGGACGCAAGAGATTCACTTGGATGGCATCTCATGAAAACCCTCCTAGCGTCAGCACCAGTACTTACCCTTCCCAGGAACTTCAGGCTATTAGACCTTTCCCTACACCTCTATAAATTCAAACTTTCAAAGGTGCTGGGAAGATCCTGGTCAAAGAAGCCTACAGATGCAGAGAGGATGCACATCTTATCACCATTGTCCTCTTTTTTCCTTATTCCAGCATAGGGTGGCTAGCCATCTATCTCTGGTGCCATGTATGGCACCGTTGATGAGGCTAAGGGATTGATGTCATCCACCCACACTTGAAGGCTACCTCCACTTCACGAAAACCCTCCTAGTGCCAAGAATAATCTTCTTTGAGCGCACGTCAAAGTCTTGCCCGGGGGCAAGACATTTAATGCGAGCTTTAGGTTGTCAGCCTGATTTTGGCAAAATTATAGTGAGTCATAAGTGGCTGTTTGGATGCTAGGACCTAATGGCCAAAGTTGTCACCTTTAGCACTAGCACCATGCTAATGGCCAATGCTAAATTTTAGCCAAGACACAAGAACTTTCTCTACGTGTGAAGTGTACTGGCTAGTTCTAAATTTTTCAGAGATGTGTTGCGGCTTCGTTACCACATTGATGCCGGTAGCCTCTATTTATAGTGGCAACATCTTCACGGGGAAGGCTGAAAATAGAAATCTCGTGAGTGAGAACAAGTACCGAGGTGATAAGGGCATCCTGCACCAGTGCATGCCAGTCTATGTTTGCTTTCTCGAAAACAAATGTTTTGCAGAAGCTAGTGGCACTAGTACTCTCATGATGAAGCAGTATTTGCAAGTGTAGTTTCAATTTTTTCTATTGTATTTGCAAGTGTTATCGTGGTGTAGTTGCAACTGTTTCCACACTGTAGTTGCAAGTGTTTTTAAAGTGTAGTTGCAATTATTTTGACAGTGTAGTTCCAAGTGTCTTCACAGTGTATTTGCAAGTGTTTTCTCAGTGTACTTGCATTTATTTTTTACAGTGTATTTGCAAGAAACTAAATTTTTTCTCAACTCATTTGCAATCAGACATTTTAAAAAATTGGATTACAAAAAAAATGCGGCCAGCTGAAACTGATATTATCATTCCATAAAAAGTAGTGTTCTTGTCCGTACTTAGTCGATTCTTTTTCAACTATATCAAACATGAGATAATGTTGCGTTTGTTGCATTCTGAATAAACAAGTTCGATATAAATAAGTAAATACATCAGCTTAATGGTACCAGTAGTCTCATGGTGAAGCAGTACTTGCAAGTGTAGTTGCAAGTATTTGGAAGTGTTATCACATTGTAGTTGCAATTGTTTTCAATGTACTTGCAAGTGTCTTCATATTGTACTTGCAATTCTTTTTATAGTGTAGTTGCAACAAAGTAAATATTTTCTTATTTCATTGCAATAGGACATTTTAGAAGTTTGGATTGCTAAAAAATACTGCTTACTGAAAATGCTATTATCATTCCACAAAAGTTGTGTTCTTCTCTGTACTTATTCCATTGCAACTACATCAAACATAAGAAGTTGTTGCATCAAACATTCTGAACAGACAAGTTCCATAGAAATAATTAAACACATCAGCTTATTTATCATCTCCAGATGATTTCTTATACTTGTAGCGTCCAGTCTGTAGCCTATGTTTGAGAGCATGACGAAGCTCCTCGGCCTTTTCATGTATCTATCAAATTTCAAAGCTTGCAAGATATTATATGACACAAATGTCAACCCTGCGTGTTCATATATTATGAAAAATGAAATTTGATTAGGTAAATCCAGTATTATTACCCGCTTGGAATAGAGAATCATGCGTTTGCTTTCGTCATCACTTGCATCGCTGTATGTCATTACTACTTTCATTTTGTTAAACTGGATGCGGTACTTGTCCTTCAATAAAAGAAAATCATGTTTACTATATATAGATTCATATGTACACAATGCTAATTGTGTTCAATCAATTAAATTTTATATGTATGGTAATTAACTTTTGTTCAAGTCTCAATAACATGTATAATAAATGGCATCTCATAGTTCTATTCGTTATGCTATCTAGATGTAATTTTATATATAATTATGTTTTTTATCTTTTTTTGCTATGAAGCGAATGTCAAAGTGTATCTAAAACTTTGTTCTTGCGTGTAATTAATGATTACAGAAATATATATTATAGTTTAAGTTTATACATAACACATCAAAATGCAGGGGATTTTTTTCAACTAATCCGACAGAAAATGAAGCATAAATTGGTTAGGACATGCACAATAGACAGTCTTAATAAATTCTGCATATGTTTGCATGATTCAATCTTAATGCTAATAGTTGTTTTTAGTATCTGACTTAGATCACTGTCACTGTCGGCCAATGCTGAGTTTTCTGCTTGCTTTCCTTTTTCCTTTGCCGTTGCCACTCCTTCAGATGTTGTTTCCACTTTCAAAGTGGTTTGGTGGAGCAGATGCCTGAACCTGAACCTGTTTTCCACATATGATGCGGGCCGGTGATTGCACAACGACTATAGTTTTAGTCATTGTTGTCTCATTGAGGGGGAATGTGTTTTCTTATATTTATATCTAATTATACATATAATTATGTTTGTTATTTTTTCTTTTTCTTATGAAGCAAATGTCAAGGTGTATCTAAAACTTTGTGCTTGTGTGTTATGAAAGATTACAGAAATATATATTATAGTTTATGCATGATATATTTTTTTGCATATGGATATGACAGATCAAAATGCAGGGCATTTATTTTCAACTAATTTGGCAGAAAATGAAGCATAAAATGGTTATGATATGTACGATAGACAGTCTTAATAAATTCTGCAAATGTTTGCTTGATTCAATCTTAATGCTAACAGATGTTTGTAGTATCTGACTTACATCACTGTCACTATCGGCCAATGCTGATTTTTCTGCTGCCTGTCCTTGGTCCTTTGCCGCTGCCACTCCTTCAGATCTTCCTTCCACGTTTCAAAAGATGGAAGGAGATGGCGGCTGAATGGGAAGCCATCTTCCACATATGATGCAGGCCGGCGCCGGTGATGGCGGATCGACTGTGGCTTCTGATGATGATGATGATGCCACGGGGACGATGGCGGTCGATGGTGGCATCTCGGGGGAGCGACGCTTGAAGCGTCCAGCGTCGTCGCGTGGCTGCCTCCTTGATATGTGGTTGCGTCACTTGGAACCAGCCATCTTCTTTCTGCACAAAAAAAAGGAAGTGGAAGATGGAAGCCGCCGCCGATGCGTGGAGCAGAAAACCGCAGCGGCGATTCAGCTGAAGAAAACCCCAGAGGTTATGGGACTCTTTGGGGAAGAAGAGTAGGGATATAATATATAAAGAATACCTGTTGACTAGAGTGCTATTGCAAACGGTTCCATGTATGGTTGCATTTGCAATTACAAAGTGTTCGCTCGCCCATTTGTTGCAATTGCAATTACAAGTTCATTTTAACCAATATTTAAAAATTGTTGCACCTGCCGTTGCAATTTATATGATTGCACATTTGTTGTTATTGAAAATATATTTGCAAGGCGCTATGTAACAATTTACAACATGTCGAACTGTTTTAAAAATTAGTTGCAACTGTTAGTTTACCTTTCAACAATTTTAAACTTATTCGAACATTTGTTGCAGTTGTATTTTCAAATTTGAATATTTGTTTTACCTTTTATTTAAATGTTAAATTCCATCCTATGTTAAATTATTTAATGGAACATTTGTTGTCCTTCAAATTTATATATTTTTTTGACGGGGAACGGCAGGGGAGGCCCCTACCTCTATTTTTTATAAATAAAAGGATATGCACAGGTACAAGGCCGCGGGCCCAAGTATAACAAGAGTTTACAAGAGACTACTCAACCAAGTTTCTAACAACAAACGCAGCGAAGGCTTAGCCCTGAGGGTAACCTTCCTAAATTCCTCCTCAAAAAACATTCTCCATTTTGCAAAAGAGAGGGAAGCTCCATCGAAGACAATGCTGTTGCGGTGACACCATAAAGACCAGGCAGCAATAATAACTATTTCTTTGGAGATAGGTGAGCCAAAGGCCGTTCTTGCCTGGATGATCATCTGCAAAGGCTCTAGAGAAGTGTTCCAATCAATACCCAAGAAAATCCAACAAGCTTGGCTAAAGGGGCACTCAAAGAAGAGATGCATTATTGTTTCCTCTAGATTCTCAATGCACATGATACAGCAGTAACTTGGAAGGTACATATTCTTGCGGTGCAGGAGACCTCTAGTATTCAGTCTGTCCCTTAGGAGTAGCCAGAAAAAGAATTTGTGCTTGTTTTGTACCCGGGATTTCCACATCCATTTGAAGAGAGGCGAGGCATTGCATGTCCCTCTGAGGCGAGGCTACGATAAGCTTTGCTACTTGAGAAGACAACCGAGCCCCAAATATATGTCCTAGTGTCAGGATCATCCTCATTGACCTGTAAGGTTGCTAGAAAAGTTTGCACTTCCTAAAGCTGCTCAGAAGCTTGTACTGATAGGGGCTGCCAAAGGATCCTGTCCATGTCCATTGTTGAGAATTGCCGAACTAAGAGCTTGGGGTTTCTTGCAAATGAGAAAAGCTGAGGATAACGCCATTTTAGAACACCCATATCCCACTGATCATTCCAAAAAGAACAGGTGTCACCTCTTTTAACATTGCAGACAACAATCATTTGGAAGGTGGGAAAAAGGGACATGATATCTCTCCACCAGAAAGAACCAACATTTTGTCTCTCATGGGGTGGTTTGCCATTTCTGTACATTTGCTGCCAAGTCAAGTGGACCCATGGCAAGTCTGCTTTGTTATAGAATTTGTCCAAAAACTTGATCAGAAGAGCAGTGTTATGAGTTTTCAGGTCAATGATTCCAAGTCCCCCATCCTCTTTACTGTGACATGCATGTTTCCAAGCCACCAGGTAGCCCCCTTTCTTTGTGAGATCACCACCATGCCAAAGCACATGCTTTCTATACTTATCAATCTGATCAGTGATGGAAGCTGGAAGTTTCAGAGAGCAGAAGTAAAAGGTAGGCAAACTGGAGAAAACCGAGTTAACTAAGATCAACCTGCTAGCATAGGAGAGCATTTTGGAAATACCCATAAGTTTTCTTTCCATTCTAGTGAGGATTGGCATGAACTCTTGTACAACAGGTCTTATGGTTCCTAAGGGCAAGCCAAGATAGGTGAAAGGCATTGTGCCAAGATGACAGTTAAGAGAGCTAGTTAACTCTTCCCATCTTGTTTCAGGTACATTAATTGGCACAAGGAAGGATTTGTTGAAGTTGACTTTCAGACCAGTAGAAGTGGCAAATTCTTCAAGAATAAATTTTAGGCTGTTTAACTCAAGGACATCTGCTGGCATAATAATCAGAGTATCATCTACATATTGAATGATGGGGAAGTCTCCACCAAATTCAGAACCCAAAGGATGAGATATGACTCCTCTTTGTGCAGCATCATTTATAACAGATTGGAGGAGGTCAGCCCCTAGAACAAAAAGGAGTGGGGAGAGAGGATCCCCTTGCCTTACCCCCTTCTTGCATTTGAAAGGCTTACCAGGCACCCCATTTAGAAGAACTGAAGAAGAGCCTGAGATAAGAACACTACTGATCCAAGAAATCCATTTATCAGAGAAACCTTTGGCTTTCATAACCTGGAGAATGACCTCATGTTCAATTT